>JAOQGH010000023.1:15588366-15599100 GCA_025769975.1 Gallinago jamesoni | reverse complement strand
TACTTGAGCCCACCTCTCCAGCCTGTCCAGGTCCCTCTGGATGACATCCCATCCCTCAGGTGTATCGACAACACCACGCAGCTTGGTGTCATCTGCAAACTTGCTGATGTTGCTCTCAATCCCTCTGTCTATGTCATTGATAAAAATGTGAAACAGTCCCGGTCCCAGCACGGACCCCTGAGGGACACCACTTGTCACTGCTCTCCAGCTGGACTTAAAGCCATTGAGTACAACCCTCTGGATGTGACCATCTAGCCAATTCCTTACCCACTGAACAGTCCACCCATCAAATCCGGAAAAGGTGGATTTAACGTTTATGCTTTTTAGGAAAGGCAGCATTACATTTAATTCTTTCGGGCACCTTCATTGCGACCTCATCCTTTTGCTGTCCGCAATCCCTGCTTCGCTGGCCACACACCTCCCAGTTCCTGCAGCCGAAAGGACAGAGGTCCTCTGGACAAACACCACCCCGATCCTCTGAGCTAAATGAGACGCAACTGCTTTGGGGAAAAAATGGTACGTGATCACATAATTAAAGACTGCATCGTAATGCATATAAACAAAAGGAGGCTAATTAAAGTTGCCTGTGCATTTCTTAACTCCTAATTCCATTCTCTGTAATCACACTGACTCCATACCCGGAGCCAGTTGAGTTTACAGAGCGCCAGTGAATTTCCATTTTTCCTGTGGACCAGTCATTACTGGAGAAGAAGAGGAACATTTTGCCACCAGCCTCCGCAGATATTTGCTGACAGCAGAGTTACGCTGAGACTCAAGAGTTCGGAGATTCAACCCCACATCCTGCAAGGGAAGGCATCCTCCTGGAAGGACCTTCTAGCCCTGGGACACCTGAGTGCTTCCCACTCGTGGTGGTCCCCTCCAGCCTGCACCTTCGCCACCAGCAGCTGGTGGGGGCAGATAGGTCCCTTCTCACCCCGTAATACTCATCATGGGAAAAGGGCAGGTAAATAAAAATGAGTAAGCTAATAAATAGGCTCTCCTGGTTAAAAGCTAAGTGATGACAGCAGCTAGGCCAGGCTGGAAAGGACAGAAGCAGCTCGTAAAAGAGTCACTACACGCACACCTACATCAAGAAAACATTAAGAAAGGCCAAGCTGTTTGTAAACCTCCCATTGAGAAAGGAATCCGGGGGGGGGGGGGGACGGGGGGGGATCAGTCACTCTGTTCACAGAGCTCTTTGGCTAATTCTTCCCGTCTCCAAGAGGCTGCATCAATTTTAAGGCCATACCCATGACCCTCCCAAACCACGAGCACCTTCTCAAGGACTTTCTGATCAACGCGGTCTCTTCTCAGACTTCAAATCCCTGCCTCTGGGCTTACACAGGGGCTGGTGGGCAACCAGCCTGCAAATTGTGGGCTCTCGAGAAGCACCAAATGGGCAAACCTAACGGTGGGACAAAAGCTTCCTACCCCACTGCAAGTAGGGAAGAAATGGGAGAAAAGGGAAGGCGATACAAACGGAAGGAACACGTGGAGTCTGATGGGACCGAATCCGGTGGGTTGAAGAGGAAGGGAAGAGGATGGGGCAGAAAGCACAGAGGGAAGACGTGCAAGGGAAGAAAGAGTAAAGAGAGTTAAGGGTATTAAGAAAGAAAAGTTAAAAAGGAGAAGGAGGAGAGTGGAAACAGGCAGGGCAGAGAGCTGAAACAGAGTCTGTGAGAGAGGAAAGAACAGGAACACACAAACTAAAGAAGGGGAAGAGCACACGTCTCATCAGATGATTCAGAGAAAAATGGGATTGAGAGAACAAGCATACCGGCCAGTTCAGCACCTTGATCTTCTGCTCCCCCAATTTCAGCAATTTCCAAGTTAAAAAGGAAAAAAGAAAAAAAAGAGTAAAGCAAGTGTGAATACTGACATGGGCCTAACCCCAGAGGACACACACGAGAAGATGGAAGCACGCTGCAGCAAGGAGGAAGACCCAAGAAAAAGGGGTAAGCAGACAAGAAAATGGACATGTCACGGGAAAGCAGCCAGTTAGTGGCCAATAAAGTCAGTGGTTTACAATAGAGATCCAAAACAAAACAAAAACCCCACCACCAACAAAAAGTCAAATAGAACAGCAGGCCCAGAGTACACGACCACTGGAAAAAAATAACGCAACATTCTATTTCTATTAACCTTAACGACCAGAAAACACCACAGAGAAATGAGTCCGTACTATTTTCTAACGACCAAACACGCAGTGGCCTGTAGTAAACTGGCACAATTATATCAAATGGAAATACCCCATCTCCACGAAGATCAAATATGTTAAAGAAACCCAGAAGTCAATGTATTTTATCTTATAGCTCTGGATGTTGATGCATACATACATCCTCACTCAGAACATACACACGTATGGATATGTATATAACATAGGTATATGTTACATACAGCTTTATGTAATTATGTAACAACCTTCTATAATATATTAAATATGAATACTATACCAGCCTCCATTAAAGAACCCCCTTTTCACAATGCATGTTCCCCACCAAAATGAGCTAGGAGAATATTAACCTTGGCAAGTCAAGGACTCAAAAACTAGGAGATGCTGAAATTCCCCTGGCTGTACAACCCTGCGCTGGTTCTCATTTCGGACAGTCTTTAATTGTACAACCCCTACTTTATTTTCCTTTCCTCCGGGACACTTGCCTTTTTCAGTGGCCGTGACTGAGCATGTTCAGAGAATGAACATTCAGTGTCTCACATCACCCTCATCATCCACTGCCTGCTCTACACCTTGTTTAAAATAATACGATTTAAACTTTCCTCTGACCACAGAATTATTAGTTCCTCCAGAGCATTTCTGTGGCACTCTTCACTATCGTATCCTAGGGCTTCCCAATTACGCCTCCCCAACACCCTTCTGAGCTCAGCAGCTTTTGTTATTCTTCTGATACAATCAACTCAAGCCAAGAGGACCCATTCCCTGATTGCTTGGAGCACCCAAGATTTCAGAGGGGCCAGGACCATTCATTCCCAGCACAGTTCCCCTTGACTTGGCTACAGGTGGGTGCTCAAAACTTCCAGAAATCGGTCCCCAGGAATCCTGGATCGGAAACCAGCTATCAAGGAATAACACCACCTCCAGTACCTTGGGTTGAAGGTACCTTCCCAACATGGCAAAAAGCTTCTGACGGAGGCAGAAGGAAATGTTGGTTCTTCAAGGAATAACGCCACCTCTAGTACATTGGGTTGAAGGTACCTTCCCAACATTGCAAAGAGCTTCTGATGGAGGCAGAAGGAAATCTTGGTCCCCAAAAGCCTGCCTGTCCCTTTCCTACAGGCTACTAATTCAGTTTTCAGCTCCTCTAGTAAGTGACACAAGCTCCCACGGGTAATCTGGCTGCCTGAACTACACAGTAATAACTCTCAACCTGAAAACCCCGTCCCCATCTCCTGTCCTTCAGATGGTTTCCATGGCCTAGACAGTCTTCATTTTCATCTAACTCCATGTTACCATCTCCCTCTTTGCCATCGACTGGGAGCATCTCTCTTCCACGTGCCTGTGGGGCAGGTCTTCTCCCTCCCATTTGGCTTTCATCAGCAGGAGTTTGAGTCTAAAAGAGGAAGTTTTGCTTTCCAATACTACCATCTGCATCAGGTCCTTGGGGGAGCCACAGCAGAAGATGCTCTTGCTGGGCTGTGTCCATACAAGCAATTTTTACCGACCAGCTTTTCTGAACTACGGTTGACAAGATCGTGCTATTAACACAACTTTCTTTGGAACAGATTTTTCAAGGGGATGGAACCTTCTTCCCATAAGACATTTTTTTTAACATGGATAAAACATTCTTTTATCCTACCTAATACAGAGAAACGGTTGAACAGTGGGGTTTTTTTGAAGTAAAAAAATAAAAATAAATATTACCCTGAGGCAGAGAGCTGATGGAGAAAATCTCAGCTCAAACAATGAAATCCTAGCAAAGTTGCAAAACCTTTGAAAATATGAGCTTTTAATAAAAAATGTTAGGCAAATTTAATCACAGTTTTTCCTGCCTGAGTAGTTGCCCGTAGTATCCCTCCTCTGATGCTGTTTGTTCTATGAAAAACTAATTAAAAAAATATTCCAAAGTGAAATTTATACTAAAGTGGAATTTATACTAAAATATACTTGTCTAGGAAAAACTTATAAAGTCATAAAAAAGTTGCTTATATATCATTATACAAATGAGACCTGTCTGCATATATGGATATATTTAAAAAAAATATACGATAGAAGTGTCAGTTTTGGTAGAGGAACTGTTAAGAAAAAAAAAGTACAGCATGGATCCAAGAGAGTTAGGAGAATGAAATGAGACATGTAAATCACTGTCTTCGTTTTTTGATTGCATGATCCCATTTATGTCAAAAGCAGAATCTGCCCCTCAGGATTAGGCTCTGAAAGATATGAATCAGTAAAGACTCAAGCCTTTCTCTGTATCATTATTTTTCAGTTCCATTTATGTTCTTGGTTGCCAGGACGGTCTCTGAACGCGCAATAGGTAGAATCACAAAACCTGCACTGCAAAGGTTCGCGTAAAAATTAATTAGCTTTCACCTCCAGAGAGTAACCCATCCTTCCAGGTCACCATGGAGGCTGCCATGGAGGATGGAGCTCACTCCCCAGCTCCACTTCCCCATCTCCCCAGCCTAATCAACGGTGGTGACAAAAAGGAATTGTTCCATCAACTCCTTTACCAGACGGTCGCAACCAGCCTCATTCACTGCCACGACACTTGGGAAGCAGCAAGGAGCTGACATCACAGGCTCTGGGACCGTGTTTACATTAACCGGAGAAAAAGAAGCCACCGAAAATAGCATCAATTACCCCACTGTCGTTTAACAAGTAACTTGTTGTGGGGTTGTTTTTTTTTGTCCCGTTAGAACTTGAGGTGCCAATCTAAGAAGGTGCTCCCGGACCCAGGTCCACCTTTCCCTCGGCCAGGGCGTGGGGAGAAACGGGCTTTAAGAGCGAACGGAGGGCACGCGAGACATCGGGGCACCGGGAGACCCCAAACTTTCCTTACAAGGCGGTGAGAACTGTAAGAAATTGAAGAATTGTAGGGCTGTAAGGCAACTGCAATCGAAGAATTGTAATCTTACTGCCGATAGTTCTTACATCGTTCAGCTGCTTACTGCGGGCCGGGATGATGGCATTGGAGAGTTGCTTACTCCCTGCCTTTAAAGCTGCATCTCTTCTTGCTTGCTCAAGCAGAACTCTTGCTCGTTCTTTAAGTTCTTCCTGTCTCGACAACATTCGTTGCTTAAAAATAAAGAAATATAATTAACAGCAAGGCAGCCTCGGGGTACTTCGCATTTATACAGTGGTTAATGGCCAGGAGCCTTCCTATATAATAAAAGGTCACATGGATGACAGCTTCAGGAGGTGACAGAGATGAAATGAAAAGTAAAGATGATCAAAATGTAAAATTAAAAAAAAAAAAAGTCACAGGCCTTTATAATGTAAATAAGAGTTCTCTCCCCTCCCCTTAAAACTTAATTTCTATCAACATTTAATGCCTTTAAACTGCAACTGTGGAAAAGAAATAATTGGCTTCATGGAGGCTACGTTAAATGTGCTGTGTGTTTACTTATTTACTTTAATATGTATGCAAATAGAATGCTTCGGTGGCTACTTATGCGGGTATCGCTCATTTATAACTTAAACTGAACACAGAGAGGCTGGGTAGAAGGCAAAAAAACGGCAAAAAATATCTGCTTCTGCTTCATTTGTGAATATCCACGAGGAAGTCCTGGCTTCCAGCATGGGACCAAATATATTGCAGAGAATGAACATTAGGGGAGCTTCTGCATGTGTAGCATGAGCTCCCATACATATAGACTCCCATACGTATAGACTCCCACACGTATAGACTCCCACACACATATACTCCCATCCACATACACGCCCCGGCACCGCCTTCTCAGTCAAAGTCAACTGGGAAGACTCTGGGACAACGTGTCTCTAGGTCTTTACATGAGGTGGAGCTGGGACAGAGGTTGCAGGTTGTGCTCCTGCAACAACCATGGGGAAACAGAGACCACAGAACGGTTTGGGTTGGAAGGGACCTTGAAGATCATCGAGTTCCAACCCCCTGCCCTGGGCAGGGACACCTCCCACCAGACCAGGTTGCTCCAAGTCCCCTCCAACCTGGCCTTGAACCCTCCAAGGCAACCCTCCTTGAACCCCAACCCAGCCATGGTTGACTCTAACCAACAAGTGAGAGCCCAAGGTCAGGATTGAGGCTCACACCTGAGATTTTATTACCGTGTGCAGACGCACAGAGAACTCACAACAGAGAACAGGTTTTGAAGTCATCTCCTCCTTTTCGTTGGCCTATCACACCCTTGCACATGAAAATCTTGGTAGAGAAGACATCCATCCTCTCTCCCCCTGCTCTATTATTCTGTAGAGGCCAAATTGTTCCTTCCTCATCCAGTACACAAAGATGATGATGAAGAGAAACTTCATGAGTCTTCACTGATGAAAGGAAAGAAATTCAGTCGACTGCGGAACTAATATTTGGCCACTCTAACCCATCCATGGACTGCTTCTCTTGCAATAAACTGAATCTTTACGGTGCTCACTCAGCAAAAAACTGAAGAACACTTGAAGCAATGCACACTGACAAACAGCTGGCTATATTCTTTTCTTATCAGACCTCATGGCACAAAGCCAAGCAAAGCCAACACTCAGGAAAGCTCTTCACAGGGGGAAAAATTATAAGCCGCCTTTGGTATTTCTGTAAACAGGGCTGATAACATTTTTTACATATTTTTTTTGTGATGATACGCTCTACTGATAATACTCAGCATTTATGTAATATCCAACTTTCATCCTCACAATAAATCTGCAAGGTAGGTGGGCGTATTCCTTTTATCTTTATAGAAAGGAAAACGGTATCGTGGTTAAGTAGTGGCTCGAGGCCACTCAATGAGCGGCGTAACTTAATATTCCGGAGTTTCTACCTCCCTATCACGGTTACGTCCACGAGGCCGTGGGGCTTCTCAGACAAGATTTTGAAATATGTTTTAAGGTAACTCAAAACATCACATTTTTTGAATATGGATCAATGAATTGATAAGTCTTTTCCAGTTTTTGCTCCAGTACGCAACCCTTGGGAACGAGGTGGCAAAAGCCTTCAGGCCGTTTTCTTTAAGCTGGTTGAGAGTAGAACTTTTACTCCCTTTCACTGGAGAGAGACTGGAAAGACTAACAGTAGGACAGTTCCTACAAATGAGTTTTTCATGCAACGGCTCTCTTTCAGCATCACCCCCTTTCAGTCAAAGCGTTTACTGCCCAACAGTAAAGACACGCCGCCCACCTTGTCCTTCATGCTGAAGATACGGCGCAAATTACCAACGTGGAGAGAGAACTTGAAGAGCATCTCCATCCTGACTCACAGGCTGAAAGGAAGTTTAAATTTCTTACCTGGGCAGTTTTTGAGCTTTGATCTGCATGATTTACAGCCAATCTGGCCTCATTCTCCGAATCGGATTCTGTTTGCCTCGGAGAAGCGTGCGGTTTCTTTGCAAGGTCCGTATCCTTGTTGTAGGAGTAGCCCAGCTTCGAAGTGGGAGATAAACTCGGCTTGGTGACAGGTGATCCGGGATCAGCCCTTGTGCTCTCTATGGATGCTATACATCCTAGCTTGTCCGGCTCAGAGAAACCAACGGGACTTTCTGAGCTCTGGTGTCTCTTCTTGTCGTTATCTTCGCCGGCGACGGTGGGAGAGGCATCCTCTTTTGGATCGCCGACGTGTGCCAAGTCGCTCAAGTCCAAAGTGTCCTCCACCAACAGTTTCTTCCTCCCCAGCGCCGGCGGTGCTGGCGCGGCCTCCGTAGCGCCGCACTTCCCAACCTCTTCGGAGGCAGAAGTCCTGCCGGAGCTCTGCTGGGATTTCTGCGGGTCCGTGTCGCTTCGAGTCCTGCGAGAAGAAGGGGAAGCCGTGCTGGGGCTCAGGTGGTCGTCGGGAGTCTGGTGCTCGCTCTCGGATTCGCCCACCCCGCTGTCGTTGACGAAGACGGAGTCGTCCTGGGAAGCAAAGTCCGCCAAAGCGCCGTCCGGGGGATGCAGCTCCGGCTCCCGCTTCAGGTCGTTCAGCTCGGCGTAGAACTTCTCCTGGTCGACGGAACTGTTTGTGTCCGTCTCGTAGTTGCCCACTTTGTAGGTGCTCTTGCTGCTGTTCTCCTCGATCTGGACCACGTTTAACTCCTGGCCACAGAAGTGCGCCCGAATTTGGTAGAGGTAGGTCATAACAGTCAGTTTGTCGGGTATCGCTAACAAAACCATGTCAGAAGGTTCCAGCAGTCGCGATATTCCTAAACTGGCAAACCCATCGTATGCCTTTGGAAAAAAGACAAAATAAGGATTACAATGCAGCCGTTTCTTACATATCGTAACATTTCCAGAACGCGGGAGGAATTTTCAGTCAAAATAAGCAAGCCTAAAACATACCCAGGGAAGAGCATGGGCTCAACTCCATTCCTTATTCTTTTGGCTTCACTGCGGTAGTTACTATTTTTCGTTGCACAATCCAACCCGAACTCATTGAGTTTTCCTGATGGCTTCCAGAGCTCTCTCAGGGTATCTCCCCAGCAACGCAAACCCAGAGAATATCACCAGCAAAGACGCTTGGATTGGCATTGTTTTCAATATTTCTAACGTGCTACCGAACTATAATGAAGTCTTTGGTTACTCCCAATGATGCCACCTTCGTGAGTGAAAAGAGGTTGACGAGACTGCAACTTAAAAGCCCTTCTGTTTGCACTAAGAAAACCTACCGGTATCTTAAACGGTTCTCACTCGAGTAGGAGGAAACCCAGCAAATAAAAATAAAGTGCAAGAGTTGGACCAGAAAAAAAAAAGCAGCTAAGGATGGCTTTTTAAGATAAGGAACAAAGATACAAGAAACACGATCCTAATCCATCTTGGGCTTTATCACCGGTGATCAACCTCCTCCCTTCTACTGCTCACCTAATTGCAGTGATTTGTGCTGATGAAAAACTACGTCCGGGTAGACAGCCAAAAAGGACATGGCCACAGATTACCTGACACAAGACACAAATGGTATTAATGCAGCAAACAAATGCATCTTCAAAACATTCGTTGACGCTACGTTTATAAGAACAGGAGAGCGAAGGTGACTTTTGCTTCGCTTTTAATTTCTAAAAGCCGAAGTGGCTGCAAGCCTCCCGCTTCGTGAGGCCACATTGTCTCTCCTTCTGCTAGCCCTTTAAGCGAGTGGGCTTGGCGCATCAGGTTTTTCTAGTTTTGAAGAATTGAAGCCGTTTCTCAATTTACAATTAATTATTACTATCCTGGATTAACCCTGGGAGACAATATTGTGTTTCAAGGAAGCTTTTAAAAAGGCCTCCTGTCAGCCTAGATGCACTCGGTGAAAGCCCTCGGAGCTTTCCCCCCCACCAGTGACTCTGCAGCTCCTTTTCACCCTCTTCTGAAGGGGCTAAAACATCCCCAGTCTCTTCCTACCCCCTTTTGAACCGAAACGGGTGTTAAATTTAGGACACGGCCAAGAACTTGTCCTTTCACGCGCCTCGCTGGCTTCAACGCCACCCACTTTCACGCTAATTCCTTGATTGATTTTGTTTTAGGTGGGTGGAAGAAAAATAAAATAAAATAAAAAAGACAAGAAAAGATAAATCAATTATGATTTATTTTGCACGCCTCCCCTCCTGCTTGGGTATAACCTGCCAAGGCATTTTTGGTGAAGCGATTTGTATATCGCTGTAACAAATGATTTGCAGAGTTGATCCGGACACAGGAATTACCTGAATAATTTATTTTTGGGGTCCTTCTGGCTCTCCCCGGGGCAAAATGATTTGGGCTCAAGACCCCTGGTGGGGCTGGGGGACATGGTGTGGGGGAGAACTTTGCAGAGTGGGGTTGATGATTGGACTCGGTGATCCCAAGGGTCTTTTCCAACCCGAATGATTCTATGATTCCATGATTCCAAGAGATTGTTATGCCATTTCTAAAAGCAGAGCTGTGCTCAGATATAGGAGTTAAAGCAGCGGAGGAAAACGGGAATGCTGTATCTTCTGATACAAAGCAAAGTATCCAGAAGAGCAGAACAACGACGGGTGGGAGGGAATGGAAAGAACTGGGATGGTAGAAGAGGAACCATCGTTTACTGGGTGTTGGGATACGGAGCCGGAGGAGCAGGACCAGTCTGGACAAGGAGGAGAAGGAGAGGGGAGAGGTGGGACAGAAGAGAGACAAGGAGCACAGAGAACGGAGAGTGAGAGGAGTGGAGGGATCCGGGGGCAGCCCCAGCCGTGGCAGGGACCGCTAGCGATGGAAAACAGGCTGGCCCTGAAAGCGTGGCAAAAGCCGGCCACGTTCTTCTGGTGGCCAAAGGTAAGAGAAGGGATGTGCTGTTTGATTAAGTGGGTCAGTGCTGATTCAGCGGCACAAACAACCTCTTACCCCACGCTGGAGGTAGTGGGAGGTACCAGCTGAAGAATGAAAAGACCGAAGGATGGGCTCAGCACGGCAGCCAAAGCCCATAGACGTGACCTGGCCAGCAGGGCAAGGGGGGGGGATTCTGCCCCTCTGCTCCACTCGAAGGAGATCCCTTCCTCCAGTGCTGCCTCCAGCTCTGGGGCCACCAACAGCAGAAGGACATGGACCTGTTGGAGCGGGGCTAGAGGAGGCCACAGAGATGCTGGGAGGGCTGGAGCCCCTCTGCTGGGAGGGGGGGCTGAGAGAGTTGGGGGGGTTCA
>JAOQGH010000023.1:15566165-15579731 GCA_025769975.1 Gallinago jamesoni | reverse complement strand
CTGCCCCATCCCTGGAGGGGTTCAAGGCCAGGTTGGAGGGGGCTTGGAACAACCTGGTGTGGTGGGAGGTGTCCCTGCCCAGGGCAGGGGGTTGGAACTGGGTGATCTTTAGGGTCCCTTCCAACCCAAACCATTCTGTGATCCTATGTTCTGGTACCTTAAGTTTTATAGTTTTTCCTCTTGGGACACCATGCCATCAGAACATTACTCTCTGTTAACAAGAGGACCAGAGCTTTAAATATTAGGCTGCATTTCAAAACATTTAAATAATTGTTTTGCTGCTGTTGGGCAAACAGCACCAGGTACACTGATGGTTTGCTGTACCTTTGGCATACCCAGGCCATTGCTCAGAAGAAGACAATACAGATGGGAAGCAGTGATGGGAACACGGGGCTAGGGCCAAGCCCTGGTGGAGGACACGGGGAGCAGCCACCGTGAAGATCACAGGGGTCCAGTCTGAGCAACTCTCAAGAGCTTGTTGACAGGTTGCGTGGGAGTGGAGGGGTTCGGAGAGAGCAAGAGGCCGTGTTGAAGGCTGGAAGAGGAAGATGCCGAGAGGAATAAGAAAAAAAAAAAAAAAAAAAAAAGATATGTAACAGCTGTGGGAACCTGGGTGGAAGAATTATGTGGTTTGAGCTTTATGTTACATTTATATTAATGAACACAACTCCCTAAAGAGGAAAGGAATTGAGAGATCAACCTAGGAAAGGTAATTAACTGTAGGAGGAGAGGAAGCTGAGATTGAGATGGGCCTGAAAGTCAGAGTAGGAAAGACCTACAAACCATCAACAAACAAGTTGTGCTCCCCAAGAAGCAAGTACAGGCAACGGTCTCTTATTTGACTGAGCGAAATACAAGGGATTTTCCCTCGCCCCTATCAAAACTCCAGCGCTGTCTAGGCTCACTGAAAATTGTGAAACCATTAAAATGCAAGATAAGATAAATGAAAGCAACACACAACTGGGTGAGACCAAAGGCGCAGCGTGCGGCTGGATGCAGAGAACAACTGGGGAGCTCAGCTGAACTTTCTAGACAACAAGGACGGCGGAGCCTCTCCATCTGGGAAGAACAAGCAAGTGAAGAAAGCCATCCCTCGTGCTCGAGTTAGTTTCACCCACGTAACTTCTACTTGCCCAACCCCACAAACAAACACCGTGATGGTATTTTTTTATTCCGATCACCATGACCTGTTTCTTCTCACACCGTGCCTGTCTCGCCGCTGAAGGCGAAAAGTTGTTGCTCGTTATTTATTGCCCTTGACTTACAGAGGACGGCCTGGCTTCATTTAAGCAGTATGATGCAAATGCTGCATTTCAACTCGCCTGAGATCTCGCCATCACACAACACCAGGGCACTCTGCAACGGGTGAACGAATATATTGACACCATCAAGAGACTCACAATTGGCATTTTACAAAGAGGGACGCGGAACTAAGGAACTTGCCTGAGCCAGGAAGCGAATTGACCATCAGAAGAACATCAAAGAACTCTACTCGGGTAGACCTTGACTACCCAAGGTCAACCTGGTCTGTGCATCCCCAGCATCACACCAAAGCTGCCACCCTCCTCCTTCACTCCAGAGCGCTCCGAATAACCAGAAACCCAACTTACAGCCTTGGACAAGTTAAAATGAAGTTTAAGACCTGGCCACCCTGAAGACAGGAACACATGGTGAGGCCACAACTGGAATCCTGCGCCCAGTTCTGGGCTCCCCAGTTCAAGAGGGAGAGGGAACTACTGGAGAGACTCCAGTGTAGGGCAACAAAGATGATGGAGGGATTGGAGCATCTCCCTGATGAGGAAAGGCTGAGAGAGCTGGGGATCTTTAGCCTGGAAAAAGAAGGCTGAGGGGAGACCTTATCTATGTTTACAAGTATCTAAAGGGTGGGTTGAAGGAGGATGGGAACTGACCTCTGAATCTGCAGAACCACAAGCCACCGCACATCAACGACCGGTCAACTTCCTCACTTGGGCAAGAGGACAGGGAGCCCTTCTGCTCCCGGGAATGAATTAAGAACAAGATGGGCTGTTTATTTCAAGACGACTACCTTCCCCCCGTGGATGTTCTTAATGGAGAACACCAGTAGCGTGCAGGGGCGAGGGCAGCAACCTCACCAGCCTGAGGAGCCCTAAACTCATTAGCTAATGGCAAGATTACGCCAATGAGCTGGGAAAGCAGAAACCAATCTGAGACAACATAATGAACTGGTTACTTCTGCGCAGATAATTTCACCTGATGGTCAGTATGGCCACGAAAAAAAGAGTCACAGGGAGCTCCTTCCCAGATTTAAGTGCTATAAAAGGGTCGGCCGAGGCTCATCTGGCTTCTCTTCCCCAAGGTCGCATCATCTTTGTCTTGAACACGTTTTCTGTTAAGAAAAAAATAACCCCCAGAGGAAAATTCATACCATTAAGCAGAACTAAACGCCTTTAGAGAGCTTGCTCCCAGACCACTACCTATATTTGCAGTGTAACAGTCTGAGCAGGTCACACGCGGGGATGGGACCTTGTTTTTCTGCTCTTGGAAGACTGGGGGGTTGTCCTGGTGCCCACCTTCCTTCCTCCGGTTGCCCTCCGGTGGCCCATGGGCTGATGTCCCCCGTTCCCCCGAAACCTGTGCGGGGAGCCCGGCGGAGCCACCAGGACACGGCCGGTTCACAAGCTCCTGGCTCTGGGCCACGAGGGGAACCTTCAGGGTTTCGGGCGGGTTGCCAGAATTAAGCAACTTAAAACCACAGCCGAAGAATAGCAATTTTCAAAGCTTTTAACTCTGTTAAATGGGAACTGAACTAGCAAAACACACCTCCCTGGGCCCAAGGCTATCTCAAGCCCCATTTCAAAGGCCTGCAGCAAACAATGGAAGTGTTAGAGCTTGTCAGAAAAGGTCAGGAGAGAATCTCTTCTCAAAGAAAGCACACGGCAAACCGAAAACGAGAGCGAGTGCCAATTCTTCCTAAAAACAGTGAGCTCTTGTTGCTTTTTGCAGGAATTTCTTTTGACATTAGCCATTAAGCAAACGCAAGTCGCTCTCCCACTCTTCTGAACGTTTCAACAGACGTTGTTTTCTTCAGGCAACCTTCTGATGGTGTCTCATTAGGGAGACTTAGTTGCTCCATAGGACTTTCTGGATACCTGTCTTGTAAATCTCCTGCATCGCTCGTGTTAAGCGCAGATTTACGGAAGTGTCAGTCTTTCCCTATGAGAAACCTTCAGTTTTAAATACTTGAGGACACAGCCAGATTTGTGCAGGTATTGCACTGAGAAAGGAAAACAATCTCTGTTGCATGGGAGGGGGGAGGGCTTGGAGCACTCAGCATTTTTAAACCCGGTATTGGTGACACAGAACCTGGTGGGGTGCCTCTCAAGGCCAGAGAACACCTCTTAATTGAGGGTGCAAATAAAATAAGCATTATCTTATTATGCTCTCCAGGCCAGGCTGGATGGGGCTTGGAGCAACCTGGTGTAGTGGGAGATGTCCCTGCCCAGGGCAAGGGGGGTTGGAACTCGATGATCTCTGAGGTCCCTTTCCAACCCAAATGATTCTATGATTCTAAGATTCTATGATTCTGCAACCCTGCACCAGGTGCTGGTGTCCATGAGCTTACATCAGGCGTAAAGGTGGCTTTTCTCAAGAAAGCTCCTTAGGGTAGCTATAATTAAATGAGAAGGTAATGAAAACAACTAGGTTTTCACCTTGATAAAGCCCTGCATCGGCAGCCCGCTCTATGCAAACAAACATGAGATAGAGATGAATAAAAATATTGATAAGGAGGAGCTACCCAGAGGCAGGTGATGGGGAGACATCTGAAATGCTTAATGCCCTTCTTTTTTCTTCATCTGTCTCTACTCTACAAGTCGCTTGCAAGCTGGGGACTGGCATCACTAATATCAGACACAAAGAGGTCCCAGGTGTGGAAGGAGCTTAGATAAAGCCAGATGCTTTCAGCTCAACACATTTGATGTAATCCTGTGAAGACTGGAAGAGCCAATATGAAACAACACCTGAAATTAACGGTCAGCTTGAAAACTTGAAGATAGGTAAGATATTAGAAGAGCAGGAAAAAGACTACGTTCCCTCCCAGCCGTTAAAAGCGTGGATTAAAAAAAAGAGACAAACCAGAAGAAAGCTAACAAAAAAAAAGAGGTGGAACACATAATTAAGTTGCTTCTTAGCACGTGAAAGTTAAAAAAGGAGACAAGCAACAAACACGTGTCGTTAGCAAATCATGACAACCCATCCAAGCTCCTTCTGCAAGGGGGAAGCAGAGGGGAGAAGCGGCAGGTAACATATCATGATGGTAGTTAAGCTCCTTATGTTGTCTCCCGAGATGCCCTCACAAGGAAGCACAGAAAATGGGACCTTAAGGAGAACACATACGGGGCAAAACAGGCTGGAAGTTTTCAAGACTAGGTATTCAAGACTATATTTTCAAGACTAGTTTTAAATGATTATTGGAATCATGCATTAGAAGTGGTCCTGCAAGAGTGTTTTGTGGGCTCTGCATGGAAAGTCGGAATTAGGAAGGTGGACGACACACCAAACATGAAGCTGGGATGGACATAAAATGCAGGAGAACTCCAAGCGTATAGAAAGAAGAAAAGGTCTGAAGAAAAGGGGGTGAAATTCAATAGGTCCAAGGGCAACATAGGAAGGAGTAATCATTTACATAAATGCAGGATGAGGAAGAACTGGTTAGGTAAGAGCTCTCCACAGAAGGATGTGGGGGAAACAGTCTATTCAAGGCGAATGTAAGTCAACACCATCAGGTTGTTGTGAAAAAGGCAAACATGGCACCGAGACGTAGAGGCGGGAATGAAGCCCACAAGACATCTACTGCCTCTCCCACGCCACGCCGCAGCCGTGAAGCCACGGCAGAAATTTTACCTGCACTTTTGCGTCACCCGGCGTAAGGAAGACGAGCCCAGAGAAAGATCGGGGAGAAAATAAACCCTGAAGAAAAGCTGGAGCAAATTTAGGTCCTTTAGGTTACGACAAAGCGATATAGGAAAGGAACGCGGTCAAGTCTTCAAGGACGTAAAATTCTCAAAAAGAAAGAAAAGCCTTTGTTGACCGTGTCAGTGTTTACCAAAATGAAGTTAGAGGCTTGAATTGCAATAGGTTGGGCATTAGGAGAAGCAGTCTGCAAGAGACTATAATGAGGTGCTGGGACTCCCCTGGAAAGCCAGGGATGCTTCACTGCTGGAGGTCTTTAACGACGAGTTGAAGAAATCTTTCATTTCGTAAAGCTGCACTCGCCTTTGGGCAAGCAGAAGGACCAAGCCATCACTTAAGACGTGTTTCAGACCTACCTGCTCCGTGTTTCTTAATTCCAGGTCTCCCACGGGGGAAGGACACAGCCGGTGCCACCGGGAGCAGGAGCGGCGGCAGGGGAAAGGAGCTGAGGAGCCCCCATTCCCCACCCAGCAGAACCCCCTCAACCAGCCTCGCCGCTCACATCACCCTCCGACAAAAAAAACAACCAAAACTTCCCATTTTAAAAAGGAAACCTGCAAAGTAAGCCTGGGTCCCAATATCACTTGTTTCATAAGCAACTCCCACGCTGTCTCGCCTGCGTTCCTTGCAAAACCGGGTATGTTGTGCTTTTTGCCTTGTAACTACAAGGGCACATAGTTATCTGAACACACACAGAGTGCTGTAACCACTAACACACCTCCTCCAGCGAGTACATCGTAGAGACCATGCCTTTTGGTTGTCTTTTCGTGGCTCAGGAGGCTGGCTGTCGGAGAAGTGTAACCCCACCAACTCCTCACCAACGCCAGCGGGGAGGAAGGCTCTCCCCCAAACCAGCACGTCCCCACAAAGAGCCCCGAAGGCTCCTTTACGACCCAGGATACGTTAAGGAAGACCATTTCGTCTGCAAGAGTTCAGGTCAGATCCAGGACCAAGAAACCACCCGACTGCATTGGGGTGAAATTAGGTATTTCGGCAAAGTGTAGGATGGAAGCAACGCTGGAAACCCAACCAGCTGGATCCAGCTCTTGGTCACAGCAAAGATGTCACGAGCAGAGTGAACTGGGAAACAAGAAGGACTTTAAGGGCTTTATCTTGTTGTTTTGTTTGTTTGTTTGTTTAATAAAGAAAAACCAAAGTGATAAGACATGAAAAATTCTATACCATAAACCGAATGCTTCACTCACCACCACCCTTCGTAAACAACACATAACCCCCCCCAAAATAGTATTAAATAAATAAAGCAAGTGCAAAATCAAGGAATGGCAGACTAGAGTATTCTCGTTTTAGTTGCCCAACAGAACAAGTGTTATTTAAGCAGTGTGAAGGCAGGTTGCTATCTTTATCTCATTGAATAGTACCTTATTCTCTGAATAGCCCCCACGGAGTAACAGCCACTACTCAAGGATTCAATAGCTTCATGAACATAACAAGACTGGCACAATCTGGAGCTTAATTTGCATGTAGTTTGAATATTTGTGCTTTGTTAGTTTCATTTCAAAATAAAGATACGTTTAAAAGTTACAGCAACTCGAGTGCCACTTGGCTGAAGATCTATTTTTCCAGGAATTCTTACACTATCCAAATTCCCTAATTGCTAGGGCTCGTGCAGCTAAAAGGAGAAACACATGTTAAACGAAAATATTCTTTTTCTTTTGTAATACGTAATTAACACAAGCTTTTCTAGCTTCAACACTGGTAAATCTATCCTCTTGAAAAATACACACATCATTTTCATGCTACAAATTAAATTTGGTGTGGTTATGCTTTTAGCGCTCAAACAAGTAAAAGCTTGTAAATGAAAAGCCGAAGCATAAAGGTATGGCAAGTCTCATGGAAGAAATCAAAATCTTTGGGGGGAAGAGGCATTCCCTCCTGCAGAAGGCAAGAAAAGCTGCTAATAATTAAGTACTGCTGTTGATTAACACTTTACGTGTTTATTTTTGAAGTCCCCATTGAAGCAGATTGCGAGGGAAGACTAATCAAATCACTGCGCCCCGCTCCCATAACGATGCCTGGCTAATAACCACGCAGCAGTTGGAAACTGTCAAAATATTTTACAGCTCAATTGTAATTACCATCCAAGTCTAAGCACGCACTAATTGGGCGTTAGCCATCTTCTAGGGGTGTTACAGCAACACGCAGCAGCCGCTTCTGCTCTGCTTCATTCTTTTAACACGTGTAAAACTCCTGCAGGATCTGCTTCACTAAATTCTCAATGAAATATCAGTACGCTGTCTGCAGAGACAGCTTTTTGGGGTTTGTTTTTTTTTTTAATTATTATTCTTAATACAATACAGCATTTATATCGACCCTTCAAAAATTTGCCTAATGTTTGGAACGACACAATTTGTTCAGCAGCTTTTTTTTTTTTTTTTTTTTTTTAAATCGGTTTCAACTCCCTGCAGTAAAAAAAACCCAAACAAACGCTGTCAAATAAATCACAATGAAACATTTTGACCAAAATATGACATGCTAAACCCAGCAAAATTAAAAGCTTTGAGACAAAGGCCGATTTTGACTTCAAGGAAATAATGAGGAGATCACAAATAAGAGAGAATATTCCCAGCAGCTGGGAGAGAAAGGAAGCACTGCCACAATTTGGGAAGCTGAGGAATTTGGAAGGGTTTTTGGCCCGTGCTGCTCTATAGGTGATGAGCGTAACGCTCGTCAGCATCGTACGCAGACAACAGCCCGGTGGGTTTTCTGGAACAGACAACTCTACAGGCTGTTCCCAGTTGGTATTTCTAAGGCAGGATCAGAGACTGGTGACCTACTGGTCTTCCAGCACGATTCGAATCATTAATCCACTCATTAGCTGTCACTAACTCCACGGCGACGAGACAGATGACACCACCGGCTCCCTACTACGTTCCTGTCCAATGGATTGACATCCTTAAGAGATGGTATTTACGCCCTTGAGCTGACAAGGTCTAAATGGAAGAAGAGGTTTTAAGTGTCCTTCGGACTGAGTTTACATGGTTGGGTTAAATAAAATTAAGCACTCTTCAATGAAAGCCTCTCGATTGGTCCCAAGATGATGCGACACCCAACATGTTTCTGGTGTGAACCATTCCTGATTCTAAGTATTTGTCTGCAGACCGGACTAGGGAACACCTAGATGGAAAGACTGCACCAGAAGACTTGGGTCTTCCAACCTGTAGCACCAGTGGGTGATACCCACTCTTGAAAGCCTCTTGATCGGTCCCAAGATGATGCAACACCCAACATACTTCTGGTGTGAACTGCTTCCAATTCTAAGTATTTGTCTGCAGACCAGACTAGGGAACAACCTAGATGGAAAGACTGCACCAGAAAACTTGGGTCTTCCAACCAGTAGCACCAGTGGGTGATACCCAGTTGTGGAAGCCTCTTGATTGGTCCCAAGATGATGCCACACCCAATGTGCCTCTGGTGTGGACCATTCCTGATTCTAAATATTTGTCTGCAGACCGGACTAGGGAACAACCTAGATGGAAAGACTGCACCAGAAGACTTGGGTCTTCCAACCAGTAGCACCAGTGGGTGCTACCCACTCTTGAAAGCCTCTGGAACGGTCCCAAGATGATGCAACACCCAATGTGCTTCTGGTGTGAACTGCTTCCAATTCTAAATATTTGTCTGCAGACCAGACTAGGCAACACCTAGATGGAAAGACTGCACCAGAAGACTTGGGTCTTCCAACCAGTAGCACCAGTGCTATTAGAAGGAACCATGGGGGAAGGTATCGATGGCTCTTCCTTGGGTCAGGGGATGGAGATGGGATTTCTCAGGCAGCCCCAAGGACCTGTAGAGGGAAACATTTCAGCCAGCACAAACGCAGAGAACTCCAGCTCCAGCCTCCCCACATCTCCTTGAACGAGCCCGATCTCGCTCCGGTGCTGGGACGCGTAGGGCACTTCTCACTCACACATCCCACAACACCCCTCACCGCACGGGCTCCTGGGGACGGGCGGAGGAGGGAGAAGAAGGCAGCCTTCATTCCTACACATGGAATTTCCATGCTCTGGGAAGTGTAAATTAGAGCATTACTACTAGTTTGACAGTAAGTTTGCTAATAAAGGTGTAGCAACATAGCTAATTGCGTAACGAGAGATTAAACGATTAGGACAATTTTTGAAACGGAGAGAATAAAGAGAAAAGAAAGCGTAGGCAAGGAAAAGCTGTGGTAATTTTCTAAACTTTGATGAACGTATAAAAGCCAACCTATTTTATACTGTGTTGATACTGCTCTAAATAAGCTTCCAGTGTAATCGAAAAAAATTTAATCTAGTATTGAGTATTATTTCCAAGTTAGATGAGCTTCTAAAAAATTATTTAAAGTTACCTGCAGGATTCATCACCTTAAAACCACGGGTTTTGCAGACTGCTGGGCAACACTTGGCAGCAGAAGCAGGACCCAGGACATGAATGGTATCGCTTAGGACTAAGATCCACCTTATTTTCAAAGCTGCCCAGGGGAGGAGTTCAAAGGGTAGCTTTGCTTATAGTTGCAATAAAATTTACAGACTACTCAAACAGAAGCACGAGCAGGAAAATGATGAGTTGATAAATATATGTATACATATAGATATAAAATATATACTTCGGCCATAGTGTAGTTTCTCAGTGAGTTACATTCACGTAAGTTTCTTTTTTCTACCCCATGTAAATACTTAAAAGTGATTTGGCAATGATTTTTATTACCTCCTATTTATAAAACTTTGGCAGCGTAAGAGCTGCCACCGTCTGACAGCTATACTGCCTTTTAAGCTTTTCCACACCTCCTCCAAGGTTGCACGGGGAGGAGGAGGGCACTGGGCTCTCCAAAGGAGAACTTGGGTAGAGAAGATTAGTCTCCGAGGCCTCTTCTGATGGTCAGAGAGACAGGTTGGTGAGAGTCCAACCAAGATGCTCCACACCAGCCTTAGGGGATGCTGTCTCTGCCCCCCTGCTAGGGAAAATGCCAGAGATCTCTCACGTCCTACATCAGACACAAGCAATACAGATGGAACTAACTTCTCTACAAAAAAGAGGTTAAAAAGCACATTCTTATGGAGTCTAAACCTACAACTCATGGTCAAACTCATCAACCAGTTTTTAAAAGAATCCTCTGCCTTGAAAAGGACAAAATAGAAAATGAGATCCTTGTAGAATTTGACCTGACTCTTACCCCATTTTTACTCAATAAATATAAATATATCCCATTTTAAATTTTTTTTTTTTTTTTTTTAAAAAAAAAAGCCAATCTATTTCTCAAATAGTTCCCAAGCCTTCTCCAGCAGTATCCATGTCACCTGCTGGGGCTCCACACAGAGCCCACAGCTCTTGCTAAAAGCACCAGGGACAATGCTGAGAAGTTTAAGGATGGGAAATTACTAAAACCTGGTCAGAAAGCAGCTGCCCCAATGATGCACCCACATGGTATTTCTGGGCTCTTTTCTCTCATACTGGGCAGGAAATATTTGGTCAAGCGACCGTCCTGGACACAGTGAAGGTGAGACGAGCGGTGACAGCAGGGAAATCACGTGTCATCTGTACACAAAAAGAAATAATATATATATACAAAAATGCACAGAACTCAAAATCAAATTTAATTTGTTTGGGGACCGGTCGCAGCACTTGCTTCCTCCAAACAAAGAAGAAAACCTTCTTTTCAAGAAGATCAGAGCGCCGCAAGGCAAATCACTTAATGTCCTATGTGTTGTAGGGGCTCTCAAACTCTAAATACTTGCAAAAAGACAGACTCTAAGTGATTTTAAACCAACCAATTCCATGTCCAAGGAGACCAGAAATGGTAAAAAACTTCCAGCAACCTGGAAGCTCTTCTTTTAATTATTTTCTGGTTATTCCCTGCTACTCATACCTATGTCACATTTGAAATCAATAGTCAATATGTAAATATAAAAAGATACTGTGCTAAAAATAAAGCCTAATTTTAGTAAGCACTTCCCCCCCTATTTTTTGTAGAAGTTTAACATTGTTGCTAGAAATAAATGTAAAATCAGTTAAATGCATTTGCAGAGAAAACACCTTCCCTTGGAAACTCCTCAAAAGCATTTTTTCCTTTAAAAAAAATAAATAAAAATGGCAATATTCCATCAGCATTTTAAGCCCCATAGAAGGGCTGTGGTTACAGTTAGAAGAATTTGCGTGCTGAAACAATATTTGGTTTGCTGTAGTTTTATACTTAAGCTTTATGCTTTATAATAATTTCCAAAAGGGTGATATTTTAGGACTCTTTTAAATCTTGATTGGCTTGATTTGGGGATTTCAAAGATCTATTGGCACCAAAGCAAGGCAGGAAAGGAGCCCCTTGCGAAGGCTTAGAATAAGGTCACAGTTGCTTTGTCTCAGAGGCGTTGATGAAGCGAGGGAGAAGGGAGATTTTGGCCAACCCACCAAAGACAAGGACACTCTACTCTTACTTGTGGGTAGCCCCACAAAGGACAACTGAGGAACTAGATGCTGCTCTGACCCATTCACGCTCGGGGGAACGCGGATGAAAAGGTTTCACCGCTCAAGAACTTGATTCAGGAGCAACCGAAGGACATCCAACTTCTTGTTGCCTTCAGTGGGGTCTCCGTTAAGTCTCATGAACTCCTAAAAAAACAATCCCAGGTGACTACGAATCGCAACCATCAAGCTGTTGTTTCGAAATGCATTTCTCAGGTTTTGCTCTTGTGAGCGTGATGGCCTCTCACGCAGCCGTGCATTCAGCTCTGCTGGAGAAGGCTTGGCAACTATTTGAGAAATAGATTGGCTTTTTTTGGTTGTTTTTTAAAATCTGTAGAAAGACTCTTTTTTTCGAGGCTAGGAGATGTGTTCCGACTCCCAGTTTACAGGGCCCCCCCAGCTTGCCCCACGGAGGAGGATGGGACGAGGCAGAACAAGCTGCATCCGAAGATGTTTTACATCCTCTGAAATCCAAATGTTTCTTCTCCAGAGAGACTGTCCCCTCAATATTATAGCTCTCTTTCAAGTGCCATGGAGGCAATTTAATCAGTGAGTGCTTAATCAAGCTCTTAAATATTACAGTTGAACTTCTAATATATTAAGCTCGCCAACGATTTTCATAACGTCAACAACATAATTTCCTTAATTAATTGTAGTTTCTAGCCAGCTCCTTTAAAGCCCTTTCACTGAGCCAGAGCACATGATTTCATTCACACTTTAAAAGCTTTTTCCATACATGCTTTTCAAAGCTGATTTGCCTGAATTATACATATGAACTATATTTAAAATTTGTGCATTCTTCAATACTACAAACTATTAAGTATCATTCAGGGATTAACACAACTCTCTACTAAAATGTGAAATAGCTCTTGTCAATAATGAAACCAAGTGAGTTTCAAAGAATTGCTTGCACTTAATAAAAGGTAACAGAATACTTCTAGAGCGTACAAAAATATTCTCAAAATCAACCAAGCGAAAACCACATATGTGTGTTCTATTTTTAACTGAGATGAAGAAAAATTCAGCTTATCTAATAGGCACATAAAGTATAAAACTACTTAAGATATATCAGAAAGGGTTCTTGCTTTAAATGTGTTTGTAGCCTTATTTTTCCCCCTTTCTAGTTCAGCATCTAAATAGAGTGCTTGCACTGGATGCATCTGAGATCCATCTATGTATTTGTCTGTAGGATAAACCCAATAAAAAAAAATATTAGCAGGTTCTGGATTTTTGTATCCCAATGACAAACTCTCCGGAAAAACATCGTCTGCTTTTTCCCTATGTTCCATTTATGCACTTCAAAATAACTCAGACAAAAAAGGTGAATTTAGACTACGATACCCCCCACAGACCCCTCGGAGAGCGAGAGGCGCAGAGAGCAGTCATTCTGAAAGAGTAAGGGGAAAAAAATATTGGTTAAAAGGAGGCAGAGTCAAAAATCCACACAGGCAGCTTGACTTCCACAAAACCTAGGATCACCCGGTGCCTTTGGATCGCTTTCTATTTATTTTCTTTTCTTTTATGCGCTTAATTTTTTAGGAAATGGTTGGGTTGTTGGTTTTTTTTTTCCTCCCCCCCCCCCCTTTTTTTTTTTTTTTCCGACACTCCCTTTAGGCGACCCCGCATCAACAATCCTCCCACGTTCAAAGTCGGCTACATCTGTTGCTCTTTCCCATTGTTGGAAATTCCTGCCTTAATCCTATTTGACTTTATTCATGCAAAGGTCATCCTGAATTCGACAAACGGAGGAGCGATAGCGAGCGCGCTGTTGAACACGGCTGGAAAATGCTGTTGGAGGACACGCAGCCAGTGTGCCGGCACTATCTCGGGAGCCCCGGGCTGTGTCGCGGCGTCAATCGGCAACGTTTTTCTCCCAGCAGCTTAGGGATTCAACCATTTCCTTCGAACCGGCTCCATTGGCTCCCCTTCTAAAGGTTTGGGCTTAATAATCGCCTTTACCGGCCAACGCAACGCGCGGATGTAATACGGGGCTCCTTCCTGCCCTCCACGCGTGGCTTCTCTGCTCCTCCTGGTTTTGACCTCCCAGTACATCCAGCTTCACAAATCTAACAATCATAGAATCATCATCTGGGCCGGAAGGGACCTCCAAAGGCCATCTAGTCCGACCCCCCCGCAGTCAGCAGGGACACCCCCAACTAG
>JAOQGH010000023.1:15546749-15558020 GCA_025769975.1 Gallinago jamesoni | reverse complement strand
TTGTTTGGTGTGAGGGTGGTGAGAGCCTGGCCCAGGTTGCCCAGAGAAGCTGTGGCTGCCCCATTCCTGGAGGGGTTTAAGGCCAGGTTGGAGGGGGCTTGGAGCCACCTGGTGTGGTGGGAGGTGTCCCTGCCCAGGGCAGGGGGTGGAACTAGATGATCTTTAAGGTCCCTTCCAACCTAATCCATTCTATGAATTCTATGATTCTATATCATAGAATCATCTGGGCCAGAAGGGACCTCCAAAGGCCATCTAGTCCGACCCCCCCGCAGTCAGCAGGGACCCCCCCAACTAGACCAAGTTGTCCAGGGCCTCATTGAGCCTCAACTTGAATGTCTCCAGGGAAGGGGCCTCAACCACCTCCCTGGTGGAGGTTCATAAACCAGGACACCACATCTGCTGCGGAGCCTTCCCTAATGGTCTTGTGCCCTCCAGAATCCTATAAAAAAACCAACTAATCAAAGCTTTCTGTACCACAGAAGGTCAGCACAGAGCTCCGTTTTCCTTCCTTTGATATTCAGTAGGGGGGGACCTTTGCTGCTCTGGGCTGTGCCTCAGCAGCGGGGGCAGAGAGGTGGGATATCCCACAATATTTGGGAGCCACCCGACTATCTCCATACCAGCACGGTCTTCTCACGACGATTTCAAACCCTGCATCTTTTTCTCAACCAATTCCAGCCTTCAGACAGTCTAAACCTTGGTCCGGCGATGGACAAAACCAACGGCAGCCGAGCTGAGCAGCACCACATTACCTGAGCCCAACGAGAAAGCCGAGAGATGTATCTCCTTGGCTGCAGAGCTGTAAGAAAACCTCTCCAACGATGACCAACGGGGGCACAACCTCCATCAAAGCGAGGTGATAAAATCTCCTCGGCAGGCGCCGCTTCTCTGCCGGGTAGCACCAGAACGCTTTAACTTCGGCCACTTGGCTTTGCCACGAGGGCCAGACCCCACCAGAAATCAAATAACCTGCAATATTTTTTCAGACAGAAACTCCAGGATCGCGCCCCAGCTCGGTGCATTAGGAAACCCGTTACGCCCTGATTTAATTATTTCCCAGGACGTGGTTTTGCACAGAAAGAGTACCTTGTGAAGTGTGCTTGTGGCCTCACCAGCACAGAAAGGGGTTACATTTCTGGTCTCACACTCTTTACCCTGAGTGGTAAAACGACAGCAAGATCAGAGCCTGGGGGGGGGGGATGAGGACACGCCAGCAATCTGAGTAATTAATGATAGGTAGGACAGGTAGTTTCATCCAATTCTTAAATTAAAAGTACAGCAGCTCCAGCACCAGGCAAAGCAGACAATAACATGCATAAGTCGGGAAGGTTGTGCTGGAAGTGCCTTCTGTCCTCATCTCCCTGCCCTTCCCCCCAAGCAGTCAGCAAGTGTCACAACCAGTTTTAAGAAAAGCCCATTAAGATATACCAGCAAATGCCAGTTCCGTTCAAAAAAGCACAAGGGGTGCTCACTGCTGAACCACCGGAGCTGAAATTCACACGCAGAGAAATTAGCTGTGGGAATTCTAACATACCTGTGGCCACCCATCGCTCTCTTCCACAGCAGTTAACTCCTGTTTTCCCCCAGCAGTGCATACCTAAGAACGCTGCTTAGCCTGGACGCTCCTAACAAACAGTTAATCTGATTTAAAGCAGACTGATTTTTTTTTTTTTTTTTTTTTTTTGAAATTACTTCGACATACCTAAGGAATAAGCCCTTAAAACCCAGCTTTATGACAGAAACGCGGAGCCAGACTCTTCAACAGGGGCAAGGCTTAGCGGCATTACAATAGATGGGGACAGAGCATTGTTCAACGTGATTCTCTTCCTTCCCGATGGCATCTCCAGCTGTCCTATAACATTTGTTACTCGACGACTCTTTTCTTTTTGTTACCATTGGCATTAAATCCTTCAAGAAAAAAATACAAGCTCCCACTGCTGCTCTCTCCCTGTGAAGCGGCGAGTCAACAGAGACGAGCCACCACTCATTAAGGACAAGCAAAGCTTTCAAGACGGCCTGCAGAAATAAATAGGATGCCTCCAAGACACATAAAGGTACTGCTAATAACAAAGCCAAAATTTCGGTATGGAAAACCTACCTTAGGAGAAGAAGAAAGCTCCCTCGACGCGGGAAGAGCTGACACGTTCTCACTCACGCCCATCTCCGTCTTTGGCAAGAGGTTTGGTGGTTCAGGAGCCTTCCTTTTCATCTTCTTTTCCGGTTCTTGCAGCGGAGCAACTTTAATTAAAGCAGGGCTGGGTTTTGGTTCATAAAATGGATTTGATCTAATTAAAAGAAGGGAAACATATTTCTTTGCTATCTCCTTGGAATTCAAACCGCAAACAAGATCTGTTCTGAGAAGTCAATGGCTGAAATGATTTTATTATCCCACACAAGAATATATTTTCCTTGACATGCGTTTAGAAAATACTTTTTTGTACGACTGAAAGAGTGAGTTATAGCACTTAAAACAGCATTTCTAGAAATTTTGTGAAGTCCTGTAAATAACAGAAATGTTATCAATTGCATAAAGCTAACTCTTCAGTTATCCTTAGCTATCTACCAAAGAGTGACACCAGCATCCTGCTGAGGATACTTATCAGAATCTTCTTTCCACTGAATTACTTTATTCATAATCATTGCTTTTTCACATTCTGCTGTCCGAAACGGGATGCTTAATTACAGAACTGAGATGCTAATTAGTTCCTTTGGAGTCCATACTTCCCTGGCAAGATACAGTTATCGTGTATCTCAAACTACATTTACGGAAGGAAGTCATTGCAACTCCCAAAGCTCGATCTGCGTGCAGACACATAAAGCCTAACTAACCATGACAAATAACCTCAGTCCATGACTAATAACCTCAGAGGAGAGCCTAGATCCATTCACAAATTGCCCCCACCCCAGAGAAGAGCCAGGAGCCAGTGGACACCCTTTTCAAAGAACTACAACAGCCAAAGTGTAGAGAAGCCTGAGCTTAAAAACTCCAGACCATCCTGAAAACCTGCCACCACTCGTTACAGAGGAAGAGATTTAAATCCAGATACCAAAGGGAAAGGGAAAACTAACACTAAAATAACTCATCTGCTGGCTGAAGGCATCTTCTGGATGTTCTTGCTTTGCCGCCTGTCAAGCACGAAGCCACCAGTGCCATCCAAGCTGAAGGCAACACCGAAACACCGAGTTACATGGAGAGGGAGAGGTGTTTTCCGTGGGAGGCATGGAGAAAGAAGGGGGTACAGGCTGGAGAAGGCAGTGGAGAAGGCACCAAGCTCTCAGGAGCTCTGGTTTAGCCCACAGCTCAGCTCTACCATCTTCAGACACCAGGAAATTCAAAGGGAGGTGAAAATGAAGACAAAGGCTGAAGAACAAGGAGTTCTACGGGAGAGCATGAGGTTTTCTTCAGTTCAACAAGCTGGCGTGCTGAACGGCCAACAGACACGGCATGGTTAGCATGGAACTCTTTACCAAGTCGACCCGTAAGGTGTTAAAAGGAATTTGGTGTGAGAATAAAATAATATACATCAAGGAGAGTAAAAAAAGCTTGGAAGAACAATCTTTTGAATTTTTATGCTGCAGGATCGTCTGTGCATCATCTTGAAGAACTGTCCCCTACTGCGGGCACCAGGAGAAGGGCTAAAGGAGCCCTTTCTCCCTAGAGAAGAACTTGCTTGAAGTCTAGGCTCAGCCCTCATACTTGGGTGATACCACAGCCAGAACGCACACACACACACACTACTTCCCACCTTCCCCTCTCCACTGCTTTTAATTAGTCTTAAAAACGTTTAGAAAGATTTTTGAGAAATTAATCTTAACGCAGAAAACACAACAGCCCTGCTTCTTGCCCAAAAAGGCTACAAATTTGGAAGAGTTTGGAAGCAGAGCGTGGTCCAACAGCTCCTCCCTGGCCCCCCTGGGAAAAGTCCAGCCCAAAAAAGCCTCAGCTGAAAAATATCAAAGCACTTTTCTCCGAGGTTGGCTCCCATACTTTCTGCTTTGGCCAAGTTATTTAATTGATCCACACAATCTGGTTTGCCTAAAGACACCCCGGACTGTCCACCATAAAATTAAAAAAAAACCCCAAACCTGACAAACCAGCTGGCATCAAGGTGCCACTGGCAGCATGGTGGCTCGTGGCTCTTGCCGTGGAGAGATGGCAACTCCATCGTCTTTCCAATTAGACAGCACTAATCTCAGCCCTGCAATGATTAACAAGATAAGAAGCCACAGAGCCCAAATGATACCGAAAACAAGTTTTATTCTGACCAGTTGACAAATTACCTTGATGGGTGTTACTGGTTAACTGGGGAAAAAAAAAATATAAAATCAACATTTTATTGAGGAGGAAAACCCAAGGTGTAGGTGTGGTGGGGCTACATGATCAGGCAATATTCCCAACCAGAGGTACTAAGGCTGAAAGCATTATACTTTAAGTAGCTGTGAGCTAAGCTATTTTCAAATAATTAAAGCTTAGCAAGGCACGCTGTCCTTTATTAACAGGTACCCACCTCCCATTCCGATTTTAATGTATCAAATTCAAAAAGGCAAAGGCAGAATTCTACACTAACATTCAAACGCCCCAGACTAACACAAGGAAACCGTGTTCCTTATCTCTAGCTGGGGCTGAGAAATGGGCCAGAGGACTCTGAGAATGCAGTTTTGGAGCAGAACATGAGCGCTGGATCATCAAGTCCCTCTGCACCACGCAGCACCTCCTCCTGCTTCTGCTGGTGCCCAGGCTTTGCTTGGGGGTGTTGTGAAATCTTATCTTCACAAGCATTAGCGAAACGTGTCTCAATGAAGGCCATCACCCAAGGTGAGTCCTTCAGGGAGGTGCAGTGAGGGTAAGGATCTTTTCCAAGATTACACCCGAGTCAGAGTTCAGCTCCTGGGGCACTTTGGGCAAGCTCCCGAGTCCCACATGAGAACCTGGGCTCTGCCAGAGCCGAGTGGGACACGGGTCCTGGTGCCAACCCAGGTCTCCATGCTCCCACCACACGGGCCACCACCAAGACAGCAAACATCTTTCAGGAGCCTTCCCGTTTCCCACACCTTCCATCGGGTTCAAAGGCACTCCTGGGGAAAGCACTGGAGCGGCGGCAGCCAAAAATGATCAAAACCTACCCAAACCAAACCAAACTACAACCCAAGGTGTTGGCAGAGAGGTTGAAAGCGACACGCAACGTTTTCTAACGCCGTGATAGGACTCGGTTGTTCAGCCTCGTCTCGAACACGCTGCTCAGGCCAACTCAACTCATGGCAAAATAGATACACAGCAGCAGAACCAAGAGGGTCCAGAGACGTGCGGTGAAAATGATTAGAGAGATGAAGAGACCTCTGTATGAAGAGAGATGGATAAAGTTAGCACCACTTAACTCAGGCAGGCGACACGTTAACAGCGAACGCGTGAGGGAGATACCCAACCACAGCAACTGCTCATGGCAGATAAATCCAGCGCTGCTAATTGCAGTTTTGATAAGCCAGCAGAAGAGACCACGTATGGGACTGGAAAGGTAACTTATTTACAATCAATAAAAGCACAAACACATGTCATATGAGATCTCGTTTTCTCCTGGAGCTCTCTGCCCAGAAATTGACACCGAAGCCTAGACTTTAATAGGATTTGGAAGAAGATTAGCCACCCACGTACATAATAAAAGCATCAATATTCACATCAGATAAGAAACAACGCGCATCTGGACATAAATCCTCATGAATTATGGCACACAAAACCTACCAACTGGCACTGCCTATGGAAATCTTTCCTCTGGTGCTCACCGTATCATACCTTAGCAGAAACGTTCTACCCAAAAATTTGAAAATGAATGATACGAGATAAGGTGTATTAGTGCTCGTGGGCATGAGCATCACAAGTCCTGTGTTCCTAGGCTGGAGTTTTATTATCACACCTATTCCTCCAGAGCATTTCAGTATAAAGATTCTAAGGTTCTCCTAGTCACACTTGTACCCAACACACTTAACAAATGGTCTCCGCGTCCTTTTCAATGACATGGTGCTCCTGTGACCCAGGAGGAGAACGTGGGATCAGGACATAAAAAACTTATGTAGAAGACATAAAAATCTATTTTATGGTGTTTTCTGAGTCCTCATCCTTCCACCTTTCCACGGGACAACCCTTTTGTAGTGAAAACACAGATCAGGTCACCACACTGTACTCTTAAGACAGAAGAGGCAGTGGCCTGATGAACGGAGACATCATTCCCCCAGTGCCCCTTTTTCTTTCTTTTCCTCTTCCCCCTCCCTTCCTGCCCCTGAACAAAGAACAACAACAAATCCATGGCCACAGAGCTTCAAAAGGGGAAAAAACCCTGCAGGGTCCTTTATACATTTCTATTAGAGTCCATGGGAATCCCTCGAAGACGTTGATATGACACCTGCACTAATACTAAATATGAAAGCAATGCAAACGTCCTGCCGCGATAAATCTCATTAAATAACGTAAAGCTAAACATTAATTACAGTTGTTGTCTGCAAAATTGCTCGCGTGTCATCGCCACAAACCGCCTGACGAGTGGTGGGGTTGGTGACTAATGACCACGAACAAGGAGTAAGGACATCCCTCCGAGCCTCCCAAGCAGCACAGCTATTGCACAAAGCTCTCGCTCCCAGTTAGGTCCCTTTTTAGGTTCCACTCAAGCAGTCGGTGTGAGTTTATACACGTTTTACGTGTGGTGACGACAAAAGAAACAACCTCAGGAAGCGCGTAGGGTGTTACCGTTCCCACAGAGAGATTCAGTTCTCTGAGACTCTCAAAAACACTCTATGCAGACTGCAAAAGTCTCTTCTTACGTACTGCACCCGTAGAAAACAAACTCTCCATTATCATGGACAAAAAATACTATTTTATGGAGTAAAACTAATGGGAAAAATGGACAAGAAGGACCAAGCTCCTTAAATTCTGGCTCGTCCATAATGGTCAGGGCACAAAGTGCTGAAAAGGGATGCCCAGCCTTCTTCCCTATCAAGTAATTAGTGATCAGGGAGGCAAAGTTGGGTTCCCTAAGGGCTCACGCTCGGCTGAACGGCGTGGCGTGGCTCGGGGGGACGGCGTCTGCTGCCGCCGAACTAAGGAGGGGATTAAGGATCCCCAGGGCTGAACCCAAGACACCGCGAGGTTAAGCCAGGGATCCCACTAATGCTCCCAAAGCTGCTGGAAGGTGAGGAATCTTACTCACTCGTCTAGCTCTTCCTCTTCAGCTTTGGAGGTATCCGCGTAGAGGTATTTGCTCATGTCCACCGGTCTGAGGTTCTTCCTTTTGGCAGGTTGCGGAGGAGAATCTCTCAGGGTTACGAACGGTTCCGGCTCGGCATCCGGCTCGTCGAAAGGGTTCAAGTACTCCGGGGCCTCCTCATCCTTGAAGGGATTGGAACCGTCCGCCTGGAAACTTCCTTCTGGCTTCGAAGACGAAGCCATCCCAGTGTCCGGTTCTACCAAACAGCAACAACAAAAACAAAAATGTATCATTAAAGGGATTTAACATCGAAAAAAAAAATAAATTTAAAACACTTGATCAGGCCTTTCCATTTTGAAGGCTTATGAAATGGCCTCCTTCCCGACTCTCAATACATAGATAAATTACCGCGTTTTATTTATTTACAGTGTTAACCTTGTTTGTTCAAAAATAGGTCTTTCGAAAGGTAATTTCATCTGGAGTATATTCAATAGGTTTCATTTTCACACTTGCTAAAGCCCTTTCCACCTAATTAGTCATTAGTTTCCTTATTTGTCACATAAATGGCATTTTTAAAACATATTCCCAAGCTATCAGACCATTCGTATCCTAACAAAGTGTTCATAATTATTTATTGGAGTTTTTAATGAAGAAAAAAAGATGCCCTGCATTTTATAATAAAATTACTTTTACTGGATATTAAAAATGGTGATAGCAAGTAGGTGCTCTTTTCATGTCTTAAAATGACTGAACGAAAAATCAGTTATTAGGTAGGATCAGTAATTGCATTTCAAAACATACGTATATTCACCACTAACTGCTCCTGGTAACAATACACCGTCTCACAGTAAAAAAAAAAAAAAAAAGAATTTAAATTAACCCTGGAGAGACGGATAATCAAATTACTCATCTATTATTTGGGCTGCCCAAGGAAAAGTTATTAGCACCCTGAAGCTGCATGAAGTTCTTTACAGAGGGACAGGCACCAGGGAAAGGTCCTCACACAAAAGGGAAGAGGGCTGGGTTTTGGGTAACGCAAACGGCCGTGTGGCAACGCAAGGGCTCCTGCAAAGACCTCAGTAACCTTCATATGACTCTTCACCGACTGAGCAGAAGCTCAACAACCGCATTTGATCTGCCTTAAAAACTCAGAACTTCAACACAGTGCTATTAAAACCTGATTTTTTCAATATTCCCAGGTTATTCTGGAGCACTGTGTCCAGTTTTGGGCTCCCCAGTTGCAGAAGGACAGGGAACTGCTGGAGAGGGCACAGCAGAGGGCTACAGAGATGATGAGGGGCCTGGAGCATCTCCCTTACGAGGAGAGGGTGAGGGACTTGGGTCTTTTCAGTCTGGAGAAGAGAAGGCTGAGGGGGAATCTGATCAATGCTTACAAATACTTCAAGGGAGGGTGTCAGGAGGACGGGGCTGGTCTTTTCTCAGTGGTGTCCAGGAACAGGACAAGAGGAAATGGGCACAAACTTGAGTATAAGAAGTTCCACCTAAAGATGAGGAGGAACTTCTTTCCTGTGAGAGTGGTAGAGCACTGGAAGAGGCTGCCCAGAGAGGTGGTGGAGTCTCCTTCTCTGGAGACATTCAAAACCTCCTGTACATCATCCTATCCAACTTCTTCTATTCAAGTTTGTGCCCATTTCCTCTTGTCCTGTCCCTGGGCACCACTGCTTCAAGTCAAAAATTGGAGCCAAAGTGAAGATCGAGAAAAAAGTGTAAATCAGACACCGTGCTGACCTGGGATGAGTCGAAGGTAAAGTGAGATCACAAGAAACCATCATTACGCTTAACGGTCAGTCTTTCCACTATCAAAATGTGTTCTAAAAAGAATTAATGAACCCAAACTCTTGTGACTAACAACAAATAATCAGGGTTGCAATAATAGCCTTAGCTAAACCTTAAAAAAAAAGAGGTTCTGATTCTGTTTAAACTGGTTAAGCCTCATCTGAACATCATGAAACATTTCAAATGTATTTTTTTTTTCTTTCATTTATTTTAAGATAATACCGGAGAAGAGGTTCTACGTTGGCTTCCTTCAGCATCCAGTGCAGGTGGTCACGGCGAGGAGAAGTTTTCCCCTTGCTTGCCCTGGGATGTCCTCAGGGAGGGTCTCTGCGGCTGAGCCAGACCCCGCTACAGCTAAAGCTTCCAGGGACGTGGCCAAACTGCTGAGGTCTCAAACCAGGGGAGCCACATCCCACCTTGATCGCACAGAGACGCGCTGCCCGAAGCTCACGGGAGCCAGGATAACGCTCAGATGTTCCCCACACATGGAGTGATTGGACAAACTAGACCTTCTCGTTCTTTCTTTTGTTCACTGGCTCAACAATGACTCCGGATTCGGCCGTGGCTACGCAGCGTCGCCCATCAGCCCTCACAGACCTCTGCCTTCGTGAAAAAATTCCACAAAATCCTACGCACAGGCTCTTTGAGCTTCTCAAAGTATAGTTTTCAAGACACTTTTATAGGCAGGATTTGGCAGGGACTCAACTAGAGCACACTTATCTTGGCTGCTCCTTCTCCCTCCTCCGGGACACTGGGGTTTTTTTCCCCCTCTGCCTCCCTTGATGTCCCCACCTGAAGCCAAACCCAACGGTGAGGTCTCCAAAACCCTTCGGGAGTAGCACCTACCTCAAGTCTAGCCCTTCTCTGTAAGAAATGAAGTGGCTGGGGTGGGGACTCAACACCACCGCCCCTTGAGCTGCAGCCTCTGTGACAAAAACACTCATATTTTCTCAAGAACCTCATGACATCGAGAAGGGCATTTGGGATGGTGGTGGTGGTGAGGCTGAACCCACAACAGCTTAAAAGGGGTTTATTTCTCCTCTTCAAGCCCATTTTACACTAAGGGGTCAACACAGATTCCCCTGCTTCCTCCGAATTGTTAATCACAGCTGAAAGCAGAGGACTCCAGTCTCTACTTGAACTAATGCTTTTAATTGCAGTTCTCTACACCCATATGTATTAAAAAAAAAAAAAAAAAGACTTGCAGTTTGGCACTCCAAGGGTCAAACACACACTCATTTTGCATGGTTAAGTAATAAAGCCAGAGGGGTAGGAGTGACAAGAAGTATTACTCCAGCAGAAGCACCAGCTGCTCCCATGCCAGATTCCAGGCTCTGGAAGCGTTGCTCGCCCTGACTCCACTGGGAAGGACTGCTGGGGATAGCAATCACCGCCGCGCTACCTATCTGCACCATCAGCCTCCCAGTTCCCAGAGGATCCCCCCAAAAAATCAGCCCTGCCCTTCAACCCACTTGCCTTTTGGTAACGCAAACATATTGTGACACACAAAAACCCTTGGGACCAAACAAAAAAAACCAAAACCCACCGAAACATTCCGGGGTGTCACCTTCCCCTTGGTGAGGGATGAAAGGATGAGCCCCATGAGAAAGGGGATTTATCCCCACCGTGCGCTGCGCTACCGGCCGGGCTGGGAGCATCACTTCCCAGAGCTGCTAGAAAGCATAACGAACTGGCACCCCTAACGACCAACCAGGATTTTATATTGCTTTTATTAATACTCACACCAGCAAGGCATCGCGTTTGGCTAAGAATGAGATGGATGAGAAGCTCAACACGAGCCGGCAGTGCGCGCTGGCAGCCAGGAGAGCCAACCCCATCCTGGGCTGCATCAGGAGAAGTGTGGCCAGCAGGTCTCAGGAGGTGATTCTACCCCTCTACTCTGCACTTGTGAGACACCAACTGGAGCACTGTGTCCAGCTTTGGAGTCCTCAGCACAGCAAGGACATGGACCTGTTGGAACGGGTCCAGCAGAGGGCCATGAGGATGATCAGGGGGATGGAGCACCTCTTCTAGGAAGACAGGCTGAGAGAGCTGGGGGTGTTCAGCCTGGAGAAGAGAAAGCTCCGGGGAGACCTTAGAGCAGCCTCCCAATATCTGAAGGGAGCTCCAGGAGAGCAGGGGAGGGACTGTTTACGAGGAAGCGTAGCGACAGGACAAGGGGCAATGGTTTTAAGTTGGAAGAGGGGAGATTTAGATGAGATATTAGGAAGAAATTCTTTACAGTGAGGGTGGTGAGACACTGGAACAGGTTGCCCAGGGA
>JAOQGH010000023.1:15395543-15407289 GCA_025769975.1 Gallinago jamesoni | reverse complement strand
ACAGCTTCTCGGGGCAACCTGGGCCAGGCTCTCACCACCCTCACACCAAAGAAGTTCTTCCTAATATCTAGTCTAAACCACCCCTCACAGCCCAGCGTGGGCAGCCTGGTCGCGCAGGGTGCTCCTGCTGATCTTCACTCACCTAGGGAACAGGAGAGCTTGAATACCCATTTAACCACCCAAAAAACCACATTCATAAAACAAAGTCAATGAAAATGCTGAGCCGAGGTCCCCAGGCTGTCACCGCGGAGAGTCTCCTGTAACTGGAGGTGACACCTCCCAGAGTCACCTCTCTCAGCACAGCTCTTAATAAAGACCCTTCCTGGTGGGACGCGCAGCCCCCAGCTGCCAGCTATGGCAGGGGGATCACTGCTTGCCAGCAACGCGCTCTGGCAGCACGACCACGGGTGGCCACCATCACCACCAGCTGACAAAAAACATATCAAAGGCATCCTAGATCTCCTTCACCCTGCCCTGTCTTTCAACACAATGTTCAAATCAGCTCTGAAGAGTCGTGACTTACATTTATGTTATGCCTCCTTGCCTTTTCAGATTTTCCCAGCCCAGCGAGGCGCAGCCTCCGGGAGGGGGATCACCCAGTTCAGCTCCCACGGATACACCTGGGAGTGCTCCACGCTGGGACGCAGCTTTGGGGAGGGCCAAGAAAGCTACACAAGGTGTAAAAGCTTTTGGAAGAGAGCCCTAGATGCAACAGCAAAGAAGAGGTAAGAGAGGTAAGCCCCGCGCAAAGCTTGGCAACATCCTAATGCACTTAATTTCTTTAGACACATTCATTTAATTGTATCTTTTCGTATCATCAGTGCTTATGAAGTTCAAGTTTAACCTGGGGGAAAAAAGAGAGACTCATGTGGACGGATAAAGTACCATCTAAAATATTAAAGCCATTTTTACAGCTAAATATTAAAACTATTTCAAGTTGTTACTTCAAATAGAAATACTATAATTACGTTAAACGTAAGATTATTTCTCCCCATTTAACAAGTCCCTGGTCTTGTCTCCACGCTTGAAAAAAAAATAAAGGCAAGCAGACAAGGTTGAGCTGGGGCAGGATGAAAACACAGATTCACTGAGGCCCGTGGGCAGCTGAAGTTAAATCGCAGCATGAAATGGCTTCGGCTACAGCCCTGCGTGAACAACGCACCCTGTGTGCCTGTTTCCCATTTACTGCACATGCTTGTAAAACATTTTTAATACGTGATTTATGAGGGTTCTGGCTTGCACTGAAACCCTTCCCCTTACAAGCTAAGCAAGGGTGGACTGGCTGGAGGTGTTTATGGGGGGCAAGGTGGGAGCCAATGGGCTCTAGGGTCACTGGTGGATCCAGCATCCACCACTGAGATGACAGGCGATGAGGACACGACACCGTTCCTGGTGGAACACCTGGTTTCTGGTGGATCCAGAATCCACCACTGAGATGGGAGGCGATGAGGACACGACACCGTTCCTGGTGGAACACCTGGTTTCTGGTGGATCCAGCATCCATCACTGTGTTGCATGAGAGGTGATGAGGACACGACACCGATCCTCCCTCAGCTGGCATTAGCAGCCCAGAAAAGCATCCCCCTTCCCAGAAGTGGCATCTGCTGGGAATAAGCAACGTTTAGACTTGGCCAAAAGCAGAAGAAGCCAAAAGCCACAAAGTCACAAATCTGTTTGTGACCTTTTCTACCCCTAGAAACTTGCAAGAAACGCTACCAGAAACATTGGAAGGAATGGAGAAAGCAATGGCATTTTGGTTAAAAAGAATAGTACAGAAAAACACCACCTGACCATTTTATAATAAAATATATTTTAAAAGAGAATTATTTTGAAAAGCAACATTTAATTTAGATGCACCAGGTACCCCAGTCTGTTATCATTCGAGGTCCCTGAGTGATCTTCCCAAAAGCTCAAGCAGCTACATTAGACACAATATCCTATCCAAATTCAAACTCCTCACTCAACTTCAATAAAGTTTCAACTGGAAAAGATAATATAAACTTCCTGTCCTAAAAACCAGCTACCACGTGCAATTAAAAGCAGCAGGGGAATGAGGCAGCACCGGGGGCTCCAACTTGAGTCACCGAGGGGAGGAGGTGTCTTAAAATAGTGGTAAAATCTCTACCTTTTTTTCCCTTCAGAAACACCTTGTCCCCGCTAGCAGCAGCTCAAGGACACAGAGCTTGATCCCTGTTTTGAACTGCTTTATAACACAACTCCAGCAGCTGCTAAAGCAAGTCATTTGAAGGAATTGTGGAGCAGGGGAAGCCCCCAGGCAGGAGAGGAGCTGCTGAGCCTGCTCACCCTCTGTGTGAGGTCTCAAACCAACTCTTGAGCCATTCCTTTCATTAAGACAGTTTAGTGGCTATAATCCCTCCGTGCACAAAGCCTCTGACACCCAGAAAGGTTGCATTTCTCAGTTGCACCTATCTGCAACGACTAAGATGATGGAAGGCTTTGTGAAATGCTTAGGGAAGAAAAAAGCTCATCCAGTTGTTACCTGAGACTTTGGAGCTCTGAGAGCAGAAAAGATTTGGGGTGGGAGCTGTGGGATGGAATGTTTCTGAGCCTGAAGTTGCATCAGACAGCACGCTCTCAGCACTGCAAATGTGCTTTGGCACACCAAAGGTGTACGGAGAGATGCCAGAAATAGAAAGAAAAAAGCAAAGTGAGATCTCCAAGCTTTTTTTTTTTTTTTTTCGCGTAAAGCTTTTCCTTTAGTTCAACCATTTCCTCTGTCTCTTCTGTCAATTTGCTGAAGTAGCCTTTTTATTTTTATTTTTATTTATTTTTATTTTTAATATTTTATTTCCCAATACCAAGTCCTGGGAACCACAAAGGGCAAGGCAGCCCACAGCTTTCAAAAGAATGACATTTCTCTTGGCATATTGATTACCAGTACTACCACTGCGCTGACTGAGAATCTTCTGAGAATGCCAGGACTCTTAAATAAAACACTACAGCTCAGTAGACTGCTATTTTCTAGCTACACTTGAAAAAAAAAAAATCCATGCAAAATTTCTTCCTTACTCCCCTCCTGCTTTTCTCTTCTCCAGATCCAAATGTCAATGTTAGAATTTAAAACCTCCATAAAACATGTTTCCGTGTGTTTTGCTACTCTTTTCCACGAGATTTTTCTAGCATATTAATTGCCCTCCCTGCACACTCATCTCATGCCAGAGCTTTGCGTTTCCCCATCACAGGCTTCTTACTTAGGAGATGAGGAAGTGGCCATAGAGACAGGCAGAAGTACCCTTTTATTCCAGTGCCTAATTTGGGAATTTTAGAGGCTGCCTCTTCATCCAGTAACGCTTTCAAGTGCCGCCGCGCCGCCTGGCCAGGGAGGGAAGGATCAGCCATGCCTTTGCATCACCTCTGCCTGGCGATGGGACATGGCCATCTCCTCTCGGGAGCTGACACTACTGGTGGTCACCTCAACCTGGGCTGCCCCCAGCTCTCCACCTCCCCAGCATCCTCCTGCCCCTATTTCCAGAGCATACGGAGGAGCTGGAGGGACAGCAGACCGCGCTTGCACTCCAGGCTCTGCCTTGGCTGCCAGTCCATTAGTGGATGATATTCAAAACGCTAATCCTAATCCACAAAGGTCAATTAGCTCTGCAGCTGCCTTGCCCTCAACACCCCCCGGTGGCACGCTTGGAAAGGGTTTGCCAGCCCCCACCAGAGATTTCCTGGAGAACAAGCTCCTTTGCATTCGGACTTGACTTTGGCTGAACCAGATTGCCTTCAGAGAGCCCTGGAAGAGCTGGCTCATCTCCAAATGCTACTGAATTCGGGACTCCCGTTTTTTTTTTCCCCTTGAATTTTGAGTCGTGCCCTAACATTGCTCTACATTTTCCCTTTGCCATGAAGTCGAATTTCTCACTAAGGTAGGAGTTCAGCTCGGCTGGAGCAGGCTGCGCTGTTCCCGAGTTGGCAGCAAACCACAGTCCCTAGACATTAGCATGATGGACATGTCGACACGCGGAAACGTATGGTACCAATTAAGACAGTATCAACAATTATGCAGAACACAGTTGAGTGGATTAATTTGTTGCCTGGAGAAAAAGGCTGCCAGGATGAAGCTGGCTGTCAAGAGACACACTTTCATCTTGTGTGCTGCCTTGTGCCAAATACTACGAAGCCCATGTGCCCTAAGGATGGTCGCTGGGTTTTCTTTTTCCACCAGCATTCTCGAAGCAGGGAAGGAGCAACCAATTAATTTCTCTATGTGCTGCCTCCTTTCTTCTCTGTAAGAAAAAAATAAACCCACAACCAAAAAAACTGCCCAAAACAACCCACCCCCCCCATACACTTGAAAAAAAAAAATAATCACAAGCTACCATTAGTCCCAAACCACTAAAATAAGAACTGCAAAGTAACAGGGAAAGGATGTTTCTTTTCTTGCTCAAAAAGGTTTTCTTTTGCGGAGGGGCTGAGATGATAACTCATTTGTCAAACACACTTTTTCCCAGTCCTCTGAGCAGAGAGAAGAAAAATGGTTAAGTCACATGTGTGACTTTTTTCCAACCTGCTATTTTCACCCTGACCAGAAGGATACTTACACTCTCCATCTCTTGGTTCCCACCCTTTCTTGGCTGAGGAAGATGCCAGATTACCTCTAGCAAGTTGTGGCTAAATTCTCCTGCCTTGCCAAGTACCTTCCAGAGGCTTGGTGAAATACCTTAATTCTAAGGTAAGAACAAACAGCTGAATTTGTTTAAAAACCTGCTGCTTGCAAAATGCCACATGGGTCTAGGGCTGTCAGAGTATTAAACAGCAATGCAAAAACTAGGACTTGTAAATGATCACTTACTGCATTAACAAGCAGCAGCATTTGAATTCCTGCTAAAGCTCTGTACCAGCTGTGCTTTGTCCCAAAATCCAATTAAAAAATAAATAAATCAATCTGCTTATGCTTGTTCCTACAATATGAAGAATATTGAACTACCCTTCATAAACTCTGCTGCTGCTTGCAGAGCATATGGTCCCACATCGGGCTCTCATTTCTCCGTATTTAGCCTTGTTAAACACCAGCATGCCCACCTGAGATATAAGTTACCTCGAGGCTGGGAGTAATGCCATCCTGAGTAAGGAAACTATTCGTAACACTGCACTCCTTAATTTAATGCAGGCAAAACTTACAACAACCTGCCCACTTACAACACAGCACGTGCTGATCACGGCTGTTGATGGAGAAATCCAGTTTTAATCCAACATTCCCAATAAACACGTTGTTCGCTGAGCAGCAGAGCCATGAAATCAGGTTTTCCAGAGGTTTTATATCTCACATGCCTTACTCCCCCAGCCGTTACATTTGCAGAATATATGCATTTTGGCAATATGCCCATCACAAAACCCTCCAGCTCCTTCCTATTATCTTTATTCCTATTACTGCTCCTCGGGTAAAGAAGCTGGAAGCTGCAGGGTCCTAGAAACTATCTCCTCCTCAGGCCAGACACAAGGCTGCCCTTCCTTAGGGAATGCTCTCCTACGGGCCTCTCCCACTCTGACTCCGGATTTTCAGGAAATAATGTTTTTCAGACCTTTCCCCCCTTGGCCAAATTTGATTAAAACTCAACAACACTTACCAAAGCTTTTTAGGGTGAAGGATGGAGGGATGGTATAAGAGATCAGACTAACACAATTCTTCTCATCTGCTACCTGTAAGTGCAATTCATATCTACACACTCTTACCTGCTACGTGTAAGGGCAAAGGAGCATCCAGCAAACCCTTTGCCATGTGCTGAGCGTGAAGTCTGAGGGTGGTTCTGTCTAATTAGCAATTATTTGCTGATATTGCACAGATAATACAGGGCACTTAACGGGATACTGAGCATTCAGAGAGGCGCTTCATGCTTCTGTCTCGGCCACTGCACTAAGGAGTGGGAAGGAATCTTCAAAACTACTTCCAACGCCTCCACCGAACTCTAATGTATTTCTGGGCCCCAAAGCAGGCAGATGCCTCCTGCCCTCCAGCCCGTGGCCACTGCTCCCAAGCTGCTCCCAAGGCTCCTTATCTGCTATTTCCAGATGTCTCTGACACAGCCTCAGGGGAAGGGGTGACCGGCAGTAATGCCAAGAAGAGCTGAGGATGGTCAAAATGAGACAGGAGAAATTGTACCTATTCAGATGTGCCCAAATATGATTTATTCCTTTCCAATTAAACTTCTAAACATCTACATCATTAAGAATTCTGACAAGGAAAAAAAAAAGTATTCCTCTTTTTCCTCTGGCTGGCAACTGCAATAAAAACATTTCCTCCTAAACATTTTTTCACTACCATCTTTTTTTTCTTCCTTTTCTGCTATTTTCTTTCTCTTCTGCTATTTGGAGCTTTCCCAACATGAAATGTTTTCAGAAATGGCAAGATAATGAAAACACCCACAAAAAATAAAAGAGATGAGATGATTTGAAAAATAACTGCAAGACTCCATTCAGCCTTCTAGATTTAGTAGCACAAGAAGAGGAGGAGAAAAATAGCAAGCTTAAAATTCTAAAATAACTATGTATCACCTCCCTTAAAAAAAAAGGTGGAAGTTTTTCTTTGAAAAAGTACTTCTGGACACATGGAGATGGGCACCTTTTGAAAGATATGTCAGGCTTTGGTCAAGTCTCATTTTCTTTCCTGCAGGAAACATTTCACTGGAAAAAAAGGGCAAAGCTAGCTCATTGTAATGAAAGTTTAGTCATCACCATTGTTTGAGCAGTGATTAAGAGGAGCGTGATGCCACGTAGATCACTTCCCTACCAATTTAGGGTAGAGAGAAGCTTCAGGAGGCCTTGGGTGATGGGAGAAGATACAGGACACTGTGTGATGTAACAGCAAGGACAGTTATTGTCCAGCACTGCTGGAATGGGCATGAGCTTCGACTCTTCCATGAGGAAGAGAAGGGTAGAGCCCACATGGAACTCATGCCACTAGGGGGAATGTGGGAATAAGAGGGAGCAAAAAAATGTGACTTCAGCCTGCTCTTAAAGAAATGATATACTAATATATACTAAAATATCAAATATTGTTTAGGTATTGATGTACTTGGAAATTAAATGGTTTCCTCATGAGGACTGGAGAGTTTGAGCTCAAGAGCAATGGCAATCCTCCTGCCAAGCTGCCTCAAGGGCACCTGCTGAGACGTTTCACCCTGGTCTGCTCTGAGAATTCCCTTGGGGTGGGAGATTGCTGAACAAGCCCCTCCTGGTAGCCCCTCTTGGCTGCTACGTTCAAGATGACGTGACAAAATTTGCACAGAAGGTCTGCTGGTTCAAATGCATCTCCTCTACTAGCAATGGGACTAGGGAGATTCCTTTCCTCCTGACAGCAAAATTGCCTTTTCTCCACCAAAGACACAGAAACGCAAAGCTGCACTGCATCTGGAGCTACACGCTTCTGGAGGGTGGCTCCCACCTCCTCCCCTCAGGGAGCACTCACAGCCTCAAATTGCTCTTCCCAAGTCAAAAATCTGCAAATCCATGGCGCTCTCTAGTGTCTTTACTCTGCTCGGGAGAAACACAGCTATCCCAAGGCGCTGACATCGTTCCAGACAGCATGGTGTAAAGGCTGAGGGATACCCAAGGCCTGCTGTTAATTAGGAAGAGTTTGCCAGCCTATCTGTTTGGTTGGACCTTCTGGTGGAAGCCACTCCAGCTCTCTTCCTGTGGCCCCCACCAGCAGTGCAAGGCCTCCCAGAGCAGCCATTCCAACAGAAACGGGTTTTTAAGCTGCACTCCTGATGGAGGGGAAGGACTACTCCAGGAAAGTTTCTGATCGTGGATTCGGTCCCTGCAGAACCCCGGAGCTGCCGTCAGCTCCCAAACTGGCCGTCGGGCTGCGTAACACGGGTTGTAATTTCAGGGTACGAGCTCAGAGGAGAAACCCCAGGGAGGGCTTGGCAAGGCACAGGGCAGGCTGCGGGCTCCTCCAGGACCCCACAGGTACCATGAGCCACCCAGAACAGCTCATCTCCTGCCGAGCACCACGAGTGGGGGCAGCCCGGACAGAAACCCCAGTCTTTCCCTCTTCCCATCACCCCTTCCCTGGGGGAGGAGGCGAGGGCAGAGCACCCTTCTTGCTGTCAAAGGCGAGCACAATCCAAAATGGCAACGGCTTTGATTTGCTCTTAAACGGCCCTTTTATTACCCCGTTTTCTACTCTGTTACGGTGCTTCTCTTTCTCCTGCGCTTCTCCGAGGCTGACAATTCACCGCAGAGATTGCATCTCCCACAGACTCGTGGCTTCAGGTCCAACTGTGTTTGCCTAGCTGACAAGATGAATGCGGCAATCTGCTGCAGAACATACGCCACCCCCCCTCCTCCCCCTCGTTCTCTCTCCCCTTTAATACACATTTCACATTAAATCAGCATCTAAAGGGAAGAGGCTCCTCTAGTGCCTAGAACGTATTTTCTTGGAGCTCGGAAGGCTAGCTGGTGGCAGGGGGAAACAGGCTGGCACCGTGTAATTGATTTGATGTGTGCCATGTTCCGGTGGGATAAACACCACCCCCTGGACGCCTTGCATTCCAGCGACTCCAGCCTTAAGCTCCTCGTTAAAGCGTGTTGGGAGTCCATCAAAGACACTGAGTAGTTTTGACGTGAAGATAAATGCTCTTATCTTCGGCTTCCAACGTTGCTTCTCTGAATAAGCACTCTTGACAGTTTTCGCTGTTTAAAACGGCTCTTCGGCTGGGTTTGGGAATAGGGGGAAAGCGTTTTAACCCACCTTATTTCAGCAAACTTCCCTGCTGGGAGAATAAGCTTGTCACCAAACCAGATGACTTCCTCTGGGACACATCACTGCAACTCACAGGGAATAAATTAAGGCCCCGTGCAGGCAATACATTTAAGCACCTGAATAAACCTGCAGTTTAAGCTTATCTGTTGCTTTATGGGCTTTGCACGTCCCAGATGGACAAGCATCTCCAGAACCTCAAATACAATTGCAATTCACCAGCAAAACCACGCGTCCCAATAGTACCGTGCTGCTGAGGAACTTCATCATTTTACAGCCAGCCAAACACTAAAACATAAGTGGAAGACCCAGGAAGAAAACTTGGTCTTCCAGGTCCTCCACCTCTTGCTGTAGTAAGCTGTCCCAAGCTGCAGCTCAGCCTCTCATCCCAGAACACAGGGGTGAAAATCCTGCTTTGTGCTTTCCACCTCCCCTCGCTGAACATGGCTGCAGAGCCCAAACCTGACTAGTAAGGTACAGCTCAGCTGGAGCCCAAGGGAAAGCTTCATTGACCCAAATGGATCTAGGATTTCACTCTCTGCTTCTCTATGCAGGGATTAAATAAATATTCTTCTGCTAGAAAAAAAGGCCACACATGCCTGCCGGAATTCAATGGGATTTTTAAAGTAAAGATACAGAAAAGTTGCAATAATTTCCACTGGTATGGCAGGGGGTGAGTTTTAGGGCCAAAACAATATTTCAGGCACTGTAAATCCAGTTCAAGTGTCTCTAAGACAATGGAACAGATTCTAACAGGCAAAATGAAAAAGAAATATTAAAGAAAAAAAATCCAGGAGATCAAATTGCCAGAGGAAATAATATAATGTGCTTTAAGTGCTTCAGGAGGGAGATGCCTAGAGAAACAGCAGATCTCTGACAGCCCCAGCAAACAGAGGGGGCAAACAAATACAGAGGTGGCAACCAGGCCAAACAATGCCTTTGCAATCACTGTTCACACTGGAGTATGATTGGGGTTAGAATAAGGAAGAAGAAATAGCTATTCTGGAGGTCACTGTCTATGCTGAGACACTAGCCAACATGCAGAAATAAAATAAATAAGAGGAGCACTGGGAAAAATCAAGATATCCCATTGAAACGAATCAGCTGGTCTGACAACAGCTTTCTAAATGCACGGGCCAACAAAGTCACTGAGCTTCCCAAGAATATGGAATTAATCTTTACACAGCTGTCACTGCAGAGGGACACAAATTGTATCCACCCTTTAGAAGAGGGGATACAGATCCCATAAGATCACTGTGGGATGAGCCCAACAATTATAAAACACCCAACTTAAGAAAAACACCTGCGAAAAATCATGTAGCTTGAAGTGAAAACCCCCCAGGTCAAATGCAGCAGCAGATTTTTTTACGTCAGTGAAGTTACTCTGAATTTCTAGTGGAGGATTCCAGTTTTGATGCTGGCCAGAGCATTCCGTAGGAGCCTTTGAACTCTGGCAATGAAATATTCAGCTGCACAAATCAACAAGCCTATCCAATTCCTAGAGTGGCAAGAGTGAAGAATCACAGGGTTGACTAAAACAAACAGTTATCTTTGAATACTTTCTGTTAAAAGAATCAGACAGGAGATAAACTCTGAGTTGAAAAGCCACCTAGACTATGTACGCGCTTACATTTCAGGACGAAGTTTTCAATTTACTGTAAATGCAATCTCATTCTCTTTTTATCCCACAAAATGCTAATCACAAAAACAGTCCAAATTTAATCCCGTGTGCGGAAAACAGTATGCTTCTAGTCCTGCATGCTGACCATTAGGTTACACTGCCTCGACAGGAGGGACTGCTCTTTGGATCTACTGATTACATTGACCACTCGTGTCTGAATCATGCATAAGAGACAGAAATAGTGACCGCAGGTGATGGCAAAGGCACACTCAAGCTCCAGCTGCATAAATTACCACCTCTTACTGAGGAAGCTCAGGGATATGCCCCAAAACCAAACTGCAAAGCATGCTGTAGAAAACAAGTGTAAGAAACCAGCCAAAAATCTGGCTTCCACCAACAAAACTTCTCTTGTTCTCAGCAGGTTTGGAATTTTACCTTAGAATGAACTGTTGCTCCTACTTTGGCTTGGTGCATGACAAATAGATAATAAGACAGCTCCCGAAACATACCTGGAAAAAAAGACAAGACACAGGTGCTACATATATCAGTCTTGAGGTTTAGAGACATCCTCATATGTCAGAGACTGTCAACTCTACATATGAGAAACTGTATTTCTATCAATTTAGTAGCTGCAGAGATGAGAACTCTTAGTACCTAGTCTGCTCCTATTTGCACAAATCAAAGTAGTAGAGTCTTACTGGATCCTCACTACAATCACAGCGAGGAGGGTAAAGTACATCAGAATTAGAAGTTACAGTAACACCCATCTCTATGCTGGTATTAACTGGCATCATTCCTTTACAATCCAGGAAGCTGTGCTAATTTGCATCTGGGACTATCCAGAAAACACTATTTTTCTATGGCACTAAAAATTGTGTTGTCCTCTGTTTGGAGAGGTTGCCAGGGTCGATCTGCAAGAGCGAATGGGAAAAAAATGTGAATTTCCCATGTGACCTTTGCATGGGATTGTGCCTCGCTGGTGAAAAGAGTGATGGTCCAAATGACCGTGTCTAGAAGCGCCTGGGGAATCACAAGCAACGGAGATATGTGCCTTAGCAGAGATTGGTAACCTGCCAAATTTCCTAGCTTCCTCTCAAGGCTGTAGACATTTCACCCCGTCTATAGATATGATGGGAACATTGAGCAGAACACTGCTTTTCTGGTTTCAAGCTTAGAGAAACAAGTGTTGAGTAATTTCTGCATTAAAATGTTTATCAGTTAACTTTTATTTCCTTCTCTCCTCCTACAAGTTACATGATCAGAGAGAAAAATTTACCAACTTTCTCACAGTGCAAAATTTTAAGCAACTGCTTTGTCTCTTATGTTTTACACCCCACGTTGCTCAGACTTCATGTTTTCAGTCATAAAATTTAACAGAAAATTTCCCCGGGGGCTACGAAGAA
>JAOQGH010000023.1:15384000-15395443 GCA_025769975.1 Gallinago jamesoni | reverse complement strand
TTACACCCCACGTTGCTCAGACTTCATGTTTTCAGTCATAAAATTTAACAGAAAATTTCCCCGGGGGCTACGAAGAATTATCCACCAAGAACGAACTCCATCCAAAGAGCGAAAAATAAAGCCAACGATTTTGTTTCTTGGCTTCTCACCGTGAGGTTGGAGAAGTCCTCATCAACAAAGAAGAGAGGAAGTGTCCTTTGAAGGTGTCTTGGCAATGTTGGTATGGACACACTGCTATGGGGTGGCCTTTTGCAAATCCACACCCAACCAACCAGGTAGACTGAAGTGAGCAGAATTGCTTAAGTTACCCACGGGGGATTTGCTGGCGTCTGGTCTGAATTACTTCTATGTGTATCTCTCAGCACGCTCGCTATTATCAGGATCCGTAAGCAGCACAACTGGACCAGGACTCTGCTTTTTGGGTGCATCTACAACAGCCTCTGGCATGGCATAAAAGAAGGGAAGCCTGAAGGTTGATTTGACATGATCTGCTACAGCCTTAGGACTTTTTATCCACCTAACATTCACCAGCGATGCGGCTTGTATCAGTTGTGGGTCACAGGCATGCCTAAGCAGTACACCAACTGCCGGAGGACTCTGTGCTCACAACACAAGCTGGTTCCCCTGAGGAGAACCCCTACATGACTTCAACCTTAGTCCACCAGGGAGGAGACACCTCTGAGCACACAGGTGATGTGCATAAGGGTTACTGGAAAAGCACAAAGGAACACCTCCAGCACACACTAAGCTAGAGGCATAGCAGGTACAGCTGTGATGCACTGAGCACCACATGGGCTTGGGCTGTCCCAGGTACCTTCTGCAAGCCTCAAGCTGCATCTACATGGTGACATTTATTCCACCACTACTTGATTATAGAGATGGATAGTACTGTGGAACTGCGTTTGTGATCAATGAGTCTTCTAAATTCAATACTAATGTTAAAGGCCTCGGTGCCTTGGTAAGACCCAAGAATAACTCACATTTCAGAACGTGGAGGCACTCTGAAAACCAGCTCTTTATAATGCATCTCTGCTTGGGACCCCCAAAGCAGCTAGATCACTAGCCACACCATCGTTTTCCACATGCTGGGCCAGTATTTGCCTGTGCAGTGGAGTACTGCAGCTTCCAGAAAGCAGTCTGTGAAATTAATCAGACCAAATGCCTAAATATCAGCCAACACTTACAAACCAAACAGCACTTAAATGTGATGGAAGTTCTGACTGAAAATTCAGGTGTAGACAGGAAAGGATTTTTAAATGACAACTTCTCTGAAGTGTCCTGGACTAGAAAAGCACCTACATAGGCAACATATATATATACCTAAAAAATCAGGGGATGGGGTTGAGGGGCGAAAAACCAAGTAAATAAATCTGTTCAATGAAAAATTCTGCTTCAACTGAAGTCTACATTTTGACATCCTGATAACATCAAAGCGAGACCAGCTGGGGTTCAAAGGGAGCAGGATGAAGCCTCCTTTGCTGTTAACCAGACTCCTGTGGCCATTATCCTTCCTGCAATATTCCCACATGGAGAGTATTTCTCAGCCTAGACTCTGCAAAGCTCTTGAGCACACGTTGAACCCTGTTAAATCAAGACCGGGCAAGAAACAAGCTCTCATTACATCAGGAGTCACTGCAGACATGCCTAGTGAAGTTGCATGGCTTGTTTGGTCTGAATGGTTAAAGCTCTTCCTTACCTAAAAAAAAACCTAAACTACATCTTTAATCAGCTTCAGCAGGGTGCCTGAAAATACAGGACTGAAAATACAGCAAAGCTAGTTGTCTGTTCTTAGCAAAAATAAGCCAGCCCCAAGGAATTACAGCTTTTTACCCATTCCACCAGAAACTCTAGTCGGTGAGCTTCCTCCCTCGAATAATATTGACGTTCTGAAGTTTAGTTTAACTTGGCACTTCTCTGTCCTTCAAAAGGCATACAGCAGAAAGCTGCTCTAAAATAGCTGTCCAGCAGAAGTTCAAGAAACTCTGGGATCAGAATGGAAATACCAGGAGGGTAAGTTATTCAGCTGGTAGGCTCCCCCCTTCACCAGGAGGAGATCTGGGGGCGTAATGGCTGGAATAAAGCACTGTCAGTCCAGGCTCTGTGGCTGAAATTCTCCCTCCTGGCATTGCAGAACGCACCCTCGGCGTGAGGCAGCTTTGTCTACCTCTAATCTACAGCCACTGGCTCTGAGGTCCAGTGGCCCGTGCAAGCTGGGGCACCCTGTAAACTCTTCCTGCTGCCAACAGGTATTCCCATGAGCAAGGGTGAGTGGGATTCAGGAATAATCTCAAGACGTCACCCTCTGCCAGGCCAGACTGCTGAGAAGAGATTTTTTTTTCCAGTTGCTCTTAAACTAGGACTCCGTGAGGCAAGGCTGAGTATCAGGTTGGAGGGACCAAGAGCTTTAAGACTAATTTGCAAACTCAAGCAGCAGCTCACCCAGATCTGATGTTAAAGGCCCTTAACCTCTGATAACTGAGACTTTTACAGTAAACAATCTTTACAAGGACTGCTTGAATTCACCTCCAGGGTTCCTTGGTCTTACAGCTTTGTGGAAAAACCATCTCCTTTTATACTGTAACACACTCAGAAATCCCCTTTCAGCACAGGAGCAAATACTGACTCATACACCCTCTGCCTTTCCCTTTTTATAAGCAAATTCACCTGCAGTGACTATAAAGCAGTAACAAGTCTCCCAGGGAATGTTATGTTATGTTATCTGTGCACATGATACATGCTAGTGTGTGTTAGGAAAGTGATAGTTTGAAGATTAGGGGATATTGAAACGAAGAGAAATAACTCCTCATTTAATTCTTCAAAGGAAAAGACCACTCAGAAAAAAAAATATGTGCATAGACACCAGCCTTGTAGGAATTTCCTTCCATTCTGCATTTGGCATCAAGTTCTTTATGATTTCTTTACTCAGGCATATTTTCCTTTAGGGAAAATACATTACAGTTAGAACACTGCCCATGATTTCATAATATGTATTTATGAAGTTAATCATACTCGCGTCTCTCAAGGCGTCTGTTAATCTGGGCTGGTAAATTCCTAATTATCCTTGCAGGACAGCAATATAAATCCTGAGTCCTAGTATAGGGGGTTGCTACGTTTAATATTCAAAGAAAGAACACATTCTTTAGGCGTGATCAATGAGGGCTGTCTGGGCAATTTGCAAGGTACACCAAAACTCTTCTTCTGTATTCATCTCCCGAATCTTTTCCCCTCTCTGCCCGTTAGGTTTCCGCTCAAGGAAATCAGGGGAGACCAATGTGATAAACACCTAGCATAAACAGACACCCATCTGTTCAGTTAGATTTGTCTTACTTATAGAAGGGCAGGTAGGGGAATATAAAGTACAGAAATGGGAAGGTAGCCACAGAAAGAAGCAGTTAAGTAGCTGCACATGCCCAGTGAGTAGGACGAGAAGTAAATGACTTATTGAAAACAGCGTGGTTTAGGATAGATATTAGGACTATATTTCATAATGATACAGACAGTTGAGCACCAGGACAGGTTTGCCCAAGCAGGCTGAGTAGTCCCTGTCATTGGAGAGGTGTGGTTTGGATGTGGTTTGACCTGGCTTTGAGACCAGAGGATGAAGTTCCCTCTCCAGGGCCTTGCTAATTTATACAGAGGATTTTAGGGAAGTCACAGATATGCCAGATTACACCAGACAAGACCTAGCGGATAGGCATGATTTTTTAAAAGCAAAAGCAACTAGCTGGGTAGAAATCAACTAGTCAAAAGTCAGCTTTGTTGATGTCCACCTCCCATTTTACTTACTTCTCACTGACCTTGGTGACAGGTCATTTGTCACGCTGTATAACACAGAGCCTACAGCACCTCAGCACAGGTCTTTCCTCACAGCAAACCCCCGCAACTCAGTGATGCTCCGGAGGCAAACATCTGGCCCAAGCTCTGCAAATTCAAATTGAAGAGGAAAGAAATCACAGTGCAGTGGCACTTCACAGCAGACTGGAGAGTTTCTCACAGGTACCTCTGGTTGGCCTTTAAACGTGTATAAATGCAGTCTGTATTTGCCTCTTGATGTGGATGCTGCAGTGTAAAAACGACACTTCCCCTGCACAGTGAACTCCGTGCATTTCTAATTAGAGCTGCATTGCACCAGCATTGTATGATTTAAAATACTGTTGTAATAAATTCAGCACCTGTAAATTCAATATTTCATAAAGGCAGGGAAGACCTTGTAGAGAGAGTCTGAAGAAAAAATTTGCTCTTCATTGAGTCCTGCAATAAAGCATCTCAGGGAGAGATAGGACAAGCAAACACACTGGATTTGATCCTTCAGACCTGCCTCCACCACCAATGGGAACGATGCACTGTGCAGGAAAGGAATTCCTTGATTTTAAGGAACGTCTTTATAGTAAAAATCCCTTTAGACTCCCTCCAGTCTTAAGCACCGCTTTATAGATTCTGGTTACAAGAGAAACCCCATCTTCAAATGACAAATAGAAATATGGAGCCAAATCTCTGCACCCACAGAGAGATTGCAGTGGTGTTGAGCTAACATCCCCAAAAGATGATGTTTGAAGCTAAAGGCCTTGAACCAGAACTCTGCTTCTGTGCCTCAATCTTAGGTGGTGGGACTTGTGGGATTTCCAGTCGTTCTCACAATCCTTTACGCTCCCAAGGAGGACGTGTTGGCCTGCACATGAGGAACAGATAAAAGAGAAACACTGATTCTGACCTGACAACACAACACGTACCTTTACATTCAGCAAAGATTCAAAGCACAGAGAGAGAGAGAGAGTTTGCTTTTGTTTAGAAGTCCAAGTTTAGGCACCCAAATAGATATCAGAGAATCCAAATATCTGACCTCAATTTAGGGCACTGCTGCTGCCCCCACTTAAGTCACATTGAAGTTTTGACATACTGACGCTCCCAAAATTACACGTTTATGTAACTGTCGAAATAGAAATTTAGAAAATGAAAATAAAATAACTCTACGATTAGTTTCTACACTAAATAACAGTCCTCTCTGCCTTGTGGCTATTTTTTTTTTTTTTTCTTAAATGATCAAATTACTAGCGTTGTCCTCCATCACTCACTCAGGGTTTGGGCTCAAATTGATTGCAAAGGATGAACAAAAGCCATTACAGAGAACTGTCAGCAGCATGCAATAGCAAAATAAATCCTGCCTTTGCATGGGTTTATGATCATCCTGGAGGTAAATCGTTAAACACTGTGCCATCTTTGGATTCTGCAATAACAAGAGAAAGCACTGGCACTGTCAGGGCCCATGTCCCAGGAAGAGAGCAGGCAAAGCATCTGGCATGATGCCTAGCAAACACACACAGCCCTAGAGGGAAGGGAGCCCATCTGGGGAGGGATCAGATCCACAAAACAGCCTCTGGGAGAGTTTGGATCTCTGACAAGTGTTCCGTTTTCCAACAGCTGGGCACCTTGATTCAGCAAAACAGCTCAACTCTACCAGCAATACGTAGGGAAGGACAGACACATGCAGCAAGCACACTACTCCTTCCCGTGAACAGCCTTCTGGGGGGAACCACTGGAGAGATGACACCTTTCTAACGAGTTTGCATTGTACAAGTAATATTTAGACAGCTAAAATTACCACAGGAAAGATCACCTCGCCTGTCTGTGCAAGTGAAGACGAGGCCAAGGCTGAAGCCATCAGACCCTCTGCCACAAGAACCCTCCCACACGTAGACCCCACAAAGCTGCAGAGCCAAAGCAGAACTCTCAGTGCGCATTTCTGCACAAACAGAGCCATGCAGGTAGTGCCACCACACCTCAGACCAAACCCTGGGTGCCCAGGGCCACCACCACAGCCCTGAGCACCTCCTGAAACGAACGAGTCCCAGGTCTGAACAAGCTTCAAGTCCTCCTCAGACTTGCAGGTGTGACTGGGGCAAAATTCATCCCCACCAAGGTCTGGAAGCAAAGGAAGAACATCGTTTTGCTGACAAAGCTGGTCATCAAAGCTTTTGAGACGAATGAAAAAAAAAAAGGGTACCCAGCCCGTTTGCAGTGTTGGCTCCTTATTCCAAATCCATCTTTTGAAAGCAAGGGGCCTCTGCACTGGCCAGGTCATGCAGGGAGTCCTTTAAGGGCACGTCAGGGATCTTCAGAGAACTGAGAATATGACTCAAACTCCATCCGTTCACAGTAACCTCCTTGTACATTACAAAAATCTCGCGTACATTTGCAACACAAATTGTAAAACTTGTTTAATAGCCCTGCCAGCCTTGAAAGGCTTCCAACGTGCTTGACAAACTGCAAATCAACAAAATAAAACAAGCTAGTGAGTGGTTCTAACTAAATGCCAAGCTCAGCAAGAAGAAAATCAATCCACAGGAGCAAATAATAGCCCTTTGGGGTTTGGGGGGTTTTTTTGTTTGTTTGTTTGTTTTGTGTGTGTGCTGTCTTTATGCTTAAGGCTAAAACAGCCAAGATATATTTAACGCATGGAATGACAGCAGCAATATGTGCTACTTGAACCAGGGGCCTGGGCTAAGTCTCATCAGCAACAATTAATTGTTCACCAGACACAACTATTCTCTAGGTGTTAAGCGAACACCAGGGACTAGTGCACGAGTGACAGGGAGAAAGGATTGTCCTGGGGCACTGCAAGCCAGGAGCCCAGCTGTGAAATTGCTCTGGCAGACACTGTCACAGCTAAAAACACAATCCTTTCAAAGACACGCGTTAGAGCCTTCGCGGCATTTGTAATTTGTTAAAAAATCCCAATCTGTCTCTTCATGCTGCGGGCACGAGGCGAAAGCAAGCCTGGGCTCTGCTGGCTTGCACACACCCCTGGCTCACAAGCACTTTTCACGTGTTTTACAGCACTTCTGCTAAAACGCCGGGCTGGCAGTAAAGGGACAAGCAAGGAGGAGAGTGATAGTCGTGCTGCTTGTGCGCTGGTGGCTACACGAGGGACGGCAGCCCAGGTGGTTCAGAAAGACAGCGATTCAGGTGCAAAGATAAACCCTTGGCACCCTTTAAATGAACTCTGTGTTTCTGAAATGCCAACCGTAAAAAAAAAAAACCCAAAAAAACCCCAACAACAAAAAAACCCAACCAACCAAACTGCCGATACTTAATTCCATGAGATAGACTGCATCTGGTGTTTATGGCTTTAGTGCTGTTGCCAGAGAGCCCCAGGAGCTTCGGTCCGGGAGCCAAGCCAGTGTCTACCAACTCAGTTGGACTACTGTGGAATACACAGAGATCCAATATTCCTCTGATTTAAAGCTTTCAGGCAAATTTTCAGAGGCTTTTGTTTTATTTATAGCTAGCATGTGCGGAGAGAAATAAAACAGTCATTTAATATGCTGTGCAATTATGGGCCTATTCTTCCAGTTTCACATTTCAGCAGCTTATTTTGAAGAGTGGAGAATTGGAAATCTGGTTATTCCTACCTTAACCGTTCACACGTGGATAGACACAAAGAAATTCAGTAATGGAATATCTTTCCATTAAAAAAAGGAAAGGGCCAAATGCTGGATGCATGTTATTTATACAGAAGGTCATTGTAACTGTTAACAATCACATAACAGTTAAATGTTTTTCCTTCTCCTGCTCCTTATGGCACAGATTTACAGCCCTCAGTTACAGGAAGCTCTGACCTGTCAATGAAGATGCTGTGGTGTTCTGATCCTTGAATTTTTAAGATTCTCTTCTGTTTGAAGCCAGAGTAGGTGCTTTCCAACCCTCCCTATAGAAAAATCAGAATTCTGTTCATTAAACTGACCAAAAAAAAAAAAAAGTATGCCTCAGTCTAAAAAAAAAAAATTAAACAGAATTTGCAAAAACAAAGCTCATCTTTGTATAGTCCATCTTCAGGGAATATTTTAAGCATCCGTGTAGACAAAAACATTAAACAAAAGCGTGCACGATTTTATTTGGTGGGGACGTGTAGGATGGCTGGCCTCCTGCTGAAAAATGTAAGGCTGCCAAATATCACAGATTCACACCTTGAGTCTGGAAATTGAGTTCACATGGCAAATCCACGCATTTCTTGTGGTGCCTGCATCCCACCGGCCTTTCCTTGACCCACTACTCACTTTTAGGCTTCACTGACTGCTAGGCTGGACTGCTTCACGGCTTTTGAATGAGCAGAGCCCGGTTTTGCAGGGTCCCACTGACTGCCACAGAGCTGCTGGCAGGACACCGGACTGTATGCTTGACAGGTTTTCAGAATTGGGGAACATTAGAAAAATCAAAGTGTTTGGGAGATCGGGGCCCCCACTCAAAGTCAGAAAAAGACAGTTCGGGGAAAATTCTTCCATTCTTTCATGCTGAAAAAGTAATTGAAAGGAAAACCCTTAGAGGCTGAGCTTTTACAGGCCAACAAATTATACTATGAAAAAAACCTGAGACTTCCATGAATATCTGTCTTAATCAAAGCCTGCCATACTTTTAATCCATATAAAACTGTTCCTTCAGTCTAATTAGCTGAGAGCATGGGACTAGTGTTTCCCTAACTTAAAGGGTGGCTAACCAGATCAGGAGCAAGGCAACAACAGGAAAAGAATCACAGAATCACAGAATTATATGGGGTGGGAAGGGACCTCTGGAGATTATCTCCTCCAACCCCCTGCCAAAGCAGGGCCACCCAGAGCAGATCCCACAGGAACGTGTCCAGGTGGGGTTTGGAATGTCTCCAGAGAAGGAGACTCCACCACCTCCCTGGGCAGCCTCTGCCAGGGCTCTGCCACCCTCACAGCAAAGAAGTTCCTCCTCATGTTTAGGTGGAACTTCTTATATTCAATTTTGCAGCCATTTCCTCTATTTCCTCTTTGCCCTATCCCTGAGCAAAAAGGTTTCAGTCAACCTCATTGAAAATCTTGCACAGATTCATCATCTTGCCACTGTCTCTAGCAGAGAACTTTCTGGTGAGATCTGCTAGGTAGTGCAAAAGTTACCATTGTAATTATTGAGCCTAATGGGAAACACATTTCTAGAACCTATGGGCAATGGGCAAAATAACAAATACACACTGTCCTTTTTCAGAAACCTATCTAACATTAATGCTGTTTTCCATAATGTTTCCTCAAATACAAAAGTGATCTTTAAACTCTTCTATTATTTATTAGGTAGTTAGCCAATTATCAGGCATCCACTCACAGATTTTTATCCTGGGAACTGCAGTACACCTCTAGTGCCTTAACAGCTCAGCGTCAGGTCAAAAAATCCTGAAAAATACTCTTGACTTTTTACCTTTACTCAGCTATTTGCCTGTAGAGCTGTCCTGCCAGCAAAGCTGAGCTACTTCAACCATAAACTGGGCTGAGCTGCAGTCAGTGCTGCACAGACACATCTTATAGAAAACCTACATCACCTCTTTTCTTTTGCCTTATGTTTTGATACTTTGTAAGGAGTATTTTTACTGGGTCATTGACTTACCTGTCTGCTTATGTCCAGGATGTGATGAATTCTGTACATTTTTCCTCTAGGTTTCAACACAAACTGCAAACAGCATGTCACAGGACTCAACTTCTCTTGTTCTGTCTTATCTGTAAAACAGGGGTAAACCTTGCCTGTGTTTAAAAACTTCATTTTCCAGGAGCACTTGTACAGCAAAGCCCACTGTCCTCCCTGCCTCTAAGGGGACATGCACAGCATCCCTTGAAATTCTGGGATACCTTTAATTCCTTCTCCCATCCAATCTGCTGCCATTATTTAAAAATCATTTCCTCTTCATTTCTTGCATGGGTCTCCAGTTGTTTTTTTTATATGCAGATTCCTGCTGGCACACCCTAGTTCAGCCAAATTCTTTGAAAAGTATCATCTGTTGTCAATCCCACATCAGTCATCAGTTCGAAAGCCAAATGGTTTTCTCAGAACTCCACCTTGTTTAGCCATCTTTCTCTGTAGTTCTCCCAGTGGGACAGAATGAAATTAAATTTAAACTAAGCTTTAAATTATTTACTCAGAGATAATTGAGTGGCTATTGAGTGGATAATTCTAGTCATACTAGAGAATGGTCACCCAGGGAAGTAACTAAATATGATTTTGGGAGAGGAGAGGGGGCAGGCCCAAGTGTTACCAGTTCTCATAGTAAAAGACACAAGCTGCTCTTTCATTCTGATGGTACAGAAAATAATTTCCTGCACACTTAAGACCAGCATCCTTTCTCCTCAGAAGGAATCGGGCCATAATGGGGCTGGAAAACCTGGCAAACAGCTTACTTCATTTTTAGGGGAACTACTTTTTCCAAATAAAAGAAAAACAAGCAGAACTTGTATTTACATTATTAACTTTGCATCATGCCATGAGAGTCTCCTATAAAGGACAAAAGCTAACTAGAATAAAAAGGCTATAAATAAAAATGCTGCTTTTAACTCAAGAGTGACACAGACAGGTTTCCTCTAGGAAAAGGTATTTTTTAGTCTACCTATATCTGAATATACCATAAAACAAATTTGTCTTCACCTTAAGTAATAAACTAGCTCTGTCAATATCCATCCTTACTTTAGTCCCCCCTCTCTCCAGCCATCATCCAGCACCATCATTCCCCTGGATTTATCCCGACAGAGCAGAGCAGTCCTGAAGCTGCTTTCCTGAGACCAGTATTTCATAATCGCCTTTTCAGAAAAACCCAAACCCTGCCCTAACAGACTCAGAAAAAAGAAATCCCCTCAAACTGATTAGAAAGGAATGGAAATGACATAGGAGCTGAGGGAAGACACTCAGGGCTGGCACACAAGGAAAAAGAGCTCTGTTTTGGGTAACTCCCACACACTGGGCTCTGCCATGAATGGCCTGGGGTAACCTGCCTGCTGGGTGCTGCTTTCTCATTTTCCAGGGACAATGGACAGTCCCAATGAGGCAGCAAAGCATCACACTTGCACAGTGACCATGACAAGCAGATGTATTCTCCTCTGTGCATACATATGTACATGGCAGAGGTGGGAAAGCACCTCTGCGCACATGTAGGCCCACAGCAAGGCAGCAGGGACCACTCACACACACACTGCAAGTAAACGTGCTTTGACATCATATTAGCTATCATGGGGCTGGGCAATCCCAGGCACTAATCCAGGCTGGGCAGAGAACGGATTGAGGGCAGCCCTAAGGAGAAGGACTTGGGGGTGTTGGTGGGTGAGAAGCTCAACACGAGACAGCAACGTGCCCTGGCATCCCAGAAAGCCACCCCCATCCTGGGCTGCATCCCCAGCAGCGTGGCCAGCAGGGTGAGGGGGGATTCTCCCCTCTGATCCCCTCTGGGACACCCCCCCCCAGAGCTGCCTCCAGCTCTGGGGCCACCAACAGCAGAAGGACAAGGACCTGTTGGAGCGGAGCCAGAAGCCACGGAGATGCTGGGAGGGCTGGAGCCCCTCTGCTGGGAGGGGGGGCTGAGAGAGTTGGGGGGATCAGCCTGGAGAAGAGAAGGCTCCAGGGAGAACTTAGAGCCCCTTCCAGTCCCTCAAGGGGCTCCAGGAGAGATGGG
>JAOQGH010000023.1:15373584-15383841 GCA_025769975.1 Gallinago jamesoni | reverse complement strand
CAGGTTGGATGGGGCTTGGAGCAACCTGGTGTGGTGGGAGGTGTCCCTGCCCAGGGCAGGGGGTGGCACTGGGGGGAGCTTCAAAGTCCCTTCCAACCCGAACCATTCAGCGATTCCTCGAGTTTCTCGGTTTCTCCCCCCGAGAGCTGCACGACAACACTGTGCCCGGGGCAGCAGCACCGCTCTCCCCAGCGCCGCGAGACGCCTCACCCTGAAGGAAAGGGCGGCCCGGCCGCCGGGACCCCGCCGCCCCCGCCTCCCCACGGCGCCTGCGCGCCCCGTCCCCACAGCAACGGCGGGCCGCGGCGCCGCAGCATGTCGCTGCCCCAGCCCCTGAGGAGGCGGCTGAGCTCCTTCAGCCGCACCGTGTTCACCGACAGCCACCGCACCCGCCCGCGGTACCCGGGCGACCGCCCAGGTAAAGCGGGGTGGTGGCTGGGCAGCAACAAAAATGGCGGCGGGGGGACGGGAAGGGGGGAAAGCTCCCAGGAAAGGAAGATGGCGACGCCAAGCGTTACCTGCTGGGCCGCTCTGGAAGGGCCCCGAGGGAGGCACCGGGAAACACCTGAGGGTGTCCCCGGCTGGCTCCCCCGCCGGGCAGAACCCCGTCATCTGGAGGGGTAGCCGCCTCGTCCTCTCCCGCCCATCGTGGTGGGGCAGGGGGGCTGAGGTGGCGGCCTCCCGGAGCCCCGTCGCTCTCGCCACGTTGAGGGGCCCGGTAGCCGGCCCGGTGGTGAGGAGCAGAGAGGTCTTTCGGGTGAGCCTTGGTTTCACCCTCAGTCGTGGAATGTGGCTTCACGGACGGGGTGTGGGGTGAAGCCACAAGCGGCAGCTCCATCCCCCTGCAGCCCCCACAACGCTGGGGTGTCGCAGGCCTGAGACAGGCTCCCCTAAAATATTAAGCACGGAACACGCCCGATTTAAAAGCAGGTATGGGGAAAGTTTGCGCCCACCTTTACAGCTTAGTAAGTGGGTTTGCATAAAATATCGCAGATAAAATCCCTTACACACATAGCAGGCACCCTGCCCGTGCCCAAGTAGAAATGATTTATGGAGAACAGAGAACAAATAACAGAGCTGAGCTATCATGTTAAGCTCAGTAGTCCTGCACAGTTAGGACACCAGACATGTAAAGCATGAAGAAGTGGTGTACTAACCTAGGGTTAGGTCGCAAAAAGTCAAGCTTGTGATATGCCAGCTTTCTCTTTATTTTTCCAAGCTTGTCATCATGGCTGATAACTGTTCCTTCATCATATTGCCAGTGAAACTTGCCAGCCAAGGTACCTGCTTTTTTTTAGCCATGAAAATAAACCTTACTGTGTAGGCAGACTGTTATGTTCATTTCAACTGATAAATCCATTCCAAGCTGATAAAATTAACCATAAAGTCATTCTTATTTCAAGACAGGAGTACTCATTTTCTCTGCAGTTACGCTGCTAACACTTACTAGTTACTAATTCTTCATTTCTCAACATTGAAATATTTTTCTTAACTCCAGGAATGGTTTCTGGTTGTAGTAATTTCTTTTCCATTTCCCATTATGAAAACTCCTGTGTGAAATATCCAACCTACTGAAACCAATTGCAAGTGCACCATTAACTTCTTGGAGATGAGGATTTCCAAAATTAAATTTACACATCTATACCTTAATGACTTGCTCGAGCATCAAAGAATTGGCCATCACCATACTGTCTGGCTTTCCCATGAATTTTAGCAATCCCAGAAAATAAGTATTAGTTCAATTTAGTGATAGAGAGATGAATCAGAATTGGCTTATATTGCTAAACATTCATCCAAAGCACAGTTTTAAAATCTAAGCAGAAGTTACAAATACCAATGCTATGTAATTGAAGCCTTTAACATACCTAAAACATGGTCATCGCAATTGAAATTAGAGCTCTTGGCTTCTCTGTTTTTAAGTAAAATGGCCATGGAGCATTCATCCAATCCATATAAGGCAGAAATATAGTTACTTGTCATTGGATGGTCATGTTTTCTCAAAAGATAAAACAGTGTTTTAGAATTGCATCTCAGCACCTTCCAAAGTCCTGCTGTTTAAGAGATTCATTCTCTAGGACATCTGGGACAATTTTAGATAGATAGTGGAACTGTTTTAGTAGTGTTTAGATTTAGTAGATGTTTAGATTTTCATTCCTTTGCAGATGTAAGAAGGCATTGATGCTTAAAAATGCAATTAAAAAAAAAATAAATTGGTTGTCTTGCACTTTTTATTTCAGTATAACAAATTCCTGCCCCTCACAGCCTACCCCTAAGGTCTGTCCCAGTTCTATTCCCAAATCCTCCTCCCTTCCCACCTAGTCTAGTAGCCACCATGAATTCTTCTGCAACTGGCATAAAGACTTCTGGAACAGACTTGTCCCAGGCTGCGAGTGGCCGGACTGGAAACAGGGATGCCAGACTGAGATGGAACAAGGACAGGTATGAGAGTGGTTGGGAGATACGGAAAGAAAAGGCAGTGTCAGAGGAGAGGTGGTTCTGAGGCTGAAAGTGAGACAATGTGACTGCTCAGGTTGATTTCCAGTTGAGCATCACCGTTGTGACAGCCAGAGGGACAGGACTCAAACCAGCAGGTCACAACGAAGTGACTTGCTCAGGTATTACCAAGTGCAGATGTGCCCAGAGACAAACATGAGAAAAGGGACTGGTGGTAATTGAAGCACAAGTGAATGCAATGGCAGTTAACTGGAATATGATAATAAAGCTTCATCCATTAAAAATGAATGGCCTTTGAAGTTTTTGCTTTTTTTTGAGTCTAATCTTTATGTCTGTTATTAAATCCTAAATACAGAATTTACTGTCCAGATGTTAGAGTCCAATATTAGCTTTTCTCTACATTGTATGAAAGCGTTTTATTCTCTCCAAACTTTAAAGGTTAAGTTTTAGTTCGACAGGTATTTGAAATTGTTAGTTCTTAAGATTTAGAAGAATTACCGGTTTCTTGCAACATCCCTTCCATCCAAATGTCTAGTTAATAAAGATTGAAAATTAAGAGTGGGTAATGCAAACCTGCTCTCAAGCAGTAAGTCCTTACTCAGGAAGATCATCTACAAAATAACGATAAATATATACTCACTTAAACTTTGGCCATTCTCTGAGGGACAGCAATGAAATAGCTGCTGCCTCTCTCTGCAATAGTATACAGCGCTATACAGTACTATATATACAGTACCCAGCACTACTCGAGCTAAGTCTTGTCAGTCAGAGATTGTGGAGGAAGCCATAAGCCACCAGGTTACCAACAACCAGACACTCAGCTTGAATATATGGCTAAGTGATAACAATTCGCGTCCTGTGAGCTGAAAGTTGCATTAGATTCCAGGAAATTGTGCAACTCAAGATGGGGTAAGAAGTTTTCTGCTGGATATACAGAAATATTTTTCCTGATGTTTAATTTGACTGGGAAGAGTGTTAATGCCCTGCTTGAAGCTAAGATGGAGCAGTATCTTTCTGTCATATTTATGGAAGGAACTTACGGAACAAACTAGGAATGATAAAGACTTCTCTCTTATCTACAGATAATGAAATAGTTTCCAGTTTACCACTGCAGATGTCCCTCTATTTCAACGTTTATTTTTTCCCATTTTGGTGGCTCAGCGCAGTTGTCATGCTCCATCTGAAGGTGAGTCCCGAAGGAAAGCAATGTGTTTCTGAGCAAACACCTCCTAGTACTGAGAGTGAGCTCACCAGAGTTAGAGTCTATTAGGTTTATTTGGTAATTCCTTGAAACTGGAGGTTCAAGAGTATTTGAAAGCCTTTCAGTTTCTTCACTTAATCACAATTGGCAGGTAATGAAATAGGACACCTGAAACTTTCACTCTCTTCTTCCCTCTAGTATCCGGTCTTGTCAGATTACTACAAGTTCATCCTGGTGACCATCATGATCCTCACCTCTCTGATAGAGATCATTCGACTCTACCTGGGATACATGGGCAATCTGCAGGAGAAGGTAGGGTACCACACGTACGTATTAATTTGTGCAGGAGAGCTTTTTGGAGTTTAACATAAATGAAGTGGTCTGCCTGTTCATCTGAGAGATTTAAGTTGAAGAGAAGGTTATTTCTCCTAAGTTAAGGTCTGCATCTTCTCTTCCTCTGACATCAGCTTCCACTTAATTTTGTGCATTCCAAGAAATTTTCCCTCAGAAGAGAGGGGAAAATTGCTCCATAAAACTGTTTTGTCATAAAAGAAAGTAATATGGAAATATTAAGGCAAAATGTTTTTTCTTCACAAGATTTTGGAATTTTTTTTTCATCCCCAGATGCCAGTTTTTAATAGGTGGTGTCTCCCTACTGTAGGTCCCTGAGCTGGCTGGGTTTTGGCTCCTGAGTCTCCTCCTGCAGTTGCCTATAATTCTCTTCTTGCTGTTTAATGAAGGTCTAAAAATTCAGCCCCTGGAGCGAGCGGTCCATATCGTCTTTGCCCTGTTCCTCATCTTCCAAGTCGTTGCTGCTTTTGTCACCCTGAAGAGAATGGTGAACAAACTGGCAACCCACTTTTGCCTTAACGAGTTTGATCGGCTGGAGGAACATCCTGGGCCTGATTTTTACAGCGTGGGTAAAGAAGAGAGGGCAGTTCCTCTGGCTGGTAGGGGCCCTGGCGCTGGCTGGGGGGATTACACACTGAGGAGCTAAGAGAGGTGGGCCTCGTGCTGCTACAGCTCTGTTTGCCTTTTGTTGGGTCGTTCTTTACCTTCAAAGATATTAAAAGAATAGATCTTAAGAGCCAAGCTTAAACCTGGGAGATTGGAGCTCCACTCAAAGCCTTTTACACAACTAGCTTGAGTTGTTGGACTGTTACTGTGCAGAGTGCCAACGGAATAGGTTTGGTGGGTTTTTTGCAGTCATGTGGTGTTTTTAGAAAAACAGAAGCCTTTTTCCTCACTCTTTGCACAGAACTCTTGTTTACAATAAATCTTTTATACACATTTTTATTTGTGTTCAAAGTAGTTTTCTCTCTATTTTTCCAGATATGTTACACATATTTAATGTCTGGTACCTCAGTTAAGTCAAAACAACCAAACCCAGACCAACCAAACCAAACCAAAGACCAAAACAAAGAATCCCAAGAAATCCTGGGGCCCAGAAGGGACTATGAATGATTAGATAGTGAACAAAGACTACAGTTTCAGAGATGGTCTTCCAGATAATCCCACCATTTGGAATTCCTTACTAATAAACTAGGGATGGAATTTTAAAAGTATTCCTTCCTCAAATCTCTTACACTCCTCTTCTTTGACTTAGCTTGAGTTTTAACTATCAAGCCATTCAAAGAGGGTGCTGCAGTTTTCTCAAATGGAGGACTCAATAAATCAGCAGTAACAAAATTACAGCCATTGAAAAAATTGGTTTATGTCACTGGAAGGCAGAGCCTGTTTCTCACAAGCCAGGGCATATACCAGTGTTCTCTCATTCCTGTTCTTTTTATTAACGTCTAGATTATCTTCTTCAGTTTCAGTAGTGGCTAAAAGTTCTCCTTGTCTGTCAAGAAGTGATGGAGATCAAAAGTTAAAATTAGTTTTTCATCTGAATCCTCTGAGTCTTCAGCAGGGCAAAAGTCATCAGTTTTAAGAGCTGGCACAGACATCTAAACTGCCCAGAGGATTGTAAAGAAGATGGGTTTAATGTGAAAGAGGCACAGCATGCTTAAAGCTGCTCTATATTTAAAGCTTACAGATCCTCTAGCGAAAATAAAGCATGAGTTTAGTTTATACTGAAATGGTTCGTTTTCTTTTTAATCCATAAGTGAATAGTACAATTAATTCTACTAAGCTTCCTTCTCCATTTTGTTATTATAGAGCATATGTTGTAAGAGCACATACCCCTTTGTCTTTAAACAAACTACTGGTTTGGATTTGCTGTCGCGCAGAAAAAGAGGCTTTCTGCAAAAGAGTCTCTAAGAGTGTCTTTGATGTTGATATAAAACATTTAGAGCCCTGTATTTGGAGCCTGCGAGAGAGACAGTGAGGTTTGGGCAGAAGTTACGTCATCTCCAAAACACTTTTACAGCATTAGAAGCTCCTTGTAAAAACATCAACAGATGCGATGGGAACATTGCACGTATTTTCGCGGCAACCATAATTACACTCCAGGTCAGGGCCGACGGGCTGCAGGAGATGCTGGGGAGCATCCATTGCAATTAGAGATAACGGCATAATGGGTCCTGCCAGGCCAAAGAGAAACACCAAAGACCTTAGAAGAGACACCAGGGCAGTGGCCATCCCTTCTGCTCTGCTGGGGAGCTTGCCCATTCCCCTCAAAAGGTCCACTCCGGATGGACATATGCTGAGATGGTAGAGCAAGGCAAGCTCCGAGGAGAGAGAGGGATTATCTGTGGTGATCCAGTGTCTCCTGCCCTAACTAGAAAATGGCACATTCTTTGGGTTTCTTTCTCGTATCAACTTAAAAAGTAGAAAACTTCCATCCTTTTGTGAGATGAAGAATGTAATGGGTGGAAAGACTGTTTAACACCAAGTACACCCAATTCACCATAAAGCTGAGAAAAAAAAAAGTCACCCATGTATACCAATCCTGGCAACAAGGAACTGTCCTCCAGGCTGAGGCCATGGGATGTGATTTCAAAATCCTTGCTTTTAGGAATAAGGAGGTCAATCACTTGGGAGATCAAACTGCGGTGCAAGACCAGTAGCAGGAGGCAAAGATACAGGGGGACACAGCTCTCTGCTGGAGAGAGAGGGGGAAAGCATTGATGAGGCGATACAGGGAATAAAATTCAGAGAAACACGGTTGGAAATGGAGTTGCCTGGAGAGGTGCTTCATGTAGAAACCACTCTGCAATGTAAAGCTTTGGCAACTTATTTGATAAACTCAAGATTCCTGCATTCTCCCTCTGCAGGCTCCCTAACAGGAGAGGGTACAGCAGAGGGCCGCAAATATGATGAGGAGCCTGGAGCATCTCTCCTACAATGACAGGCTGAGGGACTTGGTTCTTTTTAGTTTGGAGAAGGCTGGAGGGGGAGACCTGATCAATGCCTATAAATACTTCAAGGGAGGGTGTCAAGAGGATGGGGCCAGTCTTTTTTCAGTGGACAGGACAAGAGGAAATGGGCATAAACTTGAGTATAAGAAGTTCCACCTAAACATGAGGAGGAACTTCTTTGCTGTGAGGGTGGCAGAGCCCTGGCAGAGGCTGCCCAGGGAGGTGGTGGAGTCTCCTTCTCTGGAGACATTCAAGCCCACCTGGACACATTCCTGTGGGACCTGCTCTGGGTGGCCCTGCTCTGGCAGGGGTTTGGACTAGATGATCTCCAGAGGTCCCTTCCCACCCCATAGCATTCTGTAATGGGGAAGGAGTAGAAGTTCACTGAGCAGCATCCAGGCAGTTTTGAACACCAGCTGCGCAACAGTGGCTTTTTTGCCACACTGGGCTTTGTGCAGAAATAAAACCACAAACTTTTTCATCATCTACACAGCTACTGGTTGCCCCCACACACACATTCACGGGAAAAATCTCTGAATGGCAGAAGTGTACGTACAGACCTCAGTTATTGCATTTCACCAAGTTTACTCTTGGGAAAGGCCAGCAGCCAATTTGAAAGGCAAGTTGTACCAACACGCTTCCTTTAACTGAAGAAAAGAAATGAGGAGTGGGCATATGACCTTAAAATGCTCTTTTGTAGGTTAGTGATCAGTTTGATGAGGAGGAGGATTTTGAGTTCAAGGGCATAGTTGCCAAATTGTTAATACCTGAAGTTGGCATGTGTTCCTTGTCCAAAATAGACTTTGTAGAAGGACAGGGGTTTTTTTTGTGGTTTTTTTTTTGATAGTTGCAGGACTTCCGAGAAGGGGAAATTAAATTTGGAAGGTGCTTCAATTAGAGTACCTTACTCGAGTAGATCTGATAAAGCAGCCATGAGATTTGATAAAAAGCAGACAATTGATGAAAAAAAAAAAAAAGAGGGTACAGCATTAACTATCAACAATTCACTCTTTCAGATGGCTGGGAGAACTGCACCCTGAGGAATGAGATCATACATTTCACTCTTGCCTTTGTCTCCTAAAAACTAGGCTAGACCCAGTGTTAATCTTTAAATAGTTAATGCAGCAGGTAGAGGTGGCATCATTACATGGTCTGGTAAGATAGTCAAGAGTAATTTTTGATAGCTGGGTAAGGCTGCAGAGATCATTTATTTGGAAAAACAAAATTTCGTTTCTCCAGGGCAGAATCAGATCGCGTGGCAGCAATTAAAAAGGATTTTGTCCAGCGCTTCGAATAAAGCAAAGATAAGAAAGAGGTCTTCTATAGGAGGCAGGCAAAGCAGTGTCTAAGGGTGAGCTGATAAGACCAAGAAGAATTTAAACTCTAACAGAATAAATAGGTTCAAGAAGTGTAACACGGAGGGAAAATGAGTATGTTGATTGATGCCACTGAAGGAGCCCCTAGGTACGCAAAGCAGAGGATTTATTAAAAGGAAATAAATGTGCTAAGTTAGTAGCTTGAAATCTTATAGGGGTTCAGAGGAAATATCATTCCCCTCCGCTGAGCTGCAGCTACAGGACACAGTTCCACACTCATTAAATACGTGCAACTTTTGCAGCTTGTTGTAAGAAAACCCACGCTCCAAAGTTTGAAAAGAATAAAAATACAGTCCCTGGGAAGCACGTAACCGGCCAAGAGACACGAGCACAATGGAGAAACCATAGAAAGAAAGGACCGAGCCTGGAAGGCAGCTGGAAGCACAACCCTGCTGAGACCTGTGAATTTAGGAAGGATCAGTGACTTCCTTGAGAGCTGCCTTGAGCATCCTGTGCTAGGGAAGGAGTTCCTGCAGTCTGTGAAAGGAGCTACTGTTGTTCTTAGAGGGAGAGAAGAGACCTTTCTTTATTCACCCTGGTAGAACCAGGCTGTTCCCGAGTAAAAAAAAAACAAACAAATCAAGCAAAAATGCTTGAACACTCTGAAGTTCCCACATTCTCCATTTATTAAAACCATGCCATAAGCTGAATTCATTATAGGTGAGAAGACCATCAGCTGCACCTATTCCTCATCACTCAGACTGCTAATTCCAGGGGAAATTTATTTCTTACTACTTTACAAAGAGAAAGCTTAGGGCAGCCTGGAGCTTTGAACAGAACCTCTTGTCCCGTGTGGCTACTTGTCCCCAGGTGCTTAAAGAGGAACCTACTGGCTTGTGCCAGTCCAGAATGATTCTTATCAACGTGCTTGATCTCCCATTTGGGTTACAGAAAGGATTTTCACATGGACACCTACCTATTCTCTCTTTGTTTTGACCTTGACCCCATGGCCTTCTGCACAGGAAATAGAGAATTTATCACAGGATTATCACCTGGACTTATGCAAAGCGTTTGACTGTCCCACATAACATCCTGGTCTCAAAATTGGGTAGTCATGGATTTGATGGATGGGCCACTCTTTGGATAAGGAACTGGCTGGGTGGCCACACTCAAAGGGTTGTGGTCAATGGCTCAATGTCCAAGTGGTGGCCAGTGATGAGTGGTGTTCCTCAGGGGTTGGTACTGGGACCAGTGCTGTTGCTGATGACATGAAGCTGTGTGGCACGGTCAACATGCTGTGGGGAAGGGCTACCATCCAGAGGGACCTGGACAGGCTGGAGAGGTGGGCCTATGCAAACCTCATGGAGTTCAGCCAAGCCAAGTACAGGGTCCTGCACCTGAGACATGGCAATCCCAGGCACAAATACAGGTTGGGAGGAGAGTGGATGTAGGGCAGCCCTGAGGAGAAGGACTTGGGGGTGTTGGTAGATGAGAAGCTCAACATGAGCAGACAGTGTGCGTTGGCAGCCCAGAAAGACAACCCCATCCTGGGCTGCGTCAAGAGAAGTGTGGCCAGCAGGTCACGGGAGGTGATTCTCTCACTATCTCATTCTGCGCTCTTGACAACCCACCTGGAGCACTGTGTCCAGCTTTGGAGTCCTCAACACAGGAAGGACGTGGACCTGTTGGAGCGGGTCCAGCGGAGGGCCATAAAAACGGTCAGAGGGCTGGAGCCCCTCTGCTGGAAGCGGGGGGCTGAGAGAATTGGGGGGTTCAGCCTGGAGAAGAGAAGGCTCCAGGGAGACGTTTGAGCCCCTTCCAGTCCCTAAAGGGGGCTACAGGAGAGATGGAGAGGGACTCTGGATCAGGGAGGGGAGCCATAGGACAAGGGGTAATAGCTTTTAAATTGAAAGAGGGGAGATGGAGCTGAGATGTGGGGAAGGACTTGTTTGGTGTGAGGGTGGTGAGAGCCTGGCCCAGGTTG
>JAOQGH010000023.1:15359545-15369748 GCA_025769975.1 Gallinago jamesoni | reverse complement strand
GCCCTGGGGAGGCCCCATCTGGAGCACTGGGACCAGTTCTGGGCTCCCCAGTTCAAGAAGGACAGGGAACTGCTGGACAGAGCACAGCAGAGGGCTACAAAGATGAGGGGCCTGGAGCATCTCTCTTACGAAGAGAGGCTGAGGGACTTGGGTCTGTTTAGTCTGGAAAAGTCTGAGGGGGGATCTGATCAATGCCTATAAATAGTTAAAGGGAGGGCATCAAGAGGATGGGGCTGGTCTTTTTTCAGTGGTTCCCAGGGACAGGACAAGAGGAAATGGGCTCTTGTTCCAAACTTGACTAGAAGAAGTTCCACCTAAACATGAGGAGGAACTTCTTTCCTGTGAGGGTGGCAGAGCCCTGGCACAGGCTGCCCAGGGAGGTGGTGGAGTCTCCTTCTCTGGAGACATTCCAAACCCCACCTGGACACATTCCTGTGGGACCTGCTCTGGGTGACCCTGCTCTGGCAGGGGTTTGGACTAGATGATCTCCAGAGGTCCCTGCCAACCCCATGGGACTCTGTGAAATAGGTGCTGTCGGTCAACTCAGGCTTGGGAAAAAAAAAAAAAAGAGGAAAAAAATAAAGGGGGGTTACCCCAGGGAAAAGCGAAGCACCCACCTTCTACCAACAGCGACACCAGCTGCAGCTTCTCCACCCCCACCGAAGTGCCAAGCAGCTCCTCCAGCTGGGAGCGCAGGAGCAGAGACACATTTCTCTCCTCCGGCTTCAGGTGCAGCCAGAAGGTGAGCAGCAGGTTGGCATCACGTGTCCTGCGGGCAGGGGAGAGCCCAGGGTGAGGTGGGAGGAAAGCATCCCCCCCACCCCAACCCCTGCTCTGAAAGCCCATTTAGACCTTCCACCCACTCGTATCAGACCATGGTGCTTCAAGGCTCTTGAGAAGGTTATTTGTGAGAAGAGGCAGCCTTGCACTTGGACCAAGGGGAAAAAAAAAGCCCAGTAATGCCTCCTCACCAGGAGCTGGGCTGAAGGGACCACATAAAGCAAATTGTAGTGGCCATCTGCACCCCCAGGTCAGCCCTAACGAAGCATGGCAGGGACCTCACTGACACCTCCCACCTTTCTCCAGCAGATACCCCAAGCAGGTGTGAGGATCCTCATTTTAAACCCACCTTGGACCTATAGAGGCCCTAACCAGCACTAAACAACAATTTTCACCATCTTTTCTCTAGAAAACAGATTTTATTTTATTTTTTTTTTTCCTACTTTCAGGGCAAGTTATAGATCCCAGGAGAGGAGCCAGGCTGAGCCTGGGGAAGGAGAACGAGAAGCCCAGCCAATGCTCTCCAAGCAAGATGGCAGATTACAGCAGAGGGCCAAGCCAAGCAGCGCAGCAGCAACCCTACCTTTTGATCTCCCTGAACTTCACTTCATGGGCTCTGTTGGCAGGGAGTTTCAGGTTCTCCTTGATCTGCAGAGGGAGAGAGTGACCAGCGCTGATTTGAGGCCCGATGGACAAGACCGTGGCAGCAAACGGTCTCTTTTTCTCAGCCTACCTCCCCACCACCACCTTCTTCCCCTTCACAAACCACTTGGGACACATCTAGATGCCCTGTAGCCCACTGCTCTGAGCCTTTCTCTAGGAGAATACTGGTTGCTCCCATCTGCTTAGCTTCAGCTCAGCTCACACCCCACCCCCTTCCCCAAAACACAAAGCAATTTGGGAAAAGGAAGAGCAATGGTAGCCCCAGGCAAGCATTTGGGTGCCAAGCCATCACAGAGCAGCAGAGGATGGACTTTCTACCAAACCCTCCACGTCCCAGAAAAGAAGTTTAGGTGGAGCCTAGGAGGAGACACTCAGGCATTTGCCCCCGGTTTCATGGCCCAGCTACAAGCCACCCCCCATCTTCTCAGACGAGTTACAGCCCTGAGCTGGTTGGGTTTCCCTGTGGTCAAACTTACTTGATTCTTCACGGACTCAATAAAACCCCTTTGGAGCCCACTTCCACCATGAGGAATCCAGTCCTTGAGTTTGATTTCAACAGCTACTTCAAACAGCACATCTGCCAGGAGAGACAAGATCCCACCATGCTTAGGTCATCGTAACACAAAGGGGGTCCCATAAATGAGCTAGTCCTCAAAAACTCTGACACCAGCAGAACAGCCCCATGAGGATGAGGTTGTGTAAGTGGGTGCCACATGGACACTTGCAGAGGTGGTGCATCAGGTCAAACGTTGGGTTGGGTAACACCAGGTAAAAACAAACCTCAGGGAGTGCTCAGTGCTGAATATGGGAATGGATTTTGGAACAAGTATACAAAGCATTAATGCATATCAGATTGCTATGCTGTCCTCTTTCCCAGAAGTATCATCATCATTTGTGCTGGAGTCTAAAAGACCATTTCTCTCACCCATCTCTGTTTGGGGTCAGCTCAGACAAATCGCTGTGGTCTGGCCAAATCCAGGCTGGCACAGATTTGCCAGAGCCTGCTGCTTTAAAGCCTATTTCATGGAATCGTCAAAGTTGGAAGGGACCTCTAGAGATCCTCTAGTCCAACTCCCCAGCCAAAGCAGGGCTGCCCAGAGCACATCACTCAGGACGGCATCCAGGAGGGGCTTGAAGATCTCCAGAGAAAGGGACTCCACACCCTCCCTGGGCAGCTTCTTCCAGGGCTCTGCCACCCTCATCCCAAAGAAGTTCTTCCTCCGATTGGAGTGGAACTTCCCATGTTCCAGCTTGTGCCCATTGCCCCTCATCCTGTCACTGGGAATCACTGAATCCTCCTTCAAACCACTCTTTAGATACTTATAACTATTGATAAGGTCTTCCTTCAGCCTTCTCTTCTTCAGGCTAAAGAGCCCCAGCTCTTTGAGCCTTTCCTCATCAGGGAGATGCTCCAATCCCTTAATCACCTTCGTTGCCTTTCACTGGACTCTCTTCAGTAGTTCCCTGTCTCTCTTGAACTGGGGAGCCCAGAACTGGACACAGGATTCCAGTTGTGGCCTCACCAGTGCAGACCTACTGGCCACACTCTTCCCTATGCAGCCCAGGATCCCATTGGCCCTCTTGGCCATAAGGGCACATTGCTGGCCCATGGAAAGCATGCTATCTACCAGGGCTCCCAGATCCTCCTCCTCAATAGTGCTTCCCAGAAGATCCACCCCTAACCAGTATTGGTGCCTGGGGTTCTTCCTCCCCAGGTGCAGGACCCTACAATTTTCCCTGTTGAACCTCATGAGGTTCTTCTCTGCCCAGCTCTCCAGGTCTCGCTGGATGGTGGCGCAGCCCTCTGGAGTGTCAGCTTTGGAGCCCAGGAGAAATAAGCCAACATCAACAATATTTCTCCTGCTCAAAGCTAAGGCTCCTTCTGTATCAAGACCTCTTCGCGAGCTGTCCCTGCAGCATGCTCTGCCCTACAAGCCCAGCCTTGTGCTGCTTCATTGCTACTGCCCCCATCGAGGGAGGGGTTTTGCTTCTCTCCTCAGCCTGAGGAGCAGGACTCCTGCAGGTTTGTGAGCTGGGTAGTCATGAGACACCTGTTTGAAGAACTGAGGCTCATTCGCTCTCGCTTGCCTTAGGAAAAAAGAAAAAAAAAATCTTCTTTAAACAGCCAACAAGTAATGCTTGAACCCAAACAAGGCAGCGTTCATGTCAGGGTTAGCGCCTGGACTCAGGGTAAGGACAAAGTGGCCAAAGCACAACGGTGGGGTTGCAGTGACAGCTTAAAAAAAAAAAAAACACCACAAAAATCCAAATCTTCAAAATGGTTACTACTCAGAAGCATCCTCCGCTGCTCTCCGAGACCGATGAGCAGGTGATGCCCACACAGCACACCAATCTGCACACCAAACAACTCGGGGCAGAAGTTTTTTTTAACTCTCTGCATCACTCGCTCACCTCCCGGATGGTGCTGGGACCGCAGCGTGGTGTCGTTCTCCAGAGACGCCAGGGCAGGAACCAGATCTGTCAGAGCAAGGGAAAGAATCAGGATGCTAACATCGATGGTTAGAGGGGGGGGGAATATAAAATAAAATACATCAGATGTGTGTCACTTTGCAAGAATGACAACGTGCACCAGCTCCTTCCTACATTCCTTGTACTGAAATTAAATATCAAGCTCTAAATAAAATCTACTCTTCTCTGCAGCAGGGAGCACTCTTTAGAATGAGGTCACCCCCATAAACCTCATCTCTGTTTCCCAGAAAAAGGATGAAATGTTTTCCCCGGGAAGCTGCTGGAGCTCCTACACCAGAGCTACAAAGCAGCCTGTGTATCAGATGCCAGCGTCTGCAAAGGAGCTAAACGAACTCTTGCCCACATCTCCAATGAAGGGCCAAGAACTTCTTGGAGGGGAGGAAAAACCTACTGAAAACATCTTGGTTTCTACCCTCAGACAGAAATTCATACGTATCACTGGCTAAGTTTCTGTGAAAGTAGTCTACCATCCACTCCTGAAACTTCCTTAAGGGACAAAAGCCTTTTTCACTCTCCTCCCTCTGACTTCTGGAGCTCAAACTCAGCTGCCATGGGTAGGAGCACCCTGGCAGGCTCCAGCCGTGGGTGTCATCACAAGCCAGAGCTGTTTAACACCAAGATGGGCATTCACAGGCTGCTTTGGGTGTGAAGTCACAGCTGAGAGGCCAGCTCCTCCACAGATAATTCAGAGTACTTGGATCAGGAACCAGCCTCTCCCCATTAAGAAGGCCATCAGCCCATAGATGCCCATGGCACAACAGATAACCCTATGTCTTCTCAAGTACCATCTTCCTTGGATACAGGAGGAGTCAAGCGTGCTATCACGTGGACCAAGTGAAGGTGACAGCCATGCCTACAAATAAAACCTCTCTTAACAGAGCATTGCATCACTAGAAATGGACACTGCTCAGTGTCGGGCATTAGTTCAACCACAAAAAAACACCTTACCAAAGAGCTCGTCATCCCTTTCTCCTGGAGACACCACACCTCCAGCAGTCGCACCAGGAGAAGGATAGGGAGGAGAAGGCTTAGTATTCATGTGAAGTGGTGGCTCTTCCAGCAGAGGTGTCTGCGTGTGGTGTGCAGCAGCAACCACTTCTTCTGACAGGCCGTTGCTGGTCTGATCCAAGCTAGATGATTTGGAAGAGAGACCTACGTTGCTGCTGGGCACCTCTGAGGAACATGGGGCTATGGTGACCAAAGCAGATGCAAGCTCTACATCCCCCTTTGCAATCTCCAAAGCAGACAGCTTATCTTTATACTCAGCACTTTTCCCAGCTGGAGATGGCTCCACCAACATGTCATCTTTAGTTTCTCTGCCTTCAGTGCCACCATCCTTAAGTCTCCTTTCCAGCTCTGTTTCATCCCACAGCTGATCACACTCATTGAGGTCAAGCTCACTCAGGTTAGCACCAGACTGGGCATCTTCCATGACACTGGGAGGGTGTTGAGTCTCTTCATCTGGGCTCACAAGCTCAGGCTGGATCCTGCTACCAGCAAGTGCACCTGATGGGCTGGGAGAAGTTCTCACTATGGGTAATAAACCTGTCGCTACCACCGTGGTCCAGCTCTTTTTGGAGACCTCCTGGTCAGGCTCTTGGGGATCTATGGTATCATCTGAAGAGCCCACAGTTTCAGAGTCTCTGAATACATAATACCATCCTTTAAAGTGTCCATATTCATGGCTTAGGGAACCCCTCCCTGATAGAAACAACACATGGACTGCAGTAGCTTGTGTAGCAAAGATCAGAGTACCTTGGTTGTGACAAGCATATACCACTTTGGTTTCTACGCTTGACAAGACCCCCTGGAAGATTATTTTGTCCTGGTTCTTGCCACAGCCTTCAGTCCCCTGGAAACCCTGGACATAGATGACAATGTGCTTCTGGGGGCCTGCCCAGATGGTCCAGTTGCACCAGATGTCGGTTTTAACATCGGTGTGCAGCGGCAGGTAGAACATCCCAGACCCATTCTGAAAGACGAGGTGGCAGCTGCTGATGGGGAAGTATTCCATTGCCCAAGGAGGTCCTAACTCTGACACATTGGAAAGGAAAGGCATAGTCACCAGTTATTGTACACACCAGGACACGGACATCAGCCCTTCTAGGAGCACTAACTAGAAAGTGCCACAGAAGAGGCCCCATTTAAAACCTTCTCCTGCTGCAGGATTTCTATGGTTTGAGCCCCCAGAGCCCCATCTCAGCTCTCCAATAGGAGCTGATCCCAGGCCCCAGCTTCTCTGCAGGGACCTGGCCCCCTGCAGCCCATCCAGCCTTCAGCAGCTTGAATTACATGGTTTTGCTTCCAATGGAGGTTGGGACAACAAGACCACTTGTTGGAAGTCTTTCCCTCCCTGGCCAGCGGGGACTACACTTGCCAAGCTTGGAGTGCAGGCAGTAGACACAGCCTCATCCTTGCCCCCTCCCTCCCAAATTACTTCTACCTTCTAAAGATGGTTTACAACAACATATGAAGTACTGGGAGACCTACCAGCATGTTTCTGTTGCTGTCCTCCTGGCAGCCGGGTGTTTCTGGATGCAGGATCATCAGAGGGCTCCTGAGGCTTTTGGTCTCTCGATGCTGTTTCTCCCCGTTGGGCCACAGGAGGACCAGGGTGGTGAGGAGCAGTGCTGGAGGAGGCATTTCTCTGCTCTCCTGCGCCTGCTTGGAGAGCTTCAGTTGTCTTCTGCGTTTTAAATCCCCCGAGGATGGAGGCAGAAGGCAGGTCGTCCCTCACAGCCGTGCCTTGATGCTGCATAGGCACCACGTGCTCCTCTCTCCCAGCCCCCCAGGTGCTGGGCAGGGAAGCTGGTACCACCCCAGAGCCACTGCTCACATTGTCCTCAGGCCGAGGAGGCTGCACACCAGGCTTTGGGCCAGTGACAGAAGCTGTGGAGGGACCCCTGGCCATTGAGCCCACAGAGGCTGAGGTTGGTCCTTGCTGGCCACCCACCTCCCCCAGCCCCAGCTTTTGCATCCCAGGGCCAAGGGGTCCAGGGGACCCACCTGTGCCCAGTTCAGGGGCTACTGATAGATGGTGAGGTGGTGAAGGTGAGACCATCTCCTGATCTCCTGGGCTGGCTGGTGAGATGCTTGCCCTTCGCCTGAGGCTGGCAGGATCCAAATCCAAAGCAGTTGGTGGAGAGAAGACAACCCTGGACATGAGCCCCACTTCTGGAGGAAGAAGTGCTTCAGGGGTGAAATCAGTAGAGCTGAAATCCACAGGGACAGGTTCTGTGCAGGAGACCACCAGTGTGGGGGTTGTTTCTGTCCCTAAGGTGGACGTGGGTGTGAGAAGATGCTTCATCCCTGTTGGTGAAGGGGGTATGACCAACCTTGGCTGTGCAGCTCTGTCACTCTGGTGGTGGCAGCTTCTCACACTCAAAGAAGACACAAGAGCTTTCTCAGCAGCTGGACCATCGTGTGCTTGGGCTTCTGGGGGAACGTTCCCAGGGTCTGCAGAGGCTGGATGCCAGACATGACTGCTCTGGCCACACAACTGAGGATGCTCTTGGAGGATGTCCCATGGTGCTGTGGGCTGCGACACTGTTTTCCCCTTGACAGCTCCCCAGAAGCATTCCGGGGATGAAATACCCATGAGCTTTGCATGTTGGAGACCAGTTGTTCCCAACTCAGGTTGAGTCACAGACAAATCCCCAGAACTGCTTTGGTAGCTTTGACTTCTCCCAGGCAGCAGATGTGAGTGGTCTCCATTGACCACTTCATACGGGCTACTCAGGCTGGGCATCAGGCTCTTTGCAAGGCCACCAGCATCATCGCTCACTGTGCCATCAGCCAAGATGCTCAACTGGGGATGGCTTTCATCCTTCTCTAAGCTGACTGTGCCGAGCCCTCGGTGTGTGGTGGTATCTGTCCTCTCTCTGCTTTCTCTTCTGTCAAGAGACAAAGACTGCAATTGCACGGCCAGGTCCAGGGAACTTGTGCGAGTTGGTTTAATAGTAAACTGTGGGTCTCCTTGATCTTTTGGCCTCGGGGTAGGGTGCAGGACAGACTGCCTGTTCTCCAGACCCACACCTGCTGGCTGCAAAGAAGGCTCCACTGGCAAGGCACCAAGCAAAGGAGTTTCCAAAAGCACACTGGAAAGTCTGTGCATGTAACCAAACCCCACAGTGATGTCCCCACTCACAGAGAGACTCTGCCCCCAGGTATCCTGTGCTGTGGTGGGGATTATGCCCCCAGATGTTGCTCTGCTTTGAGGTTCCTTGCAGTGTCTCAGATCTCCTCGAAGTTCAGACCCCAGCACACAAGGAGCTTTTGTTTCCTGGAGCAGCGTCCTTGCACCTTCAGATGGGACAAGCTCAATGGGACTTCCAACAGTCATAGTACCCAGCGTGCTCCCTCCTCCCCGCAGCAACCCACCACTCAACACTCTGGTCATGCCAAGGCTCACGGTACTACGTGTGGTCCCAAAGCCCAGCACATCTCCAAGGTCTTCAGCCCGTCCAGACTGAAAAATACTTCCTTGCTTTTGCAGTTTTGGAGCAGAAGTTTTGGAAATCACACCATCTTTGGAGGAAGACTCACCTCCCTGGTCTTGGAAGATGTAGTACTTCCCTTTAAACTGTGTCTCCGTGTAGTTCGGCAGGTAGCTCTTGAGCAACACGACATGGACAGCCTGAGCAAAGGTGGCAAAAACGTGCATCTTCTTTTTCCAGCAAGCATAAACCACACTGTTTTCCACCAGTGAAGAGACTCCTTCAAATAGGATTTTGTCCTCATTTTTGATGCAACCCTCCTTAGTGATAAATCCTTGAATATAAATTATTATATGCTTTCTGGAGCCTGCCCAGATTGTCCAGTTGCACCACAAGTTTATGGGGGTATCACCATGGTAAGCTGGAGGAGAAAACTCCCCATATTTGTCCTTCAGGACCCTGTGGCAGCTTCTTATAGGCACATAGGCCAGTATCCAAGGAAACTCTGACCCTAGAAAACAAGGAACAACAACCTCAGATTCTTCTCCATCTCTAGTTCCCAGAGTTACTAGTCCTTAGTTCCAGAAATTATTTTCAAGCTCCTTTATGTCCTCATTTTGCTACCTCCCACTCCTGTTTGCTCCAGCTGAAGATAGCCTTGGCCACCACCACCACCTCCTGCCCCACAGGGAGCCCGGCTGTACCCCCAACTGCTACCACCTGAGACTTAAAGCTCATTATTTAATTTGTTTCTCCCTCCCCCAACCCTAACATGGCCACACAGGAGCACCAGCATGGCCAGGTAGTGGGTGCCACTTGTCCCAGGGAGGTGGGATCCCATCCGGAGGGTCAGGTTCAGGGAGTTGCCACATCAGGACAAGTTACAAAAGCAACAATATGCTATTACACTTGGTTTAAGCAAATGGGGGAGGTTTGGTTTTTTTTGTTTATACACCTGCAGAGCCAGGAGGTAGCGCTCTCCTGGTGGCATTTTCACCCCTTTCACTCTGAAGGGTTCAACCAAGCAAGAAGCCCTCAGAGCTTCAGTGGAATGAGCAACATCAGCATCTCACCATAGCTAAAATTTAGCCCTCAAAGTGGGAACCTTCCTTCCCTCAGGCAGGAAGAAATAGGGTATTTTCTAAAAATGCTACCTCAAAGCTAGAAGAGCCCCAGGCCAGCAGTAGGTTTACCCTCCAGGGGCACAATTAAAGTTTGGATTCAGATTTTGCTGCTTGTTTTAATCACTGCCCAGCAGTGATTTGCTACAGCACGCTTGCCTCCAGGGTCCAGCCCTGCAGTCAGGGTTTGGCAGCCCAAGACAGGGGTGTAGGTTCTCCCCCAAACTTTTCCCTTCTCCAGCACTCAGCACCAGCCATGGTACCCTTCCCCTGGACCCCCACCCCACCCTGGGGCCAGGGTGCTGCTCCTGGCTTTCCACACCATGGCTTGAAGTACCCAACAAGCTGTTGGGAGGATTTAGTCAGGCTATTAAAAAAATGAAAAAAAAGCTGGTCTGAGAATTAACTCTTACCCGGTTTGACCTTCTGATACTCCTGCGAGGACCCACGTGCCTGTAAAGAAAAGAGAGTCTTATTGCAGACCCAAGTACCGCTGCCCATGCTTGTAACGATGCTCAGAGATCCCAGCTCAAGCCCAAGAGGAAAGGAGCACCAAGTTCATCACATAGCTGGGAGTTTCTCTCCCTACCACCCCCTAGGCTACCTCATTTTTTCACAGAATCCCATGGGGGACCCCTGGAGATCATCTAGTCCAACCCCCTGCCAGAGCAGGGCCACCCAGAGCAGGTCCCACAGGAACATGTCCAGGTGGG
>JAOQGH010000023.1:15301032-15340737 GCA_025769975.1 Gallinago jamesoni | reverse complement strand
GGTGTTTTTTGGTGTTTTTTCTTGTTGTTCTTTTGTGTTCTTTTGCGTAAGTGGTCAGCAACAAACACGATGATGGCATTTTCTCTCACCTACGTCCACAGAAGAGGCTGTTTCCCACCTGTGCCAGGAAGATTGAGGGCAAAGGAAAACAAATTCCTTTGGTTTTAGGTTTTCAAAAAGAAAAAATCCCACTCCCTCACGCTGTGTATGACACGGGATCCCTCTCGACAAGGGGTCATTTGTTCCTTCAGGGTAGCCTGTTATTTTCTTACCTATGTTGCTTACCTGAAAGCTTGTGCTATGGCTGCAGTGGGGATTTCTGTTGTGTTCCCCACCTTTTTTAAAAAAAAAATAAAAAAATAAAAAAAAAAATCAATCATTTGTATATGCTTGAATATGGGACAAAAAGAAACACAAGCCATGATGATTTTGAAAAAGGAGGAAAACACCTCTGGGAGGTACACAAACATGCTTCTGTTTTCTTCAATAACGTTACTGAAGAATATTCCAAATCTCAGGAACACCGTAGTCTAAATTTGGCTGGTTTTAGTCTTGCCTACTCACAAGGTGAGCTTTCAGGTTGGAGGTGTGGAAAGCCTGGCTGACTTCAGCCACATGGACCGAACATCAATCCCACCGCTGTTTCCAGCTCCATCACAACAGCTAAAAACCCAGTGTTGCAGGACACCAGGGAGAGCAGGAAATGTAACAAAAACCACTAAGAAACTGAGTTAAGAAAAGAGGAAAGAAGTGACTTGAAGGATGATGCTGTTTTCTGAAGTTACAACTCAAGTTTATGGTACAAGGGAAAGGTTTGCGTTCTTAAAAGGAAACCACTGGGTTTTACGGAGGGGCTTTCAAACCCCCAAAAGACAAAATTCAGATCGTCATGAGATAATTGACTTTTCTGGAGGAGGAGCATCAGCGGTGGTGGCAGGAGTAATGGAAAGAGGAAAAATAATAAAAACCCCAACCAGATGACACATTTCAGCCACAGGAGGAAACACAAATGAATGAATCACATCCAAATGAACGGACTCCCTCACGCAGAGAAACAGCAAAAAGCAGAATTCAGTCAAAACTTAGCCGGGGGTGGGGATGAAGAGGGGAAGAGGAAATAACAACCAAAAATAATACAGCTGCAACAAATACGTAGCCGCGGCTCTCGGCTTTAAAAGCTAACAGGGGATATTCAGGGATTACTTCTAACCCTTCGCAGAAACTCTCCCCAAATCTGCCCAGAGCAGTTTTGTTTACAGAAATGACAATGGTGGTGACAGTAGGAGAGCTAACTTCAAAATCAGAAAGTTTACAGCTCAGTTTGCAGCTCAGCACTTCCCCTCCCCCCTTGATCCACTGTTCAAATCTGACAGAAGTCAGAAATTACTTTTTTCTTTAAAAGCTGCATTCCCAGGTGAATTCCCAGCAAACACAGTCCATCTATCTCCTTCCTCCATAGTCCAATTGTCTCTCACTGAACATGAAGCCACAAAAAAAACCAATCAAGTACCTTAAGGAACTGAAAACCATCTGCTTGGGAGGGGAAGATCCATCCATCCATTCTGGTGAACACGAAGGGGTGTCTCCGTTTCTCAGGAAATCTTGAGGTTTTTACTGCAGAGGGAAGCACTTCGTCTCCACCAACAGGTGAGATGACACAGGGGACAGAGACACGATGACAACAAGGCAAGAAAGATGGATGTGTTTAGATGGGGAGCCTGGCAGCAGAGACTGGGGAAGGTGATGCCGGTCACTGCTCGAGGAAGCAGAGGTAAGTCAAGGAGCTTAGAAATGAGCAGAGTGATTGAGAGGCTGAGGGACTTGGGGCTTTTTAGTCTGGAGAAGAGAAGGCTGAGGGGGGGATCTGATCAACACCTATAAATACTTCAAGGGAGAGTGTCAGGAGGATGGGGCTGGTCTTTTTTCAGTGGTGCCCAGGGACAGGACAAGAGGAAACGGGCACAAACTCGAGTATAAGAAGTTCCACCTAAACATGAGGAGGAACTTCTTTGCTGTGAGGGTGGCAGAGCCCTGGCAGAGGCTGCTCAGGGAGGTGGTGGAGTCTCCTTCTCTGGAGACATTCAAACCCCACCTGGACACGCTCCTGTGGGACCTGCTCCTGGTGGCCCTGCTCTGGCAGTGGGTTGGACTAGATGATCTCCAGAGGTCCCTTCCAACCCCATGTGATTCTCTGATGAGTTTTCTCTCTCTCAAACCTGAGACTGGGCCAATTTCTATCTTGATTCGTCTTGGACAGGCAATTCCATATGCACTGATGTGAACCCCCCCTCTCAGAAGAGAGCAGGGCACAACAGAGAGAAGGGCCTAAGAACTTTAGAGAACTCAGCTCAACTCTCCCAAAAGCAGAGATCCCACCTCTTCCCTGCCTTTCAGTGCTAAACGAGTTCCCATTGTGCCACCACAGAACTGCCATCCCAACGCAGCCAGGGCCAGAACTGAGCAAGGCCTGGCCAGGCCCCTGTGACTGTACCACGTACCAGATATGCTGGTGCTGACCTGATACCTAAGGCAGGCCTTATATCATTTATAAATGGTTAAACTGTCGAGAATCTTCTTTTAGAGGAGAAATATAGCTATTTTAGCCACCATCCCAAAAGGTTTCAAGGACTTCGTAAGATACGGGAGGATGTATGTGGCCCTGAGAACATGGTGACCTAAGACAGGGATGCAATAAATATGGGCATTTTCTGATGAACAGGTGGTAGCAGAGAGATCATGCACCCGGCACCACAATAAAGAATGCCTGCTTTGAGAACTTTCAATGGAGTCTTAGGAAGCTTCACCTGCCCTTTTTGGGGTACCAGACCCAGAGAGAAGATCCTGGGCTATGAACTTAACACGGGCAAGTTTTGAGGCTTCCCTTCACAGTTCTTCCAAGAGCAGAGACCCTGCACGCTGCCAAGCGCCCCTGCCCCCCAGCAGCAGGGAAGGGTGCTGAGTTTAGAGAATCATAGAATCCCATGGGGTTGGAAGGAAGCTCTGGAGATCATCTAGTCCAACCCCCCAGACCCAGAGTGGGTCTACCTAAAGCAGGTCCTTCAGGAATGTGTCCAGGTGAGTTTGGAATGTCTCCAGAGAAGGAGACTCCACCATCTCCCTGGGCAGCCTCTTCCAGGGCTCTGCCACCCTCACAGCAAAGAAGTTCCTCCTCATGTTTAGGTGGAACTTCTATTCAAGTTTATGCCCATTTCCTCTTGTCCTGTCCCTGGGCACCACTGAGAAAAGACCAGCCCCATCCTCCTGACACCCTCTCTTGAGGTATTTATAAGCATTGATCAGATCCCCCCTACGTCTTCTCAAGACTAAAAAGACCAAGTCCCTCAGCCTTTCCTCATAGGAGAGATGCTCCAGGCCCTTAATCATCTTTGTGGCCCTCTCGTGGCCTCAAGTCCTCAGGCTGGAGAGCCATTTGGGGAAAAAAAAAAAAGTTACATATATACACACATATAACTGCAAAAACAGACAAATACAGAAAACTGAGCAAAACTGAAAACTGGAGATCACATAGATGTGTTCCATACTCACGTAAACGTTAGCAGAGGCTGACACACCAAGACCAACTTAGGTCCTGCTCGCCTGGCTCAGTCAGATGGCAGACAGGGTACAGACATTTTCATTGACAAAGGAGAACAGGCTGCAGATGCTTTGGAAAAGCTGGTGTGCAACCTCCACGAGGTGCTGTTCAGCCACCCCTCAGCACAATCCAGCCAGAGCTGGTCATCAAACACTACTTTGAGCAGGCTGGGCCAACACAAATATTATAAACTGTGATTAGCAGCCAAAGATCTGGGCTGAGCACAACAAAAGAAAAGAAAACCTGACCCGCTCAGTATTTCACCACCCCTGACATTTAGAAAATTTGCTTAAATCTCTCAGCACACAGTTTGTAACCCGACGCGGAGCTAAACGAGGCACCAAAACCATTCCCGTGAGGCTCTTTCCTTTTATTCAACCTCCCTTCCTGGGAAACCCCCTTGCAGATGTCTCTCTGAGTGGCACGGGGCTTGTTGGCTACCACGTGGGCTTCCACAACCGCTGAATTCTCACTCCCATTCCCATCTTCATCCAGCCAGGAACAGGGCAACAGCTTTAAAAAAAAAAACCAAAAAACAAAAAACAAACAAACAAAAAAACCCACAAGCAAAAAATGTTAGAGGAAAAAGCTGAAGAGAGTTTGAAGAGTGACACTTTGTGCTCGCGCTGGTCGGTGGTGTTTCCTCCTCCATTGCCATCCCTCCTCTGGGATCACCTCCGTGTGTTATTGGCTGTCCCTGCCCTATTTGCTTTGCTAAGCTGGTTTCATGACTACCCTCCGAGAAGGAAGCAGTTCTGCGTAGACATGAACTCATCTGGACTGGTGCCCTCAGGCAAACCCAACCGGAGCGGAAGCCTTATGCATACGGGGTGCAATGCACCAGAAGGGAAGGGAGACCAGATTTCAGGGAGTAAACTGCTTACTATAAGCTAGACGAGCACCAGATAAGAGCTAGATTGCTCCTCACCTCAGCACAGAGCCCAAAATTAAGAACTACCCGCCTCGAATTGCGTACCTAACGCAACAGCCTTAACGAAGTTCCGGCCCGCATCCTTCTTGTGTTCTCCAGCCAGAAAACTTCGGAAGCCCGGCCACCGGTGCTCCCAGCACCGAAAAGCTGCAAGGGTTGTCAGGATCCCTCTCACCACCAGCTCCTGGCTCAAGTGCTGCATTTCACTCAAGCCCACCTAGCAAAACAAAAGAACTGGGGGGGGGGGGAGAAAGGATCCAAGTGTAAGTGCATTTTTGTAACCGACTGGCAGAAAAATTCTGTTTAGAAAAAAAAAGGACTCCATTGTCTAGAAGGTAAACATCCTAATTTGTGCATTAATTATAGCTCATTTACCTTCCTTATCCAAAGGCCTGTATTTCCTCCTCCCAACTGGATTTCGAAGCAGAGGCCTGAGCCTTTATACAAACAAGCTAATGGGCTGTAATGGCTTACCCTGATGCAATGTCATTTAATCACACCAGCACTTTTCCCTGCTGTATTCAGGGAAGGAAAAAAAAATAATAAAGACTGCATCCACCTTCAACCCTCTCATCTAAACACCTCTTATTTCAGTTTACAAAATTCCATTTTTCTCATCGTAGTTTCTCACGCTTTCTTCTTAGCAGATCCTTTCCCTTAAATTTAAGAAAAAAAGATAATCCATCTTTAGCTCCCTGTATTTCTCAGATCACTTTTTACTAAGTAGTTGCAAAAAAGTCTCTTGTACATCATTTTATTTTAGAGATGCTACCAGGTTTTGCTCATTGTCTTCTCAGCTCCAGATTTACTTCATAGGAAAACAGTTCATATTAAAGAAAAATTATTCCTGCTTAATTCCGTTACTTTCACTTTTCAAGTGCCTAGTACTCAAGCAATGCTCCAAAAACCAGGGACCAGCAACCAAAAAAAAACCCCACCAAACCCAACCAACAAAACCCAACCAAACAGACCCGAAACGTACAACTTAATGCTGCATTCATTTTTTAAAGACTATTTATTCATCTTCCATTCACAATTGTCCCCAAATCCTGTTCCCACCGCACATGGTTTCTTTTGGCTGCATTCTGTTTCCTTCTCTCTATCTTCTATTTATTCCACTTACACCTTACTCCACACACTCCCAATTCTTTGTCAAGACAATTCTTGTTCCATGGAGGGGACCGGAGACCTAATTGGACAGTACAGTCACCGGTTCTTCTCCACCCCCCAAGTAAACAAAACCAGTCTGCCCAATTTCTACTCCAGAACCTTTCTTACCTATTGAGTCCACTCAGTCTTTCCCTCCCTCTCCCCTCTTTCCCTTCTCCAGGTGCTTCAGGAGGTGAGAAGCTGCTTTCCCGCAGCATTTCTCCTCGGCAAGTACCACCAGCCTGGTTTTCCTTATTCTCAGTCGTGCCCCATTACAAGAGGCCTGGTTTTGATCTCATGGCTACAGGAAGGATATCAAGTAAATAATTAGTGCTGGCACTCCAGCAATCCCACCCATTTCACTAACAGGTGAATATCACATGCGCACTCCACCACATCTTACTCATGAGATTTAATTCTTAGGCTCTTTTCCTGTCACTTTGTTTCTGTGACCCACTCTCGTTTGTGTTTGATCCTGCCCTGGAACTTACCACTACATTTACACAGGCTCTCCTCCGTATCAACACCCAATGTTTCTGCTCACCCACAGGGCTTCTCCTCTCTCTAGTCCATGAAGACTCTTAACATCACATCTCTGCTTGCGTTCCCCACCATAATTTCTTTTCTTTCATTTAGCCCAACTCTTGACAAAAATCCCACTAATACTTAGAAACAAGGTGCTTTGCATGGCTAGGAAGAACGGAGTAGGAAGTAACACACGTAGGGTAAAACCTCCAGCTCTTTCAGAAAGGTGTCATTTCTCACGAGGAGAGACAAGGCACTGGGGCCAAACCTCATGGCAAAGCACCAGAGCATCATCTGGCTTTAATCTACTCATCCTGGCGTTGACATCAACAACTAAAGAACACAAAGGCAGAAGACCAGACCACTTCACCGCTCCCCAAACCCAAAAAGCACCACACCTATTCAAGGCAGACAAAGGAACAAGCAAGCGGGTGAAGCAGCCAGAAGAGCTGTAGCTGCCAAGTCATTTCAAACAAAACCCAAAGTGTCGGCCATTCAATCCATTCCCTGGTTCCTTTCAATTGTATAAGCAGCGCTATTGTAGAGGCAATTATTTCTGTACCTACTACTTTTCCCAAGGCACTTGGTGTTCTCTTGCTTTTGCCAGAGTTGTCCCTCTATTACAGCACCTAACAAATCCACACAAAATTGGGACAACACTTTCTTGATAGTCTGCTAGAGAAGCGTTAGAAGTTGCCAGATAAAGCCTTTTGCTTGTGAAATTCTGCAGCTGTTGTGTTGTTACCGAATGCCACGCAGTAGCTGTAAGTCAACATTGTCTCAAATAAAGCATTACAGGAAATACTTAAATCACATTTTATTTTTCAAATTCAAAAATAACAATTAACTTTATTTGACGTTACACATCTCACAGATTTAAAATATCATGCTCTATTTAAATATCTGAGTGACAACACTATACAAATAAAATGTTACACAAAATATATTTAAGAAAATGTTTTGGTCTTCAATCTGAACAATAAATAGACAGGCACTTCTACATATACAAAGGAAGCAACCACTATTTAGAATAACTCTTATAAGCAAGATGTGGAAATATAGAAGAAAATTGAAGTTTTGAGAACATGTGTAACTACATGAGACATCATGCAACTTCAAAGTTTGTTTCAAAATTTGAAACTCTTAGGATCTGCGCAATTCTAGATTTGCTACTGCTTTATAGGAGATCCAAACCATGCTCTCGTAAGCAATGTGCAATTTCAGTTATCTGCATCAAATCAAGCTACCTGATCACATTTAGTGCCAAAACAGAGAACCAGGACTGACCAGAATAGCTTTTCACATAAATAACATGAGCAACAAGTCAGCTTTACCTCACATAAGCCTGAGGCAGTGCTCAGAGCTAACTGTACCTACTGCTCAGCCTCAAACAAAATCTGCTCTTCCTTTTCCTTAGATATTTAGCTCTTTTACTGGGTGCTTCAAACAGTATTATGTTGTGGTTGTTTTTTGGCTTTTTTTTTTTTTAACTAAAAAAGCATAATCTAATAAAAGGGTAAATCCTTCAGACACAGTCACACTTCGCACAAAAAAATGTAAGGAAAAAATACTGTTCTGAGGTGCAAAAAAGACTGAAAACTATAAATAAAAAAAAAATTTCAATAGTTAAAGTCTTAAGAGTGTTTCATACTTGAAGTAAAACTACATTCCTCCAATTTGTGAATTTTCAATTTACAGTGGTTTCCACACACCCACACACAAACACTACTCAAGGAAATATTACCTTCCACCATGACAATTAATAAAGATGCATTGTAGTAGGCGATCCCTGTTACCAATACAGCTAAACCCGTCACTGACAGCTAGTCACATCATCAAAGTCCTTTTTAAAATTAAGACAAATATTGAAACATAATGACCACCAGGACAGTGGAAAAGTCAGGACCAAGTCTTCAAGCCATCCCCCCAAATTTTAGTATTATTCTCATTTTCAAAAGCACAGGAAAAAGTCTCCAGAGAAAATTAAACTGTTAAACAGAGCTTCAATGGTCCACCGAGGAAGTCGGACCCAAACTTGGAAAGTTATTTGGACTTAAGACACTTATGCACAGTACTTTAACAATTTAAGTGTGGATCTTGCAAGTGTGTCCAAATCTTAATCATTTCTTGAGGTTTTCTACTATGTACTAACATCAAGTTTGTGTAGGAGCATATGTTATTTCTGTATTTCTCTTCGATATCAAACGTTTTGAAGCCTTTGTGTTTTTCCGGAGCAAGCCCAAGCTTCTGAAGGCACATTCCAGTATAAACATCATCAATAGGGTAAAGGAGTACCTGGTCAGATGCATTATTCAGTCTTAACGCCAGATCACCGGAGTACAGAAACCCACCGCCTCCTGCATACGGAGGATACGAACCCTCATAAACACTTTCTGGGATGTAGTACTTCAATTTTTTTTCTCTATGAGGTCCTGCATCTTTGATCACGTCACCTATAAATAAGTCTTTGGCTTTGTCCTTTGATAGGCTCTTCAAGTAATCCAGGATCTGATGGGTATTCACAAAAACGTCGTCATCACCCTTGAAGATAAACTGGACATCTGCGCAACTGCTGCTGACCCACTTAAGAAACAGCACCTCTTTTAGAGTTAAATTGAAGAAAGTGTCTCTGTAGTTCCAGAGGAGAATGTCTTGGTAGGTTTCGCTCTCAAATTTTAGCATGCCTGAAAGATTAGGAAAATGATCCTCCGGTGGGGTCTGTCCAAGTAAGAAGACCCTTTTGACTGTCACATCCCCCGATTCTATTTCCTTGCCCCAGGATTCCCTAATTGCTTGCCTTCTATCAAAGTGGGGTGTAAGCGACTTAATAGCCAGCAGCAGAAAAGGTTTATGTTTGCACTTGTTTGGCTGATCCATTAACAAGGAATAATTTCTACATCTCAAATAAAGTAGAAAATCTTTGAATCTGTCTGGCAAGTCTGCAAAGTCACTAACCTCTGAAGGTACCCATGGATCAGGGTCACAGGAACTGAGAACGCTCGAGTTCAAAGCCAAGTTCTCTTCCACAGTCATGTTGGAAAGCAAGGTCAGAATAGGGTTGTACAGCAGTTCAAGCTTCTGTTGCTGTTTGTTCCAATAAGCTTTGTGAGGAGTATATTTTCTCCAGAATTTGCTGTGTGGTATAATAACACGGCCTTTTGCATTCTTCTCTTGGCTGCCGCTTTTTGAGACTTCCACTATCACATAAATAAAAATGTTTACCATCATCAGAATTCCCAGCAGCTTTAGTCTTCTGCGTCCAACACTCATTTCTCATATCTGGAAAGAGAAAAAAAAAATCATCACAGATTTTTAGCCTTTTTCCTATCAAGTTCTTGATCTCATTAAAATGCAAATTACTTTCAGATGAAGAATGTGCAAGCTAGTAGCCTAAAAACAGGTTACCTACACCCAAAAAAGCGCAAAACCTAATCTATCTCTAATACATGCACACCTACAGCTAGCAGGGGTTGGGGTTTCATCAGCAAACAAGCAGCTAGCAAGAACGTAAAATTCCCATTTGCTACTTAGGAATTTTACATAGCATTTCACAGGGCGTCTAAATTAGCAGTTTTGTGTCTCATTTAAGTCTCCTTGAAACACTTGACTGTATAATAATTAGAATCTGAACCCTCAGCTTGGCAAGGCAGGCAGAGGTGCTTTTTTTTCTGCTAGTAAGGTGAGCTTAAGGGTATAGAATAAATTGCTATACGATAAGGTCAGTTATTTTTAAGTTAAGTTTTAAGCTTTTATACTTGCACATTTATACCTTCCAACTACATAATAAGCAGAGCTGAATTTTAAAGCACACAATTTGTTTCTGTCCATTTCACTTGGCTGCTCCTTGGGAGAGAGGCTGACAAAGCTGGCCAGCTGCATTCCTGCTATTCACATTTCTGCAGACAGAGGAGAACATGAAATTTTTTTTTTTTTCTTCTCCAACTAGAAAAGGAAATGAATGGCAGCAGAAAGTGCCAGTGCAATTATTCCTAGGAAGGAAAAAGAAAGAGAAATCAAAAAAGGAGAGTTTTCCTATATATGTGAGACCAGGAATAGTATGTCTACCTCTCTGCTGTAGCAAAGGTTATTCTGTGACCCACCTCCAATTTTTACTGAGAGAGAAAATGGATCAATCCCTCCTTCTTCCACAGATGTCAGAATTAAAGGTGCACAGTGCAAGGAGCAACATGAAAACAGTGTGTTCCTCTGAAGTCATACTTATCAAAACATTTACTAGCCATGGGGGACAGCAGTGTACAAGCTACACAAAATTTAACAAGCCATTCTAAATCAGGGAGTCAGAGTAGGAAATAATTCAGAATGAATAAGAAAGTAAGACTTTCCAGCCGTTACCAGGCACCAGAGCTAGACTGACCCTTAGCTTCCTCTGGTTTGACCTGTCTAACTTTCTTCTATTCCTCAGCAAGTTAAACACAGAATTTAGTAAGAAAACAGCAGGTAAATGATCAGTAATTCCCCTCCCCATTTGACCTCTGGATTCCCATTACATCCAAAGCGAGGGAATATCTTTGAATTCAAGAGCCACTCCTAGAAATACTGGACTGCTCAAGAGAAAAAATCCCTACCCTTTCTTCATTTGACCTCATTTACCAGCTGCATATTTATATTTGTATATGCTCAGGCCAGATCTACTTTACTTAGTGTCCTGTTCTCAGCCAGCTATGAAGTTTGCTGTTGTAATTTTAAGGTTGTTTTCTTCTATATCTCATTCTTGTGGTCTGTACCATCATTTAAGCTAAACAGCTGAACTGTTAGAAAGTACTGGCTGGCTGCGCAGAGTTCAAAGAAACTTTATCTTCCTCCTTCAACAGCCCCAGCAGCTTCCACTAAAACCAGATCATTATGTACTTTTTTTCTCCACTTTCCTTTCAGTACACACAAAAAATACTGGAGAAGCAGCTGTCCCGTGTTTTGTACTATTCCATGCAGTTCAACGTGCACATCAGTGCTTACCTAGCCTGTGTCTATAGCACTTCTCACTAGAACACCAGACAGTATTTGACCAATGATCCCAGGGCTCCGGAGACAAGGGGGGTGAGAAGCTCCCCCCAGTAATAGCTAACACACACAGGATTGGCAAGAGCTTGGCCAGAGCCTGATTTTCCAGGATATATAGCACCACACAGCTCAGCTGAGCATTCATCACCTCCGTAAATCATCTGCGTGTTTGACCTGAGACTGTCTGAACACCATTTGCAAAGGCGTTATTTCAATCACTTAATAAAATCCTTCCAATCACTAAGTCTCTTGCGTAAGCCCTCAAATTCTCCAGCTACAAGATCTTCCCCGATCGCCCTGTTTTTCACTTGTAGCCTTGCAATCCCCTGCAGCAAATGAGACAGGGACTCTAGGCAGAAAAAGATCCATTTACCGTTAGACTTGGTAGAACTTCTAATCAGAAAAAAGTACCGATCTGGCAAGATAACAGTGGTTCCATCACATAAAGCACAGTAAACACTATCAATCCCACATGTAAATACTTCCAGTATAACTTAGTCTCCTTTTTAAAAAAATTATCCAATATCGGGGATAAAAATCAGAATTTCTGAGAATAGGTCACAAGTCACATTCGTTAGGAATACAGCTAAGAGAGAAGATAGGAACATACCCCCCTGGCAATTTTGCATGAACGTATTCTTCTCTCTTGTAATCAAAAGCTATATGTGTTTTTAATTGACTTGTTAAGAACATAACTCATTAAGAATATAAAAAAAAAAAATACTAAGGGTTACCAAGTGAAAAAGGGTTAAAAAAACCTGCTTTGTTAAAAAAAAAGTATCCCATTTCTAAACTAGACAAAGACAGGTTGTATTCCACACTAACTCACAGCATTAGAACTGAAAGCCGAGAGCAATCAGACTTCAGGAAGGTTCTTTCTAGAAACTGAAATAAAATCCTCCACTTGCAATTAATAGGTACTAGCTTTAATCATCACACCTGAAGACAAGAATTAATAAAAGGATGCCAAATTGGCAATTTCACATCAACTGAACTGAATTTAACACAGTATTACAATCCTCACCACAACGGCCAGAGGGTGTGTTGCATTTGTAAAGTTGTTGCTAGTGGGGGTTTGGGGTGTTTTGTTTTGGGGGTTTTGTTGGGTGGTGGCTTTTTGTTTTGTTCGGAGGTTTTTGGTGGTGGGTTTTGTTGTGGGTTTTTTTTTTGTTGTTGTGTTTTTGTGTTTGGGTTTGGTTTTGTTTTGTTTTTTTTTGAAGTAAACTCCCATAGCCCATGTCTCAAAGCAAATCTCATTTCTTTATCTGTTTTGCTGAGGCTGCAGTGACTGACCCAAGCACCAGCACAACAGAGATGTTGTGAGCTGGGCAGCTTGCTAAGGAGCAGCATCGTGAAGCACAAGACAGCACATATTTCCTACTTACAGCTTAGTGACAGCCATCTGGACACATCACAAGAACTTTCTCCTGTTCCAGTAATAGCTTCTTCTATCTGCATTAATATTACAAAAATTCCCAGCTGCTTCCTTTGACTGCTGAGAATGGAAGGTCTGTTAGATTGAAGCATGAACCAGATCCCTTTTAGTTTGTTTCTGGCTTCCCTATCTGGTGCCTTTTTATATAAAGACTTTTGTTGAAGAACTAAGATGAGCAGTACAAAGCAATACTCTATTTGAAAAAAAAATCCTTCTACTTTAGGTGTTAAAAAAAGAAAAGGCTTGAACACGTAGCTAGGCATCAGGAAAAGCAGAATGTAAGAATAAACACGGTATAGTGGTAAAGCAAACCAGAACACAAAGAACCTTAGGAACAGAAAATCCTGCAGGAACTTATTCCAACTTTAGCGGGTAAGGTGAAGAGAGCGACCTACACTCAAAGGTGATCTGACACACAGCTTTTCAATGCCTGTTTTCAGCTTCTCAGATACCCTGATACAAAGATTGCCTTAACAATCGGTTCCAAATTTGTACAAATCACATTTCTGCTTATGCAACTTCCAGCTGCGCAGTTATGTGCCAGTATCACTACATACATAAAATACATTTGTTCAGGGCCTTTAGAAAACATCCACAGGGACAGGAAAAAAAAAAGGGATGGGTTAACATTAACCATACTCTGGATAAACCAAGGTTCTGCTACAGATATGCTATTTGGAAAAGTTGATCTGCAGGGATGGGGGGTGGAAAGAGGGAGGACTTGCCCTCTTCAGCTCCATTCCACTCTTACACTTCACTGCAGCCAAAACTAAGATATTGATAGAAAGGAACAGATTTATGGAGTCACAAAAGCTGAACCGGCATCAAGAGATGGATGGAAAAGGCAAGCCAGCAAAACCTGGGAAGAGAAACAGCTTCACTGTAGGATCAGGCAGCGATCAATAAAACAAGATGAACCACAACAGAAGAAAACGGGCATTACAAAGAAGCCGTGAGCTGCAAGAAAAGATTCCAAACACCCCCAAAGCTGTAAGTCCAAATAACATTAATGTAAAGTGGTGAGAAGCTTTTCACAGGTTGTTTTTAAACAGTATTATTTTATGCTTCATCTCAACTGTGAACACATTGCAAATGCCTGCAAGGAGCCTATTCAGAAGTCTAGAAGAGTTGGTGTTAAGTGAGAATCACAGGGTCGCTCTCCTGACCAGGAAAGGACCTATGGGGATCCAGTCCAACTCTTGACTCCACACAGGGCAACCCAGAGGTTAAACCATATATCCAAAAGCACTGTCCAAACACTTCTTGAACACAGAGTATGCACAGTTCACCCAGTTCCAGAGTTAAATGTACAAAACCCACTCTTTTCTGGGGGCCAAGAATTTACACAAGCATGGGCCGTGATGCTCCCTGACAAAAGACAGGAGTTACATCTGGAGGAGTCCAATCTCAAGGTCAAAACCAAGAACAAGTACATTTAAGTGCACTAACCCCTAACTGAGGGAACACACGATTCATCAGTTTGAACTTCTCAGCTGGAGTTAGGATCCCCTAGAAGAACTCTGATCATTAATGTTACAGCACTCAATTTTCTGTACTGACTTCACAAAGTTAGTATGGGAAACGTGATGACAGCTTTAAGTTAGGTTGTTTTGTCATGTTTTTTTGTAAAATGATGCTACTAAGACATTGCTCTGCACAAAAATAAGCTTAAACCTCCAACTGAGGTCTAGCCATAGGAGACAAAAAGGCAAGAGAAAGGCAGATGTTGCTAAGAAGCGGCTAAAAAAGTGGAGTATATTTAGAAGTTCAGAAAAAGCAACAATGTCTAGGATAGAGACAATGAAATGGTTCAGATTTAGATGGTGCACGACCTAGCCCTCGATACCAAGACGTCAAAACAAACACACCTAGATTTGCAGTCAGCGAGTGCGGCCTACAATCAATCCAAACAGGAATTCTGAACACTTGGGAATTGCTTCAAGATCCAGATGTTGGCAGATGCTGGCCACTGCCCAGAGCTATGACGTAGTTTCTCTTTCCTCCCATTTTTAAGCAAGGCACTACTTCATTTGAGTTGTAGATACTGTCATAAAGAGTAAAAACCTTCAAGGTAAGACAAGCAGATGCTCTGTTGGAAAGATCATCAAAACACAAAGGGCATTGATAAGTATGAAAGCAAGTGGCAAATGGATGAATTTTGACAGTCAGTCCTAACAATTTTACCAATGAAGCAACACAAAAATCCTCCTTCCTGAGAAGCCAGACCAAGTTGGTATCTAACTTATTTCATTCTGCTTGTATTCAACAAAACACTCGAGTGTTTAAAATACCAGAGGGTTAACTGCTTGCTTACACATTAACTGAAATATCATAAGACAACTTTCCTAAATAAGTACAACTTTCTTTTACTCCAGGTTTCTATTTAGTAATATAAGTACCAAAGAAACATACATTCATAGACCAAGTATTAATCACATTTGTTGATTTGTTATTGATGTTAAATTAAAGTTCCTAACCAGTAGAGCCTCTTACTAAGATGCCTGATTGTTGTACATTGAGACTTCTTCTGAGTCACTCTGCACACTTAGTGTCCATAGAAGAGATGAATATCCATTCCAGGTTCCCCCTTGCAGTGCACTAAGAGTACACATACAGCAGGAAATTGAAGAACTAGCCTTCAGAGGAAGCTACAAAAGGGAAAGCGGCTGTTACCTCTGTCAGTGTCTTAAATACTGACAGAGAAGTCACCTTCCTTGCTCTTAGGTATCGAAGCCCATGATAAATTATGCAGTCAGACAGATTGCTGGTGACTACTTAAAACATAACACCTTAAAAGGTATTGCTTGTTACTGCAAAAGGACTCCGTCGTTTCCCTTTCAGATAAAGGGGCAAATTTCATTACCACCACCGCTGGACACGATGCAGTGAAACACTACTCAGCAAGGAGCCTTAAAAGCAGTTTCAGGTCAGCAAGTGGGTTCACGCAGCACAACCCTGAGCAGCGTGAGGGGGTTAGCTTGTGTCCCAAAGGCAGCGTAGCCTATGGCAGCACAGTGCCCCGCGCTGCATTCCACTGCACAGCATGGGTATACCCACCAGCTCTTCCAGCAAGATGAAGAAAATGCACTATTCCTGTTTATTCCATAAAGAAGGAAAGTTTCAGCAAGCACAAGACAGGTAAGACAACAGCCATTTTCAAGGTTATATTTCTATTTAGTGGTAAGTTTAAATGGCGCTTCTAGATGTACCAAACATCAGTTTCTTCACTCTAAGACCAGTCCTTTGCTATTAAAACATTCTTCCTTTACTTAGGAATGACATTTACAAGTCAACATGAAAGCTCAAGAGCAGTAAGCTGTGCCTACCATTGAGCAGCGTATCATACAGACGTGCAGTTAAGCAAACCACCCAAAGCAGGACACCCTTAAAGCAGCTTGAATATTTAGTACTGACAATTAACAATTCCCCTGGGAAAGGGAGATCAGCTAATGTGATGAGGACTACCTCAGGTGGTGTTCCTTCCCACGCTGCATACACCTGCACGAGCATTCCTGCACCAGCAAAGTGCTCCCCAGCAGATGCAGCCACAGCAGCAAATTAAGGCACTAAAATGAACGTAGGCACACTCATGCAACCCCAGAATTGAAGAAAAACAATGCGTTCAACCAGACTGCCTGCCTCAGCCCTCACCTCTTGCAGCAGTTTCAAGGCTGTGGATCCACAAGGATGTGGAACCAATCTAATCTCCTGACCCCACCTTTTGATGGAGACTTTCTCCACCTCCCTTTCTGACTCCAAGGACTAGGGCCCAATCCCTCCCTCGCGCTGGCCCTCGTGCTCTGCCAGGCCTCTCCATAAATCAGTTCACATCACTAACCCAGCAGAAAACTAACAATGACCAGAGATGCACACCAGATAAGCACCACAGCAGCTGCAGCAAAGGCACGCAGCAGAGAGAAGGGGAGCAGACAGATCTCCCCTCTTCCAACAGGGATGACAACGCACCAGGAACCGAGCCTTGGTTCTAGATCCATAATCTACCCTCTAACAAGAGGCTATCTGGCATCACGGCAATGACAACACTATAAGCTAATGCAAAGTCATACAATGCCAGTCTTCTGAACAGATATTGCAGATGCAAGGTAGAACATGTAACTTTACCACCTCCAAGTCTGACAGAAGCCATGACCTTTATCTGCAAATACATGTATCTTCTACCAAGGACAGGAATATTTTTCTAAGTGGGTGAGTAGCCTGTCTACATTATTTAACTGCCAAACCCAAGCATTAAAAGTCAATTTACTCACCGGGGCTGAGGAGAGATAAGATAATCTTTATTACCTGCAGGTATCACACCTACCACTCTACTGGTTCAGGACTAAACTATCAGGAATTTGGCAAAACAAAGCTGCAATTCAGGTATACTAACAGTTACTGCCACCTTTCTCTCTTTGCAGAGACTAGCTACAGCTGGGGCTATGGCAGATTTTGGATCTCACCCTGTAGCTCCATTTTGAAGCCTGATACCCCTCATAACAGGTGTACACTCAGCACAACTTCTGGCAGCGCTACCAATATTGACACTATGGTTCTGAAGATAATTTTTTTAATGTTATTAAAAACATTAAGGCACATGCAGTCCTCCTAACCTCCTGCGAGATGCATCAGCTCTCTTCATACCTCAGTTCTGATAGCGAGTGAAGAGAGATTCCTGGATTGAGCAACACCACAGTTTTAGAACATGAAGATGTTAAAAGCCCCAGGCTGTTATAAAACGCCTGTGCTATTTCCAGCTTTAAAGAACTTGAAGACTCTATTTATTTTTACTAACTACACACAATCATATCTGTTTCCCCCCCCCTCATAACTTTACACAAGTTCACTTTTACACAATAGTAATTAAGAACATCTTAAGAACTGGCAAATATTCAACAGATATCAGTATTCTGCTTTTGCAGAAGCAGGTCATTCACTGGGTGACCACTGAATAAGTCAGTGTTTTCTGTGTTCTTCAAACACCGCAGTCTGAAACAATGTTCCAGATGGAGGAAAGTTACCGAGATAACAACGCGCTACACAAAGCATCAAAACGCACAAAGAAATCCAGAGCAGCAATGTTTATTTTAACATTAGCTTTAATTAATTGCATATACCTGCTTTGAGCCATCTTTCAGCATGTTATTTAGTTTTGGGAGAAATTCTGCTCTTCCAATGTTTTAATACCAAAAGACACCAGTGCAACTTGGGCATGGCATTTCAAGATCCAAGGAAATAGTAAGACTAGGGTAGGACGTGCTTTAATTTTCCTAAAAGGCAGCCCAAGGCATGAAAAACTATAAAGAAACTGAATAGAAGCCCAACTTCACGTTTTGTGTCTCACTAATTATCCTTAGCACATTCGCATATTTTGCTAAAAAAAAAAAATCCCCCCCAAACCCCAAAATCAAAACAAAAAAAACCCACCAACCCAAACCACAAAAAAAGCCCCCCACAGTCAAAAAACCCAGCAGTACAATGAGGCATTTCTCTAATAATACGACAGAAAACCAGGGCCAGGAACTGCATTTGAACCATGTTTAATTACTGTTATTGAACCTAATCTCACTTTGTCCAATCCCTCTTTCAGCCCGTTTATATTTTCAACTATCATGAATTCCACTGGTGAGGAATTCCTCAATTTTTCACACAAGGAGAGCTTGGAATGACTTCCTTTCCTCTTACCACACAAGAGGGGAACCCTCAGAAAATACAAAAAAACCTAGCAGTTGTTTTCTCTATGTACATTTGCCATACAAGCTATGTAACAAATCTTTATCTGTCCTCTGTTCCTTCACTGCCACGAGAAGAAGCCCTAGTCATTTTATTCCTGGAACTATTTTGCACTTCTGACTAGCCCCCCCTTCCTATTAGTTCATTTTTGATATAGCAACAATAACAACAAAAAAAGCAGCATTTGGTACTTAAAGCTCACAAATAAGAATCTGTAGAGACTTTTTTAGAGCTGTATCTCAATGGGGCTTGGTATAAAGTGCAAGACAGATTGCATACTCAAGTCTCACTAAACCTACTAACGAGAGAATGACTTCCAAAACAGGCACAAGATTTGAGAAAGAAATCTTTCCACGCACATCTCAGGGTATTCCTATTAGCTTAGAAAGCTTTTGCACTTAAAATATCCACACATGTAACTGGTTGTCCAGGATCCTCATGACAGGGATGCTGAATTTTTACCATTTGATTTTTCAGGGAAGTCATTGTCTTGTGACCCATATGATGTTGCATCTTCTCAATTCAGTTTCCAGAACCCACAAACTTTATCAGTAAAATTATCACTAATCAACACTTACTTCGGTTGTCTGGCAAAAAGATTCACTGGACCCGAAGCCTCAGTGTCCCCAATATTACACCTAAATAACCCAGTTACTCCCAGACCATGCCCTACAGTTTAAGGGGATGGAAGCATACACTGCACAGAGTCACAGACAGTTCAATCAGTTTTGTGCTACACTTTAAAAATTACTTTTCTTATCCTACCCATGCCATAACTCCTTTCCTGATGGACTCTTCCCCTCTTTTTTCTGAGATAGAGTGATGAAAACAAGTAGTAAAAGCCTCATAAATCAAGTCTGAAACTGCCAGTGGGAAAGAAGATTGTTAGACAGTTGCCAGTCTTCCCACGAAACAAGCATTTCTTCTGTCATCCGCTCAACTGACTCTTTGCCTTAAACTGAGGAGTAACAAGGAAGCAGGACCTTTAAACCCCCTCTAACGCTCATTTGTGCACTCAGCTGCTTCACGAAGTGGCGTTCCAGGAGCTACGATAATAAACTTGGGCCCTCGTCAGCTCTACCACTGGGTTATGCTATAGGTTACAAATTCCATCGGCACGCTATTCTTTTCAAGTCTGAAAACTGGTACAGAAGGACTGAAGTCTCTTAACTGAAAGGAAACGATCTCCAAACCTCAAGCTCCAGAGCTACCGCAGGCATAGTGATACAGCTCTCCGTTGTCCCCTCCTCTTCTGATAGCCCGTTTATAACCCTATTCCTATGAGGGGTTTTCAGATATGCTCTTGTTTTTGCTTTGAAATAACACCTCTATTTCACTGCTAGTACTCGGAAAGTTCTAAATTGCCCACCTCCAATCACAACAAAACTTCTGCAGCAGCAGCAATAATGGGGCTACCTAGGAAATAACAGCACTGTTCATTCTCAATTCATTTGGCACATCACGTTTGCAGTCATAAGGATAAGAGTTAGATCCAGCTTCTAAAAATTTGCTGAGTAAACATATGCCCGCAGACAGATGGGTGGAAAACCCTAGTTTCTAACTGAAATGGTGGTAAAAAAAAGGGAAGATACAAATTGTTGCAACTTCCCCACACAGAAAATGTCTCACTCCACGTGGCATTTAATCCATTGTCTTACAGAAACTCTATTTTTTTTTCTTTAGTGGTTAATATACTGAAGTAAGACAAGCTGATCTAATGAATATGTACTATTCAATCCAGTGGTAATTTAACTGGCTTGAATAATAAAAGAAGGCCCATTGTTTTAGTCATCAAAACGAGGCCCGGAAACTATTTTCAACAGCCTAAACTTCTGCTATCAGCCAAGGAAAAATTATGGTAAAAATGAAAGCGTGCATTTCTAAACTTTGACTGACTATCAAGCACTAAAACAATAGTCTAGAGCTGAACAGTTCTTTTCTCATTCATTCTTACTGCAGCTACCATAGTATGAAGGTGACATTCCAAGAAGCCCATCTGAATTACGTTTCCTGTGGCTGATTGAATACAGCAAGTAAGGAATAGCCTCAAACAGCACACAGGGTGGACATTAACATCACCATTGCATTCACCACTTCGTAAATAAAAAAATATTTTATAAAAACTCCTTGCTAACCTGGAATTCTACAATTCTATGATTGATTCTATGAAAAACATCTCATGAAGGTTATTACACAACATACAAATCTTAGAAATGCAAGAGAACATAACTTCATGCTTCACAGAACTTTAAGTGCAGCGGTACATAAAATACACAGCATTTTCTCTAAGCACAGTCTAGAACTGTAACTCACAGCCCAGTTTTGTGAACCACTGCTGACTTACAAAATAGAAGCTACTATTTTAACTACGGAACAGGTAAATATTTTTCTCCACAGAGGCTGATAGTGACTGTCAGCTGGCATCATGTAAATTCAGGCAAAATGGCTTTATTATGTTAGTTATAGCACCTCTTTTGTTTCCTATGATCCACAGGGCAACTTCCAAATACTCTAGTCAAATGCTTCCCAAAAAACTTCCCCAAGTAATTCCCCAATGACTACAGAAGGCAGTCATAAAGACAATAAAGCCATCATTCACCCCACACAAGATGCAGTTCTGAAGTGAAAGAACAACGCAAGATCCCACTTGTAGCCTCTCAAACATTATTTTGCCAACCACAACCAAGAAGAGAGAACGTGTTCTAACAAGGTTCTTCTACACCATAAGCCAGATTTGACCACGTTCCATGCTGGGTCTCACCAAGACTTCAAATGACACGGATTAAGAATCAGTCTTCGCTAGACAAGAACACCATCCTACAAGCTTGTAAGGAGACAACCAGTTTGTCATTGAAGCCAACTCCTCTCGTTGCAATGCAGACAGACCCTGCAGCTACCTGAAGGGATCTGCAAGTACTACAAACATTTACATTTCTCACATTACTACTACCTAATGTCAGCAGGTTTGTTCCCTGCAGAGTCTTGCTTCTCAAAGCAATCAGATAATGCACATTTAAAGGCATTGCCCGAAGCAGTAACGTTAAGATGAAACGAAGAAGTTAACTTTTCAGAAGCTGCTACAAAAAGGTGGGGAAATCCCTGCTACAATAAAGTTTATAAAAGCATAAGGAAAATCCAAAACTCCTACCCCTAATAGCCTGCTGGACTGAGACAACTGATGTCAGCTTCTGACTGTGGTAATGAGACTGAGTAGCCCCTTCATTTACTGCTGAATGGTAAGTTCCAAATATCAGAATCCCAAAATCTCAAATAAGTTACACTACTGCTATGTTTCCTGACACCACTTTGATCAATTCCAGGCGCCTCCCTCTCTCTAGCTCCTCTGGGAGGAAAGAGAAGTTACTAGAACTTCATCTTTTAATGTATGCAATTTAAAATAACATCTATGAAAAAAAGTTTTGTTGGCCTTTGCTGATATGAAATACCTGCCCAACAGAATACCTAGAGATGGAAGAGATACCACCAGATCTCCACTATCTCAAAACTGAACAACTTCCAACCCTGAACGAAGCAGTCACAAAATCTTCAACTGGAGAGTGATCTATTTTTTCCATCCATTTTTAATTAAAGAGTCAGCTCATCCCAACCCTGTTTATATTTTAAGTTATTATAGGCATCTCACAAAAGGTCTGGGTTTAGTTAAGAAGATACTTAAATATTGTGTACCTATTGACTTAAATGCAAGTTAGGCCTAAACATTTTTTTACCCATTAAAATTAAATCCTTGGATTGGCTGAAAGAACGTCCAGTTCATATTTGAATTGTTAAAAGTCTTCTTATAGAAGGTCAAGGTATACGTAAGAAAACCCCTCTGGTCATTATGAAAAGTCTTCTGTAAACTCAATCCCAGGTTTAATGTATCTTCCAATTTTTCTACTGGTATGAACTACTCAAGTTTGGCCATTATTTTCTACAGGGATGAATAAAGCAGAGCTCCACATGTACACCACGCTTCCACAAGGCAGTCACACCATGGTTGTGTCCCTAGAAGTTAGTACATGGTACTAATATTACCTTATTCACTGGCATACGTGCAGCCACTCTAAACTTCCATGAAGGTGTCCCTAACTGCACATGCACAACAACTTGTGATCAAAAATGTTTGGTTTCTGTAAGAGTACAAAGGGTTTGCCCTGTTGGTTTTGTTTTCTTGTTTTTTTTTAGTAATTGAGATTTCACACTGACAACTGAGGGTAAGAGCTCAACTTGCTATAAACAATAATATTAAAGTTTAACTAATTACCTCAGTATTTGAGGACTCACAGTAGTGAAAGTGACCCATTTTTTCCAATCCAGGATACAAAAAAAAAAAGAAATTGTGTCATTCAAAGGTCAGTTGAAGCTTTAGAATTATGACATTGTGCAATTTGTTGGGAATAATCCAGTGCTGCCAGCTTCTGATTTACAAACTTCAGCTTTTATGTACCTTTGAGAAGGCTTCAGCTTGAACAAACAGTAAATTGTAAAGAATCAAGAGAAGAGGTTTAACTGAGTGGCAGCATAGAAATCTTTCTTGGAACAAAATTAATTGTCATTCATCACGCCGATTACAAGCTGGGGAGGTGCAGTTCCACAGCAGTTTAAAACAGTTTCAGTCACGGCTGACACATTCCTGTAATTTATTCCTTCTCCTATAAAACGTGCGGTCCCATCCCACCTCTGCACAGATTTGACAGAGATCAGTCAGTTCAGGGAGCTAAAGAAGACAATAAAGAACCTAGCAATAAAGCAGCAATTAGTTTTCAGCTGGCTCTCACCAGATTTGCTTGCTGCCGTGCTGCACAAACACCCCGTAGCAGGGCAGGGGAGGGAAGACTCACAAAGCCAAGACCACAGCAGATCCCATTTTCAACCAGCTTAAGGTTTCGTGTACCAGCACGCTGGTGCCACAGCGCAGCACTACTGATCTTGTTCCCTCTTTCAACCCTAGACGTCCCAAAGGCAGGGAGAGACAAGCACCAGCACTGGTCCACCAGAAGCAGCTAGCCTTTAGGCAACCTCAACCATAACAAGACAGACCCTGGGGTCTGAAATTCCCCAGTCAGTTGGTTAGCTGGTGGACTAGCACGAGCCACCCATTTCCACTACTCCTATTGAGGTCTGCTTGAGTGCTATCTTCCCATAATTACCAGAAAGCAGATCACGAACTACCTTCCTCCCAGATATTTGGCATGTGGATCAATGGTAATTCTGGTAATAAAGAACGGGTAACACATTGAAAACATCAGTCTGGCTGCAATGGACATTTAAAATGGTAAAGTCTGCTGGAGAGGCGCACTCTTACTTTTATGCTGTATTTAAAATTAAAAAAAAGGTGATTTAGTATACCTATTCAAGATGCAGGTAACCGTAATTTCCACAACCAAGACAATTCATCTCCTCCTGGGATCTCTTCCAGCTTTATCTTAAAACCAGTAATTACTACTGCCTTAACCATATTCCAACCACCTTTATGTCTGTGTAGAGAGCACTCATTATTTGGACAACCAGCAAAGCTGCCCTCTAAGCACCATACCTTAAGTTATCAAAATTTTACCTCTGCTTCGTCTTCTTGCCCATCAGATCTGAGCCACGCTACTAAAAACCATGTTTCAAAAGTGAGGATGCTATAACTTGGTATGTTTGATGAGGTTCCTGCCCCTGATGACCATTCTGCTCTTGGATTAAAAATAAACAGACACTGTTTTTCGATTTGACGTCCATGAGGTGCTGCCATTGCAGCCAGTGGCTAGGTGACGGGATACACAGCTGATCATCTTCCCACCCATCTCAAGTCATCTTTCCTGCAAGTGTTATGCAGCTAATCGAAAGTCAATTCAAACCAAATTAATTCTGTGAGTCTTCAGGTCAGAATTCTGCGATCTGCCTCTGAATTTACATCAATGAACTAAATAAACATTTAAGGCAGCACAATCTGCATTTTAAAATGCAAATACATTAAAAGATTTCCACCTTTATTTTTAGTTTCAAGTGTCATTAACAAGCACAGGAAAAAAAATAAGAGTTTCTCATCTTTCTGAAGAATTCATTTAAAGTTCAGAAAAATCAGTGGAACTGTAAGTACTTAAGTTCATTTTCTTCCTTCAAGCTTGTAAAAAATCATAAGATACAGATCTCATTCCAGCCTATCAAGTTTAAGGAAAAAAGGCACCATTTCTCCAGCATTTCTAGGCAGCTAAAGATGCATATAAGTACCAGGAGGATTTTGTAAAAGATCTTTAAGCAGATTAGGCAGCTAACTCCCATTTTTGTTAATAGCAGATAAGCACCTAACCCAATTAGAGACAACAAAATCCAAGCAGGAACTTCTTCTGTACCTGTTACCTGCACGTCAATGCAGTATCCACTACATTTGAGAGTTGTTTGAGTAATCAATTTTAAGATGTTTTGTGTGGCTTTTCTGTTTTTATTTGAAAGCAAATCAGCACTATGTTTGCAATAACATTCCCCATCCCAAAGACAGCCTTCCATTACCATTTCCTAATGTTCAAAGACCAGATAAAAAAAAAAAAAAAGAAAATCATCGCTTAAGTACAATGAAACAGCACTAAATTCAGGGCACAGTCTGACATTCAGTCGCACCACTCCTTCAACTGAATTTAAAAAAAAAATAAATCTCACCCTTCCTCAAGTCTGTGAATCCCCATATTTGCAGAGCTCACTGTATTACATTACATATGACCCCCAAAGACAAACAAACAGAAATGTTATTTCTCAACCCGCTTGGTTCCTCAATTCAGCTCATGGCTCAGCTGCACAAACAGCTAAGGCAGCACGACGGGCTGGGGGCATGGACAGGAGCACCCCAAAGCTGCACCAGTCTACAGAGGGATGATGCTACCAGCAGGAAACCCAGTGCAGGGGGGGTGCAGCAGGGAGCCAAGCACACACACTGTCAATACCACACTGCTACTGCAAATTTCACACCAATATGTATAGCCTCTGGTGGTTCTTAAGCCATTAGGCATTAATCTTCCAGAGAAAAAAAAAATAAAATTAATCATACCCCCAAAAAATTTTGAAAACCAGTATTTCTTGCTCATTTGATTTAGATAGTTGACTTACAAATTAAGTCATTTAGTCAATTCACTCTCAGAGTAACTCTTCTGTGAGCTTAAGATGAAGCAGCTGATATGTTTCAGAAGTTATTTACAAGAGATGAACAGAACTAGTTCCAAGTTAAATGCTTTTCAGCTCTTACTATTGTATTCCTCAAACAACAAAACTTTCTCAACCAACTGCTGATGAAATTGTTTCATCAATTCTCCCTGTAAAAATCTCAGCACCACACCCATCACACACTGGGATTCTTTTCCTTATTTAAAAGCTAATTGCTTCTCCTGAGACATCAATTCAATCATTCTTTCGCACAGTTCATCACAAGACGTTTTAATGACCCTGTCTTTTCACTGGATTTTACGTGATCTGGAGACTTGGGGATGTTTACTTATCTTTTAAAATCCTAAAAGGCCCAATGAAACGGATGAAAAAGATACAAGAGAAGCACAGGATGAAGTCAGTTCTCCCTATGTAAAAAGCAAAGTCTGCCTGCACAGATCTGAAATATTTATTCCCCAACTTTCAGTTAGCGACATCTTCATTCTGAACTAAAATGATGGGAAGAACCTGTATTTCATCATCTTTTCTTGGATATTTTGTGCTGGTTTTTAAGCACATAAGGATTGTGCAATGGAACCATGCAGTAGTAGCAGACTGATATAAACATCTAAATATGCATTTGTGAGGTCAGAACATGGCATAACAGGGAGATTACATCAGTAATTTTTGTTAACTGCACGCAAACACAAATTCTTCTCTAAACCACGAGAAGCACTCATCCAAGTATAGCCTCCAACGCACTATACACGTCAAATACTAATCCCATGATTTTTCATGCACACAACCATAATGATAGGACCTTCTTCTTAAATTAAATGGCTAAAAACATTATCTTACAAAGAACCACTAGGGATTAAAATTGCATATACCCAAAAGAGATTTTAAAAGTTTAAATTTGAAAAGCAAATGGATGCCTATTTGCTTCAAAACTACTTATGAACTTTATAGTAATAGAAAATATAGTAAGTAGACATACTAGGAAAAAAATAATCAAACTGTCAACCTATGAAAGGGACAAATACTGTTTCAAGGCTTTGGAAGGTGATCAATCCCAATGGCCTTCCAGAAACATTAACATGAAAACCAGACATGTTAAAAGGCTCATTATTTTAATGAAATACATCTTTTTCCTATATTCTGTGCTTTCTACAAAACCACACCAAACTAAATAAAACAGATTATTAAAATCTTGTTGCCACAGTAAGTATACTCTTGCCTATAGCTTTCCCCTCCTCCGCCTTTAGCCTATTCCTGGCAAGTTTTAGAATTATACAGTTTAAGAAGCTTTAAGTGTGTGACAAACCTACAAAAAACTTAACAAGCTCTACCGTGTAGACCGCAAATGCTTCAACTAAGAAAGAAGAAATTAATGGGATTTTTGCAGCAGAAAACATAACCAAATCCACTAAAATACAGAGAGCTGGAACATCAACCCTTGGCACGTTTCCGACAGGGCTGCTCAGTAACTTTCCATCAAAGCCCACAAGTCTGACAGCACACAGAAAAAGCCCATCAAGTAATTAACTTTGTGGTTTCACAAGCCGTCTGAAGGAAAGATTTTACAAGACAATTTGACATGCAGTTGTCAAAAAATGAAGTCATTTACTGAAAAAGAACAACTGACCGGAGAAATTCGCTGAGCATTTTAATTGATATCATTCAATCTTTTCCCTCTCCTTTAGTTAACTTGGAGAAATAGAGCTGTCCAGATTTCAGTCAAGTACACATATCAATGACAAGCCATCCCTGCTGCTTTACTGTTGTGAAAAGGACAATATTGGCTGTGGCAGGAGACATGTGACTACTCATCACCTTCAACACCATCAGCACTGACATAGACTGTCTTTTACTACCACCATTTGTTCTCCTTAAAGTGCTTTAACACAGCAAACAGGGGAAAAAAAAAAAAAAAAAAAATCACTCTCAGAGCTAGTCCCACTACAAAACCAGCTGCACCAGGTGGCAGTAAAATGACAATTGCTAAGGCTCCTAGCATCGACAAGTCACCACAGAGGAGCACTCCTCTGAAAGACTTCACTCTCCAAGGAATATGATGGATAGGCAGGAAAATTAAGGCTCCAATCCTGCATTTCTCCCCCTCCCTGTGTAATTTATTCTTGCAGACGATTGCATATATTCATCAGCATAGAATACAAAACCACTTTACACACTTCCCGTTTGTCATCAAAACCTTTCTGAGCAAGAACTAATTTTATACTGATCTCCGCAGCAGCATCTTCATTACCCAGAAGCATTAAAGAAGAAAATAGGAGGAGTTTACAGGAAATAATAAAACTTTGACCACCAGTGACGTTGTTTTCATCGGGAACAATCTCTAGGGAGATTAGTGACTTGTATCCATTATGAGATAAGGCATCGGACAGCCAGCTAGCACTCCCAGGCATCTGACGCATGACCTTCAAAACAAGTCCCTTCAGCAGTGTTACCTTGCTGCTGGACCTCATTTTCCTGCACCTTCCTCATCTATTTATAGTACCTGTGAAAAAGAAACAAGCCCAAACCCAAGCAAAACCAGTTTACAGATGACAAAATCACTTAAAAATTCTAATTTTTGATCACTTCATGCAGTGTCTGAAGCTTCCTTACAGTCGTACAGCAGTACTGCACAACATCTCAGGTAGAAAGTCACATGATCAAAGCAAGCAGCAAAATCAGGATTTTCTTTAGGCCGAAAGATTTTGATTCTAACCGGCAGCATTATGCTTTTAAGAATTAAAATATAAAATGTTTGTTGTGTATATCTCCAATACAGTATTAGGTGGGGTTTTTCGAAGAGTCTTTTATCTTCAAGTTGTTCATGACCCCAGAAAAAAAAAAACCACCCAAACCCAACACATTAGAGATTACATCTGCTGAATGAGAAAAGCTGATTCTCCGTTTTGTTTCCTTCCAGCATTTGGTAATAACTGGGAGCTAATTCAACTCCTCCCGTGGTTTCAACAGGCACTAGGCTGGGTCCCTAAGGTGACATGGTTGCCAGCAGCCAGCTCCCCAGCTTGCCATCAGGAACAAAGCACCAACTGTCCCAGACTCACCGGGGTGTCATCTGCTCCCACACCCCCCCACACCCCCCCCCCCATGACAGCATGAAAATCTGACGTAAAAACAGAACCGCAAGAAGAACGCGAAACCGTTTCAAGCAACTTCAAGAAAAAGAACCAAAATTTGGGGTCACTTCTCTTTAAGACAGGGGAGGAATAATTAACCAGAAATTTCCTCAAAGGAGAAAGCTATAATCATGTTTCCTCAACAACTTTCAGATTATATATTTAGCATGTAATTTTATGCATACGTCCTTCCACAGCAACATGAAACTCCTCTGTGCCCAAACCCGCTTTCTGTGTCCAAAATAATTTTTAAAAGAAAAAAAAAGGGGAAAAAAAAGCAGCTGAACCAAGTAAGCTCTTAATTTGCATAGTTAAAACTAAACCTTAGCGTTTAATAATCAACTCCAACAGCACTGAATATTTTGGGAGGTCCGACTCAAGTAACTTTCAACATAAATTTTTGCAGGATGACTAATGAATTGTGAGCTGCAGTTTGGCCCCAATCACAGCTAGTAACCTGAAGTCCCCCCTCCTGACGGGGGCACAGTATGCCTCAGGAAATTTAACAGACTAAAAAGCATCGTCTCGTGGAGAAGCACAGATATTTAAGGCCAGCTCTAGCAAAAACAGCATTTTCCTCCTTTCAGGTTCACCAAAATCCAGACTTTGGAGTCACCGCCTCAGCGCTATACTGTAACAGTAAAATCCGAACGCAGCGCTAATATTAATAATTAACTTACTCGGTTACAGCCTGCTAATTAGCTGACCCCAGGAGCTGTGCGAGCCTCCCAGCTCCACCACCACGCTGGAAGAAAAACCGACGGGCGCTCCCGTGCCCTGTCCCCTCTCTCCTCCAGCCAAGGGGAGGATTGCAGCAGCACCCAGCACTGCAGCAACCCTACCTCTCAGATTTTATCTGGGAAAAAAAAAAAAAAACCAACCAAAAAAACCCAACCAGCTCACCGTTTCGGCGTCAACTCCGCCTCTAAATGAGTGGGGGGGGAGGGAAAAGAAGGGGGAAAAAAAAAAAAAAAAAAGGCACGATGATAAACCTACGGTCATTTAACTCGTCTGAGCTGGCCTAAGTCTCATCCATGCCAGCAGATCGCGCCTCTGCCTCCTTCCTCTCGCCGAGTTTGTAGCAACATGTGCCGGCTGCTCCTCTGCGCTAGGAGAGAGAGATTTGGCGTCCGCCTGGTTTTAACCCCTCCCTTTCCACCGCCTGCCGCCTCCCGCGGCGGAGGAGGAGAAAAAAAAATATTAAAAAAAAAATAATTAAAAAAGCCCCACAAAATCCCATCTATACATATACGCCTCCAAGCATTCCCCCTCCCCACCCGTCACCTTGTAGCTGTCAGCACACGAAAAAGGGTACGGGGGTGAAATCCTACGCTCTGGAAAGCGAGGGGAGGTGAAAATTAAGATTAAAAAATATATATATTTATTTTGGTTTTTTCTTTTTTTTTTTCACGCCTGCCCCTCCTCAGCCCTTTTGGCAGCGCCGATCCCCGCCGCCCCCAGAAGGCAGGGCGGGGCGGGGGGGAGGCGGCAGCCGAGCCCCCCCTCACGCACGTACCTTGCCAGGCCGCCACGGGTCTTCGCCGGGGTTCTTCCTGCCGCCGCCTCCACATCCACCATGCTTTTGTCCGGCCGTGGGCCGCCTGGGGGGTCCCTCCCCGGGGCACCGGCCGGCCGGCCTGCCTGCCTGCCTGCCCGCCGCCCGCCTTACCGCTGCCCCAGCCGCCGGCGAGGCTCCATCCCGCAGCCGGGCTCCGCACCTGAGGGCGACGCCGGGGCGGCCCCGGTGGAGGGTCGAGTCCCGTCCCGCCGCTGCTCTCCCCTCAGGAGGTGGGATGCGGGGGGAAGGAGGGACCGGCCGGCCCGGGGCGCCCGTCGAGGGCGGCGGGAAACGCCTCACTTGTTGCCCGGTACCACAGTCGCGCGCCCGCCGGCCCGTGACGCGCGCTCGCTCCCGCCACGCGCTGCAGGCGGGTTGGAGGGGGGCGGGAGGTGGGGAGGGGGGGGGGTGGGTGGTAACGAGGCGAGGAGGGCGGGGCTCCCGCCTGAAGCCGCGCCCCCCACCCCCGCCTGCAGGCGGCGCAGCGGATTGGTGGGGCCGGCGGGGCGGGGCGGGGCCGGGCGGGGCGGGGCACGTGGGATGTGGGCGGGAGGGGGAGGATGCCTGAGTCCCCCCCCGCCCGTCCCCCACCTCCTGCCGCCCCCAGTCGTCCCCGCGGTTGGCGGAGCGTCGTGTCCCTGAGGAGAGGAGCGGGCGGGCGCGCCGGCAGGGGGAGGGAGGAGGCCCGGTGCCGCCGCCTCGCCGGCCCCTTCCCCAGTCTCCCCACTTGCCTCCAACCCCCTCGCCACCCTACGCCTCGCCACCGTGCCCCGCGGGGACCGTCCCTTGAGCCCGGCCACCGATCCCGACCCATCCCGCCGCCGTGGCGCCCGCCCGCAGCCCCGCCTCCCCGCCGCCATGTTCTGCCTCGACGCCTCACCCCCTTCCTGAAGTAAAGCCCCCCGAGATGGGGGACTCGGACAGGGATACCGGCATCACTGACCATCGGCACGGCAGGGGGGTGTCACCCTGGAGGAGGGAGCCCGGTTTGAGGGCAGTTTCCCCAGGGAGGGAGTGCTTGGCCAGGCAGAGAGGCAAACACGGGCAGATTTATGTCTCTCGGCGTCCCTGGTGAGGTGATGCCTCCTTCCCTCCCTCCTGCAATAATAAAAGCACATTTTCTGAGGTAAATGTTTTTTACCAACCGGCAGCCGCTACAGACACAGGGGCTGCTGGTTGAGACTACAAAACATTTTTGTGACAATATTTGTTTGTTCCTTCCTTTTTTTTTTTTTTTCCATAGGGCATCAAGCTAAGGAGGAGAACCCCTAGCCATGCTGAAAAGTGTTGTGCCACGTAACTTTTAAATTTTTTTTTATTTTCTCCTTTCTACCTGCAAGGTAATTGCAGCTGGCTCAGTTTCACTTGTTGGTCCACAAAGCTTTTGTTAACTGGGTTCTGGGGGGAGAAGAAAAGGAGTGGTTTATGCTTGTCAGCGCTTCCCTTAGTAAAGAAGTTTCTCAGATTTTGGAAATTTGCCCTCTAGATCTGATACTAATCATGCATGACTCACTCATTAGCAACCCTCTTTTTTTTGGTGGTGGTGGTTGTTGTTTGCTTACTTGCTAAGATGATGAGACTCCAAATCCTGGCCAAACATCCCTATTGAAATAAACTAGAGAAATCTCCAAGACCCAGGATGCTTATTGAAATATAAAAATGAGTGCTGCTACTGCAGGGGAGTACAGTCTTCTTGTAGCCAGATGAATAGCAACCAGCAGACAGACTTACAGTTCCCATGGACTGTGAACCCCACAGCTTTTTGTCCTGTACAGGAAGAAAATGAGCACATGCCATTTGTTTCTATTTTTAGCACCTGCATTCTCAATCCAATATAAGGAGAGGCCCAACCAAAGCAATTACCTCAATGTCACCTGGCACGGGCGTTTAAAAACAGTTTTTTCACTGCAATGGGAGAGGTAAGCACGTCCCCACAACCCACGAAAATAGATGTTTGTGCACTTGAGAGTTTACAGGGTTCATTTTCACCAAGACTGAGGAGCTGATGTGCACAGCCATAAACACGGCCGTTTTGGTAAACAGAACCCGAGCATCCACAGCACCTACCGAGCTCCCCAAACTCCCTGTCCTTAAATAATGGAGGCCCGTAGAAAACCCACAGCCAGTCTCCTGAGGCCGCTCCAAAACCTCTCTCAGGGGTGTGGGAGGTCCACAACGTGTTGGGAGGGACGTTGCATATTTCATTCCTCTTCGAATATTTATATATGTACTTCATGTTTGAGTAAAGCTGTCCTTTTCACCAAAGTGGAAGGATTACAGAAAAGGGAGGAATTACCCTAAATAGGCAAGCATCTTTGTCCATTAAGTAACACAAGACTCTAAAGGAGAATTAAGCGTCTGGCAGGCAGGAGCTTGGCTCCACTGCACAGGAGATTTCATAACAGTATGTTTTGAGATCAATTAGGAAAAAAAAAAAAGGAAAACAGAAATCATCTAGAACAGTGTGTCACGTAACGCTGGGTGCTAAGGAGCCTGGAGAAACACATGAAAGCTGAAAAGTTGGGGCAGTGGTGAAGTGGTCTGCTGTCTTTGGGGGGGAAGGCATCTCCCCCTCCTCCTGGTCCCGCACCCAGGGCTGTGCCTGCTCCTCTGTAATCGCACCGACGCGACGGGTCACGGGGCAGCCTTGTGAAACCCTGAGCGGGGAGGGAGAGGGGGGAGGGAAGTGTTTGAAACCAAACAGATTCCCTGATCCAATTCACAGCCAAGCCTCAAAAATTAGCTGAAAGGGGGGAAAGTACCCAAGAAGTGCCGTTGCCACTGAGCACAGTGTATTTTCCAACTGTTGCCTGTGCTTCTGCTGTGCTCGGCGCAGCTAAAGCTCTCAGCAAGGGGTAGGCACCCTCCTGGGGGAGGGGGTGAGCCTCAGCCCCCTCCACCGTCACGAAAACGGCTCCAGCTTGAAACCCAAATCTCCTCTGTCAGTGGACAGGTTTAATCAAGTCTCACTAGCACAAAACAATCCCACGGAGCAACTCTCGCTGTGTCCTGCTGTGATATCCTCCCTTCACTCCAAAGCAGCCTCCTTCCCTCCTGCCCCACACACTCTTGCTGGGAGGCAGGACACCTCCCCGTACATCCCTGTCCCCACCGGGGTTTAGGACATCTTGTTCAAAAGCACCTTGGTCACTCTCAGATTCATATGCGTTTTATTTATCTCTCTCCCTTTTCAGCAGGCCCTCTTGCTTACAGCCACTGGGACAGGAAAAAACAATGCTGTCAAGCGAGGACAGGAATCCACCTGGAATCCTGTGTCACGACCTGATACAGCCTTACATGTTAATTAATGGGAACCAGTTCCCAACAGCACCCAAATATGCCATTCCCAGGCTTCCGCTGTTGTTGTTGATGTTGTGGCTTTGACAGGGCCAGCAGGGGAAGAGGACTTTATGTGCAGCTGTTGAGACAGGTAGTGAGGTGCCAGAGTAACGAGTAGCCTCGTAAAAATACAATTTTTAAAGCTCTGGAGATGGAGCAGGTGCTAATTACACCTGCCAGTGTGACTGACTGGGACTGTGGCCCCTGGGCCACCTCTGGCACATGTGGCAGGATGAGGCAGGACATGAGGGACCGCATCTAAGCACAGACGTGCAACCTCTCCTGGATGGCTGGTTGTGCTTGGGTGAAACTAAGGAAGCCCTAAAAATGTTGATGCTCAAGTTGTTAACACAGTTTGCTTCATTAGAAAGGAAGTGGGATTTTAAGGTTCCAGGTCTGTAAAGCCACGCACTGTTATGGCCACAGTGGTAAATTCTTGCCTATTTTTTTTTTTCTTTTTCCTTTTTCTCCTGAGGAGGAGAGCAAATACTTTTGATTGCAGCTGTTGTCAGCGGTAGGTGCACACTTTAATTTGGTCAGAATCTGGACTAACTGTTTTTAAAACGCCACTTTCACTCAGCATCGTGATGCAAATGATTAGACCTTGCCAGTGAGTCCCAGAGAGTCAAACGTTTCTCAGGGGCTGGTGACAGGGAAGGTGTATGTTCAGGGCATTGGTGCCTTGTCACTTGGTGACACGAATTCTCGTTGCATGAGTTTTTCCATAGGTAGTGTGATAGGCACAACAGCCAGAAAAGGGAGTCTTTTAAAAGGATTCAACTCTCATTTTGTTATCAAATTCAAATAAATGTCTTTTTTTTCCCCCAAGCTATTTATTCATTGCTGTCATAGCAGTTGGGTTCATTGGAATAAAAGCTGATTGGGGGGCTACTGAATGTATAGCTATGGCAATGGGCTGTGTGCACCGGCCTTTTCTCTAGCATTTGCCTGTTAATTAATAATTGGTACATTGCCAGGAGCAAAGGAGCAGTAGGAACGAGTCCCAGGTTATAAAATCCTCAAGGTTATCTTGCTCTTCCTGTTTTGCAGCAGCGAAAGGAGAGCGAGAGATGTCGGGTGCAGCCGGGTTGCAGCCAGATGGGGCCTGGACGTGGGTCCCTCACCCCTGGGGGCCATGGGCTGCTTCACGGGGGGAGCCACAGCACGTCCTGTCCCATCCCACCACGTCTCCCCGGCTCATCCCAGCAGCTGCAGGCACGTCTTCTCCCAGCAAATGGAGAGCTGCAGGCACAGGATTTTCCCTTGAAGCTGTGTACTGCCCGGCATTTCCAGGTACCTGCTTGCAGCCACCCTTATGAAGACAGCCAGTGCCTTCTCCAAAGCGTGCACCCACCGCTTGGGCCAAAAATGTTGCTGAATGCAGGCAGGCGTGTACTGAAACGCTTCCCAACCTCCCTCCTTGTCAATGCTCACCTGGTTCTCCCGGGTCAAATGTTCCCGTAAGGCCAGTGCAGCTGGAGTTCATTTTCTGTGGCGGAGCAAAGCTTACCCAGCTCACAGCCCTATCTGGTTCTTGTGGACAGAGTGGTGGGGCTAGAGAACACTTGGAAAGCATGGGACTAACCTGAGCGTGCTTCTGCGACCAAGGAGGATAAGAACACAAGATAAGAGGTTAAAATTTAAATAATAGCGTTGAGCCTAGAGATTGCTGCTGTGGCATGTGAGCACTTCAGCAGCAGCCCTGAGTTTTAAACACCGGAGATAAGAAAAATCTAAAAATGCAAAGACGCCCTGCAATTGGAGCTGGAGCATCTCGGTTCCTTCAGGAATGAACCTTGTTTTTCTCACCCAAATGTTTGAGCCTGGAATTCAGCCAAGCGAAGCGCCTCTCCCAGGGCAGGCAAGGTTGGTCAGCAAAGCTTGCCAGTGACGTGAGCGCAACATTTCGGTGGGCTCCTCACGTGGTCGTTTTCCCCCCCTGACACACACACGTGCCAACCAGCGCAGTAAGAGCCACCACTACAGAGCTGGTTTGCTCCGCTTCCTTTTTCTTTTTTGCCTTGGTGCGATGGGGGAAGAGGTGAGTGGCATCTTCAGCTTTGGCAAAGCCCCTCAAGTTGAGGAGACTGGCACATCCATCCATGTCCCACTTGTGTTTTTTTCTGACACGCTGTGGCTTGCCCTTGGAGGCAAAGCGGGGCAGGGTGGCGATGGTGGCAAACTCGCCCCTGCTCCATTGTGTGCCGGCCTTTGCAAGCTGTGGGCAGAGCTGCATTGTGCTCCTATTGATTCACATTTGGCAGGAGTAATTGCTCCCTGAGCTGCTTGGATTAAAGTCAGCGTTTCCCTCCTCTAGAAGGACATACCTGCCTTTTTCAGGCAAAGGCTGCAGTAACTACCAGCATTTTCCTCCCAGTGAGGCTCCTTTTCCCTGCAGACAGAAGGCAGCGCTGTGCAGGAAGGGGATGGAGAGGAGCCCACTTGAAATTCAACGTCTTCACGAGCAGAAACCAGACAATAATTATTTTCGCAAACAATGAAAAAGTGCTGTGTGTACTAAACATCTTTTTTTTTTTTTTTTTTTGTGCCCCGGAAATGTGAGCCCTTAACACCTCCGCTTACCTCGGTTCTGAGGCATCCCGCAGCGTTTTGCAGCAAGACCTGAAGAGCTGCACAACTGAAAACTGCCAGGCAGCAGAAGCTGCCGCCGAGTCTCTTTGAAAGTGAGAAAAAACTGTCTACACTTAGGAAAAAATGCAATGGACCCCCTTCAGCTGAACCGCTTCCATTTTGCTTTTACTTTTTAGCACATGCAGTTTTAAACACCTACAAAAATCCCAGCTGTGGGAAAACCACCAGTCCTCACATGTAACTTAGATATATATATATATATTTTTTTTAGACCATCTTGACACGAGGGACGTCCTGGACGAGGCTCTGCGGTGTGATTTCCCTTGGACTCTTGCAGTGCCAGCTTGGGTAAGGTGACTCCAATTGAAACCAGTCCTGTCTGTGGGAGGGTGCTGACATCCAGAGCAAGCTGTTTTCTCGGCGGCGGGTTGGTAAAGCAGAGAGACCTGCCAACGCCGTGCGCGGGAGGGTTTTCAGGACACTCCCAACCATTTGGCAAAGCGCTTTGCAGCCGCCGGGGGAGCCAAACCCTGCTTGGCCCACGGGGGTTGCACCCCAGCAGCCGTGGCACAGTGGCTGTTTCTCCACTGGGGCTCGGGGCTGGCACTTGTCACCGAGGGCACCCCCTTTGGGTGGCGTGAGCAGGAGGGTCTTCAAAACCAGGGCGGGGAGAGCGGCCCTGGTTGAGGGGGGCAGTGGCAGCTCGCTCCTAGGGCTGTAGGGTTGGGTTGGGACCTGAGTGGGGGCTGTTTTGAAGCTCCCTGCAAGGCACTCCTCAGGCCCTCTCCAGAGGAAGATGCAGGGTATCCTCATTTTTGTGCCAGCTCTCTGGGGACCCTGGCAGGACAACTAAAAAACCTGGGTTTGGCTCCCTGCACCCTCGGTGCAAGCACCCGTTCAGCGAGTTGGGTGCCCGGGGGCCTCCCTCCCAGCTCCCAGTCTGCTGCTGCTGCCTTCTCGCAGGTGCCTGGGGCTCATCTGATTTCCCCCAGGTCCCGTATTTTCCCTGCAAGCTTTTTACATTTATTTATGCTCCTAGAAGCCACCTCAGAGGCCACGGGCTATTTGCCATTCTGCATTGCTGAGGTACACACACCCGTCACCGCCCAGACCTCGCTGCAATGAGCAGAGGCCGGTGCCACCACCCCGGGGGGGCGGGATGTGGCCCCCGGCGTATCAGAATTGCCATGTATCAGAGGAGATCAGAAAGCTTTTATCTTGTTATTGTAGGATCTGCAGATAAGCTTCAGAAATCAACAACAGGGCAGAGGGAAATGAAATAATCCACATATCTAGTTCTAATATCCAGCCTCATACCTACGGGTTCCTGAAAAAATGACCCGGAGGGAAGATCCCTCCTGCATTAGGGACTGAGATCAGCAGTGTAATCACAGTAAATGACAGGTTTTCTTCATGCTGCTTGATGGAGAAATCCCTCTGGCGTGGATGCGCTCGCTATAAATAAATAAATAAAACTTCAGAAGCCAGTGTGCAGCACAGATGAGACCTAGCCTCGTAAATTAGTAAACCACTCCCCCCGTGTACCAAATCAGTGCAGGTTTTGTGCCTGGCCCTGTGCGTATTTAACCTTCCCCCATGTAACTAGTCCTCTGAAGTTAATGGCGCTGTACTAATTTGCAATGGCTGGGGATTAAGCCGCTGGGGTTAAGCGTTTCTGCAGGCTCTGTTGGCAGCGCGTTGCAGTCACAGTGCTGTAGGATGACTCGGAGATGTTCCTGCACTGGGGAAAAAAAAAAAAAAAAATACCCCATTGGTGGCCATGACATTGTGTGGCTGGTGGCCTCATGGCACGGCCCGGGTACCAGCACTCGCCCTTTCGCAGGCTGCGTCCTGGGAGGGAGAAATCCCACTCCCACCCTGCAGAGGAGGGCACAGATGTCCCCTCAGAGGCTGCAGTGTAAAGCTCATTCCTCTCTTTCATTCTCACGGAGTGGGGGGAGGGAGGGGACGTGCCAATGTTTGCCAGAGACCGTTTCATTACTATTACGCTGCTTGCAAGCATCTTAATTTAAATCACATTATAGATGCACCAAGGCAAAATGATCCATCCGCGGCCTAAATAATAAACTGGAGTGAAAACATCCTTGGGCTGCGATAGACGAGAACAAGCACTAATTGAAATGTATAAACTTATGTAACATTATTTATAGAAAGGAGCCCGATTGTCAAAGGCCCCGAGAGGGCTGGAACATGGGAATGTTTGTTCTTCCCGCAAAGAAAAATTAATTATGTAAGTTTATAAATTCCAGTGGCTTTGCCTTCTCGTCTCCTGATGTGCCTAAGGACTGCTTGAAAGGTATTTATGGTTCCCAACCGCTGCTTCTTGATGGCATTTTTTAACCTTGTCCTTCTGCGTGCCGTTGCCTCAGGATCTCGGAGCAGGGGATTGGCTTTACGCACTGTGCTCCTCAGCCACGGCAAAATGATGTTCTCTGCGTCCTGAGGTTCTGCAGTAGCAAATTTATTATAAGGGGATGCCTGGAGGAGGCCAGGACTCACCAAGCCACCGAGATATTTTGCGGAGGGTGGTGGGGCAGCTGCCGTGTTTTGGGGCATCAAACTGTCCCCCTCCTCTGCCCGAGCCTGCCGTCTCCTCCTGACGTGGTGTTGCTTAGTTTCTTCTTCCGCCGCCAAGACCGGCGATGCCATGGAAGGCTGTAATGCTCCACGTGGTTTGATTTGCGAGGCGGGAAGAGTGCCGCTTATTACTAAAATGCGCTGTATCGTGTAATTTCCTGGTAATGCTGCATTTGGCCAGGGCTGCCAACTGGCCAGACAGCTCAGGAAATACGGCCGAGAAATTACGTCTCATCAAACCCGAATGATGAATGCTTCCCCCCAGGCTCCGCTCGGAAGCACTATGGCTTTGGGGTTTGTGCTGTGAGGCTGGTTTTCCCCCTGTTTGCCCCTGTAAAACATCACATCTCAAGCGGCTGAGGCACTCACCGGCATCCAAAAATGCCACTTATTCAGTTACCTCATTTTACGTGTTCTCCAATACCATCTCGTTACAAAAGCTCATGGCCGAGTGCTGGAGTTTCAGCGCAGCCAGCCGCTAAGTGAATTAAAATGCAAAGCTCCGAGTCACCTGCGCTCGGGGGAGATAGATAAGAAACAAGAAAATGTCTTCAGAGAAGTATTTTGTACCGCCCCCGTTGGTCGATGTCGTCTGGCAGCACCGCATTTCAGGGACCTCCTTGCAGTGATAATGGTAACAGCCACTCAAAAATGCCCCAGGGCCAAGTGCCCCAGGAAGGCTCTCTGTCCCCAGCTCCCTCCCTCTCTCCCTCCCACACACTTCCAAGCCTGTTTTCCTGCAATTTCTTGCACTTCAAGACCTGCCTTGCTAACACAAAAAGGAAGGAAGGAGGAAGGGCAGGGCATTTGGGGCTTTGAGCATGGAGATGATCAAATAAGCCTCTGATCAATGCTTATAAATACTTCAAGGGAGGGTGTCAAGACGACAGGGCCAGTCTTTTCTCAGTGGTGCCCAGGGACAGGACAAGAGGAAATGGGCACAAACTTGAATATAAGAAGTTCCAC
>JAOQGH010000023.1:15261150-15271783 GCA_025769975.1 Gallinago jamesoni | reverse complement strand
TGAGAGGGTGGTCAGGCCCTGGAAGAGCCTGCCCAGGGAGGTGGTGGAGTCACCATCCCTGGAGGTATTGAAGAAACGTGTGGACGTGGCACTTCAGGGCATGCTCTAGTGACCGAGATTGTTGGGTTGTGGGTGGGTGTGATGTGGTGGGGTGTTCTGTTTTTTGTGGTGTGTTCTTTGTTTGGGTTTTCTTTGGTTGGGTTTTTTGGGGGGTTTTTTTTTTTTGGTGGTTGGACTTGATGATCTTGGCGGTCCCTTCCAACCATGGTGGTTCTGTGATATTTTCCCCTACAGATACCCTTCAGTTTGCCTCCTCCCGTGATTAGGCTGTGACCTACCTTCTCCTCCCGCCTCGTCTCCCTGTGATTCAGAGCAGGTGTTTTGGGACCCTTCACTGACAGCAGGTAACAGAATTTTCAAAATTTTCTAGTGGAAAAAACTAATCCTCTATAAGGCCGAGTATCACATCTCTTCTTTGGAAAAGTGCCCCTCAAAAAAGTAAAGATCTGAATGTGTCACATTCAATTCATACCTGAAACATCCCCCTTGGTAACTCATAGGCATCACAGTTAGAATCACAGAACCATAGAATCATTCAAGCTGGAAAAGACCCTTGGGATCACCGAGTCCAACCATCAGCTCTACTCTACAAAGTTCTCCCCTACATCATATTCCCCAACACCACATCTAAACGACTCTTAAACTCATCCAAGGATGGCGACCAAACCACCTCCCTGGGCAGCCTATTTCAGTCTCTGCTCTTGCTGTGAAGAACTGTTTCCAAATGTCCAGTCTAAGGAAAGTTTGGGGCTGGTGAAATTTTCGAGCAGCTCTAATGCCAGTGATAAACCCACAGGAAGGTTATAAACGTGCAATGAGGCCTGAGCAGAGCTGCTTGCTCTTCCTTCTGCTGCCTTCAACACCACACTCTGCTTTGCAGCCCAGAATGTCCCATAACAAGAGTGTCAGCAAGCAACTGGCCAAGGATTAAATCTAAAACTAGATCTAATGCATCTTCCTCTTTTTCCCAAGGGTGGAATACCCTCTCTGCTCTCTTATCTATGTCACCAATATCAAAAGCTTCTGTGCTTCAGCTTTTCTGGTTCATATCTCGCCTCTCCATCTCTGCAGAACTAGAGAAGACCACCACTTGCTGCCCTGATCCCAATGCCCCTTCCTTGGGACAGCCTTTGCTGTGTGTTTAAGGTGTCTACACTTTCAAATTGCAATACAACATTTACTCCTACTGGGGTGACTACACGATCATAGAGTCATAGAATCACAGAATGGTTCGAGTTGGAAAGGATCTTAAAGATCTCTGAGTTCCAACCCCCCTGCCCTGGGCAGGGACACCTCCCACCACACCAGGTTGCTCCAAGCACCCTCCAACCTGCCCTTGAACCCCTCCAGGGATGGGGCAGCCACAGCTTCTCTGGGCAACCTGGGCCAGGCTCTCACCAACCACTTTCAAGAGATGGGGGAGAGTTAACTAAGAAAACTTATTTAATAGTTTCGGTTTGAGGGCACCTGCGTGTGCCACTTCCGAAGGGTCCAGCTTCTCCAGCAAAAGATCTTGGGCTCTGCAACTCAAAAAAGATTATCCCACGCCACGGCACCATCCCAAGGCTATGGGAAATGAAAAGGGGCTCCATCTAGGCCATGTGCTCTACTCGTTTTGAGATCATGTCACTTCTGTCCCTCTTTTGCTCTTTTTTTGGGTCTATTATCCATGATCTGAGGATCCCCAGGTGCCCAGTGGCAGACTCAAATGCAAAAATGGGGCATCTAATAGAAGCAGCATTTAAAAAGTGGTCCTACAGCTAGTTGGTGGATCTGCTGGTTAATATCTATACCTCTGCTAAACGCAGCTTCAAAAAGGCACCTTTTCAGCCACGTGTACGAACGTTAATGATTAATGTGCTTCTGCATGAAGAGGGAGGAGGAACAGGTGTAGCAAGAAGATAACAACAGTAAGAAAAAGGTTGTTAGGGAAGAAGAGTGTAAAGATCAAAGAATGGAGGATTGGTCCATCCTTAGAGCTACCAAGTGTAGCAGCTCAGGGTAAATGAAGGACGGTAGCGTCCTTGCGGGGAGAAGACAATTTGCCAGCCAGTACAAACCCCACGACACCAATCTTCCAGCTTCCCACAGCACTCCACAGAAGAAACAAGCATTTTTGGGGTGAAGTAAACACAGCAATGTTCCTTGTTGGGAGGGAAGAAAAAGCCCTGCAAAACCTCTTGCTCTCCTTTTGTACCACTAACATCTAGTGATCTCTCATGCCCAACACGCAGGAGAGACTTCTGGCTGAAGAAATCAAGATTAGTACCTATTTTCTTACTCTTTCTTTTCAGAAACAAGCAGACTTGGCAGGGGCGTCAAAAGGAGCCACCTGAGACTTCATGTCCATGAAACACAATACAAGTGAAGGTGGAAAAGCAAAATTTGAAGCAGCTTTTAAACAAACTCTCCAACCTCAGAAACACTCTTCAATACCCCAGCATGATTCTGAAGGTTGGTTAAACACATTAAAGTAGTTGTTAAGAATTGGAACGCACCAGAAAAACCCTGAAACACGATAGGACCTTTCAGGAGTTTTGCTCCTTGTGGGATAAAAGACTGTTCTGGCTGGGGAGGAGAGGGCTCCTTCTTGATGGACCTTTCTGAGGAAGGGCTGTCAGAAAGCTGTCGCCTCCGACGGCAGGAGGACAGAGCCACCGCCCTGAGCTGCTCTGCTGGAGAACTTCCTCATCCCCTGCTTTGATGTTTCTCTGAAGATGTTTCCCACTCTTGAAGAGCACAGCCAAAGCATGGGCGTATTTCAAATATCTAATCAAGGACTGGCTCTACAATCAGAATTTTATGCTACCACGAATTTTTGGTCCCAGAATCAAGGACTGTGGTTTTATTACCAGGAGATAGGACAAGGGGCAATGGCCTCAAGTTGCACCAGGGGAGGTTTAGATTGGAGATCAGGAAACATTTCTTCACCAAAAGGGTTATCAAGCCTTGGAATGGGCTGCCCAGGGAAGTGGTTGAGGCACCATCCCTGGAGGTGTTCAAAAGACGGGTTGACACGGTCCTCAGGAATATGGTTTAGTGATTTTTATTTCTTATTTCTTATTTATTTTTTTGTCAGAGTTAAGTTGATGGTTGGACTAGATGATCTTACTGGTCCCTTCCAACCTAGACGATTCTACGATTCGGTACTATTTGTATAGATTGCACGAGAAAGTGAACATCCCTAGAGGAATAACGTGAATCCTTTAGGGACAGCCACAGCGAGGAAGTCCACGCAAACCTCTTGCTGTAGCGCCTGAGCTGGTCTGGTCACTCAAAACAGAGGTGCCAGTTCACAGGGCAAGTGACTACCTTTGGTTTCAAACCTGGAAGTTCAGTAACCCATCAGTAATTGCTGCTCTTCCATTTCGTTTTGGATGCTTTTACTGTTTGGCTCATGGATTATCCAGATCTGCTTTTAAAACTGAGAGACACAGCACCACCAGGCTCATATAATACAAAGCCATAACACGTTCAGCGTGAGAACAGTTGATGTAAGATTGCAAACCTGTTGCGTGAACTTTAAAAGCTTTACAGGGAACCAAATTGTACGTGGGCTTCATCTCAACGTGTCCAGTCTATAATCTAGTTTCCAAAAACGTCACTGTAGTTCCCTTTTTGTAAGAAAAAGAACCTGAAAATGTTTGGGATGGGCTGATGAGATGATGCTTGCTACGAATAAGAATGTTTCTTTGGTGGTGATTTAATGTTTGCATAAACGTTTGCGTGACACTTGCCATTTTTCCTTCAGAGTGAGCTTTAAATGAATTTTATATGCATCTACAATCTATTAATGATGGTACCTATAAATGCAGATTGACTTCCATTGGAAAAAAAAAAAAAAGAATTTTAAAGGAGCAGGGAAGGTTCTCACAAATCAATTTAAGTAAATGGACTTGGTTTTAAGCCATGGTTTAGCAAGGGATCAATACAAGCTGGCAATGGCATCCAACAGCCAAATTCAAGCTTGGATGAACGTGCAGAGAAGCCCCATAGGCTTTGCGTGGTAAAACTCGGAGGAAGGTGAAGGGATACGAAAGCCCCACAATGAAGAGCAAGCAATCCCATCCCTCCTCCCACCCAAATCCAGGGAAAGGCTCTTGGAAGCTGGGGGAGGGCTGATCACCCAATGACCAGGAGAAGCAAGAGGCACAACTAAAACCAACGGGACCCACTCCTGCCTGCAGCTCCAGACATCGTTCTAGGAGCTTGAAGGAATTTTAAGTCCTTTTCACCTATATTTGACACTTATTTTTTTTAAAGGATGTCTATGGGTGCACATGAGCATCAATCAAATACTTGTGAGGAAAGCATTCGCCCTGACAATGGGATTTCTCCCAGTTTTCATTTTTTACAGTGCGTTCTTTTGAAGTTAGAGCTCTACTCAGAGTGCTCTTTCCACATCTACTAAAAGGCAGAAAACCAAAATACAAGGCAAACCTGAGGATACGAATTTCTGCTATTACATCTGGCAATCTGGATTGATTCCAGGCTGGAATATTCTCAGCAGAGCAAGCAAGTGCCAGCGCAACGCCCTGTGCTGATGTGAAAATGCCTTGTTCTGGTGCATTGTGCCCTCCTTTGAAGGTTTCATTGGCAATAACTACATTCTTTTAAGCTACAAAAGCTTGTTTTTCTTAAGCCTAGAAGTACCTGTCAGTAGTTTGTTTGTCTGTGTTTTTTTTTTTTTCCTGGAAAAAAGCAGTGCACTTCTTACTTGCACCTCTCGGAAAATCTCAAAAGTTAAAGATTGACAGAGCGAGGCGCTCCATATCCCAATCCATAAATCACAGAATCACAGAATCTTCGTGGTTGGAAGGGACCTTTGAGATCATCGAGTCCAACCACCAAAAAAAGCCCAAAAATAAAAAACAAACAAACAAACAAAAACCCAACCAACCCAACCAAAACCCACAAACAGACACAAACCAACGATCTCTACAATCTACAATCAAATACAGCACTCGAAGCCCTAACGTCCAAGAGATTGGTAGGAACCTCACCTGGGAAATATTGTCTGGGGATCTCAGCGTACAGGTGAAGAAGTGCATGGCCGGGGAGAAGAGAAACCCTTGGTTTCTTCTGATGAGAGCACTTGGGCTGCAGCCCACCTCAAGGCTTGGACCCTCCCTCATCCCAGCCAAGAAGTTAATCCTTCTGCATGTAAGAAATCAGCTCAGCATCACCAGGAAGCCATGGGATTTCTTTTCCATAACTCTGCTTATCCATGCCTGTCAAGATGTTTATTCTAAAAAAAGTGGAGGGCGTGGAGGTCTGTGGGATCTGCTAATGAAAGGTTTATTAGGTTTAATTGAGGCGTCTGGGTTGGGTTTCTTCGTTCACACTGTTAAGCACAGATGAGCTATTGTATCGTTAGCAAATTACGGAAAACAATCGATAACATGAAAAGGAAAGTTATTTTTGGCGATTAATGTAAAAGAAGGCACAAAACATCTCCATGGCCCTTCCAGCTTTGCTCCCCGGGTGCAGTTGTTGCAGCAGCTTCCCTTGCTATCTACGGCTCGAATCTTCTCACAGCTGTGATCCACAAAACCACCGACACAGTAACTAAACACAGATTTCGAGTTACAAAACAAAGTTGTTCACGTTTGCTGGGAAAACAATCCCTGTTCCCGTCGGAGCCAGCTTCAAAACACCTCAGTGAACTCCTGCCGCAGATAAAGCTCTAAAAATAGCTTCCCCTTCAGAGAGTTCTAACCAAAACAAATTACCCAGTTTAATAAGCAGCATTCCCTCCTTATCCTCTGAACGTTAGGCCTGCCAAAGGAAACGGAAACAAAAATAGCAGGTTTATCTTCCTCAAAACTACCAAACCTCCAGGCTCCTAACAGAGCTCCAGCCCGGGGGAGCGCAGCAGCCTGGGCTACACGGGGTCAGAAATGGCAGCCAGAAAACGATTAATTAGCTCTTCGAGTGTCTGAAAGGGTGGGATATATTGCAGTCAACAATTCCACGGGTTCAGCCTCAACTCCTGGTGCCGTTTCATCCATCGCTCACGCTCTCCTCAAAGGACAGGACCTCAAGTATTGCCCCTGAGGCTCGTCACTGAGCATCCCGAACAGGCTGTGGAGCAAACGCCAAACGGAAAATATTTTAAGAAACACAAGACTGTGAAAAATACAGAACGAACACAAGAAAAGACCGTGACTTTCCATGAGGCTTTTCATTAGAACACCCATGCCCAAACAACCCGCTTTTCTCCCAACTGTTGTTAAATGCTCGTTCTCCAGTTCCACGTTTCAAAAATTCCCTCTTCCGCTACCAGGGTGTTTATAAACCCTGATGGTTTAATCACATGAAACATGTCACAGAAATTTTTTATTATAGGTAGTTTTTCTATGAAGCTGGTTTCGTCTCGAGCATCTCACTCACAACAAATATCCCCCTGTCCCGACTTCAAGAAGTCAAGCCAAATTTGCCAACTACCAGTCTACTAAGTCCATCTACTGCTATTTTAAAATACCACATTTGTTGACAAAATTTCACCTCCAAGTTCCCCAACTTGCTTATTTTGGCCCAAATTACTACTGCTTATATTGGCTGACCCACTAATGAGAAAAAAAGTCTTTTGTGTGTAGTTATAGATAAAGAACAGCTCTTGTTAAGTGCTGGTGTGCACCTCTGCAAAGCTACTGCAAAGCCATAGTAAGGCTGGTAATTTCCACACTATGTGTCTTTCTTGCTCTGAAATAATGCACTCTTTATGCTACGCAACGCGTTTCTACCTAATACATTGTCAAAAATAGAAATTATTAATAGCAGATTATTCTCCTTCATCTTAATAGGAATTTACAGCAGGATTTATAATTTATCTCCGCAAGTGAGGAACAGCTCGTCAACCTTCTCCGGAAAGACCTGTAAAACCAGCAGAATGACCCATGTCTGAAGACAGAGAATCACAGAGGAAGAAGAGATGCATTTAATTAAAGCAACGTAAAATGGAGTGTAAGTGGTTATTTCACGTGGTTTAAGTACTCCCAGGAGGAGTGGGAAGACAGCTGGATACGGAGGGAACGCCATCGGTTTCTCCTTCCTTAAAAACAGAGGGTACCTACAACTGATTCTAAGAATTAAGTATCATTTAAAAGGACAGTAATTATTTTTGCAGTAAAGCTTAGTAATAAAATAAGCACAAAATATCCGTATCTTTTTTATAATTTTGCGATAAATGCCGCTTTTCCTGAGTAACAGTAATCATTAAATATTTTTGCATTTTACAAGATTCACCACTAAAGCAATAAAGAAAATTCTTAGAAATAAAAGAATTACTTTCATTCAGAAACAATAAAAAGTGAATTTGTAAAGGCCTAGGCTCTAATTTTGTTTAGTTTTACAAAGCCGATGCTTTCATATAATGCAGCTTTCGCCGGACCCTCTCGAGCTCCGAGTGTTGATGCAGAGCAGAGAAAAACGAAGCCCATCTTTCCGACAGCGTGGGGTTAAACAGAATAATGCGAGTGGGAAAGAAGAAGACTCGTGAGAGTGTGGTTACTGGACATCCAGAACTGTGGCCAGCAAGCCATGGGAAATAAAACCCGGGTTTCAGACATGGCTGAAGGGTCTGCAAATGTATTAAAAAGCCCTTCCAGGCTGGATGGGGCTTGGAGCAACCTGCTCTTAGTGGGAGGTGTCCATGCCCATGGCAGGGGGGTTGGAACTCGATGATCTTTAAGGTCCCTTCCAACCCAAACGATTCTATGATTCTATGATTCTAGGAAATGAAGCTTGTCACCTTAGGGATGGGTGATGGACATCCCACGTGTCTTCTCAAACTGGGCACTTGCTGGTGCTGAGGGGCATCTTGCAGGCTAAATGCTCGGGTCTGTTGTGGTAGAGACCCTCTGACCACAGCAACTTCATCCAACTTGGTTGCCCAGGGAGGTGGTGGAGTCTCCGTCTCTGGAGACATTCAAACCTACCTGGACATGTTCCTGTGGGACCTGCTCTGGGTGGTCCTGCTTTGGAAGGGGGTTGGACTAGATGATCTCCAGAGGTCCCTTCCAACCCCATGGGATTCTGTGATTCCATGATAGTTACATCGGCAAGAAGTGGCTGTGATGGGCCCCCATCAGCCACCACCATTGCAGCCCGGTGGGCAAAGTGTGTTGGAAACCAAAGTGTTGTCAACTGCTGCCCAGGAAACGTTCTGGGCAGAGCCTGGGGCTCACAACGGTTCCGCCTGCTCCGCTTTGCCGGGCAAAAACGTCTTTCTTGGGAGATGGGACTTTGTAATGAGGAGCCATAACAAGGACTGCGATTCAGTGCCCAGAGAACAACAGAAGACCTGATCCTTCCCACATGAACGAGCTGAACAGCAGCCTGAATAAATAAAGCCTCAGGCAAAGCTCAGTTTTAGCCATCAGGCCTGTGTTTTTCACACGGTAAAGCCAAAAGGCACTAAATTTAAACATGGAAAATAAAGGAGAAGCTGTTCCAGTTCTTCTTCACGAGATACTCTTCTTTCAACAGGCACTGAGCAAGCCAACGTGAGAGAAGCTGAATTTTGCAGGAAAACATCTCATAGAATCATAGAATCATCTAGGTTGGAATCTAGAATCATCGAGTCCAACCTTCAACATAACTCTGATTAAAAAAAACCCACAACAAACTATACAAAAGAACCCCTCCCCATCACTAACTCATGTCCCCCAGCACTATGTCAACCCGTCTTTTGAACACCTCCAGGGATGGTGTCTCAACCACTTCCCTGGGCAGCCCATTCCAAGCCTTGATAACCCTTTCAGTGAGGAAATTTTTCCTGATATCCAACCTAAACCTCCCCTGGTGCAATTTGAGGCCATTTCCTCTTGTCCCATCACCTGTTCCTTGGGAGAAGAGACCAATCCCTGCTTCTCTACACCCTCCTTTCAGGGAGCTGGAGAGAGCGAGAAGGTCTCCCCTCAGCCTCCTTTTCTCCAGACTGAACACCCCCAGCTCCCTCAGCCTCTCCTCACAAGACTTGTTCTCCAGACCCCTCTCTGGACCCGCTCCAGCCCCTCAATGTCTTTTCTGTGTGAAGAGGCCCAAAACTGGACACAGCCCTCAAGGTGAGGCCTCACCAGTGCCCAGGACAGGGGGACGATCACCTCCTACTCACCACGCTGTCCCTGACACAGGCCAGGATGCTGGCGGCCTTCTTGGCCACCTGGGCACACTGCTGGCTCATGCTGACCAACACCCCCAAGTCCTTTTCCATGGGGCAGCTCCAGCCACTCTGCCCACAGCCTGCAGGATCCACGGGGTTGGTGTGACCCAAATGCAGGACCCGTCACTTGGCCTTGTTTAACCTCATCCCGTTGGCCTCGACCCACCCATCCAGCCTGTCCAGGTCCCTCTGTAGAACCGTTCTACCCTCCAGCAGGTCGACACTCCCACCCAACTTGGTGTCATCTCCAACCTTACTGAGGGTGCACCTCTTTTCTAGCCAGAAAGAGGAGAGAGACTCCTCTGACCCCCAACCATGATGCCAGGGAAAAGGGCTTGGTCTCCCTCCTGGGCTTTGTGCCTGTGCGCACCCCGTATCACACCCCTGCAGAACTCCCCTCTCGGGGTTAATTTATAAAAGTTTGATGGTGGGCATGGAGCTAACCTCATACAAGGGCAAACACCGTGATAAATTACAGCATGTGCGAGAGCAGGCAGAACATCAGATGACAGAAAGAGCCTGCCTCCTTCATTCTTCATTGTTTTGTTTCATTTTCATTTAAAAATGCACTTTAGAGTTAAGCACAAAAGACTTTTTTTTTTTTTCCCCCCCTAACTCAGATACAATGAACTCGTCCTGAAAGAATTTAACCTTACTTTTTAGTCACTCACCAGAAACCTTACAAAAACAAAGCACTCCACATGCTGGGAAGAACAGAAACAAAACTGAAGCTTTAAAAACCGGCGGCCGTGACCTGCAGCTCTCCCCGTCCCAAAGCCAAAGGCCCCATTCATCCCCGCTGGGCCATCACCTCCACACCTTCTTCTGGGGCTTTCTGGGGCCACATGAGCACACACAGAGTATGACAACATCAATGCGTGGATTTTTGGAAGGCGACGTTAAAATCCAAGGTCCAGCTTCTCCCTCAAAACCTGGGTAGAGGTTTGAAGGTTTGAAGAGCAAAGCTGTGGCAGTGTGGGCAGGAAGGAAGACAACTCTCCTGACAGCAGAACCCTAAACCATGGACTCCTGCACTGGAGATCTAAGCCAGCCCTGTTCAACTGTTTGGGTTTTTTTGTTGGTTTTGGTTTTGGTTTTCTTTTTTTCAAACAGAAAAGTATTTTTCCATTATTTCTATTACAACTTCTGCAAGTGCATAACCTCTATTGCAAAATTGCACCCACCTTGATTTTCCATCTTGTTTTAAAAACTGTCTGAGAAGTCCAAGTGGACTTCTCAGCCGGACAAAGTAATCCCACTCCCCACAGGAGGCAACAGGGCACCCCTCCAGCCATGGAGGGTAACAATCACAGAATCACAGAACCCCATTGGGTTGGAAGGGACCTCTGGAGATCATCTAGTCCAACCCCCTGCCAGAGCAGGGCCACCCAGAGCAGGTCCCACAGG
>JAOQGH010000023.1:15230678-15245840 GCA_025769975.1 Gallinago jamesoni | reverse complement strand
AAATACTTCAAGGGAGGGCGTCAAGAGGATGGGGCTGGTCTTTTCTCAGTGGTGCCCAGGGACAGGACAAGAGGAAATGGGCACAAACTTGACTAGAAGAAGTTCCACCTAAATGTGAGGAGGAACTTCTTTTCTGTGAGGGTGGCAGAGCCCTCGAAGAGGCTGCCCAGGGAGGTGGTGGAGTCTCCTTCTCGGGAGACATTCCAAACCTGCCTGGACACATTCCCGTGGGACCTGCTCTGGGTGGCCCTGCTTTGGCAGGGGGTTGGACTAGATGATCTCCAGAGGTCCCTTCCAACCCCACAGCATTCTGTGATTCTGTGATGGGTTAACTAGGACCAAGCAGCCGCTCGCTCACTGCCCCCAGTTCGGATAAAAATAAAAGTGAGAAAAAACTTGTGGGTTGATAAAGGCGGTTTAACAGGTAGAGCAAAAGCCGCCCAGGCCAGCGAAGCCAAACAAGGAATTTATTCACTACTTCCCGTGGGCAGGGACATGTTCAGCCACCCCCAGGAGAGCAGGGCTCCATCATGCGGAACAGTGATTTGGGACGACAAACATCATCACTCAAAAAGTCCCTCCTTCCTCCTCCTTCCCCCTGCTGTACGTACTGAGTGTGACACCACATGCCATGGAATAGCCCTTTGGCCAGTTGGGGTCAACTGTCCCATCTGTGTCCCTTCCCAGCTCCTTGTGCCCCCTGAGCCCATCGCTGGCGGGGCCATGTGAGGAGCAGAAAAGGCCTTGAGAGCTCAGCACCAACCAAACCCACCAATGCCCCATCAAATGTATTTCCCATCCCAAAGCCAAACCCAGCTGCTGGTAAGAAAGTCAACTCCATCCCAGCCGAAACCACGACATACTTGAGCCAAGTTTCTCTTTAATGACTGTCATTACCGTGTGCAGCTGAGAAATATTCTAGAAACAAAGAATACTAACGTTGCTAAAATACCCAGATTCCTCTGTCCTTGCAATCCTAGCAGGCTCCCGCCTCCAGACACCATTTTGAATCATTTCCAAATCAGACACCTTGTCCACACTTCGCCAGACTAAGTCCACAATACTGAACACATCCAACAACCACACCTCGCATCTTCCATTCCTCCTCCGTTCTTTGAAGAAAAGCTGGCAATTGGGAGTGGTTATCCTTCACGCTCAAGGAAAGCCGCTTTCCTTCTCCTGTCCCAGAGACCACCAGCCAGGATTCAAAATGGGTGATCCTTTGAACACCTATGTCTAAAAGAGCATTTCTTCACAGCATGGCAAAATTCTTAGTTTCTTTTGCTCAATTTAGCCCTCACCCTGCCCTTCAACAAACTGACTCAGACTAAAAATAATTGGGAAAAAACCAAAAAGGGTGGGGAGGGAACAAAAAAAATATAATATGGACTCAGCCAATTTTGATTTTCAGTTCTGTAAATGTGTAACTGCTGGGGCAGCACAATGGCAAAGTCCAGCCCCAGCTGGAGGGGGCTTTGGGCAACCTGATCTAGCGGGAGTTGTCCCTGCCCAGGGCAGGGGGGTTGGAACTAGATGATCTTTAAGGTCCCTTCCAACCTAAACCATTCTATGATTCTAATTCTTTAAGTCCACACCACTGCAAGAAAAAGACCTGCAACCCAAAATTCCCATCTAAGACCTACATGTGATCTTCTGTGGCAGTTCTATTTACTGCCTGCCTTCCATCACGTTTTGAACATGACGAAGCAGAGGCCAGTGCACTATGGTGTGCCTGTAAGACAAATACATCTAACGTTGAGGTAAGTGGATTGAGTGCAGCCCTTAGGAGAAGGACTTGGAGGTGTTGGTGGGTGAGAAACTCAACATGAGCCAGCAACGTGCCCTGGCAGCCCAGAAAGAGCACCCATCCTGGGCTGCATCCCCAGCAGTGTGGCCAGCAGGGCGAGGCGGGGGGGGGGAGGGGGAAATCCGCTCTGGGGAGACACCCCCTCAGTGCTGCCTCCAGCTCTGGGGTCACCAACAGCAGAAGGACATGGAGCTGTTGGAGCGGGGCCAGAGGAGGCCAGAAGAGGTCATGGAGATGCTGGGAGGGCTGAAGCCCCTCTGCTGGGAGGACAGGCTGAGAGAGTTGGGGGTTCAGCCTGGAGGAGAGAAGGCTCCGGGGAGATCTTGGAGCCCCTTCCAGGCCCTCAAAGGGCACCAGGAGAGATGGGGAGGGACTCTGGATCAGGGAGGGGAGCCACAGGAGGAGGGGGAAGGGTTTGACATTGAAAGAGGGGAGATTGAGATAAGATGTGGGGAAGAGCTTGTTTGGTGTGAGGGTGGTGAGAGCCTGGCCCAGGTTGCCCAGAGAAGCTGTGGCTGCCCCATCCCTGGAGGGGTTCAAGGGCAAGGTTGGAGGGGACTTGGAGCAAGTTGGTGTGGTGGGAAGTGTCCCTGCCCAGGGCACGGGGACGGGACTGGATAATCTTCAAGGTTCCTTCCAACCCAAACCATTCTGTGATCCTAGGAAGTGAACCTGCAAATGCATATGAAATGCTTGAGCTTCTTGGGTGCAAACTCTGCCGACGACCTGACCTACACAGCGTGGAGGCTGGTATCTGCAAAAACAGCCTTGTTTCCTACAGTCTTAATTCACACCCTCGGGAAGGGGCACGAGCATCTCCCAGAACGTCTTTGATGGCACCCAGAAGTCCCCAGGTGCTGCCGAGAGCAATGAGTCTGCTTCTATTCCGACCCGGCGCTCCTATTCCAAGCATTTCACATGTTGATTAACAACATTCCTGTTCAGGGAGCTCGGAATACCTCAGCATTAATGCTCAGTTATCGACTGCCAAGGCCAGTTTTGCACAACAGCAAATTCCAGCAGCTGCCAGTGAAATCCCTCCGTTTTGTAAAGGAGAATGATAAGAAGAAAACAAAGGTGAAAAAGTAATGCTTATCTCCTTTTCATTTTCAACTAGGATGAGACACGTGAGCAGAAGCACTAGGAGGATGGAAAGCCACAACTTGCTAGAAATGAGAAGAGAAATATCTCCTCAATAGGGAGATTATACTGGGAACTGCCTACGAATTGACTCTCCTGTTGCCCATGCCTTCTGCTGCCTAATGTATTATTAGAACTGCTCACCACATTGGGATCCAATCGGTGAAGAAAGGTGAAGAAACAAAGCTGCTGGCAGTTACCATACAAGCTGCTCAAAAGAAACGACACGGGTTTGCTCTTCCCTCAAAAAACTAATACACGGCAGAGAAACAGGGGCAGTTTAACGACACAGTTTGCCGTGATTTTGCTTTGCTGCTGGGGACTCTGTGGGAGTTTTTTTTTTTGTTTGATCGATTCTTGCACAGCCAAAGTTGGAATCCAGGTTTTATAAAGAGTGTATATACACACACGCTGACAGAATAAAGAGAAACAAAATTATTAAGCAGCAAAGAAGGGTGTAAATTACAAGTGTTTCTGCCTCATTCCATGCCAGCTTTCCAATGTTGTATCTCGATACCTTCTCCTGAGCAGTTCTTCCTAATTAAAATAACTTAATTTAGAACCTCTTCTTATTTGCACCCCTGAATGCTAATGTTCGGGGATCTCAGGAGAGATCATGACAAACCTGGAAGGATCTCCAAAGGGCTTTCCAGCAGCAACGTGGCGTGTTGTCAAGAGCAGGAAGGCTGCCCAACTGGCAAAACAACAGTTTTAAATGTCCTTGGCCAGGCCAGGCCTGTAAAAACAAGATGCTTCGTCAGCCAACGCAGTGGCACTTGCGTTCCTAACAGCTCCTTTTTCTTCCCTGGGTTTTCTAAGAACAAATTACTTGCTAATGTTGACATCCAAGTCCTCTGAAGAATGCAGATGGCCAGCAACACTGGAGTTAAGACGCAAAGAGGCCAGTCGTTTTGATTTGTTGCATACAGACTCTCCAGCAAAGAAATTCCACTTTTAATTTTATTTATTTTTTTTTTTTTAAGAATGAAGCAAATCGTTTTACTTTTGTTAAAAAGAAGCTAGTGGACATTGTAATTTTTAGTCGTTCAACCACGTTCCCCTTCCTTGAAGGTCTCCTGGGTTAATTGTATTTCATAAAATACATTTATTGTGGGATTTATCCCGAGATCAATTATTTCACAAACCAGAACATACTCACTTTCACGCCCAGACTACAAGCTGCTAGTTTTACAAAACGTGGGCAGTGTTAAAAGAAATCACTAACTCATCTACGTACCCCTAGGAGACCTGACGCCAGCAGATGCTCCCTCTGGTTCCCTCAACGGCTGGGAACACAGCGGCCAAAAGACTTGGCACCATGACGTTGCTTGTTAGTGAGCCAGGAATGGATGGCGTTGGCCAAGCGTGGTCCCCTCTGCCTGCGCCCCAGCCTTGGTACAAGTACAATGAGAAACAGCAGCATGTTTTAATCTACCTGTTCCATTTCAGTTTTATCTCACCGTCTGCAAACCTCCAAAGACCTTCCACGTCGCAGGTTAAAGCTCCACCTTTCCAAGCCTTACACTAGGTTTTGCCCGCAGTGAGGTTGAATCTCCAGCTGGTTGGTAGATGTGGGGAAGGCAGAGCTGCTCCCCCACCCTCCAGCAGCACCCAGGCCAGGAGGGGCACCCTCAGGAAGGCAGAACCTCCACTGAGGCTTGTTCAAGAGCAGGGTCACGCAGCCCAACAGTACCCACCTGTGTGTGGCATTTTTGTGCAAATGCAATGTTTTAACTTGCGTGGTTGCCATCCATCTCCACGCAGCTCCTGGTCCGTGGTGGTTGGGGATTGCCCGGACAGCAGAGTCATCTGCGATTATTACAGTTCCCCCTGTGCTCAGCACTGGTGAGGCCACACCTGGAGTGTTGTGTCCAGTTTTGGGCACCTCAATCCAAGAGAGACATCGAGGTGCTGGAGCAGGTGCAGAGGAGGCAACGGAGCTGGTGAAGGGCCTGGGGCATAAGTCTTAGGAAGAATGATTGAAGGAGCTGAGACTGTTTAGTTTGAGGAAGAGGAGGTTGAGGGGAGACCTCATCACTCTCTACAACTACTTGAAAGGACACCTCAGAGAAGTTGGTGCTGGTCTCTTCTCACAGGTAATTAGTGATAGAACAAGAGTGAATGGCTTCAAGCTGCAACAGGGTAGGTTTAGACTGGACATTAGGAAACAATTCTTCACAGCAAGAGTGGTCAGAGACTGGAAGGGGCTGCCCAGGGAGGTGGTTGGGTCACCATCCCTGAATGTGTTGAAGAGTCGTTTAGATGTGGTGTTGGGGGATATGGTGTAGGGGAGAACTGTGTAGAGTAGGGTTGATGGTTGGACTCGATGATCCCAAGGGTCTTTTCCAACCTGAATGATTCTATGCTTCTATGATTATTTATGCAACAGCAGTAGTGATAATGTCACGCCAAAACCACGCTGCCACCCTGCCTCACGCCGAGCAACTCCTTTGGCGAGGGTCTCCAAAATTACCCAGTCAATGCAAAGCAATGAGGAAGCCCAAGAAACTCAGAACCATCCTCTAAGCTCCTCAGTGACACAGGAACTTTCTTATTAGAGAACAGAGCCAGAGCTGCAGAGGTCCTGCAGCTCTCCTGACCCATTTCCTGACCGAGAAGTTCAAGCATTCAGACCAAACACAAAGTACAAAACCAACAGAAACACACTCCTGGCTCGATCTTCCACGTGAGGTTCCATGAATAGAGAAGGAACTGAAACATACACAGTGACTGGACTAAGCAAGGAGCATGAAACTATCCATTTCACCCAAAATCTTGCATGATAAATGCTCGGGTCTGTTGTGGCAGAGACCCTCTGACTACAGCAACTTCATCCAGCTTAGAACAGGCCGCCCAGGGAGGTGGTGGAGTCTCCTTCTCTGGAGACATTCAAAACCCACCTGGACACGTTCCTGTCCAACCTACTGTAGGTGGACCTGCTTTGGCAAGGGGGTTGGACTAGATGATCTCCGGGGGTCCCTTCCACCCCACATCATTCTGTGATTCTGTGAGTCTTGAAGATCTCAAAAGCCTCAACACCACAAATTCCCTGTGTAACCTACCTCAGCACTGCAGGAATAGCTAAGAAAAGGTTGGGAAGTATTAGAAATGCCTTCAGTAGGGCAGCCAGGATGAGGATCGAGGGATGTGAGCTAATGGTAGGTTCCAAAAGCATACCAACCACTTCTGGAGGCAAGGGAGCTGGTGGGAATCAGGGGTGAGGACTTCCAGAAAAGTCACAAGGAGATGGGGATAACAGAGGGATGATCAGAACAAGAAGGAAGAACAGGTCCTTCTGACTCACAAATGTATAGTGCCAATTCCAGAAAAAAGTGTAACTGAGTTACAAAATGCATTTGCTGGAGACAATTTTCAACAGATGGTTCTGTTGAACCCAGCCCCGTTGCAGTCTGCACCCCAAGGCTGCAGGAGACGGCTCTGGAGGGTGTTTGATCAAAGCTACGTGACATTTCATTGCTGCATGAGAATGCCAGATTGATGTTAGATTGCAAAATACTTGATCGTATGAGATACGTAACAGATGGCACAGTCCCCGTCATAACATCCAAAACCTCAATATATTTTCTGAGAAGGTAAAAAAATTCAAGGGTCTAGGACTGAATCCGAATTGAGGCAGGTGAAAGGCTGTAAATACGCATCGTTAAGAAAACATCTATCTTCATACAGCTCACCTTCCATTAATCCAGAATTCTCCCCTTATTACCCTGAGCTACAATAAAAAAAAAAAAAAAATTTATGTCTCACTTAAATAATTCTATTTAACTACTTCAGCAAATGCAGTTCCAGAGTAAAAACAGCTGACAAGGAATATGCGTGTGCACACACGCACGTGTGCTGGTACGTGTATATACACAAGGAGATAGTGTTAGCACCACTAATTGTAGACTGTCCTTGCTTGTACAGGATGAACAGATGAGCTACACATCCAAATACTGTCAAATATATATATAGTGAAAAAATGACAATTCAAGTCAGACAGTTACTTAAACTAATATCTCAATTTAATGTTCTTATCTCTCTATCCCAATGGCCACATTGGGATTTTTGCCCAGATTTCACTTTGCTCTCAGGAGAAGGTGACAAAAATTGACCTGTCAAAGCTAAGGACTCCTGAGAGCGCCACGCAGAGGATTAAGGAAATCAGCGGGTTGAGCCAGCCAACTGTGCTCCTGCTCTCTCTGCGCCCAGTGACCCGTTGCCCTCTCTGGTTTTTATTTGCTTTTGCACTGTACGGCCTTACGTAACTGTTCCCTCCAGCCCAGGAGTTTCCAAGGTGAACAAAAGCTCAAGTGAATTACATTCAGCTTGGCCACAAAGGTGATTTCACCCCCCCTCCTCCTCCCCCCCTAGCTTCTACTCACTGTTTTTTATCTTTTTAATCACATAAAAGCATCGAGCCGGGTGCGGTTAAGTTGATCGATTCGGCTTCTAAATGCCCGTGCCTTCCCATTTTTGACTGGATCAGTATTTCGGATAACGTTAATAACTACAAAGATTAAAATGGATTAAGGCAGGAAAGGCAAAACGGTTTGGTGGTTGTTTTTCCTTCCCCTCTGCAGGCCAGGCTGCCCCTTATTCTGGTCGGGGTAGCTACAACTGCTTTTCATCTCCCCAGGCATCGCTTTGCTCAGGCTGATACCCTAACAAAAGGCAGTCTGTCTTTTTAGACTAGATCCTACATAAAAAGGACTGGAAGTGCGTTATCTGAAGTTATTTTCAGCCACAGCCCTAATCCCTCCTCCCCAGAGCATGAGTTTACTCGTGACGTTGTCATGGTCTGACCTTTCTCCAGGGGTGACAGCTACTGGCTGGAGACAACCACAGCCCAGGGAAACCGAGAGACCCCCGCTTACAAAAATGTGCAGAACCCCAACAGATCCCTCAGCGGCGCTCAGTCTGTAATCCTGGCAAGGTAATGTGTAGAATATACATGATTAATAGACCAGAAACCATTTTGACCCCCCAAAAGGGGAGACCTCCTCCACTCCTTCCCATTAAACATTAAACACCATAGTCATACAAACCAGAAGCAGATGACATTTCAGGCTCCAGACCTTCAAAACCCTGCTGGCATTTTACCTCCTACACAAGGCACGTGACAATTGTCCACGGTCATTATGAATTCTTTCTGCACCTGACTTAATTATTAGCTGAATTACTATTATTTGCTCTGAATTACCAGGGTCTGGACCAAGCCATTAGCAGAGAGCAGATGTGATGTTCTTGAGGTAAACTGTGAGCTGACAGTTCTTACTTTTCCAGTATCAGCTAAGTTCTTCCACTGGGAAAGGATCACTTCATCCAGCGAGTCCTTTCATCAGAAAGTATTTATCTCACTGGTGAAAGCTTAAAGTGACAATCAAAATACAGTCAGAACTAGCAAATGCTAGATTTTCAATTTATCAAGTCTATTAATAACGCTGACCTTTAGAGAAAGATGTTTGTTTTATATGAAGATACACATCCCTGGTGATTTCAGACTTCAGAAAAATGATATGGAATGAGATGCTGCTCTTTACCCTTAAATTTGAAAGAAATTATCCTAATTTCTTAGCTTATACTGTGGCTTTTAGTATTTACTATATAGTATTATTATTTACTTACCTTATACTACTAACTAAATTTTATGACACCTCTGTCAGGAATGTTTTAAAAAAGGAAAGAGAAGAGATATACAATATTTTGGGAGCAAAAAACCCCAACCCATAATCCTGATGCGATTTCCTCAGGTCTTTCTGGGGGGAATTCTGCAGCGGAATCCCAGACTTCATGTTAAATTGAGGCGGAAAATACTCTTTGCTCATAAAACATGCTTAACATCCCACAAAACTCCAAGAAAAGTGCTATTAAATGGACTACCAGCATCTTAAACACCGAAAAGAAATGCATGTGAAAATACCCAACTCAGTAAATAAGCGTAAAAAGCCAAGAGCAAACACTCAGGATAATCTCTAGCATTTGATCAGTCTCAGATATTAAACTGCAAAACATGTAACGCTGCAAGAAAGTAAAACTTACAGGCAAACCAGCCCAGAGCACCGGAGGGGAGAACACAGCCCCACGGGAGGGATAAGGAAAATAAGATGACAAAGTCCATCAAACAAGTTTAAACATATCTGAATGCCAAGCCTCGATGCAAAAATGAATGCATTTATTTTCCATTAGTGACAAGGTGGGATATAAGTGTCCGTGGCTGCAATCTGCAGGTAAGCTCAGGGCAGCGAGGGACCACCATCCGGAGCGGTACCGATGCAGGAAGGGCAGGAGTCCCTCTCCCTCCCAGCAGATCCCCCTCCGCTTGCAGCTTCACGCCAAAAGCGATGCTCAGGAGAGGGAGAACGAGATTAAAAACTACATAAGGAAGGGGGCAGGGAGCTACAGATGTTTTAAAGAGAAAGCCAGCAAGGTATAGAGATAAAGGAGGATAAAAACATTGTGCGCAAAAAAAAAAAAAAAAAAAAAGCAAAAAAAAAAAGCTGGGCTGTTCAAAAGGAGAGAATGGAGTGGCAGTGACAGGCACTGAATATCACCAGCAGATAAAGACAAATGCAGGCTAAAGTGCAGCACTTTAGGATTTTATTTTTAGTCACACTGTAAAAGAAAATGGGCCTTCAAAGCAGAGCAGAGTCATGCCTAGCGTGTTCGCCTGCCTTTAACCAGGATGTATAAAGACTACACCACCAGCATGAAGGAAATGTTAAATATCGCTATCAAATCTTTTTGGAAGAAGAAGAGTTCAAACTGCAAGTTACAGACCCCGAACCAAACCTTTCAAGGTTTGGAGCACCAGTATTTCCAAGTGTTAGTCATTAGAAGTGTTTTTAAGACCAACCAGAGGAAAGGGTTCAGTTTTTTCTATTATCAGTAATGCCAAGGACAGTAAGAAAGTGAGAATTAACACATGGAAGTTGTAATGGATTCTCAAACCCAGAAACATCTCTCCTCCATCACAAAACATTCATGAAATTTGAAATAATTCGTGTAGCCTTGGTCTACTGGAATTTATGAATCAGTCACTTCAAATTCCCCATTTCTAGCCACATTAGGTCTTACACATACAGTCTTTCTGTCCTGAAAGAATCGCCTGGTTGAAATCCAGAGGTGGCAAGCAGAAAGCGAGGGTGCTTATTGAAGCAGAAGGAGCAGACACTCCACCAAACAGCCTGGCCTTCTGCTGGGCAGAGGTCCACGTCTAGTGCAGAGAACAGAGGAGAAGCAGAGGGACTTGAAATGCTGGAAAGGTACATTTGCTACATTTCTTTGCTTCTGTTGAAACATGTGAAATATTAATGCCAATTCGTTACACATCAATGCATTTGTATACTCCCCTGTTATCAAGTGTCCAAATAAAAAGTCAGTTCTGAATAATTTACTCCTGTAAATCATCAGTCAGTTTTCTTCTAGAAATCCAGGAGAGCTTCAGTATTCATCAAATCACACCTATGACTGACAATCTTTTAGAAAAGATTTAGAAAAGATCTGTTAAGCTTCAGAGAGGTACCAGCGTGCGCGTATTTGATGTGCTACAAAACTTGGTATCTGGAACAGACATAAATGTGCTAACAATTAAGTAAAAATACACATTAAGGCTATAAAACATGATGGGTTTAAGATTGTAAATATTCTTGCTTGCAGCATGCAAGAAGAACCTGTTCAACCTCCAACAGTAAAGTCTCCGCCACCATCTTCCCAGGAGGTCCCCAAAACCACTCTTCCAGCAACCCCATTGGTGCTGGTTTGGTCCCCAGGCTCCCCCAGCCCCCCTGCCTCAGCCCATCACGGGAGCAGGCTGCAGACTGCCTCAGCCAGGGGCTTCTCAGCAGAGAACCTGTTCAACCCAAAGCTAAAGACCACACAAAACCGCAGCTCCATAAAATAAACACCGATTTTGACTCAAGTGGTGACAATTCTAATTATTCCACAATTCTTTCTGCAAGCAGCAGCCTAACACCCGGACACCTAACACCCAGTGGAACCACCAGCACGTGGGAAACACGAAGCAGTGCTGCCACCATGAATTCATTCTGGTTTGGTGTGGGGCTCTTGGGTAAGAGAAACTACAGTCTCTCAGAAATGTGCATTCTTCCTTCACATTCCCCCTCTCTCGCTGCACAGGCTAGAAGAAATATAAATGTACTTGCTGAGGGATGTTACCGTAATAATCCATTACTGGAGAAAAAAACAGAAGTCACTAACTACATAATTCCCTTATGAAATACAGCAGTGGTTCCAAGTTGAAGATTCATTTTCATTTAATGAACACGGGTATTTTTCCCATTTGCTCACTAATGTACTCATTCTAATGTACTTACTGCAACTTGGCTTTTATTATTATTTTTTAAACCTCTTCCATTTGTTACTCATTAAATTAGTGATTATTTCCAATCTCAAGATCCTGAGCAGAAAACTCCACTTTTTTTTTGAGGCTAGAAAAAAACCTGAAACCCCACACCATTATCGTACCGGTCACTGCAGAGACACACGAGTGGGACGCAGAGGCTCAGCTTTCAAAGACTAACAGAATAACTTCAACAATATGTACTGTCTCAGGAGGATCACAATTTACTTTTACTTTCATTCTGGCCTTGATACAGGCACAGAGTCACAATTAATTCAGCTTGCATTCAGTTAGATATACTCCAGGTGTGTGCGTGCGTGTGTATGCATATAGAAGTATATGTGTGTACACTTTAGGTATACCTAATCCAGGTATTCTTTTGCTGTAAGCTACTAAAATATTATGAAATCCAAGGAAACTTGCCAAACGTTAACTTTTAACACCGAATTAGCTCTTGGTTTGACATACAGTAGGGCTACCGTGAAGAAATGAGTTTTTAAAACTGGCCAGCACGCCGCAGAGGAAGAAGACACCAAATCGAAAGACATTTCCTGTCAGAAAAAGAGAGGGAAAAAAATGAAGATGGGAAGCTGTGCCTTCGGTTGTCCATTCATATGAATTCTAAAGATTAAATGCAGCGTTCAGCGCCGATACAGCTATATCTCTCTGCCAGGCAGATAAGACCAGATTGCATAATGTGACTGGTAATAAAGACGTACTTGTAACGTGAAAATAGGTGTTAGGTAGAATAAAGAGAAGCCTTTCCTCTCATTTGTCCTAAAGTGTAAGGGATGCTTGATCATCCTAATTACTCTTTTTCAGCTTTACTCTACTTCCTTCAGAACTTTACTCTTTTTCAGCTTCTACTTCGCAGATACTGCCTTATTTTAGTATTTGATTAAGGGGAAAAAAAAAAAAAAAAAAGACTAATTGACTTCACAGTGCATGGAATACAAGTATAATTTTAATATAATTGCTACGATGGCTGATTTTATGTCCACGGATTTTCCAAGTAAAGAGAGTGGTCAATACATATAAGGAGATATAAAATAAGCAAAAATTTCATTCACCACCCAGAATGTATCTTCGTGCCCAAAGATGGACCACAAGGTCAAGTACATTACGGGCCCAGTAGTGAAAAATCCACTGACTTCATTTGGAGGCAGTGAATCCAGCACTAGGTAAAACATCTCAGCACACACGTAGTTAAATCAGGTTTAGATGTTTTGCAAAGGAAAGCTTACCTGCCCGTTTTTGCCCAATTCCATTTCGACTATTGCGACAGGAGTGTTTATCTGATCGATGTGTCTCGACTGTGCCTTCAGATCCACTCGCCAGTTCATGTTTTTCAAGACGTTATCCCAACGGCTTTGGTTGACCAGGCTCTCGTGGATCTTCATTCGGTGGTTCTTCCAGAATTTTGCAATGACTGCAGCTTGATCGGCTGTGATGCCACCTTGTTTTTTGGTTTGGGCAGTGAGAAAAGCCTCCAGCTGATTCAAGTCCATGTCCGCTGAAGCAATTGACTGTAGGGAAAATAGGAGGAGAAAAAGGGAAAAGCTTCCTCAAAAATTCTCTTCAGCAGCCTGAGATGAACAGTCTACCAGAAGGTCGCATCTTTAGGGTTTTACAAATATTAGATTTTAAAGGCACAGTGCAAACAAAGCTGGGTTATGGCAATAACCTAACTTTTGATTAAAACTCCAGTGCCCACTTATCCCAGATTCCTGCCCCCAGACTTCTGGAGGGTAACGGATCAGTAACAGGGACAGGGAAGCAGCCTTTGGGAGTACAGATCTGGTACAGGACAATGAGGAGGCTTCTTACTGCCTGCCTGCCCCCAGTATGCCCCACTGCCCACCCAACTGGGTGCTGTTGGTCTACTGGGAGCTGGGTCAGGGGTCTGGCATGACGCTGGTGTGCTGATGGACAGAAAGCTCGGGGGTACACAGTGTGTCCCCAAGGCTGAAGCAAGTGAGGAGACATCCCAAGCTGGCTGCAACACCCACAGCTTCGCTGGTCACCTCCACACCACAGGCAGGGAAGCCAAACTGGCAAATGCCACACGATCCAGGCAGGGTGGGCAGCACTGGCCACAGCGGTGTGCTGGCCACGGTGGCAAAAGCACGAGTCTTCCAAGGGAGAGCATGAAACTGTCCTTGAAAATGCAACCATAGGTTCTCCTGAAGCACCAGCAGGCTCTGCCAGGCTAAAAACCCTGTGTTTGACTTTTGCAAGGGGGTGGAAGGGTTAGAATCATATAATCATTTGGGTTGGAAAGGGACCTTAAAGATCATCGAGTTCCAACCCCCCTGCCACGGGCAGGGACATCTCCCACTACACCAGGTTGCTCAAAGCCCCATCCAGCCTGGCCTTGATCATTTACTCCTCCTCCCTGGACAGCAACAGAAATTATCCTTCCCAAGCCCCTTTTTTAACAGATATCCAGTTTTTTCCACCCATTTTTCCAAAGCTGATAATCCTACAGCCTTCAATTTACATTGCCTAATTGGCAACGGTGGGTAGACATGGCGGCGAGGGGAGTGGAGGACAGGAGGTGGGGTGAGGAGAGGACCCTGCGGTGACGTTTCCCCTGTCGCAGTTTCAAACGGCTGCTTTTGCTTCATTCTCACCCATAATGGAGGCAGCTCATCCTAAAAGAAGATGCCACCACCCAACCTGGGTTCAGCCAACACTGCAACGTGCTGGGCCTTCGGCAGATACACCACCGCTTCCTCCTTACCCAGGAGGAGAGCAAACCAGAAACCAGCTCCCCCTCAACACACCCCCCAAAAAAAACTCCAACGCACAACTTGTGATCTCCAACGGCCATGCTGCCCCTTATCATCCAGAGTAGAGGGTTTTCTAAAGGAGAAAGCACTGTCCTCCCCAGCTCTCGCCACAGATTAGGAGCCATCTGGTACGTGATGGAGAACAGCAACGGCAACCCCCTCAGCTGTGCCAGGGATCCAGCTTAACAGGAGCACCTGGCAATTTATTATAAAATTTAAGATACCAAGCACACCGCTCTGTCTTTTCTACAGGGCATTCATCATAACAGTATATACACCGTTTCCTTTTCTCGTGAAGATATGTAACTTAGGACGTGATTATCCTGTAATATCTACTTATGCTATAAATGAAAAAGAAAAAAAAGAAGCACTTTTTTTTTTTCATTTTCAAAAGAAAAGCTATTTAGACTTACAGTCCTTTCCTACATCCACGTCTTGCAGGAAGAGGACTGTCCATGGCCAGCAGTGCAAAATATTTTCTGGTTTAGTATTTCTCATATCACTACAGCTGTGTGGGGATCCGTCTGCCTGTTGGGAGACACCAACCACCGCTTACGTACACCTTCTGCGTTGGTTTCTGGGAAGAGGGGGAGCAACACAGGATAAAAAAGTAATTCCAGAGCCCAACACCTTGTGTCAGCCCCATAAAGACCATGACCAAGTTGAGATGCAGACTTCCTCCTCCGTTCAGCTGTGCAGAAAATTGCCTTCTATTTTATTCCTGTGCAGGAACCAAGAACAAAACCCACATCCTCTGCACTAAACAAGGCAAAGATGTGACCTAAGCTGCATTAAATGTGAACCTAATGCACTGGATCACACAACCAGGTAACCCTTTCACAGAATCCCCATGGTTGGAAGGGACCTCTGAGATCACCGAGTCCAAGCACACACACACACACACACACACACACACACACAAAAGACCCCCACCATCTCAGGCACCAGAGCATGCCCTGAAGTGCCATGTCCACAGGTTTCTTCAATACCTCCAGGGATGGTGACTCCACCACCTCCCTGGGCAGGCTCTTCCAGGGCCTGACCACCCTCTCAGCAAAGTCATT
>JAOQGH010000023.1:15210478-15223196 GCA_025769975.1 Gallinago jamesoni | reverse complement strand
GCTCTCACCACCCTCACACCAAACAAGTTCTTCCCCACATCTCAGCTCCATCTCCCCTCTTTCAGTGTCAAACCCTTATCCTATGGCTCCCCTCCCTGATGAAGAGTCCCTCCCCATCTCTGCTGGACCCTGCTTTAGGTATTGGGAGGCTGCCACAACGTCTCCCCGGAGCCTATTTGACAGCAGCAAAGAGGTCAACAAGTAAAGGAGACAAATTCACAAGACTACAAACGGTTTCAAGGGAAGCAAGCAAGAGTGCTTTACCATCTGGCCATCCATCACCCATTTTAACAAGCCGTGTTGCCCGCTGGCAGGTCTGAGGGGCGAGAGGGAAGCTCCCAGTCCCAGGGTACCAGCCAGCAGGTCTGCCTTTCAAGCCTGGGTAAGGAGGTTTTCCCTCCTGCCAGCTGAATGGAAGAGAAAACACCTTCCCCAATCCAGTGGCAGTGGTGGTTGTTGTTAACAGCTGAGCCTTCACGAGGAGAAAGGAGCAGCAGGTCAAAATCTTGACCCTGGGAGTCAGAACTGCCCTGAGAAGGACCCACTCCCCCCCTGGTACCAGAAAACACTTGCCCAGAGCAAAACCCAAGCTGGGGAGCTCAATCATAGAACGGTTCCCGTTGGAAGGGACCTTAACGGTCCTCGAGTCCCAACCCCCCTGCCCTGGGCAGGGACATCTCCCACGATCATCCCTCACTTCTCCATAAAGATTTAAGTACCATTTGCTGCATCAAAAGTGTTCCTACAACTAAATCTAATACATGGGGTTTTTTGGGAAAAAAAAGGCTAAAGGCTTAATGAAACAGCCAAAACACCAATCTGAAAGTGTTCTCCAACAGAATCACATGAAATACTAACAACTACTTTAATGACCCCAGGGGGGTTCTTGATTTCTATCAGGCTAGGCTCCTGACCAAGACATCTTTGGGAAGAGCTGGCCAAGTAATCAGGTTTTCTGACGAGTTTGTAGGCACAAGTCCCCGCTGCCGTGTCTCCCCAGGCACCGTGCACTGACCTGGAGAGCTCCACGTGCACGAGGGGGGCTGGCAGCCCTGGCAGAAACACACCACCAGTGGAAAACTCTTTGGTGCCCAACAAGACCTGGCTTTAGGTTTCAGCATCCCACGCCTGAACAGTGAAAACCTTCAGCACTCCAATGCCTCAAGCCAGCGCAGCCCAGCCCATCAAAAAGAATCCAATTAGTTTTTCCCATGGCTTTTCTTTGGCTTTTAGTCAAATTGGAGGCTGCCCATATCCAAGAAACTCCCTCCCATTTGTCCACACAAACTGGAAAATTCCTCTAGCGCTTTCTTTTTGCGACAAGATTTTTTATAGATTTTTTTGGCTTGTCATAAACTGACACGTCATAAAACAAATCCTACGAACAAAAGCACTCCCTGCTGAGCAAGGAACAACTGACACGCTTCTAACCCCGTTCCCAACAAGCCAGAGCCAGATCCCTCTCTTTTGGTCACACAGGAGGAGACTTTATGCAACGGAGGTGAAATAGAGGCACACACAGAGGTTGTGTACAACGAGGCACGTCCAGTAACCCACTGGGGAAAAGTCCTTCTGCAAAGTTGCATCAGCCACTCGTGCCTTTGGGCTCCTTCGAGTCCTCAAGAGAGGAGCATCTTCGTGGTCTCAGGAGGTCTGAAGCAGCAGGACAAGCTCTTGAGGACCCGTCAGCAACGCACAGCTCAGGGGAGCCATGCACCTCGCGCTGGGAACTGAACCAGCCTCAGAGCCACGGCTTATCGTCTTCATCCTGGACAAAGGTATAAAAACCTCAGTGTGACACCAGATGGTGGCCGAAGGCCACTCCTCTTACCTCGGCGTGCAGGCACACACCTGGGTACACACGTACGTGTGAGCACCACGGGAATATCCGACCACCTACTGCAATAACATCACAGCGCCTAAACGTGCTGTTTCTGCTGCTACAGGGAAAGGGGGTTAGGGGTATTGTGTTCACTTCAAAAAAAGGTAAGAAACGAGTTCAATGAAAACCACAAAGTAAGTCACAACTAATTCAAATGCATAAAATATTTGCACCACATATGACCATGCAAAACTAAAGGGTACTTACACAAACAGCTTGCTAGAACAGAACACAAACTACGTTTGACACAGAATTGGCAAAAAGAGTTAAAAAAAGAACAGCACATCTGATGCGACAGCCTGAAGAGAGACAACAAAGCCATGTGTAAATGTCAGGCAAGGAGTAAAAATGTCTGTTCCTCACTTGCCTCTTACATAGACACTACTGCAGCGTCTGCATCTATCGTCAGAACCCGTTTCATAATCCCAGCATCGCAGCTTACAGAAACCGCAAAGAAGGGGGAAAGAAAACAACCCTATCCGCCAAGCTGAGGTAGAAATCTTTTGGCACAGATCCCAAGACAGCTCAACCAGAAAAAAAAAAAATCTAACCTTATTTGGGAAAAAAAAAAACCCTACAGAATTTCAGTCAAACTATATTTGTATTGCCACGTTTTATTGTTAGGGGAGAGAGAGAGATGACACTTTTTTAGGGGGGGAGAGAGAGATATGAAAAACATGCTTTCAGACATACATTCAGAAGATGATTACAAAAATATTTTTAAAAAGTAACAGCATACACTTGTTTAAAATCTAAAAATTGTCTTGACAAGCTAGCTGTTATTTCACATTTGCTCTGCGCAGGATGTTTTATGCCTTCTTTCGGTGAGATTGTGTTGTAACCCTTTTTTATTTACGTGGAATCACACATAAACCAGTATTGTGAAGAGGTAAACATAGAAGATGCCAAAGAATCAGAGGGAGGAAAAACATATTCCCAGACTGCCACCACCTTTAGAAGTGAAACACACAGCCCCCAAGGACAGCAGATAAACAGGTACCGAAGTCCACGGGGAGCTGAGAAGGTGGAGGGAGCCACAGGCTTGAATACAACCATAAAACTACCAACTTTATAAGGGACGGAGTATTCCGAGTTAGACCTTGGGATACCAGCTCTAAGCGGGTGCTCACGCACTGAAAACAAAGTGAAAAGTAAATCCCCTATGCTTTTTGTACAAAGAGTCCAATTTTAAATCATTGGGTGGCTAAAAGAAGTATAGGATGTCTTGGTTACATCGTACAATTTGTAAGATCTAGTTTCTTTGTATATGACTACTATATACAATGGAAGACAATTAGGGCGAGCCCACTGTTCTTAAGCATCAGGTTTTCAGAATACATAACAAAAATGCCCCAAAATAAAACACCAGTTTGGTTTTCCCAATAATGAACTCCTAATCCTTCACAATGAAGGCCACTCATGTTCCAGTCAGTTCTGACTTACTTCATATATTAAATTTTTTAAAGTTATCATGTAAAGGCATATATTTATAATGAAAATAATAATATAAATCTCCCCTCTTCCAGTGTCAAACCCTTCCCCATCCTCCTGTGGCTCCCCTCCCTGATCCAGAGTCCCTCCCCAGCTTTCCTGGCGCCCCTTGAGAGACTGGAAGGGGCTTAAAGGCCTCCCTGGAGCCTTCTCTTCTCCAGGCTGAACCCCCCCAACTCTCTCAGCCTGTCCTCACAGCAGAGGGGCTCCAGCCCCTGAAGTATCTCGGAGGCCTCCTCTGGCCCTGCTCTAGCAGGTCCATGTCCTTCATCTTGTCCTAAAGCCAATGATACACTAGGGGTGAGCTTGGAGCCCTCTCAATAAGTTGCAGCCAACCCTCCCTGCTCAGGGAGGCTCAGAGGAAACCAGAGAGACCATTCAGACAGAAGCTCAAGTTGCCAGAGGTTGTCACCCTACAACTTCTTCCCCACTGGTCCCAATGACTAAAACATAGAATGTAATGGTTGGAAAAGACCTTTTAAGATCATCAAGTCCAACCATTAACCCAACACTGCAATGGTACCACTAACCCATGTCCCTCAGCGCCACATCTACCTGTCTTTTAAATACCTCCAGGGATGGTGACTCCACCACTTCCCTGGGCAGCCTGTTCCAATGCTTGATAACCCTTGCAGTGAAGAAATTTCCCCTAATATCCAAAAAGAGACCCAAGAACATCAACGAACAAAAGATTTCACGCAACATTTGTAGCACCATAGTATTTTGTGCTGCTACGCATACTGGGAACAGAAGATTTCAGATGTTCAGCTTGTAAAAAGGTTGACTTCCAAACTTCCCTTTCCTGCGCTGGCTGTGAACTCCAGTGGCTCAGGTGGATGCCCCAGCCCTGCATCTTTGATAGGGTGATGGTTACGGATGCATTAACAGTTCTTTCTGTTGCTCCATTCTCCTTCTGAACTTGCTGTGAAATGAGGACGTATATGTCAGCAGAGGAAATTGTGCTCATCCCAGTGGGAAGGATCCATTGACTAGTTTTTTTTTTCGTAATAAGATCAATGTTTACTTGCAATGAAAAAAAAAAAAAAAAATTTGAAGAAAGAAAGAACTCTACTATCTGCTCAGCTGTGTGGCAGCCTCATGTGAGACCGGCAAAGTTGGAATAACAATTTTTACTCCATTGCCAACATCAGCACTCTCCCGGAGCAGGCAAGCACTAATTTTCCTTCCCACCAGTTGTAAACAGACACAATTTTAAAAGTATCATATAATAAAGAATATAATTTCAGTGTATAGCCTTTCCTTTCAGTCCTTCTTTATGCATCAAACTGAAGATGAGAAAACTGAAGTTCTCCCCTTTTCATAGGCCACATTCAAAGAGGAAATACAACTCTTCTTCCAGTTGAGAGGTGCTGGCCCAGGTTGCCCAGAGAAGCTGTGGCTGCCCCATCCCTGGAGGGGTTCAAGGCCAGGTTGGAGGGGGCTTGGAGCAACCTGGTGTGGTGGGAAGTGTCCCTGCCCAGGGCAGGGGGTGGGAACTGGACAATCTTTCAGGTCTCTTCCAACCCAAACCATTCTATGATTCTACAAACTCATACTGGTCCAGAAGACCACCAGGGCTGAGATGATGGCAGTGAAGGCCATTACCCTCCTCAGTGTTTCCCCCCCTGCCTCAGGGAACTGAGAATGGAGCATTAGTGTTACTGATATAAAAGCACAAAACTCCATGTGAAGCCCAAGGGAGTCTCTCTCCCTCTTCAAAAATACTCCATACAGCATGTGCTTGATGAATACTAATTAGGTATAGTAGAAGCGTTTAATTTGTAATAACGAACTTCAAAGGCAAGATCTGACTCCCTAGTCTTCAATCCGAGTAGACTTTTGTTAAGGGCAAGAGAAACACTACAGGGATCAGACTGGACTAATGAACATCAGCATAAGCAATCTAATTGCCTTTCTGTGCACGTGTGTGTGCACACACTCAACATACGTTAAGCACACACACACACACACGTATCTACGTAACTTATGCTAATCATAGAGGGGGAGGTTGAGAAAGAAAAAAAAAACAAGCCTTATTCAACATATTCATTAATAACCTGGATGAATGGATGGTGCGTACCCTCGGCACATTCGCTGATGACACAAAACTGGGAGGGGTGGCTGACACCCCACAAGGCTGGTCCACCATCCAGAGAGACCTGGACAGGCTGGAGAGATGGGCAGAGAGGAACCCAATGAAGTTCAACAAGGGCAAGTGTAGGGTGTTGCACCTGGGGAGAAATAACCCCCTGCACCAGTATAGGTTGGGGGTGACCTGCTGGAGAACAGCTCTGAGGAGAAAGGGACCTGGGAGTCCTGGTGGACAACAAGTTGCTCAGGAACCTGCTGGTGCCCTTGTGGCCAAGAAGGCCAATGGCATCCTGGGGGGCATCAGGAAGAGTGTGACCAGCAGGTCAAGGGAGGTCATCCTGCCCCTCTGCTCTGCCCTGGGGAGGCCTCATCTGGAGCACTGGGACCAGTTCTGGGCTCCCCAGTTCAAAAAGGACAGGGAACTCCCGGAGAGTCCAGCAGAGGGTATGAAGGTGATCAAAGGGCTGGAGCATCTCTCTGCTGAGGAAAGGGTGAGAGATCTGGTGCTGTTCAGCCTGGAGGATAGAAGACAGAGAGGATCTCATCAATGCTGAGCAATATCTAAAAGATGGGTGACAAGAGGACAGGGTCAGGCTCTTCTCAGTGGTGCCCGGTGACAGGACAATGGGCACAAGCTGCAACACGGGAAATTCCACCTGAATGTAAGGAGGAAGCTCTTTCCTTCGAGGGTGGCAGAGCCCTGGCAGAGGCTGCCCAGGGAGGTGGTGGAGTCTCCTTCTCTGGAGACATTCAAACCCACCTGGACACATTCCTGTCCAGCCTGCTCTGGGTGACCCTGCTCTGGCAGGGGGTTGGACTGGGTGATCTCCAGAGGTCCCTTCCCACCCAACCATTCTGTGAAATAAAGGGTGCATTCAAAACTTGCTGGCATTCTTTATGATGAAAATACTACTTCCTGGCAGAAGTTATAAAAATACAACAAACTGAACCGTACGTTTGGATGGGAAAAGGGAAATCAACAGGATATGAAGCATCGGGACCACCGTTGTTCTGGAAGCCCATTAACAGAGAATTAGCAGATTTTCAGTAGATCCTTTTAAAATTAAGACATAATACAGAGTCATTATAAACAAGAAGAGCTGGTACTGACCTGCCTGCTCTAGACAGGAGAGATGGGGCAGCCCCCACCTCCGCAACCCGGGCAAAGCAACTAGATCTCTACTTGCAGAGATCTAATCAACGCTGTAATTGAGAAAAACGCAGAGAGAGAGAGAGACTTGCTTCTCCTTTGGGCAATACAGAGCTTACCACACCTGTGATACACCAATGACGTAGGTCTGATGACTTCTCTTAATTTAATGCTTTTCCATAGATAAGAACAAAACAATATGACACAAAAGGCCGAGTAAACCATTAAATGTAAGGCAAGCTATTTTCACTGAAGTGGCACCACTATAGCATACGGCACTTCACAGCCTCAAATGAAAGGGGTCTTGTATCAGCCTCGTTAGGTAATGACCTTTTACCTCTGTCTCACGCTCGAGTTACAGAAAACACTGCTAATTAAGTGAATGACATTATAATGGTGGGAGCCCTCCTGTTCCTGCCTGCCTTCAGGATCTGTGCTCGCAGCTGCCCAGCAGGAGGAAGGCTCTGAGGTTTGTGATGGGGAGGTGCAGATTCCTTGCTCACACCCCGGTGTTTAAGCGACACCCCCACGCCACCCCCTCCCCACCCCACAGCCCCCCCCCCCCGGCACCACCACCGCCTCCTACACCTCCCATCAGTAATAACGACGGCAATGACAACAGCACGGCAAATACGAAAGGCTTCAACAACACAAAATGGCAAGTTTTGCAACTGCAGAAAAACACAGGAATAGGAGTATTAATAAAAAAAAAAAAAATAAAAATCCAGAATGATGCAGATACATTGTTCTTTCCAGCTGACACACACAAGCAATAAATGTCTGCTGTGGGCAGCGAGGCACTGATCTTACCACTCCTGCCAATGGTCTTCAACCACAGCACACCCTGCAGCCAACCTTCCTCTCTGATTCCTTCTTTTGAAGAATTTTCCCCCTGTGCTTTATGTTATTCCTACAACTGCCAGCTGCAGCAGTCCTTACTTGAACCGACTGCGCATACACATACCTGAAATCTAAAACAACTCGCATCGCAAGCCCTAATAAGAATGCTTCGGGGCAGCATCCATGAAGTTTTTCGTCACTGCAATACAGCGGGTGGAAGTTCAAGCAAACATCCAATTTTCTGTCCTCCTAAGATGATGCTGGAATAGGGCGAAAAAAAAAAAAAAAAAAAAAAAAGCAGGAACCATAGGCCTTACATACTGAGAAAACGTATGCAGCAACCCCAGACACTGCAGAGATGGCAGTCGAGCTGTGTTCAGTTTAGCAAGCTACAGAATAGTGGTGTTTTCCTAAATTTTTAAAAAAAAAGGAAGACTAGAATTGTTATTTAGTTGTTCCTAGCAAACATCAACAGAGATAAGAATCATTTTCTTATGTGTGTCTGATTATAACACTGTAGACATTCCCTCCCTCCTGAAATTCTTTACCTCAAACCAGGACATCTTCGAACTGAGGATGGCACCTCTACTCCCTTATTAGAAAATGCAATAAGTCATTTATTTTCCACCACTGGCAGTGAGCAGAAATCCTGCTGAAGATGCAAGAGCCTTTATCCCCCACAACTGAGCAAACTCTAGGACTGGTTTTCTGCTCTGACCTTCCCCGCTTCTGCCTTGGGACCTCCTCTCTAGGTAAAAGCAGCAACTTCACAGGGAAAGGACAGCAGTCCCCAGCGGGAGAGTGACACTCCTTAGGGACAGCACATGATCAGCCTCGAAAGCACCCACCGCATCTTACACACCAAGAGATTTTAGCTGCTAGCAGCACCGAGTCTTCTCCCCCCACATAAGCCTCAGATTGTGATCAAGAGGTTTCTCATTCAACAGATTTTCTCCAAAAGCACGAAGAAAAATAGTCGCTAGAAACAGCCAGGCATTTCACGATACAGGAACAGCTTCTAGAGGGGATTTACACACACGTCAGTGGCACTGACAGCCAAATGACGACGGGCTGAAAACAGTGAAATGAAACATCACAGTCCTTACAAAAACCTGGTGGAAATATCAGCCTGATTCCTAATGAAAACCACCAATGGAAGAGGGCTGGTGGATGTCACAAAGTGCATACAGAGAGTCTGGGCGCACCTCGTATGTTGGATATTGAACTCTTGTTTCTCATGTATTACTAACGTAAAGTCTGACTGATATTTTACCAATGACATACCACTGTATTTATTACAGATGGTGACACCCTCAGCATTTGGGAAAATAAATACTTATAAGTCAAATATAATAAAATATTTAGACTCCTCACGCTGACATTTTTATTGTCACTTAGCCAACGTACAGTTTGTTCTGCAGCAGATGAGAGAACCAGGACGCTTCCAACACAGCATCCAATAATCACCTCGGATAAAGCCAATGGCCTACTGCCACCAAAAGGAAAACACTGGAATTACTCCAGATGGAAATAATACAGTAAATTAAACTTATGTAAGGAGAAGACAAATAGAGTATTTTAATCAGGATAAAAAAAAAGTCTTTGAAAATCAAAAAAAGCTGGGGGTGAGAATTTGCAAGAGCTGATCTCCCCCAGTGTCTCGATGTTTTGAAACCTTGTGGGTCAGGAGGCTGGGAAGTATGAAGACAGAGGGTAAAAAGCCAGAAGAACACTGAAAGCCTACCATTCTCCAGGGCCAGGCTTCCCAGGGCTTTGCTCTACCTGCCAGGATATTCCACACAAGAAAATAAATGAGATTTTTTTAAAAAGTAAGTATAATAAGGTAATATGGTTCCTCTAGACAATAAATTTGGCATTTTAGAAACAGGTCAGATGATTCATGCACATTCATCGGACCGATGGGCAGGAAAGGAAACGGCTGGAAGAAGCAGATCATCACGATCTTTTATAAATGCAAACCCTGAACTACTCTATATGCAAACCAGGGGAAAAGAAACATTTAAATACTTACTGCTGCAGTAAATATGATAGGGTTTTGTGGCCCTTATTCATCTCCATACTGTTCAGAGGTGCCATGCTCTGCACAGGTGGAATGCAGGAGGGTACAGGAAAGTCCTTCACCTTATCTATACTCAGCTCTAATACAAGCCAGTGGTTGATTTACGGTACTGATCCATGATTACTATTTAGAAGACATGAAGTAGTACAGCAATTAAGTCACAAGGGCAATGAATCTCTCTGCTTCTTACCATCAAGAAGATGGGCATCAGGGAAAAAAAATCCTCAAGAGAAAGGAATATGGCATTATTCATCCCATCCAATTTGGGTGCTTACATTCCCTATAAAGTCAACAGAAGACAGTACAAGACAGCTAATCTTTTCCACAGTGACTGGGGCTTCTACATGAGGTATTTGAAAAGAAACGGTATGGCCTCCTCCCAAAAGAATGTATTTGGTGTGATTAAGTACTGTCGTCTGTGGAAACATAAAAGTTACCCATCTTCTTCTGAACTTCAGATGCAAATCACTGCACATGAGGGAAACGGCTGCATAAATGACTCCTCTCACTTTCTGCTGCTATTCTGCTGTTTGCTCCCCTTCCTCCACCACCCAGAGGAGGAAAGAAAAAAAAAACAAACACAAAAAGATAACAGAAACATTGTTGTTAACACTTTAATCGTGCAGATTTTTCACAATGAACTAAATATCATTGTGATATTAAGACTGGAATAAACTTGCTCAGAAATTCATGTGACAATTGACAACGCAGGGACAACACAGATCTTGCTCACATCCACGATACGTGTCCAAAGGCTGAGACATTAACTGCGATGTCATAAGCACAGAGGAACAATTTTGAACTTTGCCATTATCAGCAAGGAACAACATAGCACAAAAAATGCCCCATTTTTGAATTCACAGAGATACTTAAACTCTCTGAAGTACCCATTTGTGTGTGTTTTGCAGTTCTCAGCTGCTTGAAGATTTAGTCAAGCAACTTGTCCCCTCGCCCTCACCCTGCCACACCTTCCAAACAGAAGGAAATAGCTCACACCAGGTCTCCGTCTGACACCTTCAGACAATGGATTTTTCCACTGGGTAGATGGAGGGAAAGCAAGTTTAAGCCTCCCAACTTCCAAAGCACAACTAATAACAACCTTTCCTCCCCACACCGGGAGGTGTGAAAGAGAGAGGGCCCTCAAAATGACCAGAAAGCCAAGGGGTTTTTTAGGATGCTGTGCAACAGAGAGCCTGAAACTATCCGCAGGACATAGTGGTTACTTCTTGTAGGTCACCCACTAGAAATAAGCATCCCAAAATCGATATAGAGTTGTGATCGGTACAAAGTAGCTCAAAACTTTGTTTTGCTTAGTAGCAAAGCTAAGTAGTTGCTTAGCTCAAAACTCCAACTTTAAAGTGTGCTGACCTGCATAAACTTTGGTTATTCCCCAGGAATTCTGTCTATAAGGAGATGAGCAGAGCCGTGGCAATGAAGACCCTGAGACACACCTGACTACAGTGAGATGCTATTCCAGATTGGAAGGTGTGAGCTTGAAGACCACAGTTGTTACCAGTTTTAGTTCTTAAAGCAGCACACGGGGAACATGACATTCTCTCCCCAACCTACTGCCATCCTCCTAAGCTATATGTCTCGGTTACAACAATGTGTAAATATCCAATAATTTCTGTCCAGAATAGGACACCTCAACAGTGCTTGAATAAGAGTTGTATTTTAGGGGGAAAAGGAAAAAAAAAAACAACCAAACCCACAGACAAAACCAGAGTGTCTTAAGTCCTGCTTTCAGCTTTCATTCCAGGCTTTTCAGGGCATCATGTGATCCTGATCATTAAAGAAACAATGGACCCTTCATAAAAGCAGAAAATGAGCACCAGCACCCTCATCAAATCCCAAATCTAAGTCTCTCTAGCTATTTTCTCTGGATGTGGCACCATCTTTTCTTCTGGCCTCAGACACCTCACGCTGGCTGAGCAGCTGAGAAGCTCCCCCCATTCCTGCAAACAAAACCAAAGCCTACATAGGGCTTGGAGATTATTCCTATGAAGTTATCATTTATCTAAAATTACTGTATTGCAGTGCTGCCTTGGAAGAACTAGAAAAATACTAGCCATGTTTTGTGTGTTATCTGACACACCTCTCAGAGGCAAGTCAAAAGCACCTCAGAAAAAAGCACCGAGAAAAACAGGTGGAGGGGGAAAGGATACATCAGGTCTGAAAAATTACTATCAGAACAGGGGAGACGGGGTACCACAGTAAAATTTTGTTTAGGCATATTTAGACAGGAAACTAATTTAAAGAATGAAACTGAAAAGCAAATCAAGAGTTCAACAAGAATCTAAAAGTGTTGAAATATCAGCCAGAGTACAGGGGGGGAACAGGGAACGTAGGAAGAATTAGTTTCTTTTTTTCTAAAAGAATAGGATGCAGCAGGAAGCCATCTTTTTCTCAGTGATACTGTCAGGCAGAACTCAAGACTTTCTGGCTTTTAGTGATGGATTCAGACACTGATCCTCATGTTAGTTCCTGTGCTCTGGTAGTGCAGGTCACCACCATCTCAGGAGATGAAGCAGGGAACAGGCAGCGTGCCCAGTTCTGAGAAACTCCAGTTCAGTGCTCGGTACATCACCAGCCACTGATTTCACCCTACTTCCACGTGCCAGCAGAAGAGAGAGCACATCTTGCTTCCAGCTCACCTTCACCCCCTCCTTTAACCATCCCTGATGCCTGTCAGATCTTTGTCACAAGATCACTTAAACACAGGAACTTTGCACTAATTATGTGGGTTTTTTTTTCCCTTTCCTTCCTTTGAGTAGTTACTCAATAACACAACAGAAACCTGTCAGCTCAGAGGGTGGTCCAGAAAGGGCTGTAGTTGTCAGAAGGTAAGACGCAGCAGAATCACAGAATCATATGGGGTCGGAAAGGACCTCTGGAGTCCACCCCACCACCACCCCCCACACCAAAGCAGGTCCAGCTTCAGTCCAGAAGGTCCAGTAGTGGATGGGGTGAAGGAGGCAAGACCATAGATTCTGGCAATACCACACTTCCTAACTGGCACACTCTGCCTGGCAGAACCTGGGGCAGACCCAACTATTCTGGGCACTGTCCTCAGGCACAGAACCACAGAATGGTTCGGGTTGGAAGGGACCTTAAAGACCATCCAGTGCCACCCCCCTGCCCTGGGCAGGGACACCTCCCACCACACCAGGTTGCTCCAAGCCCC
>JAOQGH010000023.1:15164689-15201775 GCA_025769975.1 Gallinago jamesoni | reverse complement strand
TGAACCCCTCCAGGGATGGGGCAGCCACAGCTTCTCTGGCCAACCTGGGCCAGGCTCTCACCACCCTCACAGCAAAGTTCTGGTATCTAAGAATTTCTTTCTGGTATCTAAAGTATCTAAAATCTATATGATCTTGTTAGTTTATTCATTCCTCCACCATGTTGATGGGCTGGAGTTGTTTTTTTCTCTTTTAACCCTGGGGAGGGTGAAGGCAGGAGTGGATGATGGTGACCTGGATGCTGGGACAGCGAGTTTGCAGGTGACACAAAAGTGGAAGGAGCAGCTAAGGGTCACGCTGCCACCTGAAAGGACCCCACCAGCCTGGAGAGTTGACAGGAACCCCATGAACATCAACACCACACCTGGGCGTGGACCTGGGCAGCTTGAGCAGGGGGCAGGTCCCTTCCCACAGACCTCAGCATTCCAGAGCAGGGGAGGCAATCTGGAACCCCGCTTCCAAAATTCCAATTCTCTACCCATTGTGCCCTGGCTGTATTGTGCAAGTCTGAGATGATTTCTTCTACGTGGAAAAAAAAACCAAAAAAACCCAACCCCAAGTGCTGCCTTTATCTGTTGGCAACGCCCGACACCTACTTGTGTTAGCTGGTACAAGAGATTGCCTCCTCATGACAGAGCAACTCCCAGATTACAAGAAGGTGTGGCTCCTCTGCTGTGCAAATGCTGACACGTGAGGACAGATGACAGATGACCACCACAGATGACAGTATGCCCAGGTGGCCAAGAAGGCCAACAGCATCCTGGCCTGTATCAGGAAGAGTGTGGCCAGCAGGACAGTGACCCTTCCCCCCCAGTGCCGCCATCACTGCTGGGCACTGGTGAGGCCCCACCTCGAGGGCTGTGTCCAGTTATGGGCCCCTCATGACAGGAAAGACATTGAGGGGCTGGAGCAGGTCCAGAGAAGGGCAACGGGGCTGGGTGAGGGGTCTGGAGCACAAGTCTTGTGAGGAGCAGCTGAGGGAACTGGGGGTGTTCAGTCTGGAGAGGGTGGACAGAGGGTGGCAGAGCCCTGGCAGAGGCTGCCCAGGGAGGTGGTGGAGTCTCCTTCTCTGGAGACATTCAAACCCACCTGGACACGTTCCTGTGGGACCTGCTCTGGGTAGACCTGCTTTGGCAGGGGGTTGGACGAGATGATCTCCAGAGGTCCCTTCCAAGCCCATGTGTTCTGTGAAGTACCAGCAATGCTGTCTTCAATTTTTTTAATTTTTTTTGGGGGGGGGGTGTTGTTTGGTTTTTAATACTTACCCAGAAAGCTTCTCCTTGGCTGTTCTATTGCACTAGACCACGATTCTGATTTCATAAAAGTCAGGAAATAATTCACACTTTATTCTTGCAGAACACACGTTCTTCTGTGTCAGGAACAGCATTACACAGAGACAGGTAACACGTTCATGTTCTGTGCCTTGTAAGGGCCGTCACTGCCCACACCAGCGCTCCCTGGCACTGCACAGCGCTCCTGAGCAACTCACAGGCTTCTCATGTAAAAAGTTTAATGAAAGACATAAATAAAATCCAACTCTCGTTTTACAAATTAAATATTGTAATAAGGATATTTTCTTAAATCTGACTTGCATTTCAAATACAATCTCAGCTACAAAGACCAATAAATACAGAGCTGCAAAGCAGAAAAGTCGAGCCAGTGACAATAAGGCATCGCTTCTTACAGCTACAAAAAACATGTTGTCTCAACCTGAAGGTCCCCAACTTTTTTTGGAAACGTTTCTATGTACTTTAAACTGCTGAAGTTAACTACAGTGCTAAAAACGCAAGGCCTCATCTTCTCATGAAAGGTGTCTGGGTTTAGATTTGTGGGTGCAACACCAGTAAGTGGAAGTACAATCCGTTCTGGCACTGTGGTAGCACCAGTATGAAACCGACACCTCCCGCTCCCCAGCGGTGCTGAGGAACCGGCCCGTCTTACAGAGGGTGCAGAGACCAGCAGGTTTGGGCCACCACCATTTCTGGGATGAGTCAAGCAGCGAGACCACGGATCAGCTCCGGGCAACTTAAAGGGAGCCCGTGGCTACCTTTCTGGGAGGATGTCTCAGCTGGGGGGGCGATGGAGCCAGCAGGCTGGGGTTCAGCGCGGTTTCTTGCCCCAGGTCTGTGAGGCCACTGCAGATGTAACCACCGCCTCTCAGGGAAGTCCATCACAGCAGCCCTTCTCACATAGTCTGAAGCTGATAAACTCTCGACCCTTTTTTCAAAAGATAACCCTGATCATTTAGGGATCCAATAAAGCTTTCAAAATCAGATACCTGGGAAAAGACAAGACAGGCCAAAATAAATATCCAATGGGAAGAATGATGTTTGAATTGATGTAATGCAAAATAAACTGTTTGAAAGAACTTAGTGAAATCAAGTGACCTAAGAATACTTCAGTCTGCTTAGCAAATGGCTGACCTACTGGGAGGTGGCAGTATATTCAAGGTTGTGCCCATTTCCTCTTGTCCTGTCCCTGGGCACCACTGAGAAAAGACCAGCCCCATCCTCCTGACACCCTCCCTTTAGGTATTTCTAAGCATTGATCAGATCCCCCCTCAGCCTTCTCTTCTCCAGACTAAAAAGACCCAAGTCTCTCAGCCTCTCCTCCTAAGAGAGATGCTCCAGGCCCCTCATCATCTCTGTAGCCCTCTGCTGGACCCTCTCTAGCAGTTCTCTGTCCTTCTGGAACTGGGGAGCCCAGAACTGGACACAGTGCTCCAGAACAGGCCTCACCAGGGCAGACTACAGGGGGAGAATAACTTCTCTCGACCTGCTGGTCACACTCTTCCTGATGCCCCCCAGGATACCATTGGCCTTCTTGGCCACAAGGGCACATTGCTGGCTCATGGTCATCCTGTTGTCCACCAGGACTCCTAGATCTCTCTCCTCAGAGCTGCTCTCCAGCAGGTCAGCCCCCAACCTGTCCTGGTACAGGGGGGAAGTTCATCAGGTTCCTCTCTGCCCAAAGCATAAAAACAAGCTATCACACAAATAAGCAAACACAAATATTTGTGTTTGGCTGAAGCTCTCCACAAGCACAGAGTGCAAATCAGTTATAGGATAAAATCACATTTGTGGCCATCTGCCCTACAGGAAGTTACTATATTAGGATGCTGAAAGCAGGGATGAAAACCCAAAAGGCACATTTGGGTCAGAGCAGGCCAAGCAGAACACAGACACCACAACAGTCTAAATTTGGAAATTAAAATAAGTGTGTGTCCCCTGTGGAGCCAGAAGAAGTAAAGTATACTGATACCAAAATTGCCTTTTAGGAAACAAAGGTGAATCTTGTTAAGGACCAGCTCCAGAAGCAGAACCAGCCCATTCTGGTGCAGGGCCTCACTCCTGTCGAACGGCTGTCGGATCAGTAAAGCTGACAAACAAAGGTGACTGGGGAGGAGCGTTCAGCCTGGGAGCAGCAAACACGGCTCGTTTCTGTTCAGCGCAGAGAGCCACAACAGATGGGCCTTTTCCACTTTCCATTTTGCAGTAAGTAATTTTGACTGGTCTTGCGGTTTGTTGTTGTTGAAGAAACGCTTGATTTCCAGACTTACTTTTATTTGTAGCTCCTTCGCAATCTGTCGAAGCTGTTGCAAGTCAAAGAGATTGTTGTAAGTTCTCTCCGCGATACTGTTAAGGGCAGAAATGAACCGTTTTGCTTGTGACCGATTGCTCATCCCAGAGCCGTGCTGTGAACGTTCAAAGTCCAGTTTTCCAAACTCATCGGAGTAGGTTCCCAGCATGCTAAAAAAGATCAACAGGAGGTAGAACCAAGAGTAGGTGAATTTGCTTCCTGAAACATCACTGCTTGAGAAAGCTTTCAGAAGCCACATAGGAAGCCATGCCCTAGTAAGAAAGTCACTATCTCCTCTCCAAATCACTTTTAAACTTAAATTGTACAACTGCAACCACAGAGAGTAATCATGAGAGAAAAAAAAAAAAAGAAAACAAAAACTTTTTGCAGCCCCTCATGTCTAAGCTCCTGTGCAGGGAGACACATCACCACAACAGTGATAAAACCCCAAGGCCTCAGCAATCGTACTCAGCTTAGGGCTGCTGCCAGGTTTTGAAGGAAAGCTAACAAAGCTGAATATTGGTATCATGGGCCTAAACTTGACAAAGTCATCTCTTCACGTTGCTTCTGTATCTGTATTTTTTTTTAAAAAAAAAGTTTTGAATGAACATCACTGTAATTCTTTATTTAAAGCAGGGTGTATTACCTATATTTCATTATTTCTATTACATCCTCAGCATCTTCCTTGGTAGATTTCTCCCTTAATTCCAGCCTTGTTCGTGCCTTAAAACAAAAAAACCCACAGAGGTATATTTAAGATATATTACAGCTGACGTGAGAAAAGGCTACCATCACTCTACAACAAGCACAAATTTTAGGAGCAGAGATGGAACAGGATTTAGAGGAAGATTCCTCTGGTTTTTTGGATAACATTTCAATGTCACCTCCTGCATACTCGTATTATTAGGCTGTAGCTTGGAGTTTATTTGCTTTTTAATAGTGCATTCTTGGGAAGCAGCAGGTCACAAATAGTGTTATTAATGCATGGCATTAGGGAAAACAGCAGCAATTTAAGTTCAAGATGGGCAGCAGCTTGTCTCTGCCTGCACCTACTTTTTCTTCTTTTGTGAGAATGTGATAGATTCTCTTTCCACCCTCAAATGTGTTTTACTTTATGAGAAGCTTTAAGCAACAGCAGCTCTTCAGCATTTGGAAATCTCTTGCATTCTCACTATTTTGCTTTTTTTGAGCACAAAAAGAAAGGCTAGCAGTGAATAAGCTGTCAAAAGTTACAGAATTATGAGCAGTAGTTTAGGAATAATCTCTTTGCTTTCAGTCCCTGAAGTATCACAAGTTGCCTTTACCTCCGTGAGTCGAATGAGTGATTCCAGCTGCCTCGTGGTGATGGGCGTGCTGTCTGCTCCCTGGTTCTGCTTCCGAAGCTCCAGGTAGAATTCCTGCAGGACCTGAGCAGCCTCTGGAGATAAATTTGGGTGAACGTACTGCCGAGCATATCCAACATACTTCCTCAGCAGCTGGTGTGGAATGGCATCAAAGTTTTCTCCTGGTAAGATCTAACCCAATTGCAAAGAGCTTAGATTTCTGTCTGTCAATAAAATACAAGTTTTATCATAAATGTTTCATCTTCTATGCCTTATCTGGTGAAATCTTCACTGTAAGGGCTTTAGTGCTTCATATATGAACTGTGTACAAAAAAGCCCATGCACTCTGCTGAGACATGTAATTAAACACACTTGGCCATTTCAGAAAAAGCAGCTGAAGCTTCTCATTTGCAATGGTAAGAAGTGCCCAATACGATTTAACTCTATCAATAATTGTTTCTCAAAAAAGAAAAAAATCCAATTTCCTGTTATAAGATACATCTCCAAAGAAGATTAAACCATCACTGCTGACGTCCCATTTCCAAAAATGCACGTGTTTAGCTCCAGCAGGGAATGTTCCTCCCAAGACCTGACATTTGACAATATCAGCCCTCAAACTCATCACTTTTCTAAGAAAAATGCTGCTTTTCCTATAATCCCCAAATCTGTCGTGAGTTGCAGATCCCCAAGGATTTGTTTACACGCTGCTTTGTTCAGATTCAGTACTTCACAGCACATCATGTAATATCAATTATACCCAGTCTAGTTCTGTAGCTCTCTACTGAAATATAACACAGGAAGTTTGCTTTAGAGCATCTCAAGCAAAGGATCTTCTCGCTACTGCAACCAAAAAAAAACCAGCTCAGCTACTAAATTCTGTGTGGAGATGAAGGTGGCTTGAGGCACAGCCTTAGCAGCTCCAGCAGGGGGGACAATGTCAGTTACAACAGAATTGGTAGAAGCTGGTGGCTGGAGCCTTAAGTGCTTCCTCTTTAATTCAGAGCCAATTATCATAAGAATGGGAGCGGGAGACAGGACATCCAGCAGGTCGGGGTTGCCAGGTCCCAGTGCAAGGACCACCATGGGAAGGGGCATAAGCAACAGTCACAGGACAAGACCCACCTTCAGTCTTTCAAGCAGCGGTCGATCTGAAACCACTTCAAGAAGAGAGCGATCCTGCGTGTTGGCCCGAGCCACAACAGCGCTGCTGCATGCTGCCGGCCTGCCCGCTCGGATGGCCATCACGTGCTCGGACAGCAAGTGGTCGTGATCTTCATTTGGGGTGTCCAGCAGAATGAAAACGAGATCGAATCTCGACAGCAAGGCACTCCCCATTCTAAAGCAAAGACAACAAACCCACACGGTGCTCAATAAGAAGTGGAAGAATTACAGCAATGCTTCAAAGATACTTAAAAAAAAATCCCATCCCATTAATTCAGAATAAAGTAGGACAGCAATTTCTCTCTCAAAAGCCACAAAAAGGAATTGGAGCATCTCCCTGATGAGGAAAGGCTGAGAGAGCTGGGGAAGCCTGGAGAAGAGAAGGCTGAGGGGAGACCTTTTTAATCCTCAGAAGTATCTAAAGGGTGGTTTGAAGGAGGATGGAGCCAGACTCTTTTCAGTGGTTCCCAGTGACAGGACGAGGGGCAACAGGCACAAGCTGGAACATGGGAAGTTCCATTCAAATCTGAGGAAGAACTTCTTTGGGGTGAGGGTGACAGAGCCCTGGCAGAGGCTGCCCAGGGAGGGTGTGGAGTCCCTTTCTCTGGAGATCTTCAAGCCCCTCCTGGATGCTGTCCTGAGTGATGTGCTCTGGGCAACCCTGCTTTGGCCAGGGAGTTGAACTGGAGGATCTCTAGAGGTCCCTTCCAACTCTGACAGTTCTGTGATTCCGTGAAAAAAATTACTAAAGTTTGTGCTCAAATCACAGGAAACTAGAAAGCAATTACATACAAACAACAAGGCTGCCAGAAGCACCTACTCCTGAATTGGAGCTATATAAGCAGCATTTCAGCAAGTGCTCACTTTAAGTTCTCGGACACTGTTTTAGCTTTGTTATAATGTCCTCCAACTGGGTTTGCTGCAGCAACAATAGATGTCCGAGCTGGCAAACTGCAAACGATGCCAGCCTTGGCAAGGCTGATGCTTTGCTGTTCCATGGCTTCCAACAAAGCCTGATGCTGGTTTCCCATCTTATCAAATTCATCTATTCCACAAATTCCTGGAAGCAATTAACACAAGATAGAGACTTATTAGAAAACACATTAACTGATGGACAAGCGTATGCTACAATCCAGTGCTACATCAGAAGTCCCAGCCAGAGCCTTGGACACGTTGGACCAAGTTGCCGCAGCCAAACCATTATGAAGGTGTCCTGGCTTGTGGAAGCAATGTCATGATTAAGCGTTAAGATGAAAACAAAAGCTTTTAAAAAGTAGAAATAGATGACAAATCTCATAAACCAGCTATTTTTCAAAAACAGTACAAGTTCCACAGCTGCCATTAAGCCAGAGATTTCCCAAGAAGGAGATCCTAGTTCTTTGACACATTAAGTAAGGCTGCTAATTGCAGAACTCCAGCTTCATACACATCTTAAGTCCTAAGGAAGCAGGAACCACCTCTAGAGAAGTCACTGGAGAAGCTCAGGACTTCCCAAGGTGTGGAAAACCAGCATCCTACTTCAAATTTACATTTTTAGTACCCGGTTATGCAAGCACTGTAGTTAATCTTAGACTTAGCAGCACACCCAACACCACCACCACACACACCATCATACAAAACTTGTAGAATTACATGTCTTACCTTGATCTCCAAGCACTAAAGCACCAGCTTCCAAGGCAAAATCTCCAGAAGCCCCATCTCTAGACAGTGTAACAGTCAGGCCAGAGCTAGTGGAAGTATTACCACAAACATAAACACCTCGAGGAGCAACGTTACATACTGCCTAGAAGAGAAATAAATAATATTTCCCTCCCCAAGGTGAAGAATTTCATCAACCTTATTCTAGAGAAACCATTAAAAGTAAACCCAAATTTGTTGCCTTTCTTAATAACGTGGCACAACAGTAAAGTTGTAACTCCATGCAACCCCAAGAGATGTACTTCTGCAAAACTTTGGTCATAGGAATAAGCACCACAGAAATGCAGACAGGTAGCTTCTCTATCTTCAGACCTCAAGGTCTATTTAGACAAACATCTTGTCCTAGTGCCCACCACAAGCTGCTTCAGAGGAATATGCATAGTTCTACCCACAGCGAGGGCATAAAGTCCTAGTCTTCTCCAGGCCTCTAGATCCAGAAAGCAGCTCAGCTGAAATATGAACTAGCAAAGCACCGTAAGCTTGAACACAGATGTGTTGCAGCTCAATTTGCCTGGAATACAGTTATAACTGGGCTTTCCCAATAAAACTCTATAGTTACAGGTGCCTCTACTTTATTTATTAATTCTACAATTCTATGATTTAAAAGATAACACCCAAAGCATATTTGTTCAGTACTAAATACATGTCAGGCACTGAGTATTGAATAAAAAACCCTAAGCAATCAAACTAAAAAATCCTGGCTCCTCCACAGCATTGGCTTTCTCTGGGGGCTTTTTTTTCTTTGAGAGCAGTGACTGAGAGGAGCCTTGTCTCAGGGTCTTACCTGAGGAACAGACTGATGGCTTTTTTTGAATGGCGTTCTGTAATTTAGTAACAACGTGAAAAAACATATCATCTACTGCATGGTAGAGTCTCCACACAGTGGGAAAAAAAAAATAATAGTAATTTGTCCGCAAAGATGCCTGCACACAAATCCATCATCTTAAGTTACTGCAGGTCCTATCCTAACAGAACATGTTCACATTAGAAAGTCTCTGAGTTTTTACAAGAGGTCTGCAATGCTGCAGGTCTAGGTGAAGTTTGTCCCCCTTTCACTTCACAACCATGGGAAAAGACATGGAACTTTCAAACCATTCTGTTTAAGACCAGAAAAAAATATTTATTACTAACTGATTTTCTCACAGTCATCTAGAAATGCCCACCAAGATTAAAACCCAAATGCATCAACACATCCCTTTCCCAAAAAGCCAAGATCTGTGCTAGCAACATGGAAATAGGGTAAGAGAATGGAAGCAGACCTCTCAGAAGGTAAGGGACGTGGGATTTAAAGTTGCGTTACTTCAAAGAGTGTACTTATTTTATTTGACAATGGATCAGCTAAATGAAGATAGGAAGGAGTAAAACTTCCCACCGGGGAGAAGGGTTGATAAAAAAATCCATCTCTAAGGGCAGGACAGAACACCTATACTTCAAAACCCACAGACCTGCCCAAGTATAGCTGCCCTGCTAAGTGTTTTAACAGGCTGGATCCCTTCTGCAAGGCTCCCTGGAGAGGGCAGCAGGGGACTCCTTTGAGTACTATCCTATATTTGAGGCATCCTACGTGAAAAGATAGCTCCAGCCAGGCTCAAGCAATCCTTTGGGATTAGCACAGCTCTCCTGTCTGCAAGAAGTCAAGTTAGCAAGGAATTTGAGATATAAACAGTCAGACAATAGAAATAAACCAACCCATACCTGCAACATTTGACTTTTTCCTAATCCTGGATCTCCAACGACCAGAACGTGTGGATCTCCTCGCACGGGGATTCTGTTCTTGTCATCTACAAACTTCTGACATCCTCCAAATAACGCCAGGGCCAAACCTGCCTTTACAATCTGTAGTGGGACATACCAACACCAGTAAGTATTTGATCCTGGTGGCCAATACTGACAGCTCCCTAGAACTGGCTGTAACAGCCCTTTCCTTCTGGATGGCTGAACTTAACGGTACGTGACACACAGTCACCTGTGAATATAGTCCCTGCCCCTCACTCCAGAGAAGTGTTATCAATCCTTTAGGATTTTACTGTGGCATAAACAATTCAACTGAAGTTGCAAGCAATTACTTACCTCATGGCCGTAGATGGCAGGGCAAAGGGAGCTGAAAAAACAAAGAACACCGTAACACAAGCGGAATATAAATCTTATATTACTATTTAATAATCACGTGCTCTATCTCCCTTGTCACAGAATACTTTCATTAATATACAAGTCCTTTGTTTAGTTACTACTGAATTTCTAGCAGAATCAGTTTTTATGTAAAAGCAGCGTCAAATTTCTTGACATTTATCAGATAACCAGATATGCCTGAAATGATAAGAAAAGTCTTTCATTTGATTTTGCACAAACACAGAGAACAACCAGTTTCCCAGTGGCTTCTGCATCCATTCTTATCTTTATCAAGTAATCCTCCCTTTAAAAGTGCTTGTTTTGTGTTCTTTGCCTCCACTGGGAGGACCCAAGGGACACCCCAGCTAGAAAAGCACTTCTCAGCCTGAATGAAGGTCTTTCACACCCTCTGCTCAGTTCTTGCACCTCTTTCCTCTGCTGTAGAAAAGTAGAGCAGAGAACAAAACAGTGCCTGAGAGATGAATTTGCTCAGTGAGGAGCAAAATTAATGAATTGCCCTTTTTACCTGTGGCTTTCTGTCTCAGGGTTGAACTGAAACACTCCTTCCTACCTTCCCTATATCCTTAAATCCCTCCCAGAGTCCTAACATCCCCACTGGAATACTTTCTCTTCCTCCCAAGCCCTTTGCCCACTAACATTTGTTAAATCCCTGTGGTATCTGTTGCATGAGCCTTGTCACATTTCATAGGTCTTAAGATTAGCTCCCACATACAACTGTCTGATGTCAATTATGCCCTCTCAGAACTTTAACCCTAGACCTGCCTCCAGGTGTGACACAACTTACTTCACGATGAGCCTGAACAGATTTTCCTCAGCTTGAATTTCTTGAACAGCATAGAGGTCTTTAAGGGAAAACTCCATGAACGATCTTTGAAAAGTCTCATCATCGAAATTCTTCAGTTTTTGTCCTTTACTGTTGCTGACAGAATTTGCCTCAATGTACAACAAGAACATACACTTGTCATTCTTATTTTTAGAAGCTCCTGTTAGAAAAAATTGAGAAAGGATGAAGGAATATTTTTTATATCATTAAGTACTGCTGTTATTTACAAATAGCGTAGGTTAATTAAGAAATATTAAGTACAGTCACATGCAAAATGTTCATATTTAGGCAAGTGAACACCCATATTTTCAAAAATTGAAAAAGAGTAAGCATAAGTTCCTTCCGTTTAGGTACACAATAAAATATTTTGGTGGATTTGGAGAGTATATGTGTATAAAGAGAATTTTCTCACAGAATAAATGAAGTTTTCCAGGAATTTTAAATTATTACATTATTCTAGTCAAATATAGGTTGAATATAAAAATGTTTCCACTCAATACTTACAGGAAAAAAAATCCATAGTGCAGAATTAAACGTGTAGCTTAATAACTCATCATTTTCTATATCCTCCATTGACTACTGAGCAGAGGATGTGGTCTATAAATCAGTACTGCAGTTCTCTGCTATTCTGTAATAGCCTTCCTTTGGGGAAGAAAAATGAAAAAAAGAAAAAAAAAAGAAGTCTCTCAGAGAGACTTTAGGAAGTAAGGATGTCCTCCTTCCATTAGTGGTCCAGAGATTTTTTTTTCCTATCAGCTGACACCCTCAAACATCAGATGCCAGGCTGGCATTTCAGATTCAGGACCAGAGTTGTGGTTAGGGCAGTGGGTTGCGAAAGCCCCTATCAGTAGGCATTACAGATAGTGCTCCTCTTGGACAGCACTGCTTTGCGCTTCTTCAGAATGATTCCTCGTTATAAAACTTTGGGAACTTCTGAGGAAATATACACATTGTGGATTTAGAACTTCAAGAGCTCAAATTAAGGGGGGTGGCTGTTGTTGTTCTTGTGTAATCACTAGAAAAAGGTGTTCTCAGATGATGTATTTTACCTTCCTCAGTGCTCCACACCTTAACTATCCCTGTAATGGTGACCATATCTCCTGGGACACAGCTGTCCACAAGGTCTTGAACCAGCTCACATTCGATAGTGCGAGGGATTCGGCCCGCTTCTCGCTGATCGTCTGACATGAGCTCCTGCACCCTGCAAGACACAAGGATTTCTCATTAAATTACAGCATACAAGATCCGCAGCTGCGCGCTTCCAACCAACCCTTTCCAAATTGAAAAGGGAGGCAGCAGAAATGCCCTGGTAAATACCAGAAACAGCAGTGCTGAATTTACAGAAACAGGCTTTTTTTTTTTGAGTTCAGACTTTAATAAGTGGATATACGTTATGCATTAAACCCAGAAAGACAAATATGAAATATTAAACAAAGTTGAAATTCAGATGTTATAGCACTTATGTGCATGTTCATGTAGAAATAGTTACAGTATTGTGAAATAAGATGGAGCTCATACACAAAAATTAAGAGGTCAGACATTACAGCTCTTTAACCTTAGCAAAGCCCAAGAAATTCCTCAGACCATAACAAGAACAGTAGCTCGCTCTCTGTAAAGTTGTAAAAGGCTAGCAACTAACAAGTTCTTTAAAAGATTCTAGTTTTGGCTCTGCACTTCAGAGTTTTGATAGTTTGCTTTGAGAGTCAAGATTTTCTTAAGAAGCTGCAATAAACAGCACCTTCTAGAGCTGCTGACATCAGCACTGTTTTTTTTTTTAATCCATTTTTAAATTACTTTTATTACAGAAAAATATATTTCGATGTCTTTTGGTACAATAAGACTCTTGATACAGAGCACATGAACTGACAGAATCTGGACGCAAGAAGTAGGAAAAAGTAAGCAGAGTCCTGTTTTTTTCCAAGCTTACTGCAGTAAGGTAATGGGACAGACGAGGAATACCTCAAACTCTTCTGAACATACACTGTGGGGCAACAGTAGGGTGGTCATAGCACTGGTAGTGCATAGGAGGAGGGAAACGATGAAAACCAGTTCTACCATCCACCAGTCCTCTTCAATCACCTGGATGAAGGGATGGAATGTACCCTCAGGAAGTTTGCTGACGATACAGAACTGGGAAGGGTGGTTAACACACCAGAAGGCTGGTGCTGCCACACAGCGAGACCTGGACAGGCTGGAGAGTTGGGCAAAGGACCTGATGAACTTCAACAAAGGCAAGTGCAGGGTGCTGCACCTGGGGACAGGCTGGGGGCTGACCTGCTGGAGAGCTGCTCTGAGGAGAAAGACATGGGAGTCCTGGTGGACAACAGGATGACCTTGTGGCCAAGAAGGCCAATGGCATCCTGGGGGACGTCAGGAAGAGTGTGACCAGCAGGTGGAGGGAGGTCATCCTGCCCCTCTGCTCTACCCTGGGGAGGCCCCATCTGGAGCACTGGGACCAGTTCTGGGCTCCCCAGTTGCAGAAGGACAGGGAACTGCTGGAGAGGGGACAGCAGAGAGCTACAAAGATGATGAGGGGCCTGGAGCATCTCTCTTACAAGGAGAGGCTGAGAGACTTGGGTCTTTTCAGTATGGAGAAGAGAAGGCTGAGGGGGGAACTCATCAACACCTATAAAGGTGTTAAAGGGAGGGTGTCAGGAGGACGGGGCTGGTCTTTTTTCAGTGGTTCCCAGGGACAGGACAAGAGGAAATGGGCACAAACTCGAATAGAAGAAGTTCCACCTAAACATGAGGAGGAACTTGTTTCCTGTGAGGGTGGCAGAGCCCTGGCAGAGACTGGTGGAGTCTCCTTCTCTGGAGACATTCCAAACCCACCTGGACACGTTCCCGTGGGAGCTGCTCTGGGTGGCCCTGCTCTGGCATGGGGTTGGATTAGATGATCTCCAGAGATCCCTTCCAACCCCATATCATTCTGTCATTCCTACAATTTAACATTGCTAATTTCTGTAGAAACAGTTGCTTCTTCCCCTCATAGCACAGGTCTCAGACTTTAGGCATTCCTACTCGCTGATCAGACACAGAAGTTGCTGGACAGGCAGGCACAGCACTATTTCCTTCCACTGAGTGTAACTAGTGACCAACATATTTTAACAAGGCTTTTCTAGGTGACTTACAGCTCATTAAAGGGAATCATTAATTAATAGATGCAATGAGGAATGACCAAGAAAAGCTGCAGAGAGCGCAAAATGAACATTTCTCAAAGAACTCAATCACAGGAGGAGGAATTCCCAGGCTACTTTTGATAGACAAAGTATCCTACTGCTTGAATAAAACAACCATTTTGTAACACAAATTTTGAAGGCCGCTTGCTGCAAAAGAATAAGATTATTAAAACTACACGGTATAAGAGGGAATGAGCCATCCTGTCGCCTCCTGACTGCCCTGTTGCATTACGTTTTGGTGCAGAAGGGAAGATGCACTTACTTCACAGACTGCCAGTCCACTGTGGTGGTCAGAGGAGAGCTTCTGTCCGCTGTGAAGGACCGCCCACGGCACTGGGGAGCAAGGCACTGTAACAACAGTAATTCTAATTCATTTTCAACCTCTTTTAAAAAAATCACAATTTGGAATTGCCTTATTTAAGGCTTTAAAAAAAAAAAGTAAAGAAAGCAAAGCAATGTGACTCACTAACACCATTTCAGGAGAAAAGCTAGTTAAATTAGGACTACAAATTAGCACATACATAATTAATGAGAAGCTATCAAGCACAAACACCTCAGCCCTGACTCACAGTTAGAGCAACTACAGCTGAACTGTATGATCCCCTTGGTGAACTGGGGTGAGTTTTCGTGTGTTGGGGTGGAGGTGAGGTGTGGGTGGTTTTGTTTATTTGTTTGCTGGGGAGGTTGTTTGGTTTTTTGTTTGTCTGGTTTTTTGGTTTTTTTTTAAAAACTTGCAGATGTTCCAGAGGAGTTTTTTCACTTAAGCACATCACGTAACAAATTAACTGTCACTTCCCTTTGTCTAATGAATTTTTAAATCCAGATAAAAACCACTGAAATCAAAATAGAGAGCTCTAAACAAAACCCACAACAAACCCCCAATATCTAAGCATAGAAAACCATGGCAAGGAGGTGGAGGAGGCTTTTAAAAATAACCAGTGAAATGGAAACAACAACAGATTTTTTTATCTTCCTAGATTTGAGAGAGTTTGTACACACTGCTTTTGTCTCAGCAGGACACAGTTTTTTTTCAAATAACAAGGGTATGAGTAATACAAAGTTGCATGGTAAGGTTTTCTCTAAAATATCAGTTGTATAACGTAGCCTTAAAGATGAGATTTTTACTTTTTTTTTTTTAATACCAGTGGTGTTGCTTTTGATAAGGGAGAAGTGTGAAGTTAAACGGTTTTAACTTACCTTAGTTGGAAGAGTATACTTTCCATCAGGCAGAGGCACGCTCTGAACATCTCCACACGTGCCACATACAAAAGCTAGCTTCGTGCAGAGGGGCTTGATGTTACTGACACGCACAACCGTACCGCGTAAGGCAATATATTTCCCATAGCAGTTGGCCCGAACGTTTTTCAGCTGAGTTAGAGGATCGTAGTTGTACACCCTAGACCAAAGTTAAGCATTAACATTTTGAAAGCTTGCCATACTTAAATGCAGAACAAAAAAAAAAAAAACAAAACCCAAACCCACAACCCAACAAAAACCAAACAAAAACAAGTAAACCAAGAAAACCTCCACGAACCAAAACTCCCCAACCCCCACCCAACACAAAAGAATCTAACACCCAACAAGAAAAAGGTTTACACACCAATTATTAACAGTAATTAGAATATGATTGAATGATTAGAATATTCTGTCTGTGGACCCATAGCAGTCTTTGATTCCTGTTCTAGAAAGCAGCATAACATTTAATATCCCCCAAGTGGATATACTTCAACACCTGTACAGTTTGTTTACATAGTGACACCTCCCTCCTGTAAAAAATAGTGGTTAGCAATACAACTGAAATTATTTTATAGTCATCTATAACCATCTCTTTGAATTATTTCAGATTAAAAACAGAGTTTAGACTTGCAACACAAAAGGATCCAATTATTATGCCTATGCTCCAAAAGGAAGGGTGAGGTTCTGTGTTTCAATGACATAACAACCTGTCATCAAGTACAACACACTGCACCTTCTTAAAGACAACAAAAAATACCTCGTCAAATAATTAGAATAACAAACTTTAAACAGAATCTTTTATTGTGGAATGGACCTCTCGAGACTTGTCTAGACCAACCCTCTTGCTCCAGCAGGTCACCCAGGTACATTTCCAGTTCAGTTTTGAATATACGTATGGGTGGAGACCACACGACCTCTCTCACAGCCAAATAACACTTTCTTGTGTTCACATGGAATTTTAAGTGTTTTAATTTGTACCCAATGTCCCTTTTCCTGTCACTGGGCACCAATGACAAGAGTCTGGCTCCTGAAATCCGGGGCTTTCCCTGCTCCCTCCCTTAGGACCCTGAACACCACCATCTCCTTGTTCCATGTTGTCTATGCTGCAGAACCGTTTTAGGAGCATGGTATTTTACTGACTTATCAAATACTTTCCTCTGCAGGATAATGGTCCATAACTGTCTCTTAGAGTTTGAGAGCTTGTACATGCCTTTTATGGCCACAGGTTTTTTCTAAAAACATTCTACTGTGTAATTACGAGGGTACAGTTTTATAACAAGGCAAAACTTAAAAATATAGAGTATGACAACCTGCAAATTAAAGTCACCTGCCATGCCCAAACATGCTGATTTCTCATACCAAACCAGCACCAGCAGAAAAAAAAAAAAAAACAACAACAAACCACCACCACAAAACAAACCAAACTCAAACAGGGTTTATATTCCCACTCCACCTCAGATTCCTGAAGTCTGAGATGCCATTATTTTTGACAAAGAAAAAAAAACACAACTGTGCTAAGGGCTTGTTTCATTAAAAACTCAAAATCACACTTTAAAAATAACAGTAATTATGGTTATTGTGAGTACATGCTTATTCAGAATTGGTGTAACTTGAAATGAAGAAGCTGAGGTTAAAGCTTGATTAGTTAGAATTAAGATTCTTGAGACTTTCATACCAGTAATCATTTAATAGATTTAAGCTAATAGGAAAGAACACATCTTCATACACCACTTTAGGTTCACAAGTGTGAACCTAAACTACAACTCATGCACCTGTTGGAATTTAAGTCCACACCCTTCAAAGCAACTTCTTTATGAAGATGAGCCTTTTGCTAACATAGGGCTAGATCAAAATGCCTTCTCAACTCCTCCAGTAAACAGGAGAAGTTTAAATATATTTCTCTGGTTTAAATTAACGTGCGTTTCACAGAACAGTTGTTCTACTTATAAGTTACTTTTCTATTTATAAGCTTTACTTCAGCTTTTGTGCAGCTCTTTTGACGTTGTTTGTGTTTTCAGAACGACAGTCTCAATTTGGTCATGGTGAAGAAAAAAAGCAGGATATAGACTGTTCTTCTGGAAATAGCTTCTGAGTCAAATCTCTCAATAAAATAAATTAGCATCAGCACCACACAGACACTGACAACCGTTAGACAACATTAGGTAAATAAATCCTCCTGAAAAGAAAACAAATGCTCAATTCCCCTTACCTAGCATGAATGAGAGGCACGTTTATGATCGGTTCTCCATCAAGTGGTAACCCTTCCTGCACCTGCAGCTCTGCAGCATGCCTTTCCAGGTCCTTCGTTAGCACCTGGACAGAACAGACAGGCAGACACAAATGTAGTATCCATGCAACGTGGATTCGATTTGCTATTAAATTGGATTACCAGACCCACTGCTGAAACCTAAAAGAGCCCTCTGCAGTCCACTGAGCCATCTTAAACAGTGGTTTTCTGCTTCTGAACAGTTTTAAGCTGCATTTTAAAGTCAACACATTTTCTGTGGTTGCTTCTTTAATTAAAAAACAAAAAAAGAAAAAGAATGTATACGATAATCTTTAATGCTGGTCAACGTGTGGTAGTTTGACTAAAGCATGAACATCTGAGAAGTCGTCTGTCAAGCAGCAGTGAATTCCTACTTAGAGACATTAGAATAGAGCCAGGAATTCTTGAATCTGCTCACCATTCACCCACCAGCTGCACGAGGGGTGGAACTCACAGTACACTAATAAAAGAGGAATGAGAACTCCCTGTTAAGTAAGTGTTAGAACTACACTTCGTTTTAATCAACTACTTTGATGATGAATGAGCAAAACGCACTAAGACCAAAGCATTTTCTAAACAGGATTGTGTGGGCCATACAGAAGTGGTGTAGGGATGGAAGAGTTTGAGTATTGAATAAACACTACATTTCTGTCAGCCAGGAAACCAGCGATTTGGGTGTCATAAGATAATTACCTCTGAGCCCTACCAATTATGTGTGAGGGTTATGCTTCCATGTAAGAACATCATATTTACCTGGTGAATTGCCAGACCCATACAGTGCAGTATTTTCTGAGGCATGTCCCTTAATTCAGTAGATATATTTGGTATTGATTTAGTCAATTCTTTGTCTTGTATTAGTTCCTTATAATCCACAAGAATACTTCCTTTTCTTTCTATTTCATCCTGTGAAATGTTTCAAGTTATAAAATTCACTTCAAATTATAAACACAATGCATCCAAATCACACCATAAACATTTCATATCTATGATGGAAATTATTTTTGATGGAGAAAATACATTAAATCTGTAACATTGCTGTACCAACAACAGGTAGGGTGTGGGGGGTGTTCTGTTTTGCTTTTACCTTATCATAAAGCTCAATGCGTTGCATGAAAAACTTTTCAAAGGCTTGAGTCTTCTGGACAAAAGGAGACTTGTCAGCATAAGCTAATTAGAAACAGGTTGCATTACTAATTAATTCCATCTCACAAAATAACACAAACAAGCAATTTCTCTTCCACTATTTTTCTGCATCATGAAACTGAGGAAGATGATAGATCTCTACAGTATCACAGTGATGTTCTATTATAAAAACTGTTACAAAACAAAACTTTGTCTAAGATGATGTAAGACAAGCATACAGGATCAAGAAAAGCACAGCAGAGGTATATATAATCCAGTCTTTGATAGACTGCAGGTTTTATGGGACTAATTGAAGAGCTTTAAGAAAGATCTTAAAATACAAGATGTTGTATTTTACACTATTCAAGATCCCTTTCCAAGGTTTGGAGACCAGAGAGATTACAGCATGTCACAAGACTGAAACCCCTATTGTATTTATGTATCTATATAACTAATAAGAATTTCAGTTGCTTTCTGTTGAACTTATTCCCTCTGCTTATAAACAATTCCAGAAAGAAATGAAATAAAATACTTGCTGCCTATAATTTTGGTGTAAAAATACCTTCAGAGAAATAAAGTTTCCAGCCTTTATAGGGAATATACTGGTCCAACGTTGATTGAACTAGTCGAGATCTTACTGTGAAAAAAGCAATTAAAATGGAGATTAAAAAAATATGAATACTGAAACTTTGCAAGTTTTATTCTCAGTGATTCTTTTGATCACCAGTGAGTCAAAAGACTGCGGTTAAAAAGCTACATAAGCGCGTTGTATAAACTTGTAATAGAACTTTGATTTAACTTTAGCTGAATTCAAATTAAAACTTTCTTTGGCCTTTTGCACCTGCACTAGATATAGAAACAATTAACCAAAACTTACATCAAAGAAATGGAATTGCTGAACGATTAGCATCTCAAGAGCTTACTGAAAGTGAGCAAGGCCCATGGAGAGAGTGCACTCCCCGTCTCTGATGAAAGTATAAGATAACAAAACATACAGTCTTTGCAATTAAGTCTAAATAAGAGCACGTCCCAGAGGACCCAAAGGTTATAAATAATGAGCATGCTAATTAAGGAGATCTCCCCAAGTGTTTAAAGCATTAAGGTGAACCAATACATATGATGAGGACCTGTAACTGGATGTAAAGGAACTGTAGCTCACCCATCAACTGTATCTTATAAAAATCGGACTATCAGAAGAGCGTGCTGTACTGGCTGCTGTTAAATGCCCAGCACCCAATTCTGCAGAATTGGAATACAGACAAATATCTTGACTCGGTGTGTTGATGGGGTTCTGTGCACTAGGTGAAAAAACCTTTATTTAGGGACAACACGGGGAGACAGCCTAGTGCAAAAGTCAGTGTAAAAAATAAAATAAAAAATAATAAATAAATAAATAAATAAAATAAAGGCTTCAGAAAACAGGGGCTAGCTCACCAAGTTCGGGCATTTTCCTGCACTGTGCCTTCTGTCCTGCTCCTCGCCATCCGCCTCGCCACCCGCCGCGCCAACCCTGAGGGCCTCTTCCCCGGGCACATCCCCGGCCGCCTCTCGGGTCCCTGCTCATCTCGCTTTAGGGAGGTGGCGGCAAACGGCAGCGGATACGAAAACCTAACAGCTTTACCAGGAAATATTTAAAATTAAATTAATTTCATTAAATTAAAATTAAATCGGGGTTATTCCCCTGCGGAGGTTAGAGGGAAGGCCTTGAGGAGACAGAGAGGAACCTCCTCCCTACCCTCAGCCTTCCATTTTGCCGCCGACCCTTCGCTTCCGGGAGCCGCAGCCAATAAGAAGGGGTTGTCATGGAGAAGGAGGTGGGCATTTTTATTTCTATTGGCCAACTCTCCCGTCGCTCGGTCATCCGGACAGCCTCGCCATTGGCGGCCGAGCGACGCATGCGTCACTCGGCCGCCAATGGCGAGGCCGCCGGCCGCGCCCGCGCGCTGCTTCTTCCCCCGGTAGTGGAGACCGCCATGGAGACCGGGCCGAGGTTGGGCCTGCGCATTTGTGAGGGGGATTGTGCCGTCCTGAAGCGGGATGATGTCTTCAAAGCGGTGCCTGTGCTACGGCGGAGGTGAGAGGCTTGTCCATCCCGCTTGTTGTCCTTCCTCCTCCCTCCCCCCTTTCTCTGTCGAGGTTTCGGAAAAAAAACACCGGCCTCGCTAGGCCGCTGTGGTGGGCTGGCTGGCTGGCTGAAAGGCTTTAATGATGCCTTAGTTGCTATGACGGGGAAAAAAAAACCCACAACAAAATAACCCCAAACGCGGGAGATCGCCTATGTTATTCGTAAAAATTTGAAAGGTCTTTAATATGATTTTGTGTTGTGGTTGCCAAGTTGGTGCAGGTTGAAAAGGAGAAAAGGTGCAGTAGCCTGAAAAGTATATTTTCATCATAGTTAGAGAACGGTTTGAGTTGGAAGGGACATTCAAGATCATCGAGTTCCAACCGCCCTGCCCTGGGCAGGGACACCTCCCACCACACCAGGTTGCTCCAAGCCCCCTCCAACCTGCCCTTGAACCCCTCCAGGGATGGGGCAGCTACAGCTTCTCTGGGCAACCTGGGCCAGGCTCTCACCACCCTCACACCAAACAAGTTCTTCCCCACATCTCAGTTCCATCTTCCCTCTTTCAGTGTCAAACCCTTCCCCCTCCTCCTGTGGCTCCCCTTCCTGATCCAGAGTCCCTCCCCATCTCTGCAGTAGGTCCCCTTGAGGGGAAGGGGCTCGAAGATCTCCCCGGAGCCTTCTCTTCTCCAGGCTGAACCCCCCCAACTCACTCAGCCTGTCTTATCTCACTATGGTGTGTAGCTTCTGCGAGATGTGGCATTGCATTGTTAATAATAGGGATTGGTTTCGTTGTTCTCGTTGTTTCAGACTATAGGAACATGCTAACTGTCAGTTCTGGACAATTACTGCTTTGGTGAGGATGCTATGAAAGGTCTCCTATTTCTTTTCCCTAGGCCAACTGGCATAGCAAGAAGCACCTGCAGCCCAGCAGGACTTACTGTAATCAGTGGACAAAGACTAGGCTATTCCCCTTGTAGCAGACAGTTTTACAGACCAGTGTGTAGAATTTGGTATTGAATAATGTGACCAGACATCTGATTTGGTAGTGTGGAGATTTAAAGATACTATGCTTGAACATGGCGTAGCTCATATCTAGGAATTTGGGAGTAGTGGTCATTGACAGGCTGAATGTTCACCTGTAGAATGTGGCAGGGAAATCAGGTAGTTACTCTGTCCGCCTGTAGAGCACTGCCAAGAGCTGTTTGTTAGGTCCCTCTTCAGTTTTTGTTTAAAACCCCTATCATAAAAGGAGTAAAAAGTCAGATTAAATACTGTCATGGGAAATTAAATAACTTTTGCATTCATTTTTCCTTTTCTGTAATCTGATGAGGGTCAGGATAATCCAAGAACATGTGACGATACCTGTGGTTGGATATTCTGTTTAGAATGATCATCAAAATTAATTTTGACTGCATGTGCATAATTTTATCTATATTCTTCTCAGTCATTTCAAGTCATTTATTAGTCTTTTAAAATCTGGGTTGGCAGACTTTACACAAGCAAGTCTAATGCTGTTAATTTTTATAAAGAGAGTTTGGTAATAAATATCTGACAACTTTTATTATAATGTTTTATTTAAGTTCTGGATTTTATTTGGGGATACAAACAATGCCATGTGTAAAATATATGCATGAATTGCATACTTCAGTCAGTAGAAAACAAAGTAACAACTCAACCTTTTTGCTTAGCTTCAGAATTAGTGATGAGTATAATAAGAGCTCGTATTGTTAAATTTTGATTCCTGTGTGAGTGTGGCATAGACACTGCTACCTGTTTCATTCCACAAGGTGGGTATTTCTCTGGTCAGCAAGGAAACCTTCCTAGGTCAGCCTGAAAGTGAAAGCTGTTGTGGGTCCTTCTCTGTGTGAAGAAGGAAAAATGCAAACCACCCTTAGTGCAACCAAAATGAAAAGGATGGTAAAATCCTTTTTGTTTGTTTTTTTTTTTATTAAACATTTCTAAAATTACATGATGCTCTGTGCTGCTCTCTGTTTTCTTCATAGTCTTTTGATAAATGTTATTTCAAATGAGCCCTTCAAAATACAGGTTCATGCTCATCTTTTGGCACTAACCTGCATTACCCAGCCTGGATTTAATATACTTCAAATTAATTTGATTCCTTGCTAAAAAAAAAAAATGGTACTATATAAAATTCATGTTTTATCTGCCATTTTAGAATTTGTTTGAATTGAAAAAAATTCTTCCTGCATGCTCGATTTAAGTTCTTTGTTCTTTTCCTAACCAGTTTTAGTTTTGTGGCTAGTTTCACTTTCTTTGCTTGTCCTGGTTTTCTTCAAGGGTATGGATAAAAATGTCTCATATGAAGCTGTAGCTTAGTTTCAATTATTGTTTCAGACATAGTAAAAATAATGTCTTTATTATTACTAACTTTTTTATCATTTCAGAAAAATTATTTTTGAGAAGCAGTGGTTCTATCTGGATAATGCCATCGGACATACTTACGGAACTACGTTTGAAGTAACCAGTGGTGGAAACCTTCAGCCAAAGCAAGAGGTGGAAGAGACTACCACAGGTATTACAGAGCATTGACTGGTTGGAAAAACAAGTTCCAATTAATTTGCTACTTGGATGATACCAAAGATGATGGAAAAACTCTCTATTAATCATTTGTTAACTTAACGTCACTTATATTCTTTCTGTCATAAAAGTGCATGGTTTTATCTTGATCTGCTGTTTCACTAGTCCTGTAATGGAAAAGCTTTTTAATACGGGAGAAAATTTGAACCTTAGTTTGGGTGAATATATACACTAAAGTATATTTTACGTACTATATTTCATTAATTGTTTAGGCAATACGTTACAAGGCCATGAAGTATGTGGGTTTAATCCTGAGAAATCTGCTTTCTGTGAAACTAAAATCATATGTTTCTCCAACTTAAAGATATTTAGAACTAGATTTTACAAATCTATATCCTTTTCCTTTAGAAACAAAAGAAGCAGGTACAGATAATCGTAACATAGTTGACGATGGAAAGTCTCAAAAACTGACTCATGATGACATAAAGGCTTTGAAGGACAAGGGTATTAAAGGACAGGTAAAAATAAGGTTTTGGTGTCATTTCTGTGCTACCTTGATGGTTATATATAGACTATGAAATAGGCTATTATTTTTATTGGTGCATAGACTTCAGTGCTTTTTCTTTGTTCTTCTGCCCAAGTCATGTTTTTTCCTAAAGATCTGTTTCCAGAGAAAACTTCATGTAAGGTTGGCAACTTTGTCAATAGAGAGTAAAGTATAAATTTTTATGGTGTCAGAAGTCGTAACAGACAAAAAGAAATATTAAAACTGTTACGGAAGCACAACTCGCGTAACCACCTTTTAGTTTTGTTTGTTTATAACATTTAAAATATTATTTCTATATTGCACGTATTAAAATCGTGCAATAATTGAACTACCAAAGATGTAGGAAAGGATTATGGGTGAATACCATTGTATTAACAAATAGCACTACATAACAAATGTACTATGGGTGTGCCTCTAGGTGATACCTACCAAATACATGTGATGCTTATGTTTTATCTTCACCTCAAAAATCTAAGAATATTCTCAAGAGATGAGTTTCGTTGAGTTATAAAAAGGATTTGGATTTTGTAATAAAAAACAAACCAAACCAAACAAAAAACAACAAAACAAAAAAAAACAATGTGAGGCCATCTTAAATGTTAATAAACCATTGCAGCCAGTTCTGTTCTGCACACGTTACCAGGCAAAATTCTCTCTCATCTTTGGTTTACCCTTTCTAATAAAAATAAGAAATTGCTCATGCTTACATCAAGTTCATCTCCTCTTTGCATCCTGCTGTTTGGTGCTGCTCTTCAGAGCAGCTGCTCTGCTTTTGCCTGCTTAATCATGGATGGATCCAAGGAGTTTAGGATGGTATTTCTTCTGTTTCCACGGTTGTGCTGCTTGTGGCGCTGTCTTTTTGAGAAGAATGTACTAATTGGTCTGATACCTTTGACATTTTCTGTTTGTTCTCATTATCCGTGGCAGAAGATCACTCTGGCTTTCCTGTACGTCCTCAGCATGTCTGTGCTGTGCATCTACCATCCTGTTATCTTAGGTTATTAAAATACCCTACTTTGTTAACTCTGGCTTCTGAACTGTAGCTGAATGTTCATTTTAAACCGTGCTGTGTTAGCAGCAATAGATATTATTCTTCCATAAATGTAAATTTGAATTCGTGTTTGTGAATGGCATGTCTTTGTGACGCAGGCTGCCTTTAGAAATTATTGTTACTTGAAATAAACCCATCTCAGTGTTAATGGGGTTTGATTTCCCATCACTTCCCAAATCCATCCCAGGTTAGGATGCAGACATGAAATGGTGTGTACTCCCAGGGCACTGCAGAGTGCCTTTTAAGTCTTTGAAGGACTTTTAGAATTAGGGGCTTGAAAAATATCAATAGACATTGAGAAGTACTTGCACCACTGTGTTTTGGAGCCGGTTCTTAAAGCCCAATGGGAGATGCATTGTCCACATTGAAAATACTCCTTTTGTCATTCCTCACCACCACCCTCTCCAAACTCCTGTGAGGCCAGGTTATGCTATTGCTCTTCATACATAAGTTCTTTTTCATAGAAACTTACAATTTTAGCAGTTAAACTACTTTGATCACATCTGAACTAGCACCTTGCAGCATTTGTTCTTGTATTGCAGGCATGGAGACAAACCCTGAGCAATGAGAGCTTTTTCCTGTTGGAGGTCTTAATGATCCCTCTGGCTGGAACCTGAAAGTTTGAGGAAGAAGAGTTGAATTGGCAAAGGGAAGAGATTAGAAAAAGGAGGTCAGGAAAGAAAAACTGGAATTCTGGGAAAACCTGGGAGGTAGAGAGAGAACTCATGGGGAGTGTTGTAGGAAATAGTACATACTACAGATTTTTGACATCGTGGAAGGAGCTGGTTCAGGAGTCTAGCACAATTTGGGAGGCAGACAAAATTAGGTGGGGTAGGGGAGATGTCTGATAAGTAGCCAGAGTATAAAGGAAGAAATAGCACAAGATGGAAATAAAATACCTTCAGAAATAGAGATGCTAAAGTTAGACGAGAGACCCAAAGAGGGAGTTGGATTGAAGTAAATATTGCATATGGAATCAGGGTCCTTGTTTTCGTTTGGTTTTGTAAAATACATTTTTGCCTGTAGAGCTTCCCAGGGAACTGCCATGCCTTCCAGTCACTATGGGGAATGTTACACTGACAGACTACCTGTTGCTTGTTCCATAATAACAGCATAACTCTGCTTCATTCTAAATACGGGACAATTAAAAGCAGCTAATCACTTAGAGAAAGCAGGGGAGTCTCATTTGCATTCAGTGTGGGATAAGAACACATAGGTAGCGAGGCTTCACAGTAAGGGATGAAGGGATGGCTTGCTGATGCTGAAATGAACAATCCTGCTTTTTCTTCGTTTCTGGCCATAGGAGTCTGCCCTCTCTCCTGAGTTAGTTCTGGCACCCACCAGACTCCTTCCCCACAAAATATCCTGTTTCCAGGATAAGCATTTTCAGTTTTACCATTTTCATGCTGGCATTATGAAGTAAAAAAAACAAACAAACCACATAGAGACAAAAGTCTATGATTAAATTCCTGCACATAGTCAGGATAGTGCCTCGCTTTTCATGTTGTTTGACTTCACCATTAATATCAGTGGAAGTTAATAGTATAAATGCTCCTACTGGAAGGAAATATTTTCAGTGTTTGCTTAAAGAAATACTATGTATGAAGTGAATCAGAAAAAAATTACCAGTTATAATGAAAATAAATTGTCTTTTCCAAGGAAATAGTTCAACAGTTAATAGAGAACAGTACAACATTCAGAGACAAAACAGAATTTGCTCAAGATAAATACATAAAGAAGAAGAAAAAAAAGTAAGTGAATTTTAAAATGTGGAAAATACTTAGTAGTTCTCTAACTTGTTGAGCTTGAAATAAGACTATTGCTATGTGTTTCTTACAGATATGAGGCAGTTATTACAATTGTAAAACCATCCACTCGCATTCTTTCAACAATGTATTATGCAAGGGAACCTGGAAAAATTAAGTAAGTTTTCATTTTGTTCCTTTTTTCAAATTATAACAAAGATATTTCAATAATTTGCAAACTACCTGTATTATACCAGAATATGTAATACTCATCACATTTCTTTTTTTTTCCCGGTAATGGAAAGATTGTAATTTAATGAAAAAATAATGTGATCTAGAAGGTGGGTCAATATGATCTTGCAGTGAAGAGAAAATTCTGGCGTACAGCATCAGCTTTTACCACTTTCCTGTCACCACTGCCTTGCTAATTACTGGTGTAGACAGGGGATCTTTGCATTTTCAGAGGTCACTCCTACCTGGTTTTGGTCAGTGGCATCATCTCTGGTTTCCGGTTCAGTAATCAAAATAACAAGCCACCTACCAGAAGCAGGCATTTTTGTCTTTAGTGTGTTAGGGATTCAAAATCTTGTTCAATCACAAGTCTCCAGAATTGAAAAGCCTGTGGTTAACACTGACGGGTGGGAGCGGGAGAGCAGTGACCACAGAGATAAAGCCGTGTTTGATTTTCACTTACCCAAATTAAATGATACGTCGTTACAGACGTTGTTTAAGATGGACTGATTTATTGTTTTTAAAATAGTAAAAGTAGATCTAAGATGCTGAGACTTAAAAACCCTCAAATTTATGTTATTTAAGGTTTCTCAAGCTTTTTTCCTTCTCTTTCCCCCGTCTCCTTCACTTGGCTGTATTTATCTTTTAAGATTAGTTGTCGTCCCCCGAGTCTCGTCAGTGCAGGCGCTGCAATGCCTAGGGTTAGATTTTGATTGGGTGGTGCCTGCTGCTGCAAAAGAGATGAAGATCACTGAGGATAAGTTACTGGATGAGGAAATGCATTCAAATACCATTTGTTCTTTACAAAACTGAGAACGACACAAATTTGAAAAGAAGTTTAGAAAATATTTTGTCTGACTGGCGTAGCGTGAGATTTTGCTATTTTCTTTGTAAACCTAATATACAGTAATTCTAACTTTAAGAAAACTAAATTTGGTATTTCCTAAACCCTTCTGTCTTCTAGCCACTTGCGATATGACACCCTGGCTCAGATGCTGACTCTAGGAAACGTCCGTGCTGGCAACAAGATGATTGTGATGGAAACGTGCGTGGGCCTTGTGCTGGGTGCGGTGATGGAGCGGATGGGAGGTCAGTAGTGTGGTAGCTTTTGGTTCATGCTCACTTGAAACTTAAGAAATAATCATCTCTGTGAGATTTCTAAAAGGTAGTACTTCAAAAAAACTTTCTCAGTTTTTAAAAGCTACCTTTACTGTCTCCAGTATTCGAAGAGATACTTGTATTTCCACCGGGGAAAGTTGTATTTTGCATGTTTCAGTTGGATTTATTTTTCTATAGTTAAAAAAACCATAGGAGATTTAAAGTTGCTATCACTGTATGTAGATCTGGTTTAGTTTCTGTCTCAGTATAATGACACCGTGTTTGGAAAACACAGCAAGGAGCCCACATGCAGCTTCTTGCCAGACACCTAGGAATTCCAGGAAAGGTAATGGCAGAAAACACTGGAATTCAGACAGCCCGGAGCACTGAAAACGTTGTCATTCCTTGTGGTCACTGTGCCAAAGATTTAACCTCTGCAAAACGTGTATTTCAAAAGTAGTATATGACATTTTCTTGAGAAGCTTGACTTGTTTTTTATTTCTCAAGCTCAGTTAATTAGTTTCATTGTAAATCCTTCAAAGACAGTAGACAGAGGTGACAACAGTTCTATTCCTGAAGCCTGGAAAGGTAGTGTTGTGCAGCCAGATGTGCCGTCTGGTGGCTGAGAAGCACACAGGCAATTATACTGTAAATTGTTCTTGTTTCAGCAACTTTTGGCCATAGGGATACTTTGTGAAGTGAATTAAATAAGATGCAAAGTTCTTTTTAGTATGTTTAAACATCTGACATCTCTTCCTTTAGACTCGGGACGTTGAAGAAATTCTTTGCCTATTAATGCTGCTTAAATTAGTTTTCACTTTTTTCCAAAACCACTCTATTGTTATAAGTAACAAATACTGTAGAAAATTGGCCTTTTAATTCTTAGTTTAATTAGGTTTTCTAACAATTTATCACTGCTTATATGTCTTGAGTTACCTTGTCCTTCCAATAAAGGTTTTCTACCTTGAGGCATACCTTAGCAGCCTGTTAAATTTGATTAACGTTAAAGTAAGAGCAGGCAATTTACTTAACTATTCTTAAATGTCTGCTTCGTTGGTCCCAGAAATCCTGACTTTCCAATGCGTTTTTGATTCTTTTGCTCTCATAGGGTATGGATCCATTATTCAGATGTATCCAGGAGGGGGACCCGTTAGAGCTGCTACCAGTTGTTTTGGATTTCCTAAACCTTTTTTCGATAATCTTCATGAATTTCCTCTCAGCAAAGTGGATAGTCTCCTCTCGGGCACGTTTTCTACAGAGACTCTGCCTTCTGAACCCGAAGAGAACATGCTGGTGGAAGAAGAAAGCAATGGGCTGACTGATGAGAAGCAGATTTCACTTCAGGAAACAGAAGAGGAATCCACTACTGAAACAGCTATGGAGATCAACCAAACAGAAGAGCAAGACACAATGGACATGAACGTTGAAGATGGAGAACTTAAAGAGAAAAAAGAAAATAAAGACAGTGTAAGAATATTTATTGTGGCTATTCAAGGTTTACAATGCCTATATACTTAAAATTCTGCCGTCTGCATTAGACACACTGAAATAAAGCTTATTCTGGTGTTAAAACTGAACTCTGGAAGTTCTTTTGTCTTCCATTAAGCCATCTAAGACACAAAAAATAAAAATTCAGTCCATGGAATAGTGATCCAATATATAATTAGCAATTAAAGTGCAAACTGGTTTTTTTGTTGTTCAAAGGTTCGGGAAAAGCAAAGAAAACAATGGGAGAGAAGGAAAAAGCTGATAGAAACTGCTGCTTTGTTGACAGAGAAGAATGCTGATGGGTAAGTTTGTTTGGGATCAGAAAGGTCTTCTGTTTGAAAACATATCTACAAAAAATAATTCCCTTCAAAATGAATAAAAGTTTAGTTTTTAAAATACCCCAGTTTTTTTCTTAATATTTAAAACCAGGTGTGCCTTTAGTTTTGTTTGGTTATTAATGTTTTGAGATTTTTTTTCTGTGACTTAAATGAATTTCATGGTTTCCTGACATGTAAACATTTAAAAAAAAATAATTCTATCCAAAGAGAAACAGAATCCAGGTAGAATTTAATATAGAACAACTGCTGATAAAAATCACAGGATTCCAATTGGCAAAGTAGAACCTGAGGTTTTAAGTTATTAAATTGGAGTTAAGTTTGTTGGTTTGTTTTGTTTTCAGAAACTCGTTTCTTTTTTATGCAGGAAGAATTTTAATACACATTTATTGATTATATTTAAATGCTTGTATATAATTTTTGGTTTTTTACTTATTATTATTATGAAATGTTTTACCTCACGCTCATTCATATTTTAGTATATTTAAATGGTAGACATTTTAAGTGGTAGAATTAGCCTTTTCTTGCTCCAGGAAGTCTTCAGCATGATGGGGAGGAAGAGAAGTTCACGGTTGCCCGAAGGCCCTGTCCCAGATGGCTCAGTCAGGATCACCATTTTTTAGCCATCGGCCTTTTATAGCCCACCATTTGTTTAGATCAAGAACTGCAGGGTACATACACAGCTAAGCCAGGAAAATCTGGCATGGAATAAAGAAATGCTTCAAACTAACAAAACCTTGGCCCGTGAGCAGAAACAGGGTGGGAAGTTAGGGATTGGGTTTGTTTTGCAAGAGAGAAACAGGTAAAGGATAGGTAGAAACTGGTTGGCGTTGGTGGTGGGGAGAGAGATTGGGACTTGCTGTCTGAATTTTAAAAAATGGTCATTAGGTAAAGATGGCGACCAGCTTTAGGAGAATTACTTCTTGAGGTCCTGAATTTTAGAACTCGGTTCCATTTATGAGATCTGAAGGTCTTCAAGGGGGAAGAAAGCAAGAGATTTGGTATTGTTCTAAAGACTTTTTCTGATACAATGAAAGCAGAAACCAGTTTATAGACGCTCTGTATGTTCAGAATTAGACCACATACCCTCTCTATACCTTTCCTCTCTCTCCTCCTCCTCCTCCCCTCTCACCCGTCACACTAATTTCGCGGCTGGCCGGGCTGCCTGCTGACAGCAGTATGTGCTGCCATATGAGGGGACAGGGTTTGATTTTTGGCAGCCTGTGCCATCTGTCACTTCCCTTCCTGGTGACTGGCAGAGCTTCTGGCACCCCATGCCTTCTGAGGCACGCTCTGGGGTCTTGTTTTCTTTATGGTCCACTTGGTTAATCACTGAGCACGCTTTTTTTTTTGAAGTTTGGAATGAGGGTTAAATAAGGCCACGGCTAGCAGAAAACCGAAATGGAAACAATTGTAAAGGAATTGTCTCACCTCTTTATCTCTAGAGCGTATAGAAAATTGAGCATCTGTTTTTACCTCCATTTTGTAGCTGAGTTTGACGGCATCTCCAACACTATACAGTCCCCTGGAGAGCAAATCTTAGTTAATTGATGGGTCTGGTCATATAGTAACTGAGTTATTAGAGAAGTAGATTAATTAGCCCATTCTTTCTGCACAAGTACAACTTATTAACTAATTGAATTTTAGCTATTTCTTGCATATAGTCTAGCAATGACCTTTTTTTTAATTAAAAATTCTAGATACCTATAGACAATCTTAAACATCTGTAAATATGAGTTACAATGTGATATTAAAATGAGGATGAAGAATAAAATATGAAGCCTTTAAGTTAGGAAGGACATAATTTCTTTTAAAAAGATTTTTAGTTGTCCCCACTAAGGGCTTGTTTCCTCTTTAAATAATAACTTCTTAATAGAAAAATGTATTTTATGAAGATTTCCCAGTTTAAAGAATCATGACTGAGGTTACAGTCCAGGCGACAATTAGCAGTCACAAAATTGAAATATTTGGACAATGGCCTTAGGGTAGAGAAAGCAGCATGCAAATCCTCGGGTCATAAGAATTATTGTGGAGCTCACCACAGCTGCACTGAGGGCTTCTGCAGGGCCTTTAATACACTGCACTTGAGGGAACAAGTGCTTTATCCTCTTAATTATGCAAGTAGGAAATCATGTTTTGTTTTTCTATTTGGGGAGCTGTTAGAGCCATGACAACATGCTGATTAGCAACATTTAAGCTATAATTGATCTCTGTACTAAGTAGGAGAAATTGTCACTTGATGAATAGGTTTTAGAAGCAGAACACTAATGCGTGTGAAATTTGTTTTGCAGCTTAATTGTAGCCAGCAGGTTTCACCCCACTCCATTACTGCTTTCTTTACTGGAATTTGTTGCTCCTTCCAGGCCTTTTGTTGTCTACTGCCAGTATAAAGAGGTAAATCAAGTGTGTTACTTTAGCTGTTATAGTTCAAGTTTGAGACTATTCTGCTGTATAACCTACTGTTTGGGTTTTTTTAAGCCATTATTAGAATGTTACACGAAGCTGAGGGAAAGAGGCGGTGTCATTAACCTAAAGCTGTCGGAAACCTGGCTACGGAACTACCAGGTAAGGATTACAGTAAGTGGCTGTCAAACAGCATGAACAGTGGGGCTCAAAACTCTCTAAAAATAGGGAGTTTGGACTGACTGACCCTCTGCATAAGCTCATGCGTCGGTTTTACCTGAGAGTAGTGGGAAAATACTCCGGGAGGTTTAATGCATCGTTGCAAGAAATGCAAATGGAAATATTTCATTTGCTTCTTACAAAGCATTTCATTTAAACGTTTGCTGAAGTATCTGTAGCAGGCTGGCAGGTGTGAGAGTTGCTCTGCTGTAGTGGCTGGCCTGAGGTGAGGGACCATCTAATGTCATGTAAGAGAGATGTAGCAAAATATTACAAGTGTTTATTTGGTTTCGGTTGGTTTGAGAGCTGAAAAAAATATGCAATGTTAAGAATTGTGGTGATTTACAAAGTCAGTTTCTTGTTAAGAATTGTGGTGATTTACAAAGTCAGTTTCTTCAAATAACACATTTTTCTGGAACTAAAGTAACAAGTAGTTTCCCTTCACTTCTGGGAACTGAACAACGAGAAGATGAGGAGGAAAAACATCTCCATGGCAATAAATGTCAGTTCGACTAACTTGGTTTGAACGAGGACTAACTTGGTTTGAACAAGGTGATTGCAGACAGGGAGCACCCTCTCAGCTAGGAGGAAGCAGAAGCATACCTGACTTCTGAGCAGCTCAGTACCTCTGCAGAGGGGTGACTTAATTGGGTGGCCACAGTCACTGGCTATTGACGAGACAACCAAATTGGGAATGATGAGGAGATGGATAGAAGATGTTCCCACGGGTTGGGCTTGGCAAGGGTTGCTGTGGGGAGGCATGGGCAGGGTCAGAACTGTCCCCTCTCCTGGGCACAGGTCAATGGCTTAGACCATCAGGGCCGGGAGGAAGCATAACAGGAGAAAACCTTTACAGAAGAGTGTGATGGAGCTGAAAGCCACGGGTCAGTGCTGTGTCTTACCCTGAGAGTAGCTAATAAAGATCTTAGAGTGACGGAATGGAAGTGACCGATGACCGACTGCTGTTTTCTTAGACCAGCTGTGGTTTCTGGCAGAGTACACCAGTGCTGAACACGTTCCTGAGACTTTCATGTATCCCAAACCTTGACTTCATACTTCTGGAAATGGCATGAAGAAGTACTTAGTGAGGCAGTAGCCTGTAGTTCTATGTGTTTCTGTAACTGATTTCCAGAATGCAGATACTTGGCCCTTTAAAGATAAATACACTTTCCAAATGGCTGGAAAAAAGATTACATCTTATAGTATAAGTTTAAATTACACAATTTGATATGCTTGTATAGAATGAGTTTTTTACAGATGCTTGGTTTTTTCCCTTTGTTTTGGGTTTTGTTTTTTTTTAAAGGTCTTACCAGATCGAAGCCATCCCAAACTGACGATGAGCGGTGGTGGTGGGTACCTTCTGTCTGGAATAACCGTTGTCCTGGATAAGGGCAAATCTGATTCCAGTCACTTAGAAGCACTGAAGATGGAAGAGCCATCCTCTAAAAGATGCAAAGTTGAAGACCTTCATTGTTAACGTTTGAAGAATTGATTTGGTTTTTAGATCTCGGGAGCCTCACTGTTAGTAAAATAACAATCTACTTTCTGTGCTGTGGGCGGCACAGCGACGGTACCTGTCGTACAGCCCTCAGCAGAGAGCAGCAGAACTGCCCGCGGGGAGGAAGGGCTGCCTCCTCTTCGCCAGTTCCCGTCATCAGAATGAGAAGCAAAACCCTTGGAAGCAAACACCACACCGAAAACACAGTCACTTCAGAAGGAAGAGAAGATCGAGAGAAGATAAGGCATCAGAGAAGGTGTTCTGTTTGTTTGCTGCCAAAAGTGGGAATGATGAAGTAGGGTTTTTTTTTTTGTTTTTTAAAAGGTTGAGTCCAACACATCAACACATCTCACTCAGCTTCCCCTTTTCCCTGAACAGCCTCAAGGGACAGCGTTCTGTGTCGTGATCTGCACCCTCCTTGGACACAGAACCTGGCTGCTTTCAGTAATTTAAGGAAGCAGAGTGAATATCAAAAATAATACACTTTTTTTTCCCCAAAGGAACAATAAAAAGAGAATACTAAAACTTTACAGCATGACCCCGTGTTTTCCTGAAATAAATACAGAAGAGAAAGTGCATGTGCATAAATTAAAAAAAAACAAATAATCTAAACAGAATGTCTCTATTAGTATTGCCTGTCATTTTCCTGAGAGTTGTTATATGTTTTTATTTTGATACAGCTATTTTGAAAATGTCTCTATGTACATATATTTATTCTACTGTTTTCTCTCTCATGATGTGTAGCTTTTTTTATTAATTTTTTAACTTTGCATTTGCCTCGTCAATTAAATGGCAGGATGTTTTTCCTAATGAGATTTAATTCCGTTTTCTTACTTTCCCCTCCGTTTGGAACTAAAGAGGTCCAGCAGGGGCTTCAGGAGGAGAGTACCCTCCCTCACTGCACCCCATGGAACCCCCAGTGGGAGCTCTCGGCCCAGATGGGAGTTCCTGGAGCCAGCACATTCCCTCATCAGTGGGAATGTGGAGCTTTCAGACTTGATAAAGCTGTAAAATTCTGTATACTGGGAAGAGTAATGCTCTGTTATAACACCATTAGCTCAAAGCTAAATTAAAAAAACCACAAACTAGGGGTTGTATTTTGTGTAAGGAAGCAGTTAAAGGTTTCCCTTGGTTGAGCAGGTACGTCCTCATGTTTTCATCTGCCTCCATCCTGTTTCTGTGAACATCCCATCTTTTCTTTTATCCTAATTTTATGGAAAGGTTTTCTTTCCTTTTTTTTACTTACATGAAAAACCCATAAAGGGAGAGGTTCTCCGCATGGATTTGAAAAACATGCTTTGCCCCTCACCTTCTCATACAGTGTGTTTGGAACAGAAATGTGATATCTGGTTTTTACGAACTTGATTGGTTGTGGGTTTTTGTTTGTTTTTTTTTTTTAAATTCTGGATTTCTCAACTTCTTTCAAGAATTAGTGGGGAGAAGGGGGGGTAGGGAAGAGGCATTTTCCGTTTGCTGTATGTCCGCGTGTGCATCCTGAAGGTAAACTGGGACTTCAGAAGCGTGGGATGGAATTCCAACAGCCCACCTTAGCAGACTGGGAAGAGCCTGGACGCAATGGAAAGGCGAGAAAATGATGAAATCAGTGTAAGGCAGGAGATTAATACCCAAAAAAATAACCTGGGCAAAAAAATCTATTTTATTTGTATAATAAAAAGATTGGTTTTGAGAAATAGACGATAGTGGAACACTTGAAAAATTAACTGTAGATGGAAGCCTTCGTTTCACCAGTGCTAGAACCTGCCCCCAGCTTTTAAATGTGCCACCAATGAAAGGTGGTAAGAAACCAAGAAATAATTCGTGCAGAATATTTAAAATCACTGATGTTTCAAAGGGGTGGAACGTACTCTATTTGTAAGAGTGGAAGAGCACATCTCAGTGTAATGTTTTTCCTATTTTTATTGAAGCAGGTGAATAAATGAAACTCTAAAGACTAACGAGGGGAGCATTGCTGAAGTGCAAGTTTGGATTGTCTGAAGCTCTGAGGAACCTTTATAATTTTACACGTGATAAGGTACAGAACAAATGAGAGGAAAGAGAGTGCCTCCTGTAAGTCTTTAACAGCAGTTGAAAATGAGGGCTGTAATGAAAAGCTTCTCTTAGAAATAAGCCCAGAGGGGGTGAGGAAGAGGCAGATGAGTGGTGCGTACCTGTATTTGGGTGTATAAACCTGGGAGAGCCTCGGGGGAGAATGTCCAAGGACTTCTATCTCCAGCAGCGTAAAACTGAACAAACTGGTGTAGTTTAATGTTGGTGACTGATGTGCAGGTGGGGAATGGGGCAGGTAGGGGGTATGGAACCAGTGGTGGGTTCCTTCAGCCCTCAGGGGGGCAGCCACCCTTCAGAAGGAGCCAGGAATGGGTCTCGGAATGGTTACAGCCACCTCCACACCGCTCTGGGTGCCTTCAAATGGGTTTGGAATGACACGCTGTAGGTTCTCCAAAGCTGGAACTGGGCCACTTCCCCCAGGAGCGAGCAGGAGTGGGTTTGCAGCCTGGAAATGGGGGCACTGGGGTGTGTGTCTGCTCCCCCAGCTCGGCCTCTGCCCAGGAGGGTGACAAAGGAGCTCCAGCTGCTCTTCCCACCTCTTCTACCACCCAGCTTCAATGCCAAAAGCACGCAATTTGCCTTTGAATAATAATGCAAATTGCCCTGGAGAGCTGTTTAAAAAAAAGCTCTAGTCTTACCCATCCCAAAAATGGTGATTTCTAAGTCCTTCCTGGTGCTGGAAAAGTCTGGTGAAACCATGGTCCTACTGAAGTCAACACTCTGTCAGCTGCTTTGAGCCAGGATACAATCTTTGTGTACCTTGACCAAACAAGCTGAACCATCTGCGCGGTCTCACCAGACTCCCCGGGCCCAGACACACAGAACTCAGGGAGCAGTAGCCCACTGCCTGTTTCCTAGTGCCTTCCAGTTAATTGGAGCATAAGTTTGTGTTTTAATGAGTGGGTGGATGAAATGGGTTAAGCTGAGATGACAGATACTGCACATTTACTGATAAGGTGGCTCAGCTCTTTGTGGTCCCTCTCCCCCGCGCGGGGTGTGATACAGGCACCTGAAGACACTGCCACAGCAGAAAGGCTGTAAAAACAGCACATTTGGATAAGTTAAAATTAAATTGAACCCTAGGTATATGTTCCAGTAGAGGGACACAAAGATGCTCCAGGGGCTGGAGCCCCTCTGCTGGGAGGGGGTGCCAAGAGAGTTGGGGGGGTTCTGCCTGAAGAAGGTTCTGGGGAGATCTTTGAGCCTCTTTCAGTCCCTCAAGGGGCTCCAGGAGAGATGGGGAGGGACTCTGGATGAGGGAGGGGAGCCATAGGAGGAGGGGGAAGG
>JAOQGH010000023.1:15152988-15163908 GCA_025769975.1 Gallinago jamesoni | reverse complement strand
GGAGGGGTTCAAGGGCAGGTTGGAGGGGGCTTGGAGCAACCTGGTGTGGTGGGAGGTGTCCCTGCCCAGGGCAGGAGCATTGGAACTTGATGACCTTCTTAACCTGAACCGTTCTGTGATTCTGTGAAATCAATTAGCATTCCTTCTTACCTCTCATGCTCTTGCCAACTGGCAAATAGAAGGCACCTTGTAACTTTTAAGAAATATTGGTGAACTGCAAGTCAATGTTTTGTTCCCCATTTCTGCCTCTGATAGAGCTTGCCTTGAAATAACCCCATCACTCAAATAAGCAAGGAGAAAGTTTGGTCCAAGATCAATGGTTTTTATTATTTCAAACTCAGACAAATTTCTGAAGAACACTAACACAAGTATTTTCACAAGCATATTAAAAATATCTGCCTCGCGCGAAAGGTTATAATACTAAAATTCATGCTATTCAGAATCTCAATAGCATCATAGCAAATTAAAGACGTTTCCAGCTGTATAAATCACTACACTATAGTGGACAGTAAATAGTATTTCCTGGGTTTAGGGCAAACAACAATCCAGTGGCAGTGAATTTACCACAAAATGCAGGTGATGTGGGTACAGCTCCACCCGACCCTGAAACCCCAACGCAGGTCGTCGTCAGCCTCTCCGGTTGTCGTTAAACTTCTCAGCTATTTTCTGCAGCTCCAAGTCCATGGCCGCCAGGTTCTCCAGTTCTTTTTCCTGCAAAAAAAAAACAAACGTAAGGAGCGTTTTACACGTCAGGTTTGTTCCACGAAAACGAGAGCCAAAAGACCGTTTTGGAGGCAGACACCTCCTGCCCCTTGCTGCTCCGCAGTCCCTCCTGCCCAGGTGACGGTCCCTTGGGAGGCTACAACCTCACGGTCGCGGTGCTCCGGGCTCATGACACAGCCAGCACAGTGTGGAACAAGAGGAACACCTCCACCTTCCCAGACGTTAGGGGGAGGAAAAAATTGTGCAGCCATTCTTTTTTATGATGATGACTTGCTAACGCCGTTAAACCTCTCTATAGATGAGTATTAAACCTCCACTGCTCCCAGCCCAGCGCACCAGCCACAGCAGCGGGCAGGAGGAACCCAGCTAGACCAGCTGATGGGTCTAGACCCAGTTTTCCTGGACACCAACGCGGAAGAAGAAGCCCAATGAGAAAAGGACTCGTGCACATGGGAGCTACAGGGAGGACCGGGGGTTTTATTCGCCTGCCGGACCCTCGAAGGAGAGTTAGAGCCCACGGGAGGAAAAAATCTCCTTCCTCTTCCTCTCTTGCAGCGGACAAAAGCTATGGAGGAGGCACAGCGGCTTTGTTCTACAAACCCTGCCCTGGGGGAGTTCCACTGAATTCGTTCAAAGAAAGCAGATTTTTAAATCGCTGAAGATCTGGCTCTCGACGTGACTTAATCTGGTTTGCGTTTGTCCACACAGGCTTTCCCAGTTTCTAAGCCCATTGGGAATGGACTGAGAGCCCAGAATGTCCAGAGAAAGGCTTGCACACCTACCTCCTCTTCCGTCAGAGGTCTCTGCCGCAGGCTTCCCCTCTCGCTCCCGGTGGCCTGACGTTTTCTCACCTCTTCTCCAGAGTTGTACAGCTCCGGGAATTCAGCCGATTTCTTCCTGTAATTCAGCAGCTCTGCCAGCTGCTCCATCTTGTTGTCCTGCCTCCTCCTAGCGTACCTGCTCGTTTTGCCAAGACTCCTCTTCTCGCTGTGGCCGTGGTTCAGAGCGCTCAGGAGTTGCCTCTTCTCCCACCAGTCGTAGTCGTGATATTCAGGGAAAAGACCCTTCTGGTTCAGGGGGGTCCTGCCTTCCTCTTTGCCCACCAGAAGCTGCTCCCCTGCGCCGTCCCTCTTCTCCAAGTGCCGGCTCTTCCACCACAACAGTGGGTAGAAGGGGCTGTAGGACGCCCTGGTTCTCTTCTCAATCTCTGCAGGGAGATGGCTTCTATACTCTTCCCTCTCCGTGTATCTCCCCTCTTCCATATTCTCCTCTTCATTTTCCACCTGATCACTGCTGCGATGCTTCTCTTCTACTTCCTCCTCCTCCTCCTCCTCCTCCTCCTCCTCCTCCTCACTGTTCCCCGGGTAGCGCTGCTGCTCTACACTGTCCTCCTTGCTGTAGTGTCTTCTGGCCTGCCCTTTGCGCTCTTGAGTGTATGCGTTCTGTGACCCTTCGTCTTCATCATCCCACAGGTGGTATCTCCCTCCAGCACGATGCTGCTTGTCCTTGCTGCCACCGCTGAGATACTTGTCCAGCTCTTCCTTGCTTTCCTCTCCGAGGTATGTCCTTCCCTCAGAATGGTGCCTCCTTGCCTCCTGTGATCCATCGTGGTGTCTCCTCTCCTCGTGCCATTTCTCGTTACTTTCTTCGCTGTGGTGACGCCTCTTGGTTTCCTCTTCACTGCTCTCGTCGCTCTGCTGCCACCTTTCTCCATGCTCCTCATTTCCCTGGTCTGCACGCCTCTTCTCCTCCACCTCCTCAGACCCATGCCTCCCATGATAGCCGCTCTTCTCCTCACGCTGCTGCTGGGACTCCTCATGATGTTTCTGATGGTGGTTCCTTTGGTCCCAGAGACGAGCCTCCTCTGTGTTTGACTCCTCAGCCAGTCCCTCTTTCTCCCCACCACGGCTCCTCTTCTCTTCAGAGGAGTCATCCATTCTGTGTGTCCCATGATAACCTTTGGCTCTGTAGGGTTGCTTTTCTTCCTCCGTTTCTTCACTCTCATCAGATTCTTCATGCTCTTGCTGACGGGAGAAATCGCGTTCCTCAGACTCGTGGTGGTATTTTTCACTTCTTTCTTCCTCTGCCTCTCCCTCTTCGCCTTCATGAGTTCTTTTGTAAGGGCTCTGCATCCCCTCCTCCGGATGCCGGTGGCCCGTGGGGCGCTGATCCTTCCCCTCGGGGAACTCCTCTGCGCTTGTGCCTCCAGAGTGGGACTTCTTGTTGAGAAGAGCACGCTCTGCCTCTTCCCCGTGACGCCTGCTCTCTTTGCTTTCCTCTTCACTCTGGTAGCTCTTCTCCTCCTCTCCTCGGATTTCCTGATAGCGTTTCTTTTCTTCCATCTGAAGCCTCTCTCCTTGAAGAGACGAGAGGTGTCCATCCTCCTCCTCCTCTTCCTTGCTTTTCCCTTCCTGGTGAGCAAGTTTCTCCTCGTCGCTCCTTTTCAGGGACTTTTTAGATTCCTCTTCTGCCTGGCTCTGTTCTTTCTCCACGCTCCCGGGATGAGGGTTTTCAATCTCTGCCGGGTCCTTCAAATGCCTCGCTTCGAGCTGGTCGTTCTCGCTTCTCTCTCTGTCGTTTCTCCCACCTGCAATAACAAGAGCAGCAAAATGAAGAGACCCTACTCTCCCCCGAAGCGTTACTGCAGTTTAAACAGACACTTGGTTTCCCAAAGTAGCAAGAAGATCTGGACAGAATTAATTTATTTTTTTTTTAATTCAGCTTTTAAAACCAACCACTTTCTAATATTTCACAGGTTTGCCTGGAAAAGCATTACCCAATTTTCATTTTATTAGACATTTAAGAAGTTCCACTGAAATTTCCAGAATAAATTTTCCTCTTTGTTTTTTCCTTTGTTTGTGATCACAGTTTTGGTTTTGAATTAAATTAGCTCTCGGTCCCATTAAAAGTCAACGGGATCTGGGGTTGTGTCCAGTTCTTCAAATGTCTGGCCTTATCCCTCAGGTATCACAAGCTCACAAGAAAAGGCAACTATTTCTTTCAAGCGACTTGAAAACATCTGGGGCTTTTAGCAAATTTTCAGTTCTAAATGGACTGGAAAAGGAAAGGAGGAGGAAAAAAAGGAAAGGAGGAGGAAAAAAAGGAAAGGAGGAGGAGAAAAAGGAAAGGAGGAGGAGAAAAAGGAAAGGAGGAGGAAAAAGAGGAGGAAAAAGAAATCTGTTACTTTGCAATAATTCTGTTTAAAGAAATCATGCTCCTTCCACTATTTCCAAAATGCTAAATGGAATTCAGACTCTGACCCCAACGATCATGATGTGTTTCTGTGAAGATATTTCCGCTTCACTTGTGTCTGACCAACGTCAGAAACAGATCACAAATCCTAAAAGTGTTCAGACAATAGCCACACAAGTTTGCAGATAGCTCATTATTTCTGAAAAGCTTCTCACTATCTGATACTCTTGGAGGAGATCTGTCTAATGGCAAAAACATGGTCCTTACCCTCTCCTTCCAGTAAGAGGTTTTTTCATTTTCCAAAACATGGCAAATATATGGTCAGTTCAAGAGCCTATTTATCGTTCTGTAACCAAAGAAATATAACTGGGCAGAAAAGCCAGATGATCCATCCCTGGAGGGGTTCAAGGGCAGGTTGGAGGGGGCTTGGAGCAACCTGGTGTGGTGGGAGGTGTCCCTGCCCAGGGCAGGGGGTTGGAACTTGATGATCTTTAAGGTCCCTTCCAACTCCAACCATTCTATGATGATTCTGTGCAGGTTGGCACGGTGTCCAGCGTAACCAGCCGTTGAGCAAGTGAACAGGCTGACACCTCGGAAGGGGATGACAGACACCTCGGAAGGGGCACCGAAACTCCATGCTGCGGGAACAAGCTCACCCAGAAGGAGCGCTCCCGCAGGCAGCTCTCAGCACACGTCTCCAGACCTCCCCAGTCAGTCTCACAAACTTCATTATGGTTTCTGGGCTGAGCCAAAGATTCCCTCTTCTGAGCTGGGCATGGGCTCAGCTGCCACCAGGCACAAGAAGACCTTTTGACTGAAGTGGTGGCTGCTTGAAGCCAGTCCCTGCCCTCTGGGATGCCAAATCCAGTCATGTTTGTGGACCCCTCAGGCTACGTCACAGTCACACATCGAGTGCATGACCCTTTTCTGGGATTTTATGAAGGTGGCCCATCCACCTGACATAGCCGGTAGCTCTGTCAGTGCGCGTCATGATTAAGGTAATCATCATGAGATGATGGCAACTAAGATGGTTAAGGGATTGGAGCATCTCCCTGATGAGGAAAGGCTCAAAGAACTGGGGCTCTTTAGCCTGGAGAAGAGAAGGCTGAGGGGAGACCTTATTAATGCTTCCAAGGATCTAAAGGGTGGGTTGAAGGATGATGGAGCCAGACTCTTTTCAGTGGTTCCCAGTGACCAACTTCTTTGGGGTGAGGGTGCCAGAGCCCTGGCAGAGGCTGCCCAGGGAGGGTGTGGAGTCCCCTTCTCTGGAGATCTTCAAGGCCCACCTGGATGCAGCCCTGAGTGATGTGCTCTGGGCAGCCCTGCTTTGGCAGGGGAGTTGGACTGGAGGATCTCTAGAGGCCCCTTCCAACTCTGACAATTCCATGATTCCGAGATTCCCACTGAGATGGTATTAGGATTGGCGATGACCAGTTTGTCAGAGGCGGCTGGAAAGTAGGTTAAGGGGGTTTTGCCAAAGTCTGGCAGCACCCCTCAGATCTGCCAAACTGTGCCCAACGTGACCCTGTGGACGAGGGTTAGTGCGAACAGGTTCGACGGTCTGACTGGTTTTCACCTGGAGATACTACCAAGTGGTCAGTGAAGTCACTTGATAGGGAGGAAGTAACCATAACTCCCCAAAGACCTTCTCTCAGACCCTCCAAGTGGCTTAAGCAGAGCACCACACCAGTCAGCCCAGCACGAGACTCACCAGCTCAGGCTCCTTGAGCCCCTCAGACTAAACGGAAGACTGCAATTTCGACACTGTGAGGCTTCACAGATTCACAAGGGGATGAAATAACAGTTCACCAGCTCCGACACCAGAGAGAATGCACCTAGGAAATTCCTTCTGCCAGTTCAGATAACGCTGTACTTACTCTTCTTCAGGATTTCCTTGCACTCGGGGTCAATGGGGGGTGCGTTTGGTTTGGAGAGCGCGTTGGACAGCACTTCCACAATGCACCGTGTGACCTAGAAGAAACAAAACGGGAGAGAAAATTCTCATGGCAAACCCACAAATCCTATTTCTGCCCCAGTTACTGAGGAAGGCTAGTTTAGGTTTAGAGTTCAGGCTAACATTTTTCCAGTTTTGAGTAATCCCCAGCTCTACCGCAACTTCCCGTGCATTTGGGCAACAAGTGCTGCTCCTCCATCCCACACCAGTGAGAAGAGGACAGTCATTATCTCTTCTAACCTCCCCTTTTGTTTGCATAGGTGACAGGCTCCTTTGGTACTTTTTTAAATATTAAATACCCTATTGAGTACAAGGGAGCGTCAAACGACATGTGGAAACGGCACCCTACCAAAAAAAATAATAATTAACCACTGCACATTTAAAAGATGAGGCCCATCCTGTAGGATCTGCCCAAATGATGCTGCTGCAAAGGTGTTACCAGAACATCACCTGGAGAAGAGAAGGCTTTGATGAGACCTTAGAGCCCCTTCCAGTCCAGTGGTGAGAGCCTGGCCCACGTTGCCCAGAGAAGCTGTGGCTGCCCCATCCCTGGAGGGGTTCAAGGGCAGGCTGGATGGGGCTTGGAGCAACCTGCTGTGGTGGGAGGTGTCCCTGCCCAGGGCAGGGGGGTTGGAACGCGAAGATCTTCAAGGTCCCTTCCAACTCTAACCACTCTATGATTCTACAGTTGCCCGGATCGCCAAGAAACCCAGAGTGCCTTCACACCCTCCATGAGATGCTCCACACTCCCTCGCGTGTGTGAGCTGCAAGCCCTGCCTCTTCCAGTGCTTAACGCTCAACTGGGTCTTCTCCTGGAAGCTGAGGAAACTGATTTTCGGAAGTTGCACAACCTCCTCTAACCCCAACCCACCCCCCACCCCCCCAAAACAGCTCCTCTGCCCAAATTCACAATGATTTTCAAGCGTTGAAGGGGAGTCTCAGGGTGACAACCCAGGGGGCTGGACGGGAGGGGACAACAAAACATTTATGTGGCCCTTTTTTAACTGCTTTTTTAACTGTTTTTAGTTCTTCCCAGGTGTTTACTAATCTAAACTATCACCCCCTCAGCCCATGGAGAGGGCCTGATGTCTATCAAATGGCCGTGTCCTATCAAATGATATTTCGGATCATTTTTCCGAAGTCCCGTGCTGACACGGGGAGCCACCTTCCAACTTCACCAAAGGCACCACTCACCATTTCTTCAGCGTGGTCTTTTTCCACTGGAACCGCACCGACACCTAGAAGGGAAACAAATTGTTCCAGATTCATTAATCCTAGCGACGAGCATCCCCAACAGGAGTCCTCAGCCAAATCAAAAAAAAACAAAAACCGATGAGACGGCTCAGGCTTTGGGTCGGCAGGTGGGTGAACCAGACACATTTTACAGGACATCTTGTCTTATTTGGGATGGAAAAGCAAGGCCAAGTCGCAGCCCAGCACGGGAGAAGAGGCACGTTGACATTTCTAGCTCAAAAAGAAACCATTTCAAACCAAGAAATGGAAAGCAAGGCTTAAATTCCAAGACCGGAGCTTTACTGCGAGGTGGGTCTCCGTGTAGTTGTACTTCTCTCCTGGTTTTTAACCACCAAACCACCAAGGCCTGTTTGCACCCCAAGAACCTTTCAGCTTCTGTGGGGGGTTCTGGGTGCCCTCTCCCTCCTCCCAGCTCCCGCCCAGTAGGAAACCATCTGCAAGGCTTTTAAAGCAACTGCTGCCCCAATGCTACTGGAGAAACCCTGTCTTGCTCAAACATGAGGCAGCTACTGGGCAGAAGGACAGAACCAGAAGGTCTATCTATCTAGATCCCCAGAAGTTTCCCAGAAAGTTCCGTTCATTGAGTTGCTCTGTTACTAACCCTGGAAATAAGCAAAAAAACCAAATCAAACCCCACTGGAAAAAAACTGCTCTGGAAGGAAGTGGCATGACCTATCTCTCTCTGTGTCTCTCTCTCTCCTAAGGACACGGGAGGTGATGAACACCTCCTTGCACCAGCTCTACCCTACCTGGTCCGAGCTATTTGCTCTTTGCTCACAGAATCTTCACGGCTGGAAGGGACCTTCGAGATCATCGAGTCCAACCGCACACGCACACAAATAAAAAAAAAAGAGAAAAAAAACCCACCACACCAAAGACAACCCCACAAACAGACACAACCCCCCCAATCTTGGGCACTAGAGAATGCCCTGAAGGGCCACGTCTACATGTTTCTTCAATCCCTCCAGGGATGATGACTCCACCACCTCCCTGGGCAGGCTGGTCCAGGGCCTGACCACCCTCTCAGGAAAGCCATTCTTCCCCAGATCTCATCTAAACCTCCCCTGCCCCAACTCCAGACCATTTCCTCTGCTCCTGTCATCATTCCCTTGGGAGAAGAGGCCAACCCCCACCTCTCTACACCCTCCTTTCCTCCTTTCACAGAGGCAGGCATGGTCTGTGACCCCAGCACACAGACCTGCACCTCGAGGCGCAGTCCTAAAGTTCTGACACATGCCAGCATGGACTGAAATACCTCCATCACCCTCTGGGTTGGGACACGGGGGCATCTGCTCTCCCTGGTAAGCACAAGGCGGGTTGTGGAGACCAAGGAGGGGGTCAGTTTGCCTTTACAGCACCAGGAAAACCAACGCTGCCCCAGGGAGGTTCCCTGTAAATCCGAGAGGAACGTGCACCTGCACGTTGCTGCAGGAACCAGCCCTGAACCACTGGAAGCAGCAGAACCCTCCTTCTTCTCTGTGTTCCCTTCAGCACCGACCCTGGGTGCAATAACCGAAGACGATATCATAGAATCATAGAGTGGTTTGGGTTGGAAGGGACCTACAAGATCACAAAGTTCCAACCCCCTGCCCTGGGCAGGGACACCTCCCACCAGCTCAGGTTGCGCCAAGCCCCATCCAACCTGGCCTTGAACCCCTCCAGGGATGGGACTTCCCTGGGCAACCTGTTCCAGTCCCTCACCACCCTCACACCAAAGAATTTCTTTCTGGTGTCTGATCTAAATCTCCCCTCTTCCAATTTAAAACCGTTGCCCCTTGTCCTGTCCCTGCACTCCCTGACACAGAGTCCCTCCCCAGCTCTCCTGGAGCCCCTTCAGATATTGGAAGGCTGCTCTGAGGTCTCCCCGCAGCCTTCTCTTCTCCAGGCTGAACAACCCCAGCTCTCTCAGCCTGTCCTCAGAGGGGAGGTCCTCCATCAACCCCATACGTGGCGCGCCCATATAATAATAACAACTCTCTTCATATTTCTACCGTCCTCTATTTTTGCTCCCCCAAAGGCACGTGTGGGAACGGGCTCCTCCCTCCAGCCCCCGTCTCTTCTCTGCCACCGGGGATGGGGAGAGATCCACCCACAGCAGGAGAGCACAGAAGGGATTCCCCTAAAATAGCACAGCATCCCACCCCTCCCCTGGTCCTCCAGCCCGGAGGAGAGCGGGCACCCGAATTTTTGTCCCTCCCGCACCCTCCCCCGCCAGCGGGGTGTGACGAAGCACGGAGCGGCCAAACTTCTGCAGGTCCACTGCTACTGGAGATGCCAACCACGGGCTGACCCCGAGCCCTGGCGGGATATAGGGGAGTCGGGCCGTGCTCCCTGCCTTCGCCCTCCCATCCCCAGGCTCCCGGGAGGTTCCCACGTAGATTAATGACCATTAAGCAAGCGCTCGGTTAACGACGAAAGCTGACAGGCACAGCCGGGAGGATGAGGCTACCATAACCTACTGCCGGAGGAAGCAAATGGTAGTGGACACAAGCAAGAGCTCCCTCGGGGCCACCTGCCAGCTGGAGATGGCTTGCCATCACCTCTGCCTTCCTCTCCACGTGCGCTCAGGAGGGGTGAAGCCATCACCCCCCCACCCCACCACCACCTCCCCCCCACCCCAGGGCTTTGTAGGGACTCAGGAGCCGGTGCAAGGGCAGCGTTTCACCGAGCACACGGTGGGGGGGGGGGATGGAGACCCTGCCCCACAACCAGGGCACGGACCCACCGAGCGAAGCAAAGCCCTGGCTCTGCTTGCCTCTCCTCAACCAAACCTGCCCAGGCAGCCACCATCAGACCGTGGGATTTTGCAGAAGTGCCGAGAGCTCTTAAAGATCACCAAAAAAAAAAAAAAAGAAGAAGAAAAAAAAAAAGAATGAGAAATACGGGACGAATTCCGGCAGTTTTTTTTGCTGGCATCTCCAGGATGGAGACAGATCTTTCGGTAGGTCCCCGGTGACATCCCCGGGTGGCTGTGTCTCATTAACGCCGATGACTCAGTGCGGGGCCACGGCTCATCCCAACGCCAGCAAAGACACCCCCCCCCCCCCAGGGAAGGTCGGGGAAACTTTGGCGCCTCGATTTGCAGAAGCGTTCAGAGAACTAGAAAGTTCCTGAAGTTCAACCTTTCGTCGATTTTCCGGCCCCAAAGCAAACTCCTTCGCTCGCCGGTTCCGGCTGAGGTTTGAGAGGAAGATGCCAAAAAGGGCTGTGAAGAGCTACCCCACCTGTTTGCCGGCAGAAACGGGGAGGGGGGGGGGGAAATCCCAAAAACCTGAGAAATGGGGTCTGCGGAGTAAGTCTAGTGACTCCTCCGGGCTGGGGTCTCTCCCCCCATCTCCCACCCTCCCCTTTGATGACAATAAAGGTCACCGACTTCACGTCGGAGTTTCCGTCCCAGTCCGGGCGGCGTTCCCACCCCGAGAGCCCCGACATCCCCCCCCCCCAATTTTCACTGAATTTTCACTGAATTGTCAGAGTTGGGAGGGACCGTAGAGACCATCCAGTCCAACTCCAGTGACCCCCCCTCTTTCAAGAAACGCCGCCGGAGGCACAAAAGCCCCGTGGAGCCGAGGGGTGGCCTCCCCCCCCGGGTTTAATGGTTATTCCACCCGCTGGCGGGGGATATTTAATTGAATTTTAATCGTTAATTCAAGGGGCAGACCTGAGGCATCCCCCCCCCTCCACGGGAGCGACCCCGGCAAGTCTTTGGGGACAAAAAAATGCATTTTGGGCTCAGGAAGGGAGGGGAGAAAAATACATTACGAGCAGCCCCCCCCGCACAGCGTGCGGGGACACCG
>JAOQGH010000023.1:15138877-15151864 GCA_025769975.1 Gallinago jamesoni | reverse complement strand
ACCCCCCACCCCCCAACCCCCCCCCCCCCCCCCCCCCCCCCCCCCGAAAAGGGGGACAGCGGGGTTTCCCCGCCTCCAGCCGGGAGGATGCGGTGTCACTCCCGCCAGAGGAGGAGGTGCGGTTACTCCATCCCCCTCCAACCGCTTCCACCAGGCACCACCACCGCTCCCTTTCCCGCTCCGTTCCCCACCGCAGCCTTTTCCCAGGTTTCCTTCTTTCTCCTCCTGCGAGGTGCCTCTCCCTTCCCCTCACACCGCGGCCCCAGCACACCCAGAACCGGAGACCAACTGGGAAGGGATCTCCCCCCCCGCCCCCCCCCGGTGTCATCTGCCGAGTGAAGGGCATGGGGTGTTCCTCAAGAGTTATCCCGGGGGATTCTCCGCTCTCCACACCCGTCTCCAGGGGCCAAGCTCCCGTTTTGCCGTGAGGACGCTCAGGGGAGCAGCCAGGGCAAACCATCAGACATCAAGTTTGACGTCATTGTCTTCAAACGGCCCCCACCGTCCCCATCAGACCTTGATGGGCTGGAAAGCACAAAGGACAAGCTGCGAGGAGCTCCCTGTCCCAACACAGACATTGTAAGACCAGGACCTCTTTTGTGTTTCCTTTCATTAACCCTTAGAGGGCCACCTCCAAATTTGGTGTATTGTTTCATTTTTTTCAGTTGATTTCCCCCCCCCCCTTAGTGCTAAACAGGTGGCCCTTTAATTGCCAGTGTTCCTGGAGGACAATGGACCTGGTAGATCCACGTGGCAGCTACCCCCATCATCGTTCTGTCTATGATCGATGCCAGGCTGACACAGCCACATGTCCCTTAAACGCATAAAAGAGGACACAAGGACACAACGTTCCAGTGAAACTCACGTGCAGCTTCATCCGGGCACAAAGGAAGCCAGGAACTTCAGCTCCCTTCAAAGCTCATTTCAGAAGACAACCTTCAACGGTGGTTCCCAGTGAGAGGACGAGGGGCAACGGGCACAAGCTGGAACATGGGAAGATCCATTCAAATCTGAGGAAGAACTTCTTTGGGGTGAGGGTGGCAGAGCCCTGGCAGAGGCTGCCCAGGGAGATCTTCTCTGGAGATCTTCAAGGCCCACCTGGATGCCGTCCTGAGTGATGTGCTCTGGGCAACCCTGCTTTGGCCGGGGAGTTGGACTGGAGGATCTCTAGAAGGTCCCTTCCAACTCTGACAGTTCCATGATTCCGTGATTCCATGAACAGGTTGCAGAAGCTTGGTTCAGAAGACAACCTTCAACAGGAGGCAAAGCCAGATGCTTCGCTCACTTTGCACCCCGATGACAGTTGCTGCAAGATGACAGAACCCATGACAGAACCCTGGCCACCACAAAAAGCAAATCAACACAGCAGCATCTCTGCCCCCTCAGTGCCCCCTCCTGCATGCCGTTCCCGTACTCTTTGGCCACGTCCCCGTCTCCACAAGCAGATGCTGCTTTGGAAATCACCAGCCTCAACCTTGGGAAGTCAAGAGCCCAATTCAGAAGACTATGAAGAAATTCACTGGCTCAAAAGATCCCCATGTCCTCTTCCATCTGTGTGAGGATTCAGCTTGGTCTCAACAGATCGCAGAATCCCATGGGGTTGGAAGGGACCTCTGGAGATCATCTAGTCCAACCCCCTGCCAAAGCAGGGCCGCCCAAAGCAGGTCCCACAGGAACATATCCAGGTGGGTTTGAATGTCTCCAGAGAAGGAGACTCCAACACCTCCCTGGGCAGCCTCTTCCAGGGCTCTGCCACCCTCACAGCAAAGAAGTTTCTCCTCATGTTTAGGTGGAACTTCTTATGTTCAAGTTTGTGTCCATTTCCTCTTGTCCTAACTTCCTCAGCTGCCCATGAGAAAGAATTTTAGGTGAAACATTTGCCATTTAATCATTCTCTGCTTCCCAGGCACTCTCTGGTTGTCTTGTTGTGGCTGCTCTACTCCAGTGTTCGCTTGGCTACGCTTAGGTTGGACATGACAGTCAACGGGGGCAAGTGACACAAAGATACTGAATGAAAACAGCCAGTTCTGAGGTATCGGTGCGCAGCACAAGTCCTGTTGAGAGTTGGTACAACCACCACTGGAGAAGCCCTCTTGCTGCAGCAGAGGGCTCTGAGATGACACGGTCCTGCACCCCTGCCCTAGGTGGCTCCTCACCCATCCCTCGCGCTGCAGCAGCAATCACGGAGGCTTCTCAGCTGTTTTCTCTGTGCCGGTGGGTTTATTTCTTTTTGACTCGTAGGATTTCTCTGAAATGCCCTCTCCCCTCAGCTTTGTGTGAGCTGGTCGCAAAGAATCAAGAAGTCCTGTATTTGGGAAGATGTTAAAGCACTGGTGGGACGTGGTCCACCATCGGTTAAATCAGGGGCTACATGGGAGCAGATGTTGGTGCCTCCAGCTTTGACCAGAGCCGAAGTTACAGATCTCTGCAGGTTCTGCAGGAGGTCACCCAAGACTTTCATGACGGAAGGAGCGACCAAACTGGAATGGCAGATACCCAATTCTATCTCCAGCACCCGAGGGGCTGGAAAACCAGAGAGAGAGAGAATCCAAGTACCTCACCTGCAGTTAATTTAAGTCAGCCCATCTTTTCAAAACCACGTGGCTTCACGTGGACTTTTACAGCCAGGTGTGAGCTTCCCTGAAGATCAGGAGAGAGCTGGGGCCGCATGAAGCCAGGATCATAGCAGGCAGTGGCAGATTTCGCTCCATCATCTGGGAGCGGCACACCTCAGCCTCCCTCCTCATGTGTCAGAACTTCCATGGCAGTGATGGAAGTTCTCGTGATGTTGTGACAGCCCATCGCCCTGTGAAGAAACACTATTTATCCTGCTGGATTCCCTCAAACACAAACGCTTTTAAAAAAATACACGCTTGGCTCATGCCAGAAGCCAGAACTTCAAAGGATGACAAGCGAGTTTCCGTGTCTGAGCTCCTTCTAAATTAAGAGGAGACTGCTCAGGGAGTATGAGGATTGCTCTCCTCTAATTAGATGTGCTAGTGGGATTATCTTCATTCTTGGATGCCAATTAGATTCATAGAATCATAGAATTGTTTCGGTTGGAAAAGACCCTTGGGATCATTGAGTCCAACCATCAACCCTACTCTACACAGTTCTCCCCTACACCATGTCCCCCAACAACACATCTTAAACACACCCAGGGATGGTGACTCAACCCCCTCCCTGGGCAGCCTGTTCCAGTGTCTGACCACTCTTTCTGTGAAAAATTCTTTCCTAATGTCCAGTCTCAACCTACCCTGTTGGAGCTTGAAGCCATTCCCTCGTTCTATCACCAAGTACCTGTGAGAAGAGACCAGCACCAACCTCTCTGAGGTGTCCTTTCAAGTAGTTGTAGAGAGTGATGAGGTCTCCCCTCAGCCTCCTCTTCCTCAAACTAAACAGTCTCAGCTCCTTCAACCGCTCTTCACACGATTTGTTCTCCAGGCCCTTCACCAGCTCCGTTGCCTCCTCTGCCCCAGCTCCAGCCCTGCGATGTCTCTCTTGGATTGAGGTGCCCAGAACTGGACACAACACTCCAGGTGTGGCCTCACAGTGCTGAGCACAGGGGGACACTCACCTCCCTGCTTCTGGGGGTCACACCATCTCCACTCCAAGCCAGGATGCCCTCGGCTCTCTCGGCCACCTGGGCACACTGCCGGCTCATGTCCAGCCACGTGTCAATGAGCCCCCCCAGGTCTCTTTCCGCCAGGCAGCTCCAGCCACACTGCCCCCAGCCTGTAGCGGGGCAGGGGGTTATTGTGGCCCAAGGGCAGGACCTGGCACTTGGCCGTGTTGAAGCTCATCCCATTAACGTTGGCCCAATGAACCGATCTATCGAAGTCTCTCTGTAGAGCTTCCCTATCCTCATGTGGATCAACACTCCTGCTTAGCTTGACGTCATCTGTGAACTTGCTGATGATACACCCTATGTCCTTATCAAGATCATCAATAAGGATGTTAAACAGCAATGGTCCCAACACTGAGCCCTGAGGCACACCACTTGTGACCGGCCACCAGCTGGGTTTAAATCCATTGAGCACCACTCTTTGGGACCATCCAGCCAGGGCTTGATCCAGCAGATCGTGTGCTCATCCAGGCTGTGTGCTGCCAGTTTTTCCACAAGAATTCTCTGGGGGACAGTATCGAACGCTTTTCGAAAGTCCAGGTATATAATACCCACAGCCTTTCCCCCATCCAATAATTGGGTCATCTTGTCATAGAAGGAGATCAGGTTGGTCAGGCATGACCTCCTTTCATAAACCCACACTGACTAGGCCTGATCCCCTGGTTGTCCATTATGTGGCTTGTGATGGCTCTCAAGATCACCTGTTCCATCGGGGTAATGGAGTTGCACAGATGCAAAGATGATGAGGGGCCTGGAGCATCTCCCTTATGAGGAGAGGCTGAGGGACTTGGGTCTTTTTAGTCTGGAGAAGAGAAGGCTGAGGGGGGATCTGATCAATGCTTACAAATACTTAAAGGGAGGGTGTCAGGAGGATGGGGCTGGTCTTTTTTCAGTGGTGCCCAGGGACAGGACAAGAGGAAATGGGCATAAGGTCCAGGTCCAGGTCTCTCTGGATGGTGGCACAGCCTCCTGGGGTGTCAGCCACCCCTCCCAGTTTTGTATCATCAGCAAACTTGCTGAGGGTACATTCCATCCCTTCATCCAGGTCACTGATGAACATATTGAAGAGAACTGAACCCAGTCCTGACCCCTGGAGAACACCACTTGTTATGGACCTCCAACTAGATGCTGTGCCACTGACCACAAACCCCTGAGCTCTGTCTTTTAGCCAGTTTTCAGTCCACCTCACTGTCCATTCTTCTAATCCACACTTCTTAAGTTTATCTATAAGCATGCTGTGGGAGACAGTGTCAAAAGCCTTGCTGAAGTCAAGGTAGACAACATCCACCGCCCTCTTCTCATCTATCCAACCAGTCATGCCATCATAATCTCTAGTCTCAGACTTTCTTCAAAGAAAATCTAAAGAATCTACAGTATATTTCTGCTCCAGAACCAAAAGAACCTTAAAAGTTCAGGTCAACTCTTCCTTAATTGTCTTATTTGGTCATCTTAAAAAAAAAAAAAAAAAGATTTTGCTCACTTGTAGCCCTCTTCTCTTCCATGCAGGATCCTTCTCGCTCCAGCTCTTCAGTGATATATCTTTACCACAGAAATAAATTCAAGGGTTATATGGCCAAACTGAAAAGAGGTTTAAAATATGCCTATGGGACATATCATAATCGTTAAGGGGTGTTAAAAATATATGCACAGACTGCTGCGGTCTTCTGAAAAAAGCCCTGTGCCAAACAATTTAAATCTTCAGGGCCTCTGGATACACAGCAAAGGCTACAGGAGCTGAAAAGACATCACCAGAATGAAACAAAAACTCCAAAACCAAACCAAACCAAAAAAAAAAAACAACATCCCCCAATCCAAACCCAGACCTGAGATTGGGAAGATCCGGTCTGAAGACAAGCATTTCCCCAGCATCCCAGGTTTCCCACAGCAGCATCCTCAACACACGCCGCTCACGCACCCCCGTCTCCTGCTGTCGGAAAAGGATGCACTGGGGTTCCAGGGGAAATCTGCCACTCCACAGGAACCCACCACTAACCTCAAACGTGGCTTTTGAGCCCCGGGAGCCCTTACACGATTACTCATGGCTTTATGAGTTTGGCTATGACTAAATCCTCCCCCAGCTTCAGCCGTAAGGACATTGCCTTGCCGACAACAGGAGCGACCTCCGCAGCCCCAGATGCCTCCTCCTCGGCAAGGGGGAGCACCCCAACACCCTCCTCACGAGTCCTGGATGATGAGAAGCCCCAAAAGCTGGCGTCTCTTCTTGGCCCAGCTTTCGGATGCTCAGCGTCGCCGCAGTCCCCAGGCAGCTGATGCCCAGAGAGCAGCCCGAGAGCTGTGGGGCATCTCAGCCTCCAGCCTGGGCGGGAGGGACCCCCCTCTGCCCCCCAGAAATCCACGAAACAACCCCTGCCCAACATATTACCAACCCCACCGGTAACCTCACTGGTGAAGAAGGTTGGGGCTTGTGCAGTGGCCTGTGAAACAGGGTGGAAGTTTCTTCCAGCAAGCAAAATGCTGACTGAAGCCCTCATATTTTGAGCGCTGCTTGTCATTAAGCAAAAAAGACTTTTACAGTTGCCTTTGCACTGCAAAATAATTTCATTTAGGCCCCATTCAGTGTTTCTGCCTGCATTTTGTCAGCTGGGTGTATGTTCCATTTAATATTTACAGACTGGGGCACCAGTCTGGCTTACTCAGTAATTCATTCCTTTAAATATTTATAGCCCTTTGACTCTCAGCAAGGGTTCTGAACAATAATTGTTCCAGGGTTGATTGTGTCATGGAGATTTCATGGCAAATTTCAAATCTGGAAGATAAAAACATAGAGATTTCCGCAACAGACCGTAACGATTTCAAAGGAAGCTTTCAATTGCTGAACGACCTACGTGCTAAAAAATATTATGTATTCCCATTATGCCCTTGCACAGGATCGCAGACTGAAAAACATGGGTACTCCCACTGGAAAAGGAATCGCCGAAGACATTTTCAAACACCTCTTTTCAGTTGCCACTGCCACTAAAAATAGAAACCCGGCTGCAAAAAAGGCCCTACGAAAGAACGAGCAAAACCTGCAAAATGCCAGAGGAGTTCTTGCTGCCATCTCTTCCCCCCCAAGAAAATCCTTTTTTTTTTTTTCTTTCACGTACCTGGATTTTAAGACTTTTAGGCTCTCTGTGTGAAATGCTGCGGGCTTATAAAAAAAAGGCTTAAGGGGCTTAAGTTTAAAGGCAGCCTCGGGGAACTGAAAACACCTGGCAGATACTCCATCAGTGTAAATTTGTCCAGTCCCATCGAATTCAGAGACTACGTTCAAAGGATGCCAGCTGAGAACCGGGACCAGGGAGCACATCCCTGCCCTGTCATTTTGGACTTTGCTGTAGAAACGTGAGTTTTCGGGCATTCCTTCCTGGGTCAGACGGTAACTACCTATGCTTGGGATGCAGGGACAATTTTCCAGAGGCAGACGATAGTTATAATTCCTCTGGAAGATGCCATACGGACAAGGCAAGGCAGGGTCTATCAGGGAGGTTTCCTTGCTCACACACAACCCCCTGTTCACCATCCACCACCGTCCTTCCGCTCCCGAGTTTTCTCCACTCTCATCTCCCCCTGGAGTCACAACTCCAGGGGACCTCAGATGATACCTCACCCCAACAGCAAGGCAGAGGAAGCAGAGGAACCATGTTTCCGAGCTGATGTCCTGGCAAACATGTTCCCCGACCGGGCAGCAGGCCAGCCGGGAGGGCGATCCGCGCCAGCCCCGGGAAAGCAGCCACCAGCATGGATGGATCAGGTGGGCAGGAACATCCAGTGGGATGATTCCATCGTTCCATCAGTGGGAAGAAGCCCAGCAGAGAGCGGCACTGCAAGCCAAGCGGCTGTAACCACTTCTCCTCGCAGGAGGAGCACCCAGAGCTTGGCTCCCCAAAAAAGCAAAGGCTTTCGAATGCAACCTAACCCTTCCCTCTGTCCCCGCCATAACCAAGAAACCACCCTCTCAAGGGTCACCAGAAACTTTCCAGGGTTGAAGAGCTATTCTGCAAAGGGCAGAATTAACAACACACGAATACAATGATTTTGAATGTCTCCCCTTTTCTCCTCAAGGATCCCACCTTGCTCCTGCATCCCAGCCCGGTCCAGTGGCCGTTCCAACCTCCCTCCCTCTTGTCCCAACTGTTTCGGTCGGGCACGCTGCAGTCTGGAGCTGTGCAAGCACCAAGATGGCCAGGATGGCCAGGAGTTGACCGACTCATCATTGTTGATGTGGGCCTCTTCTCTCTGGCCACCTGCCAGAAACATTAATTTAGGTCCTTCCAACACAGATGGTCCACAAACCTCCTGGCTTTGTCTCTGCTGCACAAACAAGCTGGGTGGCACCAGCAGACCAAGGCTCCAAGAGGGGATGCTGCAGGGGATCCCACGGCCCCACACCAGGGCCACTGCTCTGTCCCTTCTCCAAAGATGTCTCCCCAGGCAGGGAGAGGAGCAGGCTCTGGCAGAAGCTCACCTCCACAGTGCCTGGCACTCGCTTGCCACCCAGTCCGTCTCTCAGTGGCTGCGACGAGAGGATTATGACTTTGTGGCTGCCAGAGAGCAGATATGGGGTTCCCCTTGCACTTCTTGGAGAAGCACCGATTTTCAACCAGCGGCTGAGGTTCTCTGGAACTGGAACGGGGCAGCCTGCGGGCAGGAGCGGGCAGAGAGCAACGGGCATCTTTGCTGACGTTCAAAATCCCGTCACATCCACCTGCCTCTGCAGCTTTCCAGCCAAAAACCCTTGCCGTGTGCTGCAGGCCCCGGGCCAGGGATGGGGAGCCAGCAGAGAGCCTGCCAAGGAATGGAGAAAATAGCTCCTTCAAGATTAAACGTCCTCACAAGGTGGATTCCAGCAGATGGCAAGAACCACGACCCGTCATCCAGGGGTACTAATGTGGGAACTGCTTTCCTTGCAGAGGTGACCTTGACCAGCCAGGAGCCAGGCTCCCATGGGACGGGGGTGGTGGCAGCTCTCCCTGGAGAAGGTCCTCAGCACCTTCACTGCCATTTGTGTTGGGAGCTACCCAGTCCTCAGGCCTGAAAAAGCAGGTGTAAGGTGTTCTCCTTCTCACAGTCGCTCTGGATTTTCAACCAGCAGCCGTTTCTGCTCCCGAAGGCTTGGCCCTGCATCTCGGCCTCCAGCAACACCACAAGGTTCCCTCAGCCTTCCCGCTGGCAGCCAGCGGTGGCCACGCTCAGCCAGGACACAGTGGGGGGTGACTCAGTCCAGCCACTCCACATGACGTTTTAAAAGCTGAGCAGAAAGCACCTTAAACGCCCTGGGAGGAAAAAAAACCAGTATGTGCTGGTGCAAGCCCTGATGAAAGGTCTGGCACCCAGTTGTAACTCTGGGGGCAGAGAGGTGACGCAGGTGGGAAGAGCAGAACAAGTGACCCTGGAAGAGACCTCTGCCACCCTGGCCATGGGGAAGAGCAAGCCGTTGCAGGTGGCTTCGCCAGCTCTCACACGGGGCGTGCGGAGCCTGCAAAGTGTCACCTCCTGGCTTTGGGAAGAGATGCTTCCAACACACCTCCTTCCCCGCGCAGACCCGTGTCGGGTGGCTGACTTACGGGTAGCAGACAAGCTGGGCACAAAACTAAGAGGACATGTCCCTTCAAAGTTAGCAGCACCCACCAGAGCGTTTGGGTGACTGTCCCACCCAGGCTGAGCAGCTTTGAGGACAGCCTGGGACCACCCTGGCACACAGGAGCTCCGCTCTTAGCTGCGGCCCGATGGCTATTGCTGGCCCAAAACAGCCAGTCCCTCCTCGCCAAGGGCACCAGAGCCTCCTTCACCCCTAGCCCCAACAGCAGCCACACAGCAGACCCCTGCCAGGACCTGCCACCCTCTCCAAGGCCTCACATGGGGTGAAATGGGGCGAAAACTGATCAGTGGCCGGTCACCAGTAGTGTCCCTCAGGCCTCAGTTTTGGGGCCAGTCTTGTTTAATATCTTTATTGATGATCTAGACAAGGGATTGAATGCACCCTCAGTAAGTTTGGGGATGACACCAATCTAGGTGGGAGTGTTGATCTGCTTGAGGGTCAGAAGGCTCTACAGAGGGACCTGGACAGGTTGGATGGATGGGCCAAGGCCAGTGGGATGAGGTAGAACAAAGCCAAGTGCTGGGTCCTGCATTTGGGTCCCACCAACCCCCTGCAGCGCTACAGGCTTGGGGAGGAGTGGCTGGAGCTGCCCAGCAGAAAAGGACCTGGGGGTGTTGGTGGACAGCCAGCTGAACATGAGCCAGCAGTGTGCCCAGGTGACCAAGAAGGCCAACGGCATCCTGACCTGTGTCAGGACCAGCATGGCCAGCAGGAGCAGGGCAGTGATGGTGCCTCTGGACTGGGCACTGGGGAGGCCTCACCTCGAGGGCTGGGTTCAGTTCTGGGCCCCTCACCACAAGAAGGACATTGAGGTGCTGGAGCGTGTCCAGAGGAGAGCCACCAAGCTGGTGAGGGGTCTGGAGAACAAGTCACATGAGGAGAGGCTGAGGGAAAGGGGCATGTTTAGTTTGGAGGAGGCTGAGGGGAGACCTCCTTGCCCTCTGCAACTCCCTGGAAGGAGGGTGTAGAGAGGTGGGGGTTGGCCTCTTCTCCCAAGGGAATGACGACAGGAGCAGAGGAAATGGTCTGAAGCTGGGGCATGGGACATTTAGATAAGATCTGAGGAAGAATGACTTTGCTGAGAGGGTGGTCATCCCCTGGACCAGCCTGCCCAGGGAGGTGGTGGAGTCACCATCCCTGGAGGTGTTTAAGAAACGTGTAGACGTGGCACTTCAGGGCATGCTCTGGTGCCCGGGATTGTTGGGTTGGGTGTTTTGGTTTGGGTTTTTTTTTGGTTTTGGGGTTGTTTTTTTCTGTGCGTGTATGGTTGGACTCGATGATCTCAAAGGTCCCTTCCAACCATGAAGATTCTGTGATTCTGCAAGCAGCTGGGTCAGCCTAACAACATGAGCAGCCTCCTCCCTTACTTGGAGGATGTGGCCATCAAGGGTGCCTGCTACACTTGAACACTGAACCAGAAGCATCTGCGCTTCATCGTCTTCATCTCTTTCTCCTCATGGCAGGTTGGGTGCTGATGGCACCTCCTTTTTCCAGCTTCAGTGTGGCTTCAGAGGCACCTCACAGTAGCAGAAAGTGGAGGAAGGGACCCAGAAACTGGGCTGACCCTTGTTCAGCACACCATTGCCTTTTGAGCCTGAGCCACTGAAAGACTCCCTCAGCCTTCAAAAGAGCTTCTAGCCACAGCCTGTGTCTCCTCACCCCAGAAGATTTTTTTTTTTGATTTTTTTTTTCTCAGTAATTCACATGCAACAAGTTTATTCTTGACCACCAGCCAACCAGCATCAATACTCAGGGAGACAAAAAAACCCAGGGATGGGACTTGCTGGCACACACACTTCACTCTACGTGGTGCTCACCACGTGGGCACCTCTTGCTGCTTCCAGCCCCGACGTGTCTCAAAACTAAGATGGACCTTTCCTTACTGAAGTCTCACAGCACACAAAAAAAGCCAACCCAAAATACAAACCAAAGCAACTGCTCTCTACACCCGGCCATCCCGTGGAAGGGAGACATGGCATGAGAGACCCACGTCTCTTTGAGAACATGTAGACGGTGATAACGGTCACCTCCGGCTGTGTCCTGACTTTTTTGGCCCCCAGCCCATGCCCCCTGTGATCCTCCTCCACCAGACCCAGAGAGGAGGAGGGGACAGGGATGTAAAAAGTGCTGGCCTCACAGGGTTACCTGCCCTGAGGTCGACTGACGTCTCCCATTACAGGAACTGACCTTCTAACACCAAAGTGAAACTTTGCTCAGCTTGAACCAAGGTGAGATTTTCCACGCCAGATGTTCTTCCCTTACAAGACTTCCCCTCTTAATCCACAGCACCTGCAAATAAACAGGCCACTGCAAAGGCAACTTAAATAAAGGTCTGACCTTTCAGCCATGACTTTCCTGGCTTTGGTTAGCTCCAGCTACTGTCTTAATCACATCTTATTATTTCATGCTCTGTGTTGCTATCTGCCAGTTTTTACTTTTAAGGAAGAAATGCTGGCGTATGTTGTTGGCTAATAGATGTGTGTGTGGGGGGAAAATAGTCATTAGGGAAAGCCTACAGAACAGGGTATTTTTAACACGAACTTCTGTGTTGTGGGAAAACATATGCCTCACGCAAAATCACCTACACTCAACAATGAAGTAGACACATTTATATAGGACATATACTGCCTGTCGTACGCCGATTTTAGCAAACATATGTCCCAATCTACCCACGCGTGCCAAAACATCTCGAACTCCTGGGGAAAGGCACCCCCCCACCCCCCGTGGGTGTAAAATGGCCCCGTCTGGGAGCTACTTCATTGACGCCTGCTGAGGATCTGCTCCAGCACCTGCCCGTGGCAGGAGATCCCCTCTCTCACCGGCTGCCTTTTGGCTCCAGGATCGGGCAGGTCCATGGCATGAATCAGCGCCTCCCACCAGCAGCTGTGTGGGAAGGAAAATAAAAATGCTGTTGGAGGAGGCACCAGCGACATCCATGGACACCAAGCGTCCTGGAGGAGCTCCAAGATGAGGGAAGCAGGGAATGACTTAATAGCAGGAGGATTCGTCAAGGATGACGAAATAGTTTGGATGAGGCACTGGTGATGGAAGGTTCATCCTGGGAACAGCGAGGAAGTGCTTGCTGCCTGCCCGACTATGGCCAGAGCTGAGCCCCAGGACACCCAGGTGGCTGGTCTCAGGGGACAATGAGGGATGCTGGTCCAGCTCAGCTGGAAAAGACCCAAACCAAAGCGCTCAAATCTCTTCACGTCCCTTGGGTGGGCTCTGAAGCCCGGTGGGGCAGCACAGAAACCCCTCAGGCACCGGCTGTCAAGTCCTCACCTTGTCCTGTGCTCCTCCTACTCGGCAATGACGGATCAATTTTGGCCCCGTTGGTCGTACCCTACTGGGGGCTCATCTCATTCTCCATCTTTTACACATTTCACTGAAAGATCTCATGGGACCTTGCCTACACACAGCTGTGAAGGCGGTTGTCGGTTTTAGATGTTGTCCTAAACCCAGGCTCAGAGCCCTGCTCGTCTGCTGAAAGCCAGGACTTTGTTGAACAAGCAGAAGGAAAGGAACCCTTGGATTTGTTTCGCAGCAGAAGCACCAAAAGCCTTTGCAAAAGCAGCCCCCAAGGACTTACTACCAGAGCACTTGGTAGGACGAGCAGGGAGGGGAGCCACAGGACGAGGGGGAAGAGTTTGACGCTGAAAGAGGGGAGATTTAGACAAGATCTGGGGGAAGAACTTGTTTGGTGTGAGGGTGGTGAGAGCCTGGCCCAGGTTGCCCAGAGAAGCTGTGGCTGCCCCATCCC
>JAOQGH010000023.1:15110335-15127213 GCA_025769975.1 Gallinago jamesoni | reverse complement strand
TCCAATGAGGGTGGTGGAGCACTGGAAGAGGTTGCCCAGGGAGGGGGTTGAGGCCCCTTCCCTGGAGACATTCAAGGTGAGGCTTAAGGAGGCCCTGGGCAACCTGGTCTAGTTGGAGGTGTCCCTGTGACTGTGGGGGGGTCGGACTAGATGGCCTTTGGAGGTCCCTTTGGGCCCAGATGATTCTATGATTCTATGATTCAAAGCTTAGACCTCTCTGGCCAGCTCCCAGTAGCATGAAAATTGTAGTTTTATGAAGTCTATCCTTCCACGCTAAACTTACCAGCCCAGCTGTCTCACACCCTTGTGCTGGCTTGACCTGGCACCTACAGAAGTCAATGCAAAGAAGAGCAGAGCTGAAATCTCCCGCTCTGTTCACCTGTAAGGAAGCTTCGCCACCAGAGAGTCTGGTCCGAATTATTTTTAGTTCTTTTCTCTCACTTAGGCTACCAAGCATGTGTTAAAGGAAAAAAAAATATAACAAAACCCCAAACAAAAAAAAAAAAAGCCCAACAACTGAAACAGGTCATTACTCATGTCTTGATTTCATTCTCACATGATGGATAAGCATCAGTAAGAATATACACTACTTCATCCGCGCCTCCACTCCACACTAATTGAAGTGCAGCATTTTCAGCTTATTAGTAAAAGACCTGGGGGCTGCTAAAAGGATATTCTTTGTGTTTATAAACCTGCTGATGAAAATTTAAAGCCTTCCATCTGGTACAGGCACATAACCCTACCGCTCGAAGCGCACAACCAAATCCTGCTTTGGACTTGGCTCCCTTTCACCGACGCAACCACTCTGCAATATTGTTATTTGCCCTTCCACAGCAGCAGCTCACGTAGGGATTTAAGTCTCCATATACCCGTGTCCAAGCAGGTACATCCCTCAAACAGCAGAGCTCCAACACTGGTGGCTCTCCGGGGAAAGAAATGCCCCCGGATTCAGGTGGGCAGCCATCCCTGCAGCTGCTGGTGCCTCACTGGAGCTGGTGTTGCTGTGATCTCTGTCTCTGCCCCTTGCAGCGGCTTTGCTGGATGCCAGCAGCTGCTAATTCTCCCATTTCATCTGTAGCTGGGCTTGTCCAAGCCTCCTGCCCTCTTTCTCCCGGGAACCCTGTACGTAGGACGTGGGCCTCCCCTCCTGCCCAGGACACAAAGGTCCATCCCATTAAGGGACTGAGAGATTTATGCTGGAGATCCGAGTGTGGGAGAGCTCAACCCACGGTGTTTTGTCATCAGCAGTTCTGTGAAAAGGGCAATTACACCATTGGTTTTAGGGCAGGAATCATTTGCCCTAAGGCTTAGAAATGACTCAGCCCTGGCCCAGATGGAGCTGGAGTCCAAGCCCATCAAAATGAATGCCAATCCCCAGGGCAGCAAGTCCTGTCTCCAAAGGGTTCAAGCCCTTGACCCCTTTCAGCTGTTTGACCACGCGCCACAGAGAACATGGGCTGGATTTCTCTGGGAGCCTCTATTGTGCTGCCCTAAACACCGACCAAGAAAACTGTAAGACAGGAAAGTGAATTATTTTTTTGAACAGAACTAAATGGAGACATACAAACTGCCCTTATGTTCACTGTAGCGACTGAAGTTCAACCAGATGTTGGTGAGATGATGCTAGAGCACATCCCTATGTCGTAAAGTCAACGGTAGGGCTGTTATTCAGAGTCTCTTAGAGCAACAGAGCTTATGTAGGTACTCAGCTCTGCGAAGGTGCACTGAGAAACCACATGTCTGCTGTAGAAACCACCTACAGCCACCCTGCTGTAGAAACCACCTACAGCCACCCTGCTGGCTGCCAAGGCCCAAAGAAACCACCAAGATCAGTTTGTCTGAACAAATGTCCCCGGACAAAGATTACCAGAGAATTGAGCAACACAGCAGGGGAAAGGAAAAACAAAGAAAAGGAGAGAGCTGGATGAGAGAGGAACTCTCCTTGTGTGAGACTATCCCAAAATTCCCAACGCTTTCCCTACTCTCCCTGGGAGTAGCTGGAGCTGACCATAACTGAATATAGCTTTTTTTTTCAGAATAGCTGAAGAGAGAAGCAGGAGACACGGTCTACCTAGGGACACAAACTCCAGCTATGGACTCCCATGTCAGAGGTTAAATTACTGTCTTCCCTGAGGCACCACCATGATTTTATGCCAAGTTCAAGATCCACAAGAGATCACAGATCCTGTCTCTTGGCACATGGCAGTTAATTGGGGCTCCCAAACTTTTCCTCAGGGAGGGAGACAGAAGGCTCTCCTCTGTCTGTCACAAAATCAGCTGCTCCTTGCCCTGGACACCGCAACCTCTACCTCAGTGTGCTCCTTCTACACACATGAATCTTCTCCCCGCTGTGACTCGTTACAGCTAAACGCAGCACATTCTCAGCATCTGAGGGCACATGAGCAGGACACAAGTTAGCAGTTGTTTTGGTTGATGGTACCCATTAAAAAGGGCCATTCTTTTCCAATCAACATGCAAGGATGCACCTGCAGTAAAAGCAATCACAGAATCCTCATGGTTGGAGGGGACCTCTGAGATCATCGAGTCCAACCACACACACACACACACACACACACACACACACAAGACCCCCCACAATCTCGGGCACTAGAGCATGCCCTGAAGTGCCACATCTACATGGTTCTTAAACACCTCCAGGGATGGTGACTACACCACCTCCCTGGGCAGGCTGTTCCAGGGCCTGACCACCCTCTCAAGAAAGTCATTCTTCCTCAGATCTTATCTAAATGTCCCATGCCCCAACTTCAGACCATTTCCTCTGCTCCTGTCATCATTCCCTTGGGAGAAGAGGCCAACCCCCACCTCTCTACACCCTCCTTCCAGGGAGTTGTAGAGGGCAAGAAGGTCTCCCCTCAGCCTCCTCTTCTCCAAACTAAACATGCCCACTTCCCTCACCCTCTCCTCCCAGGACTTGTTCTCAATCATTCACAAATAAGAAGGGTCCTTAATTCTGTAGCTGCTGTTAAATGGTAAGTGCACAAAGATGCCATCCCTGAGGGCTGCTACAGCCCTCGCAGCACTCCGAGAAAATCCCGTCTTGCCTCACCATCAGGCATGTCAATAAGGCTTGGGAAAGTTAAAGCAGAGGCAATACTATTTGGGCTGGAGCAGAGCTCCCAACTGACAGCACATCTGTGCCAAATCACATCAGCTGGAGGATGCATCTATCTGAACAGGAGGCAAGACCAAGTCCCAGGTGGCAGCAGAACTCCTACGTGCCCACGCACCTTACTCTTACGTGTGCTGAGCACTTGAGACAGCTTGTACAGAGAAAACCATCTTTCTTTCTTTTTTTTTTTATTTTTTTTTAATTTCCCCCTGGTTGATTTCCAATGGGAGTGCATGTATCATCACGGTAATACAATTCCACTCTGCTCTGGGAAGAAAAAAGAAAAAGAAATTTAGGGAGACTTTAGCAGGAGCTCATTATACCCCATCTCACAGACTTTTAGCCTGCCAGTAATCATAATCATCATCAAAAAACGTATCAGAATGCTCAGGCTTTGCAAAGTTAGACAGTTTAGGACCAAATCCTATAATCCTTACTCACATTAATAAAACTTCCATTGATTACAACTGTTAAAAACCCACGTGGGAAAAGCTCATTACATCCCTTTCCGTGAACAGTAATATATATGTACTGTATGATCTCCATTACTAACATTTAAATTGGAATAGCACCCCCAAAAAAAAGTATCAAAACCCCAAGTGCCATTCTGCTAGGTGCTGTAGCGACACCTGTCACTTTGAGTAAATGACAGATCCTAAAGCCTTTCTTGGACAGTACTGAAGAATTATGGTAGAGTTATAATTTCTCTGCACACATCCCTGCCTTGCAGAAAACAGATGGGGTTTTTTTCTTATATTGTTGTTTGAGAAACCTTCCAGCGTTTAAACCAAAGGCAAAATGGAACTTTCAATGACATAATCATTCGGAAAGCCTCTCGTAAGCAGACAAAATTTGTTCCTTGCGGGTATTTAAATTGTGAACTGAAAGTGAAAATAAGAATATAATTGGCTTTGCTACTGCGCTGTCTCCCTGATGGCACACGATCCAGCCCCTCACGCCATAACACTCTAGCTCACAAGGCAGCATCCGTGCAACCCTGCTTTACACGTGGCACAACCAGCGACGTCCTTCGTGCCCCTGGGAGAGGCACTCGTGGCTGGGGGTGGCTGCTGGGGACGGGCCGGGAGCTGGGCAAACGCTGGCTGCTCCGTCAGGAGACCCGGAGGAGGCGAGTGTGGGAGGCTGCAGGGGAACAGCACTGGGTACAGCCCAGTATTGAGTCAGGGTCCCTGCCTTTTCTTTTGTTTTTGTTTTTTTTTTCTACCTCCTGCACATTTGTGGTGTGAAAAGTTGTTGGGGGGGGGGGGGGGCTTTAATTTGCATGGGATAAGACGTAAGCAGTTATTCTGGGGAAGCACAAACCCTTCCCTTTCTGTCTAACTCCCTGAGGAGTCTGAAATTCAAGAAAAATAAAAAGCCTGGCAAATGGTAAAGCGCTTCTGAAATGCAATAAGCAGGCACAGCTCATCCCCCCCAGACACTCCTCCAAATGTCACCTTTGGTACAAAGCTCTTCCCTGCTCCGAGAGCTCCCCGCTGACGCCCGCTGCGCTCGACTTCCAGGACAGCTGGAAAACTCAGCCAAATGAAAACGCGCTGGATTTAATAAACCACGGAGCAGCAAGTCAGCTACAGTATGAACCTCTCCGAATTATCACGCCTTGCTTGCTGAAAGCCAGGAGCCAGGCACCGCTCTCATCTCCCAAACCTGTTCCTAAGCAACCAAACCCCACTGTCCAGGGCTATAGGTACGGGCAGAAGCAGCAGGCAAGGAGCATAAACACCATCACTTAGGGCTGTGCCCCAGAGCTCTGGGCCCTGGGTGGCACTGTCTGTGAGGAGCTGCTCTCAGTGGGACAGCACAGAGCATCGCCCGCTGCAAACAGCCCAGGTGTCTCCAAAGAGACGGGCAGCAACGGGATGGGGGTGCCTGAGATCTGACTTTGACAAGGCAAGTTCCTCCCTTGGAGGCCACCACCGTTCTAAAAGCAGATACAGCAAAGTTAAAAAATCCTCAAATAGAGTGATTTAATATACATAATTCTATAGCCGGCAAAAATACTCCACCTAAAGCATCCTATTTGTCTCAAATTGTGATTCGAAAGATAGCTTCTTAAGATCTAAGAGAAAAGATTCTACTATGAAGAGTAACCTTTCTCTTTTATATTATTCTCTTTCTCCATATTATTTATGGAACATAAATAATAAAAAAAAACCCTGTTTATGCAGCTGAAAACATTAACTGTCAATTAAGGTTATTATCCAGCAGATGAGGGCATCAAGGGGCTTTATTAAATTACAACTGTCTGCTGCCTTCCTACTACATACACAGTCTTGGGAACGGACAGCCAGACTCTCCTTGTCCCTGTAACACTAACGGCACCAATTTCCAAAAAGAAACTCTGACAAAGCTTCTTGTGCTAATTGCTCAGCTTCCAATTAGGCATTAGGAAAGCCCAGGGAAGCATTCAATCAAGCTCAGCTTCCAATTAGGCATTAGGAAAGGCCAGCACCACACGTTCAGGTGCGCAGCCCCAGCAGCGCTGTGCCAGACCAGCCAGACCAGCCTCTCCTTAGCCACAGCGAAACGTCCCCATGGGCTTTCAGCCTGGGACAGAGAGGATCCAAGAGGAGCATCCCCCCCAAGCCAAGCCTCTGCCTTCTCCGCAGGTGGGAGCAGGAACCAGCCTCTCATGCCACGTCCCTCGCTCAGCAGGACCCCAGCACCACGGGGAGGGCTCACACCATTTGAGTCAAGTTTGACCCCTTTCCTCCTGTGAGCAGGCAGAAGCCTATTATTAAAAATAATCAATTTGTCCCTCTTTTAATCAGTAACTTGCACTGTTGGGTTTTTGTTTTTTTTTTTATACACAGAAGGCTCTAATTTAGCCCCAGATCTTATTTGTCTTTAAAATCATCCTATTTCAGAATAAAAGCAAAAGCCCAGTGCTTGAAATCGGTGAGAAACCATTCTGCCTGCCTGATTTTCACTGCTGAGGATTTGCAAAGAATTTTATGAAGGAAAACCGGGGTTTGTGTTTTATGGTGCCTGAAGGAGCTTTACTCACATAGCACAGCTATGGTAGTTGTTTCCCTTCGTATTTTTTTTTTCCTGCCTAAAAATTTATACATTCCGGTCTTGTCTATTCTCTTTTTCCAGCTGTCTATAGAGTCAGGTCTCCGTGAAGTGTTAGCTTTCTGAATTTCCCAAAGAACTTAAGGGAGAAGGAAGAAATTGTTATTCTGCCCCAGGGTTGGGTTACTGGTTAGTCACCGCCGGAATTTGCAAAAGGCTTTGCCACGCTCACCTCTTCCAGTAAGAGTTGAGAAATTCCCTTGGGAACCTGAGTCAGCCAAGAAGACCTCTCAAAGACACAACGAGGGACTGACGGAAGCCACCACTCTTCATAGTTCCAAGGTAAAAAGACAAGCAGGGAAAAATCCTCCCCGTTTCTGGCAAGATGCACAAAATCCTGTCCTTCTAGACGTTCTGCAGATGTGGTCATGCAGAACCCATGAGGCTGTGAGCTGAAATTAAAGAGGACTTAACACCTGTCCGGATGACAATTGCTAATCCCAGACAAGTCTAGCAAAAAAAAATAATATCTGGAAGAGTTATTAAATCCCATTCTTCAGGGCTTTAACAAATCCTCTGCTAGATGCAAGCATGAGGCCCCACACTGCAGATACCCATTTTGGAGGATGGGTTGTAATAAAGAGTGGGAAACTGTCTCTTATTCTGAAATATTCAGTAACGGCCACTGCCAATGACAGGAAGGAACTCCAGATTACAAATATTACTAAGACAATATCACAGTATTTGCAAGCATTAAAAAGAAAACAAAACCCAAAGCAATATCCTTTCTCGCTATATTAAATACTATGTCTTTCATTCAGAGTCACACATTTTCAGCACTCGAGAGGACCGACAGTCCTCAGCTGGTGCCTCTGGCAAGAACAGGAATAAGCAGACAGCTCTCACTGGAGATCAATGACAGCTCTCACTGGAGATCAATAGTTCAAGTTTCAACATCAGTTTACAAAAATGCTACTTTCCGCATCTCCATGTGGAGTGACACTCATGACAATTCGCCTGGAAAAACAAGAATATGATGCTACTCATACAGCTAAAATAGACAGCACTTCTTTAATGAGAGAAACAGACTAGAAGACCAAAATATTATATAAAATTTAGCAAAAGATTTGCTTTACTTACAGCTTGTGTGAACTTGGAAAAGGGGGGGAGGGAAGGGGGTGTTGGTCAGTGTACCCTGCCTTCCCTTGTCATTACAGCACCTGAAAGTCCAATTCAGCACAACTTCAGCACCCACAAACAACAGTTTACGTTGCAGAGATTCACATGCATTTCAGCTCTGCTTCCAACCAGCTACGCGCAGCTGTGGGCATGCTTAGGACACGAGAATCCTAAGCAGAAAAGCAGTTTCTAGATGAAGAGTATACTGCAAAGCAAGACGTAATATATTTATATTTTATATTCCTTCTTGAATTGTAGGTGAAATTGTACTACTTGCAAATGTTTTTGAGAGCAAGAGAGTCATGACCTATAATACTACCATTAGCCACCTTCATGGGAGGCCCTGCAGCTGGAGGCCTGAATCCTGATGTGGGGTTGATGCCAGGGTACCACAGGGCATCCTCTGTGAAACAGCTGCTGCAGGGAAGGTGCTCTTGAAACTGTGGAGGTTGAAGACTGAGTCAAACAAGGTGAAGGGTGACTTAAATATAAACTTCTTCCCCATTCCTTACCCCCTCCAGCCTGCACACCGGAATGTCTCCTAGTCAAATGCATCTACGTGAGTTTGCTCAACTTTCTACCAACTTATTATTCAGGTTGGGATCAGTGAACTGATTTTCAGAAGTGCCGAATACACAGATGCTCTCACCAAATTTAAAAGAAGCCATAGAGGTTTTAGCTCTTTTGAAGACAATGCTATCTAAGCTTCAACTTCACTAATTCTTCAGCAGCAGATCACTACAAGCTGTACAACAGGAAGACAAGAGAGGGACCTTTTGGTTCTCAGGTTTTATGGTCCTGATCTTTGGTTTTTGTCTCAGGCGAAAAGCCTTACAGATGGACTGATTCTCTCTAGGTGTGACAGAAATACCTGAATGTGTGCAGCCTGTCCCTCTCCAGCTCAAAGCTCTTTACCTCCAGTCAGGACTGATCTTTCTCTAAGAACAACAGAGGAACGCTTGCAGAGGTGGGTTCTTGAATTTACTTGCAATGAGATGATTTTTAAAACCCCACTTCTTGGCCGTGTCGTGCTACTGAAAACACGTTGCGTGTCAGACAAGCACAGACAGGCTTGCATGAACAGGAAAAAAACCTCAATAAAACACAACAAAATAGTCTTAAAAAGCACAGGTAAATTGCAGGTACAAAGGTAAAGAAATCTACTGATACCCTGCAGGCACTGAACGAGACACAGCCATGTGCAGAAAGAGCAGACCCAGGGCTCTGTCCCCTCCCCAGCCCCACCGAGTGGGAGGTGGCATCACACGCCTTGGGGCTGGTGGTGTCTGCATTGCCAGGGGAAGCTTATGCATCAGATGTTGATCAAAAAAAATGAAAAAAACAGGCTCAAAAATAAGAATGGAAGCAAGATACCAATCTGCACCTATCAGCTTTCCGCTGGCTAATAAATGATATTGAAGAAATCAGTCAGATATATCAAACAGTCATCAAGGAAATTTTCAAGAGACAGAAAATGCAATTTCAACTCAATACAATGAAAAGCAAGCAAGATATAGAAATTTAATAACTTGGAAATATTTGTTCATCTCTGGTCTGTGGCATTTCGGCTGCTTGCCACTTTAGAAGTACACTGAATAAACATTTGAGCCACCTAGTTTTGCTGCATTATTACTTGGAATCAAGTAATGAGTAGAAAGATTATTGGACTAGAGCGATAGGCACATTTATAGACCGTTCACAAATGCTGGAGGCTTGAGAACCACAAGAGCTTTTTCTTAATTATCTACATGGTGTTTGGGGAATCACTGAAAATCTCTTCCACCAGAACCAGCTTGACAGAAAATTGGGTTTTTAACAGAAGTGTTTTGCCATTTAATCAGTCAGCTTTCTGCAGGAATTGCTGTGTTGCTAATAAACCAAGCACCTGAAAACTGGAATTGGAAGCGGTTAATACCATGTCAGAATTGCTTGGGAGTGAATCCTCAGGCCCCCAACGGGCTGCAGGATCTGCCAAACTTTTCTCAGGTGGCATCATGGGTGTGGGACTCTACATGCCTCTGAATGGACTGAAAAAAAAACCCAGCATCCCTTTAGCTGGCTGCACAGCCAGTTATTCCTGCCCTTAAAGGCCATTTCTTCGCCGTGAGAAGACCTGGGTACAGTCGAACCTCTCAGTTCTGCCCCAAACCAAAGAGTTCACCTGGATTACTAGTGGACACAACTAGGAAGGTCAGTGAGAGCCCAAAACGTGTAAAAAAGCCAATTTCCCATCCCATGTTACTCACAGCACCGGGATGGCTGCCTGTGAGCCACAGCCTTTCAGTAACACCTTCAACTACTGACGAACTGTGGTTAGTGACAGTTACTGCAACCACCCAACGCTTCTTCACCCCCTGCTTACCACACAGATGGTTTTAAGCCCGCACAGGAGAGGGTAAGGTCTTCTTGCACTGCCAGCCATAGCTTGAAAACACCTTGGTGACGTACACAAATACTCGTGAAGAGAAAAAGGAGGCAAACGGATAAGCCAGAGCAAGTGGGGGCCATTCAAATACGCCTTTATTAAAGGAAAGATTTTTCACCCAGCTTCAGCCATGAGATTGCCTAAGAGAAAATGCCTCCTGCATCCCCAGGTAATCACACAAGCAGCAAGGCAGGGAAAAGATAAAACTCCTTTTAAAAACGTAGCAGAGTTAGGGCTTGCTGGGTGTTTTTCGTAATCCCCTTGCCCCATTTACAAATAGCAAAGAACAACAAACACCCCAACTATTTCTCCAGGTGACGCGGGAGCGTTGGTGTGACTTCCAACAGAGACGGGAGATGAATTACAATCACGTTTCTTTACAATTTGTTCTCTGAATATGGGCTAGAGAGACTACAGAAAGAGACACCCAGACACTGGGAAACACCAGGAAGTAGAGGATTTGTATTTTCCTGATCAGACTTTCAAAATTGCCTGCCTGTTTTTTTTTTTTTTTTCAAATGTGAAGCAACCAACGTTCTTGGGGCATTTAGCAACTCCCATTGCTCTTTCATCACCCGAATGAGAACGCAGGTCTCCACACGCAACTGCTGCTCTCTCTGAAACAGCATCAGAGGGGGAAAAAAGAAAAGAAATAAAAATTATGACAATAAACGTGAGCAAAGCTGAACAAACAGGCAATCGACAGATAAAAGAGAGCGTTTTTGAGTCCAGACAATCAGGGGCTGCAGCACAGGTGATAAATACATGTAAATTATGTGACTAAAAACAACATACAAACTAAACCTTCCCCAGCTCTCTGCACCAGGAAGCCCCAGATCAGATGGATTTAGACGTATCTTTGGGCTAGTGATGGAGATTCTTTAAGAAACAACAAATCCTTTCAGTATGGTGGCCTTCCTCGAAGTTGGTGTTTTTCTGACTCTGATCTCAACCAGTGAAGATACCTCAGCGTCTTGTTTTTGGATGTCGGCTTTAAAGAGCAGGAGGCAGGACGGCGTGCTTGGAAACACTGCTCTGCTTCTTGAGAAAGGCTTTCTGGACCACGTGAAAAAAATAATCCAAAAAGAGAACATGTTTTGGAATAAGTCTACACTGAAATGGAAGACAGAGGTGGATATAAATTAAACCCCATCAGGGCAGTGTTACGTTACTTTTAGTACTCTAGGAGGCAGTAGCTAGACAAGGTGAAAAAGCCATTACAGAGTGGAATGCCTCCTTGAAACATGGGGCAAAAGGGTTACAGAAGCCTGACAACTCAGTTTAATTAACAAAATAGCTTCAAACCCATGGAACTCATAATTCTGAGGTAAGCAGCAATCATCCAGGCCTGGAAACCTTTCAGGGAGTGTCTGGGAGCAGGTTGGTTTTCCAGACCCACCTGCCCAGCCCGAACCGCTGGACCACTTCTTGGTGATGGAGAAAGGAAGACTGGCACCACCTAAAGCTTTGGCATGACCAGGCTGTGGAAATTTTGCTGGACCATTTCAGATTTTGCTATTTGTATTCAAATTATAATGTGGCTAAAATTAATACAGAAAATTGAAGATAATTCTGATCAAAGCATGAAACTCACTAATTCCAGCAATGGAAACAGCTGCCAACTTCAGCTATCAAATCTTGTTTTCAGACAGGTTTTCAAACAGTGGAAAGGCACACATATTTTGGAGCAACGTTTCCTCTTCTTTTAAAAATGTCAAAGAAATTAATGACAGGCCACCACTGATTAGCACTCCTGGCAAACATTAATACAAACATAATTAATAATAATAATCATATTAATATAGCCATTCAGCCATTCAAAGGAAGAGGCAAATATTCAACATCATGAATGCCTTAATATTGGACATTTCTATCCAATGATAAAATTGGACATGCATGATATGCATATGGTATAAAACAGATCCTTAACAGTGAAGGTAGTTTCCATTTTTCAAATAAAAAGGTAAATTTACCACTATTCCATTTCCTGCATCTAGGCTGGAGATATTCCTGACAGTTCTGGTTCAAGCTAAAATCTCCTGGCTCTTATTTGAGGTAGGCTGGTGGGGTGGGATTTGACAGAGATTTGATAATTTAGCCAATCATACATTCGGGTAATGCTACTTTTTTAAGTAAAAAAAAATATGATCAGCTTAATAATTTTGTTTTAAAGGGCCTAAAGAAAACATAATTCAAACAGATTGGATTCTGTGATTGTAGTAAATACATCTCTTTTACTTATAAATAAAGCAGGGAATTCTGAAACAAAGGCTTCAGCAAAGATTTTCAGCTGTAGTTTTGGGACTTGTCTTCAAGGGCTACTTAGCAGGGTTTTTTAGATCAAACGTGGACAACATGAGGATAAAAGTAATTAATTTGTATTCTACTACCTTGACAACCTGCTTCTTTAATCTCTTTCATTTTCTCAGAAACCATCCCCAAAGCCTCAGCACTCTCATAAGGGAGGACACTTCTGCTGAGTATATAGACACCTCTTAAAGGTCTTATATCTACAGATAGGAGAGCACACCAGAATGACTTGGACTTGAACATTATTAACTTAAAAATAAGATGGGTGGGTGCATTTCCTATTAATTAAATTTAGTCAGGAACAGCTATCAGAAAATAGAACTGACATTCAAGGTAACCTCAGCTCTGAAGTTTTAAAACTTCTACAACCGTAGCTCTAGAGTCCTTCATTTCCTCCACTCTACAAACAAATCCACTTTCCACTTTCACTTTCTTCCACTTTCTCTTGGTCACGTTTTCTACTGTAGGTTAATTGTGACTCTTCAGACATAAGGAGATACATCTGACACTTCTTTTACCTTGAAAAATGTTTAATGCATTAAGGGCACAAAAAAAGGCTGGTGCCCTTGAGTGAGCAATTGAATCAGGATAAAATAAAGGTCACTGAGAATTAAAATAAAACAAATATCTGTCTGAGACGCTCCCTTGTGCCCTTAGTGCCAACCCCTTAAGCAACTGCCACTCATTCTTTGTAATAAAAATACAAGAGGCCAGTCTGCTGCAGCCCAGACTTGAAAGAATTCAGGGATTAAGGTATTATTCAAAGAGAGGTGGAGACAAAAGGGGCATTTTAGTGAGAGCAGCACGTGTCACCCAATGCCAACACACAAGCACAAGCAGAGAACGAAGAGCTAACGAAGTGAAGAGACGCAGAAGGTGGCACGCAAGGTTAATCTTGGGGTGTCCTCCTGTCCATTTGAAACACACCCGCAGCATCACTGCCGTGTACCACAGAGTTTAAGAGATCTTGGGGTTTTCTTTTTCAACCTCCAGTGCAACAACGAAGGCTTATTCATCCTCCTGCCAAACTGTGAGGAAAAGGAGGCAGAGGAAAAGTTATTTAAATCTGCTCCTGATAAAGAGGGAGCCCAGAATCAACCTGAAGACAGCAAAGGAGCGCTCCGTCCTGGAGGAGCAGGGATTGTGCAAAGCAGGAAGAGAGACCAAAGTGGTCTTCTACCTTGCAGAGAGGCTTGGCAGAAACGATGGCATCAGCCCGTGCCACCTCCTTTCAAAGGCTCACTCTGTGTGGCACTGTTCACACCGCCTGGTGTGATGACGTGATGAGCATCCCCGCGGGTTAAAACACCCGGTCCAGGCTCCAGGGAAGCCTCTGGAGCAGAACATGGGTTCACCACAGCTCCCTTCGTGCCCACCTTGGCCGTTGCGACCCCCAGGGAGGAAGAAGGGACAACGAAGGAAGTGCTGCTCTCTCTCCAGGTCTGCCACTCTCCACCCTACAGAAGTCATTTCAGCACGGAGGCAGGGGGTTTATCCCCCCCCCGGGAAACCACAGCATGATACTGAGCCACCCTTGGCAAATCCCACCGAGGAAGATCTCAATTGAAAATCCCACAACGGAAGACCAAATTTAAAGAAAATTTGAAATAAATGCAAATTATGGCCGTTCTTCGGTTTGTACATAAAGCTATAAGCTTTTTAAATGCGATTTACATGAAAGGAGACAAAAATGCTCTGTATTCATTAGCAAAAAAACAGCCCAAGGAAAAAAAGGTGATTGAAAAGAAATTACATCCCGGGTACAGGTAAATTATATTACAGACAGCTAGCTGTCCAACAGGAACACTTTGGACTGTGATACACATCAAAATATCTAATTACCCTTAAAAATCAGAGAATCTGTAAGTTTACCTAAAAAAGAGGAGATGAGCTTTTTATTGTTTTCAGTGCAGACACAAACAGAAGACACTGATTAACTTACTGGGCTCAGGAGAGGTAATTATTTTGCAGCAGATGCATCTGTAAGAGCAATTCTGTGACATGTCCAGATTTAATCTGCTTTTGTTTTATGAAGACTATTCTGCACAAATTATTTTTTCCCCTTAGATTTTAGGTTTTGAGTTGAACTCTGCTCAGACAGAATGCAAAACTCAATTACAGCCCAGTATCAGGATCTCCTGATGCTGGAGACACATGCTACAGACTGAGCCTAATGAAAGGTCCCTAGCTGTTTAATTTCCTTTAAAAAAACCAACGAACCACACTCCCCTGTTTTGTAGAAATATTAAAAAGATGACGGAAAATAGATGAGCAGATTACCGAGCACATATGAAACGGAGAATATTTTTGAAGTTTTTTTGCCCGGAAACAAGCTTAGATGTATTTTAATGAAATACTCTCTTCCTGTGAGTAAGAGATGTGCTGTTTCATTCCGCAATATTACCCGAGGAGCAGAGGATCCGGGTAACAATGTTCTGTTACGCTGTAGATCCACAGACTTGAAAAAATGTTTAGCAAGAGACGTCAACATCTTTGAATCAACTTTCCCAGTGCTGTTTCTCAGCTCACCGCAGGCTGCGGCGCTGACGCCCCACTCTCTGCACACCCAGGAGGAGCAGGGGAGGAGGAGGAAGATCATCACACCGGGATGATGTGGATGAGGGCAGACATCCGTGACACCACCCCATCCCAGCCTACCCTGGCTCTCCAGTTCTCTCCCCAGCAGCCACTCGACATCACAGTGGGACTGGGCTGGGGGCTGTTCCGAGAACCAAGCCAAGCAGGCAGAGCTGAGGAGCTGGAAGAGGACACGGTGGGGAGACACAGAGACCGGCGTAAAGCAAGGAGACACAGCTTCAGTCATCAGACAGGGCTGCAAACTCAAGCGTCCAAAACACTGCCCCAAGCTGCCTACCCTGGATTTGGCTGGCTCTGACATTGGGCAGACCCCACAAGCACCTCAAAGCCCCCGAGGGGTGGGGACCACTCCAGCTCCCAGCCAAAGAACTGGTCATGAGGGCAGCACAAGAGTTGACGACGAAGGAAAAAGCCTTAGTGGGCAGAATTACAACTGGAGTCTCCAGACAAGCAGAAGAATCCTTCTTTGGACAGCTTTCCCGAAGATACCTTTGGCCAAAAACGTCCACGTTCATTCCTCATGCAGTCATGAGGCATTCAACTAAATTTAAGGCAAAGAGCTATTTAATCAGTAGATGGGAAAAAACCTGCATCCCCCTTTTGCCTGCCTCAGGCCAGCAGCTTATCAATGTCCTAAATGTAGCGTCTGCCCAGCAACCTGTGCAAGAATCTGAAGTGTTTCTCAAACCTCTTTGCCCTCCCCATCATTTCAAAGGCCCAAGGCCCAAGGCAGGGCAGGGCAGACCGGTTTCCCCAGTTGTGACAAACAAAATCATTCGCTGTGTGTGACCACCAAAGGAGTTAAGGAGGCTTCTGAGAAACCCAGTCAGCTCTCGAGCAAGGCCTGAGCTCGGCTCCAAGCACCCAGGAAAGGTGCAGTAGGTTTTATTTATTCAAATTAACCCACTGAATGAACTATACCATTCACAGGGGTCGGAAGGGACCTTTGGAGATCATCTAGTCCAAACCCCCTGCCAAAGCAGGGCCACCCAGAGCAGGTCCCACAGGAACGTGTCCAGGTGGGTTTGGAATGTCTCCAAAGAAGGAGACTCCACCACCTCCCTGGGCAGTCTCTTCCAGGGCTCTGCCACCCTCACAAGAAAGAAGTTCCTCCTCATGTTTAGGTGGAACTTCTTATGGTCAAGTTTGTGCCCATTTCCTCACTGGGCACCACTGAAAAAAGACCAGCCCCGTCCTCTTGATGCCCTCCCTTGAAGTATTTATAAGCATTGATCAGATCCCCCCTCAGCCTTCTCTTCTCCAGACTAAAAAGACCCAAGTCCCTCAGCCTCTCCTCGTAAGGGAGATGCTCCAAGTCTTTTCTAATCACATCAAGTCTTTTCTAATGGACCCTGAGCAGTGTGTTTTCAGGAGGCACCCGCAGACCAAGACTGCGGATTCTACCCCGTGCAGAATGAAACCATCCGCACTCGCTCGCGTGCTCTCCTTTGGGCATCTACACTCCACAGGGTATCACACGCCGTGTGTCACCCAGCCCCAAGAGCCCTCTTTGTATCCAGGTATAGCTAAGGCACAACAGATGGTTTATTACATCTCCTTTGTCTCAGGTTTTTCTGCCTTTGAACAGGACTTAACGTGCACCAACACACATTTGGGACAGTGATATTTTTCCAAGACCACATTAAGCTTTAGGGAATATTCACATGAACATTCATGAAACCAAACATTAATGTTCCCGCAAACGCTCCCAGGAGAAAACAAAGATGGTTTGGGGCAAAGTGTTATAGAAAAGGACAAAACAAGAGTTAATCAACACAGTCACATAGACGATGTTCTAACAGATGCAAAACTGAGATCATTAACCTCTTCTCCAGGTTACTAACAGCAGCAAGAAGAGGCAGGGACAATTACATTAAAATTTTAGTGAGTTATCACCAACCCACTGTAGTTGTAGATACCATTTAAGTTCCATTAAGTAGTTTATCTCGTGCCTAATTAGTTATATTCTGCAATAACTTGTGGTAGTATTAACAACTTGCAGCCTATCAATATCTGAAGGGAGCCTACAGAAGAGCTGGAGAGGGACTCTTTGTCAGGAAGCGTAGCGACAGGACAAGGGGCAACGGTTTTAAATTGGAAGAGGGGAGATTTAGATTAGATAGTAGAAAGAAATTCTTTACAGTGAGGGTGGTGAGGCACTGGAACAGGTTGCCCAGGGAAGTCGTGGATGCCCCATCCC
>JAOQGH010000023.1:15082313-15094711 GCA_025769975.1 Gallinago jamesoni | reverse complement strand
GGCATCCAGGGGGGGCTTGACAATCTCCAAAGGAGGGGACTCCACGACCTCCCTGGGCAGCCTCTTCCAGGGCTCTGCCACCCTCACTGGGAAGTAGTTTTTTCTCATATTTGAGTGGAACCTCCCATGTTCCGACTTATGCCCGTTACCCCTTGTCCTCTCACTGGCAACCACTGGAAAGATTCTGGCTCCCTCCTCCTTCAACCCACCCTTTAGATACCTACAGGCATTCATAAGGTCTCCCCTCAGCCTTCTCTTCTCCAGACTAAAGAGTCCCAGCTCTCCCAGCCTTTCTTCATCAGGGAGATGCTCTAATCCTTGAATCACCTGTGTTGCCCTTCGCTGGACTATTTCCAGTAGCTCCTTGTCCCTCTTGAACTGGGGAGCCCAGTACTGGATGCGGTATTCCAGTTGTGGCCTCACCAGTGCAGAGCAGAGGGGGAGAATGACTTCCCTCGACCTACTGGCCACACTCTTCCCTCTGCAGCCCAGGATTCCATTGGCCTTCCTGGCCACAAGAGCACACTGCTTGCTCATTGTCATTTTGCTGTCTACCAGGACCGCATGATCTTTCTCTTTGGAACTTGTCTCCAGCAGATCTACGCCTAACCTGTCTTGGTGCCTGACATTCTTCTTCCCCAGTTTTCCCTGTCCTTTTCCCTGTCTTTTCCCTACACTTTTCCCTGTCGAACCTCATGAGGTTCTTCCTTGCCCAGCTCTCCAGCCTGTCCAGGTCTCACTAGATGGCCCCCTAGCCTCTAGCATGGGTCTCTGGGGTGTCAGGACCCCTCCCAGTTTGGTATCATCAGTAAACTTGCTGAGGATACACTCTGTCCCCTCGCCCAGGTCACTGATGAGTATGTTGAACAGGGCTGGACCAACTCTTGACCCCTGGGGGACACCACTGGTTACAGGCCTCCAGCTTGAACCTGCTCCATTAATCATTATCCTTTGGGTCCTGTCACACAGCCAGTTCTCAATCCACCTCACTATCCCCTCATCCAGCCCACACTTCCTTAGTTTCCCAATGAGGATTTTATGGGAGTACACAATGAAGGTGTTATGGGAGTTTAGTACACACTGTTCATCTTCACAAAACATAGAGGTATTCTGAAGCATTAAATTCTAAAAGGCAAGTCACATGTCTCAGTTCTTTCCCTTACTGATGTAAGCATGGTGCTCCAATTCTCCTTAAAATAGGATTAGTATTCTTCCTCAGAGTGTGAAAGATAAAGCGCTGTCTTTTTATCTTCCAGGATTTATTTTTGGCTGGATGCTTTACGTAACACATTGCTGAAAAATTAATTCACAAAAGATGTAAGACCTTCAGCGACTCGGTGGTGCCGAGTGCTTTATTTTTTGAGTCGTGCGGTTTCCCTGTACTCCTTTTATGTAAGGCAGCGTGAATTCCACTCTGCAGCATCATTCCATGTTCAGTGCAACTGGGCCACAAAGTGATGCCTGGAAAGTGAATGCTGTCAAACTCACCGGAGACACATCGTTACCCAACCCGAGGGCCTGCCTGTGACTTCAGTGGAGCTGCATAAATTCGAGTCCACAACGTCTACACAAAACTATTAGGATCTGAAACACTTCGCCTTTTTTTTCCCCTTTTGAAAAGACTAAAGTATTAAGGAAAATCTAATATTTGAGAGTGTACTTGGTTAGAAATCATCAATAAAAAAATAACAAAACACATTCACTTGAAAATGGGCACTTCTTTGCTTTTGATAAGCTAAACAAATCACCCATCTTGACAAATAACTGGATGTTTATACCAGTATCGGGGATAAAGTTGCTAAAAACAGAACTTTTGGAAAGGCTAAAAAAGTGACAGTTGCACTTCAAAAAAAGCTTTAAAGACGCTTCATTTACATAACAAAAATCAGATCCCATGAGGGCTGTAACTTCGAGAGACACAAGTAAGAAGGCTATTCCCAGATAAAAACAAATACTTTACCAACAAGCAACGTTAGCCACCTTATGCCAAGATCCATGCAGCAAACAACGTGCCGCCAACCCTCCTAAGAAGTGTTCCCACCAACCTCGGGGACTGTTTAGCACCGTTTCTCAAGAGCAGTGAAGTGACACGAACCTGAGCTCGACCCAGCGACTTACATCCCTGCCACCGGCTGAAGCAAAAAATAAACCACTATTCCTCTAAATTCCAAGCATGCAAGGCTGGTAGCATCAGACATGGGTAACACTGCTCACTAGAGGGCAGCAGGAAACAAACCAAAAATCAATAAAGATCCAATACTTCACAAAATAGGGGCCATGATCTTCAGCAAGTCCAAGCTAGTTACGCACAGGTCATCTGCCTAAAAAAAAAAAAAACATTAACTCCGACGATGTTCGGGATCACAGTTCAAAGTGAAGAAGGTTTGGAAGTGGGAGAGCATGTTAACTTCCTGCATTCAAAGGAGACTCTTTGTAACAACACAAGGCACCTTTGCACAGCACCCTCCCCTTCATCTAACTCATTCAGAGTTACGTTGATGGTTAGACTAGATGATCCTGAAGGTCCCTTCCAACCTAGATGATTCTATCTCTTCATCAAGCCAAAAAGTAAAATACTCCTTGGGCAATCTATATCTTTTTGGTAAAAGGGAGACTATCAGAAGTTTCTGTATCTAACCACGGCAGCTAGGAGTGCAAGAACAAGTCCTTCTTAGCTCAGCTTTGGCTCAGTCTGAAAGTGATTTACAATTCCTGTTTTGGATTTACAAACTTAACACAGACCTCTTAAATGAGAATATACATAAAAGTCTTTAGCTTTGAGGTTGTAGATAAAAAGCCAATTTGAGAATTCAGCAATGTTGCTGTACCACTACTGTAGCAGTGGTAGCTCAGCCAGCCAAACTGTAACTCCTATACCAAATAATGAATGAATACACTGAGTTCTGGGCTGAACCAAACCTCCAGGTGCCCATCAAGTGCCAGCCCTGAAAAGTTACTGCTGACATGAGAAGTACAGCCTGCTCCTTCCGTTTTCAGCTTCTACGTCAGTGTTTGTGTACAATCCCCACACAGAAAAAGCGCAAACCACGCCAGACTCTTCAGTAAACACAACCCACTTCTGCAGAAGAGATTAAGCAACTCTTGACAGGCAAGTGGACGTGATAAACAGAGGGCATTTAAGGACAAGTCAGAACACATGCATCAATGTTAACGTGACTTCTCAGTTGCTAATAAAAGACTCGACAACCCACTGCAAAATCAGGCATGTGAATTCACTGGGGATACGTAGCATTTTTTCCAGAGGAATCCCAGTCGCCCACAGAACTGTCAGCTGTGCTACCACGTTGGAAAGCTCTGCTTTGTTTAACACACATGCTTGGTTAATTGAAAACCCAAGAAGCAACCACAACAGCCCAAAAATCATGACAGCTTTTGTTTTTAAACTGGCATAATTTTGCAATCAGGTGTCCTCCTGACTTGAGACACAGTTTCAGCAACAGTGCCATGGCCCAGACTCACTGATTTGCCTGGAGCCAGGGAGGTTCCAGTGAAACAGTTCTTCTCCATTTCCACCAAGCTCTCACTACTTGTTCCAACCAGACTATTCTTGAAGGAAGCCTTAAAAAACCATGACCCATCAAAAGGAATTTACAGCCTGGCTCCTTGCACGGGAAAAAGCGATAAACGCTCCAGCATTGCTTTTTCCAGAAGCCACCACTCTGGAAAGGCTGTAACCCCATGTTAAAGACAGGACACGTTGCAGATGGCTGGGTCTTGGCGAATGCCTCTGTTGCTGTCAGGAAGAGCAGCTGTCCCCATCTCATCCACGCAAATACTCACGTGGCTGCCCAGCGAGCAGGGCCAACTCCCTGAGCTGGCTCCTCACGTGGCACCCGAGTACCAGCACTAAGGATGGAGCAGGAATAAGAAGCACGGTCAGGGGCAGCCTGGGGCTCCGGCTGCAGGAGAGAGGCCAGGGCAGTCCATGGAAAACAACCAAAGGTAAACCTGGCCTCAAATTTGTAGCAAATTGCAGGAATTGAAGTAGTGCATTTGGCGAGGCAACTAAATGTTGAACGCCTCTACCCTCCAAACTGGCTTTTTTTCTTTTTTTTTAAAGTTAGCCAGATTTTAGATACAGAAAGGCTGTCCAATCACACTGTTTTCCTGCTCCACCCAGTCTCTCCAGCATCTCCCTTCCTCTCCTACTGTCATCCTTCCTCTATTGTCTCTGATCCTCTGAGAAAACACATGAACATTTTCCATATATCTTCCCCTTCCACTGGCTGACCCTGTCTACCCATCCATTCTCCTAAGAACGCAAGCTTTTTAACTACTTCTCCTTACAAAGCAAAAAGTACTACAGGGAGAAGCTACAGGAGGGAGGAGAAGACCTGTTCCCCCAGGACCGCTGGCCCCAGGGAGCGGGAGGGGGCTGAGCGCTGCAGACAGGCAGGTTCCCAGGCAGGGGGCCATGGCTGAGCTCTCACAGGGTGTCCCCAAGCCTGGCAGCACCACTGCAGGGCTGCGCTGGCAAACCCAGCACGAGCAGAGCAGGCAGCACCAGCAGAGCCCAGGACCCTGCCCGCACCACACCCCTAAGCTATTCTCTAACCCTCTTTCAGGCTGCAATTTTTCCAGGCAAAGACTACGTTTCCACTGTCCCTGGTATGCTCTGGTTCGGTGCCCTGCAAGAAAAAGGAGCACTGCCAGTGACTTACTTCATTGTAAACAACATTTATTAGCTGCCTTTCAAATATTAATCCAAATAATTTCAGGCTTCCCACACGCTCCTGAGCGCTGCCAAGTTAGAACTTTCACTGGCAACTTTTCTTGATCTAGAGGAACTGGCGAGGTGCTCCTGCAGCATTGTGCTATTGAGTGATAGATTAGAAACACTATAAATAATGCATTTTTTCCTATTATTCTCTTCCAGTATGGGGTAACAAAAAAAAAAAAAAAGGGAAGCATATTGAAAAGTTCACTGATCCAATTTAATTTTCTCAGTCTATTACTGCATAAACACTTGAACCCTCTATGACAATAAGCAGGCATGTGTGTTCCAGGAGCAAACCCTCACTCCTGTACAAATCATAATGCCTAACTTAGACATTCAGTGGTGTTCCCGCAGGACTACTGGTTTCTTGCCTAGGGATGCCTGTTTTCCTGAGGCCCTGTTTTCATGGCTAATGGGCACTATCTTCTGCTATTACAAGTGACAGACTAATAAGACCTATTACAAGTGACTCAGGCACTAGGAATACCTCCATATCCATTTCCGACTCCTGAGACTGGGATGGCACGATATTTTAGTCAGTCTCAGCCCAGTCCATGTGACAGATGTCAGAAAACATGGCCTGTCCTGTCAGTCTGCTTCTTTCCTAAGGAAGCTGTTGCATTCCCAGAGACCTAATGGGCTTTTGGAAATGCTTTTGAATCATTAAGGAAGATCGTCACCCCTAATAAAAATTTTTCAAGTTTGATGAGAAGACTCATCATCCATCCCGCCCAAGCCCCAGGATGCAATCTCCTGCTGCTGGCCGGAGCCACCCCCACTCTCCTCATTTACTTTGTGTCACAGGAGCAGTTCACAATGTTTCATGAGGAAACAAACAAGCAAAGGAGGTTCCTCTCCCAAGATACTTTTGACAGAACTTGCTCTTGCAGGAAGGTATGACACAGGCAGACTGTTTTAACATGGAGTCATGGAATCGTCAAGGTGTCCAACCGTTAACCTAATGCTGCCAAGCCCACCACTAAACTGTGTCCCTCCAGCACCACATCTACACATCTTTTAAATACCTCCACTGGTGGTGACTTCTCTGGGCAGCCTGTTCCAATGCCCGACAATCCTTTCAGTGAAGAAATTTCCTAATATCCATCCTAAACCTCCCCTGGAGAAACTTGAGGCTGTTTCCTCTTGTCCTTTCAGTGAAGAAGTTTTTCCTAATATCCATCCTAAACCTCCCCTGGAGCAACTTGAGGCTGTTTCCTCTTGTCCCATCACCTGTTCCTTGGGAGAAGAGACTGACCCCCCCCAGCTACCCCCTCCTGTCAGGGAGTTGGAGAGAGCGAGGAGGTCTCCCCTCAGCCTCCTTTTCTCCAGGCTGAACACCCCGAGTTCTTCCTCCCACCTTTTCTGCCACACTGACTAAACTCAAGGGATTAGAAAGCTGACGTTGTCTCAAAAGAGAGACCTTAAGTGAGTATGTATATTGGTTTGATACTGCTATAAGGAGAAAGAGATGCTCTAAGTATGAACAGGGTCCAACATGATTCTTGGTTATTTCACTCCCAGGTCAGGGAGTAAGGAACACAGGGAGCACAGGGTAAGGAAACATTTTACAGCGTGCAACACACAGTTATTGCAAAGTGGGTCTGTAAAACAAGCAATGAAGGAGAGAGTTCATAGGCCTGATCTGCCCTCCTCGGCACACCTGGAATCCCTGCTGACACCAGAGGGTGTTGGAGACAGCAAGGAGGCCAGGCCTAGCCTCTTGGCATACCTCAGCACTGAGCTTTATCTATGTCTTCCACCTGTGCGCTGTAAAGGACTTGCCCAATGCCGTCATTTGGGTTTAGAGCTGACAGTCTTCGTTTCCACATATGTCTCTGGGACTGTGCCTCAGACCAGTCTTAGGACTGCTGAGCGGTCATGCAGGTCTTCCGTGCATCCCAGCCACAACAGCAATCAACCCCAGTTGCCCCAGGCCACACTAAATGGTGTTTGAGCAATTAAGCCAGTCTACTAACATTGCAGGAACTGCCTCACAGCTCCCAGAATTTCTTCATACCTGCTACATGGGGCTTGTGAAACCTGAGCAGACAAATGTCTTCCATCCTGTCTCACTGTTAGAGGAACTTCCCCATCCTCCTCCCCCATCACAGCGGAAAAGGCTTGCTCAGGACATTCCTCGTAGTGGTGGTCACCACTCTTACGCACACAAAAAAAAAGCAAAACCTCAAACCAGATACACTATTCCTCTAATGCAATACAGGTCATGAAATTTGATATGGATCTCGGTTTAAAGTAGAGGTTACAGTAGAAAATTTCCATCAGTGACTTCCTGGTCTGCACAGGAAAATCAAAGCAAGGATTAGTATCTACTCTTTGCCGATTTCATGACAGTTCTGGACGTACCACCATTAGAGGTGAAGACAACTGCACAGTCAAGTAGTCAGCATCAACAGGGCTAGATTAGTTCGGCGGATCCCGTTAGCATATCTGTTTAGCATACAAAATAGTGGAATTCCCACTGAAAAAACTCACACACCTAATTCCAAGGCGACCTCTTGGAACTAGGCCAAAGTAAACCACACAGTGTCAGAGGCAGAAAAAGAGCCAAACTCTACTTTTAAAATACTTAAGACTCCAAAGCAACCAGAAACACCAGCACTGACGTTTCACCTGCTCAGGTGCCTTGACAAACCATCTCCACACGTTATCTGCTGATCAGATTTTATTGCCCCCCAGTATTAATTACTACAGCCTTCAGCCCAGCAGGTATGAATATGTGGCACCAAGTGTCCCTGGGCCAGTGCATTTTGATTTCACACTTCTTGCCATATATTCACAGTGACTGGGCTGAGGGGGTGCAGTAGTCAGAATGTGCCAGCTATCCCTCGATCCTGCTGAGAATCTGGAGCAGCGGCCGACCTAAAATGCTACTCTTGCAGGAATCAGTCCTCCTTCAAGTGAGGAAACTGCTGTTTCCCAAGAGCTGAAGTGAAGCAGTTCTCATCACACTCATGTCAATGGCACAAGCAAACATTCACTGTGACAATTTCAAAGAAAAGGGCTAGAGGCCGCACCCTGAGCTCGTGAGTGGAAGACAAATGATGAGCATGTGAAGAACACAAGGAAAAGATTAATTTGGTAATTTGAGGCAGTATTTCCTACTGATGCCTGGAGGATTGCTCTGTTCAAGTAACTCTCTTCCTCTGAGAATACACTAAATGTGAAGAAACAGTGTTGTCAAAACACTGGCAGCTGACAGTACCCTCTGAACCCCTCTGCCATGTCTCATCAACCCTCAGTTCACACCGTGTCAAGCTGGAAAAGACTGTAGTTTTCTGGTAAACTGTTTTAAGGCAAAGCAGATGCTGCTACAGTTACAGACCACTGTCAGGCAAATGACACACTGCCTAAAGAGGTAATGTACAGGCTAAAGAAAGCGCATGTGGAGAGGCAGAAGCCATTATTACCTGTGGGCAGAGAGGGAGAAGTGGCCACAGAACAAAAAAGCTCCTCGCTGTTTTCAGAGCTGTGGGGAGGCAGAAAGCGCTCCGCCAGGTCACAAACAGAAGGCAGGTCCAATGTGTTGCTCTCCTCCCAGCAATGACTTGGTGATGGCTCTTTCCCTTCCATGATCCCACTGGAGAGACAGAAATACAACAGAACTGGGGTTTTAGACCAAGAAAATCCAAGAGGAATTCAACAAAAATGACCCGGCATTTTGCACTTTATGAGCTGAGAGAAGCTGTTCTAGCATATTGGTACTTCATTTAAGAAAATAAGGGCAAATTTAAACATATAAAGGAAGAACAACAGTGAAACCCACACACAACAGCCCTCAGCCATAAGTAGGATAACTAGGAGCCCACAACAAATCTGGAACATCTTAGAACTTAAACCACCTCAACCCCACAGGGATAGCAAGGATTTCCTGGTGTGGAGACCCTAGGGCAGCTGCGTTGTATACCCCACACACAGCACTTTGGAAAGCTGTAGTTGAAACATCACCACATCCCAACACCCTTCTCTTGAGCTTCCTGAACCAGTCCACTGCCACAGAGGCAGAAACACACGGCTGGGTGCAGAGTAGGGCAGGGCAGGTGCCTTCTAACTGCACACCAAGAGCCATTGTGGATGGGCAATTCTTTTGGACAGGATAAAACTAAGGCATTCCACTCCAGCAGCTCCCAGCACAGCCACACAGGTGCCTGGGGCAGCAGAGAAGTGGAAGGCAAAAAGCTGGGGGGGCAGGAGCTCACAGAATGACAGAGAGGAGTGAGTAGGAATCCTTTGGCCAAAGCGTGATTAGTACTAACTCAGTAAAAGGGGCTCTCTGTAGACCTCAAGGGAAGACACTTGCAAGGAAAGATGGAGAAAAGCCCCCCACACCCTCAGTTTCTACTTGCCACCTCAGCCACCAGCATTTGGCCACCCTGCACACCCCCTCGTGAGGCTGCTGAGACTCTCCACTCGTACAGCCTCGTACAGGCTCTGAGCAGAGCACTGTCATACTCGAGCTGACACTTCTGGAAACACCAGAGGAGGAATTGACTCAGTCCTTACTGCAAAGCCTCATGCCATAAGGACTTTCAGGCAGGAGCTTCACTTAAAACACCCACTGAGCACTGATGATGAGATTAAACAGGGTAAATGTGAGCAGACATCATGGTTTTTTCTCCTTACTCAAGTAACAGATGATGCTTTCCGTAAAAGAAAAAAAAAAAAAAAGTGGACAGAACAGTGTTTCTTATGAAATCTGAATTTAGTTCCTAGCAGTTAACAGAGATTCCAGGAGATTTTGCGCAAGTTTCTTCCTTCATCTGTTTTGTTCACTCGTATGCAATTAAAAAAAAAAAGCAGATTGTGGCTATTTGCTCTGCCCCCTTGACCAGCTGTATCCTTCTGCTATTTTGGTAAAGAGTGATAGGACAGAGGAACCAGACCCACTGGTCAGGCAATGGCGTGGGACCCGGCCGGCTCAAATTTATTCCCTCTTCCATAAAATGAAGAGGACAACACACTCTTATCTCAGGGGTGCTGTCAATGAGGAATGTTACAGCTGCAAGGGCCAAAGAAATCCCTTAGAAGGAATTAGTACTGAAAAATGAAGTAAATATCCCCATGCAGATTTTTAAAAAAAAAAACCACCCAAACATTCCTTAGGTGCTTCTGTGTTGAGTAGACTTGTAGCGAAGATGCACCTCTGACCTTTGCAGAATGCTGACTCACAACCAAAGTGGAGATTTTGGCTGTGATACCGGAGGAGATCAGCTGCCTTGCCTTGGAAGGGCGAGCAGGGTCAGTGCATTCACAGGGTTTCCAGGAAAAACAGAGTAAAACAAGACCAAGCATACAACCCTCTGATCCCCAACAGTCACTTCACAGAGGGAAGCTTCTCCTCCATTCCTCTTCATGTCCCAAAACACAGACGATCTGTGCATAAGGAACACAGAGAAGCAAAAAGTTTCCTCAAATACTGTTTTCATGATTTGTGCTACTTTTTAAGTACATGAATATTTTAGAAACAAAACTGCTTGTTTCAGTTCTTGGTCCGGGAAAAGAAACCAACACCAAAAACCCAACCAATCCTATCCGTCCAAGGGCAAGCAAGAGATTACAGCACGAGGAGCTGCTGCTCTAGTACCACAGCAGCTTAAGGCTGTCATTGATATGGGCTGCTGCGATCCTGGCCGTCTCTGCCAGCTGCCTGTGTCAAACTCTTTCTTCATACTGCCACAACAGGGCTAAAAATGTGCAGCCATGTGATGATGAGGTTCAGATAAAACAAATCACCTTATTTAAAAAAAAAATAAAATAGTTGCCCCTTGGATCAGCTCCCTCTAGTCCTGCAACAACTTCAGAGTGCAGTTTGACCATGTAAGGCGGTGTAAAGTCAAGGCTACAGCAGTTCTACTCCCAAAACTAATGGAGAGAGTTGTTTTTGAGGATAAGTAAGACCTCAGCTCAGCCCTGCACTTTTAGGTGCGTAGAAAAGACACACTATTACTTCAGTATCATACCTGGGAGCAGCACTGACACAAAAGCAGTCCCCTTGGACAGAGTCCGGGAGCAAACAGCCTGTCAGTGCTTCAGGATCCCCTCCTTCTTCCTTCATGGTTTGCCAACCCCAGCTCGCTGGAATGAAACAAACAGGTTGGTTACATGCTTTGCATCAGCTGATTGGGCTGAGGGACAGTGTGACCTTTCAAGGCACATATGCCTGCTGATGTCAACAGTCAGTCATCACACATAACTTTTCTCACTGGGAAAAATTTTTTTCTAGGAATCAGAAATAGCACATCTAGTAATGCCCTTCAATCTTTTCACAGTGAGGGAGACCTCCTGGAAAGGGGTCGGTAGGCTCTAGACATAATGCCAGGATTTTCTTTACGAGAAGCTGCCAGATGGGCTGTTTATTCAGAACCCGTAAAGCAGAGAAGCGAACTACAGCTGGCACCCTCCCCTCCCTGCTGGGGAGGAGCAAGTATTTCCCCAACAGGTTTATCTAGCGGTGCTTTGACGCCAACACTGCGCAAACCTTGACTAGGAAATGTGGTTTAAGAGGGGCCAGGTGTGTGGAGCAGGCCACAGGCCCACGAAACCCCAATCCTGTTTCCCACTCCCTGCCATTACTTTATCGTTTCCAGTGAGCAAGCAGGACAAACATACTTTCAAGAGGAAACTGGAATTCCCTGCGGGCCACCCTGCTACCGGGAATTTCCCGGACAGAGGGACAACCCAGGGCCCTGCACAGACACGGCACTGGCCTTACCCCGCTCTGCTGCTTCTGGGGGCCGCAGGAAAAGGGCTCCTCTTCTTTCGATCTCCTTTCTTTCCCTGCAGGGACACACGCGTTATTTCAACAACTGCTCCTTTGGCAGCGAAGGGAAAGAAGAACACAAGGGAGCCCCCCCCCGCCCGCCCAAGCCAGAACCCACCCGGGGCCTCGCCATGGCTGCCGCCTTCCCCTCCCCCCCCTCCCCCGCCCTGTCTGAGGAGAAAAGCAGGCTCTCCCCATGGAGAGCAAAACACGGTGGAGGGGAATAAAGGGAAAGCCAAGAGCACGGCAGGGCTGCCCCAGGCCAGGCCGTACCCTCACAGCCCCCCTCAGCCCCTACTGCCGGGCTGGAGACGGCAGCCAGCCCCCTCCCTGCTGCCGCCGGCCGCCATGTCGGGAAAGGGCGAGGTGAAGCGGGAAGAGCCATCTCGGCTGCGGGCAGGCGCGGCCGGATAAGCCCCGGGCACGGCGGGGTCCTGGGCACGGCTCTACGGGGCAGGACCGGGGTGGATGAGCGAAGCCGGCCCCGAGATGGGCCTGGGCGGCACCGGCAGAGGCTGCACCTGCGGCCGGGGAGAGCCTCCGGGCGGGCGGCGGGTCGGGTCCGCCCCCGGGGGCGGCTGGGCCGGGGCGCCGGGCGAGCTCCGTGAGGGGAGAAAGGGCAAAGAGGAGAGAAATACATACAGAGAAATAAGGGGGGGCGGGGGGAAGGGAGTCACTGCTGTGTCCCGTAGGGTTTTCCTCGGACCACGTTTAACTCTGGCTGGGTGGAGAATGGATTGAGAGCAGCCCTGAGGAGAAGGACATGGGGGGGGCGGGGAGTGGGGGGGGGTGTTCACTGAATTTGACTGAATTATTAGAGTTGGAAGGGACCGTAGAGATCATCCAGTCCAACTCCCCTGCTGAAGCAGGATTGCCCAGAGC
>JAOQGH010000023.1:15056439-15069435 GCA_025769975.1 Gallinago jamesoni | reverse complement strand
CTTTTATTCATTTCTGAAGCCTTCTTTATACTGAAGCCCATGAATGATGCCAGCTGATGCCAGCTCGAGCTCTGATGCTCCACTTAAAGCTCTGCAGGGAAAGTCCCACAGATTTTTAAGTTTTATCCCTTTATCATTGGTTTTCATAAGATTTTGGATGGATTTGATGTTTCTGTAGATAAACAGGGTTCCTGTCCCTAGCATCTATTCTGATACAGTCACAGTTTTGGACTTCAGATCTCATCTGGCATTTTTAACTGTGTCTTATAGATTGCTGGATGCTTTACTTAGGGCAGGATTTCTAAAGGGAATATTTTTCCCAACGTCTCCTGGGGCTAACAGGGAGTTGCCAGCAGGGATATTCCAAGGATATTTTGCATTTTTGTGCTGCTTTATGTCTGTTTTAGTTGCCTTTCAGTCCTGAGTATTTCCTCGAGTCTCATTTAACATCCTTTGCTATGGTAACTTATATTAGTGCCAGGAAACTGCTAAGCAAGTGCCACTGCAGGGTTTAGGAGTGGGAGGGGAGCATCATGAGACGTGATGTTTATGAGGGAAGTGGAAGGTGGAATTCCTTTCACGTAAAACCAAAAACCTGCATGAGAATTTTTATTATATCAAATTCCCCCCCCCCCCCCTCCCCAGTCTTTTTCAGGTTCCTGTGGCTTTGCACTTTTGTTACCTTAAGTGTCTAAATATTTTCTTAATTCATCCAAGAAAGGAAGGGATTTTCTGAAGGAATAATGAGGATATTGTAAAGGAAACAACGGCTGCTTTGCCAATGCTGTCTTCTTGCTCAAAAATTGGGGGATGGAGGAGGAAGGAGGGAAATGAAGGAGGGGAGGATGTGTGCATTGCCAGAGCAAGGGTCTTGCAAGACTCATGTAGCTGTTTAGATTCCTGTGAAATGAAACACACTGTGCTCTAAAATGGCAAGGTTTATTTCCCACCTATGGGAAGCTGCTGTTATTTAGTGACTCCGGGTTACCCTGTTGGTGACCTCCCGTTAAATTATGTGAGTCACGGCTATTACAGCTGTGTGGAGATCCGGTTCTGGTCCCACCACCGTATCTCCACGTGGTACCCACCTCCTGAGCTGTCCTGCCTCCCTAAAGTGACTGATTTAGGGCAATACAGGCCTGGTAGGTGGGGTTGCTATTCCAGAGAGCAGCTGTTTCTTCGACTCAGGGACAGATCCCACCAAAATGAAATATATCACTGCTCTACTGCTGATTGAGGGTAACTTCAATTGGCATTGCCATAGTAGAATCATAGAATCGTTCAGGTTGGAAAAGACCCTTGGCATCATCGAGTCCAACCATCAACCCCGCAAAGTTGCGTCTAGTGCACAAAGTCCACAACCACTCAGCACACTCGAGTGAGGGGCTTTCTGAACAACATCCTGGCACTGGGAGAGAAAGTCACGGGTCTTCATGTGGAACTGGTCGAGCTCTCCCAGCTTTAAGCAGCGTGTGGTGCTGCGTGTATATCAGTGGACCTCCAGCTGGAGGAGTAGACAAATCCTTCCCACCGTAGGATAACCGGAGAGAGAATGCTACGTTAGCTCTAGTAAGAAGAAACCTCAGTACAAAAGTAAAAATGGGTACTGTGTAGAAACCATTCCGGTTCTTGCTTTTTGCATGAAAAATAGGAAAACCTTGTGCGTGGTTTAAACAGAATCATAGAATCATCTAGGTTGGAAGGGACCTTCGAGATCATCTAGTCCAACCAAATACAAGCTTCAGCAATGATTTGGAGGCCTAAACGCAATCACTTTAGTTCCATCTTGGTCTTCAAAAACACAGTGCAAATCTTGCTTGACTTACAAAATCACAGAATATTCATGGTTGGAAGGGACTTTTGAGATCAAGTCCCAGTGCTGCTGCTTGGAATGAACTCTTGACTTGAATCTTTCAGAGTTGCAACAAAAATGGCAATAAGCAGCACCCGCTGTCTGATGAACGCCGATGAATTCTGTGATTCCATGAGAACCAGCCACCTCACCCTGTTCCTTGCACCCACTCTAGTGTTCCTCCAGCCTCCTGGTTGAGCCCCATTTGGTGTGCAGGACCACCAGTGGGGCTTTTCTCCCCCCAGAGTGAGGTAGTTTCGTGCCCGCTCGCTGTGGAGCACCAGAGGTGGCACACAGGGTTAGAGGGGCTGAAGAACCAGCTTTGGGGGGAGAAGCTCTTTGGCACTGGGGAACCATTTGATCACCTCCAGCGTGTTGCGGGACCTCACCCTTCAGCACAGTGATGACATCTCTAAACTCTCATGGCCTGACTGCTCTTGCTGGGTCCTTGTTGGTGGGCAAACCCAAGGGGCTAAGGCCCTCCAGTCCTGCTTACACCCCCTAGTTCTGCTCCCACCCTCTGTTTACCGTGGCTCGGGGTATCCGTGCCACACAGCACGCAGGAAAGCAGATCGTAAAGTCTGCTGAAGGCAACAAAAAAGACTCAGACCAAACACCTTGGGTTGAACTTTAACAGCCAAATCTGTAAGAGGTATGTTGCTGGACTGTCACGGGTATGATAACTGCTTCATCAGGCAACAGAGAACGGCCAAATCTGCCCCTTCTGCCCTAAAACAGCCAGGGACTGCATGTTGAAGAGGCACAGACAGACCCAGACCAGCAGTGATGCCTGCTCCAGAAGATACACAGCTACAGTGGGCCAAGAAGTAAGCCAAGGATGGACTTCCACAGTCCAAAAACTGGTGCCAGCAAACCCGTGGCACTGAAGGCTGTGAAATGATCCCAACAGCTGCCCAAATTTGCCGTTTCCACCTGGGGTACAATCAGAAGGAGACAAAAAATCACCCTGCAGAGATTGCTCCTTGTTCCTGTCATCTAGCACTGTCTCTCAGCGGGGAAAAACATTGCCTCGTTCAGGACAAGCAGGCATACTAATTCATTAATTTCAGACTTTTTTAGCGCCATTTACGTGCCCCCTGAATCAGGTGAAGTGCAGTGGATTTTCACATTAGCGCTAACAACAGCTACCCACCCAGTGCCCTTCTGCAGCGACGAGACGGGGGATTCATCTGCATTTTCCCCTTGAAGAGACATTTTTTGTGTGTTGTGCAAGCCTTCAAAATTACAGACAAGGTTCCATCTTCCCAAATCCAAGGACCAGCACACAGCTGTCTCCCGGCAACACACAGTAACACTTCCTTCCTTTAAATTAAGCTGCACCTCCTCTCCCAAAATAATAATAATAATAATAATAATATTAAAAAAAAGGAAGATGGCATGTTGTTTACATGGTCTCTTGCCCATTAAGCTTTTAGGCTGTACATGCTGTCTTCTTTCAAATATGATTCAAGACAGTCATTTCACTTCCCTGCCAAGAAATAACTGCCCGTTGATTCATTATTCCGACTGCCAAAGCGACTAGCAGCCTGTGGTGACACAATATCGCAGCTGTTTTTTTTTTTTTTAAAAAAAAAGCATTTAAATACAGGTTTTTGGACAAAATAAAGCCCAGAATAGACTCGAGGTAACGTGTCGCATGCCTCCGGGGGTGGCATTCCGTTGCTGGGGGTAATACAGCCTCCCAGTTATTGCAGTCGTTAGCCCTGACCAAGTGGCAGAGGTTAATGGGTGACCCAGGAGGAGCCCCGGGCAGGAGGACACGCGTGTGCGGGCTCGGATAAGATGAGGGCAGGGAGGGCAAGAGTCGTGCCACCGGTTTGAATCGATACACGGACTTTCACATCATTGATTTTTTCACTTGGCGCAGGCACTCGGGTTCACCGGCCGTGATGCTCTTTAGCTCTTTCCCCTCCCTGACCCGCATGACAGCTCCAGAAGGGGCAAAACACCTCCTCTGTCTGCTCCAGAGCATCCCATCCCGGGAAGGGTGTTGGCAGAGCACAGACCTGTCCTCCCGGCTGCTCTGTGCCTGGAGAAAGGCCAGGGAGGTCGCTTGCTGGTGGAACAGCGTGCAAGCTGCCCTGGGAGCCAGCTGGTTTCCACTGCCATTGAGGTTCTTTCTTCCCACTACATGGGCTTGGCAGCCTTGGCAGTCATAAACCCACAGACTCCACCCTAGGTCTTCCAACAGCACGTGCCAACAAGCAGGATTGTCACCATGTGAGTATTTGGTTGGAAGGGACCTCTGGAAGTCTCTATTCCAACCTCCTGCTCAGAAGGGGACGGTTGCCAGTGCTAAATCAGGTCAGCTGAAGCTTTGTCTAGCAGATACTTGAACCCGCTCCAGGGATGGGGCTTCCCTCCATCCCCGTGGAGACCTGTCCCAGGGTTGCACACCTTCCCCATGAGGAAGGTTTTTGCCGGCATCCAGCCTGAACATCCCAAGCCACAATTTGTGACCTTTGCTTCTTGTTACACCATCTGCCACCACCAAGAAGAGTTTGGCTCTGTCACCTTTTCAACTGCCCTTCAAGAGGTTGGAGGCTACTATTACATTGTCCTTTTGGCTGCTGGTCATGCCAGGGCTTTGTTGCTGGCACCACGGATGGGACATTCTTCACAAAGGATGTCACCGACGACATCCTGCTGGATGCTTGTGAACACTTAGCACCTTTCCCCTGGATTCATCAGTGTTTGCAAACAAGCCACGTCCCATCCACGCAAGTGGGTGTGTGTGGACAGAGCCAAACAATCACATGCCTTGAGTCAGGGTGCCAAGGGCAAGGTCCTCAGCCAGGCATCTCTTAGCAGCTGCCTATTCAGTTCCCTGCTTCCCTCACGGAGGAGAGGGTTGGGAAGTGGTATTTCTTTGAGCTAAGAGGTTCATCAAGCATCGCCACGTAAACTAAAAATACAAAACCCATAATAAAGACAAGAAGCATCACTGAAAGTTGTCTTTCCAGGACCAGGTTTGCACAGCCATATTCACAAAAATCTTGTGCGAGGACAAGAGAGACACAAGGAGAGAGAGACCACAGGAGGCCAAAGGAGACCACAGTGAGGCTAAGCATCATGGGGCAAAGTTCCAGTGTTTGGTAAGTACTCGTGGAAGAAGTGGGGAGAGCATTGCTCCCCAAAATGAGCATGGAAACCACCACTCAGTACTCAGTTTTAGTGACAGAGCTCAGGGGATGCCCTTCTCGAGAGGCAAGACATTCAGGCAGGGACCAAGAAGAGACGTGGGATGTGCCAGGTGGGACATCAGCAGCCCCATGGAGAAGAGGTCTCAGCAGCATGCTCACCCACTTGGCAGGTGAGAGGTGTCTTGTTCTGTGGGTTGCTGCCACAGCAAAATCTTCCTCAAAAAGTGAACGTGCCCAACAAGGCCAGGTCTTTGTTTCCTTAGTGCAGACACGTCACCTCCTCTGAGGGCAGCCAACAGCTCTCAGAACAACAACCGCTGCCTTTTCGACGTGGCTGGAGCATGTTGACCCACATGACTTCTGATCCTGTTTGGTGTGCACAGCCTCCAGGAGAAGGGATCAGCTGGGCCCTACAAAAGGCCAGGCCCTCTTCTGTGTCTCCAGAGGCCAGGAAGAAGGAACTGGTGGAAGCTGAACATGCTCCAAGAGATGCAAGACGGGGGGGGTCCTGAAGCACAGCAGAGCACAGGCTGGAAGCTGCTTGCACCAAGGCCACCAGGAACACAGCACGGCTTTGGGCTCCAGCCAAAGTGCAGAAGGGTGAAGGGGACCAGAAGCGGGCAGCAGGAGCGTCTCGATTCAGGGAAGAAATGGAGGAAAACTAGGTAAAAAGGTAGAATATTCACTACAGCAAGGGGAAAGGGATAACAGAAGCGGCAAGATTTAAAACAAGAATAATTGAAGGTGGGCAGCCTTCCCTACCACCCAGGACTTGGCACCTAAACCCTTCAGGCTCTTCTTTGAAAGACATTGGTCCCTTATTGGGGACAAAATCCCAGCAGCAAGAAGCTAAAGTCTCCCTCGAGCCCAGACACTGATCAGCTCCTTAAGAGAGCTGTTCTGTGCCTCTCCCTTCTCTTGGTGGAAACCACCTCCCCATCCCAAATCAGGTGGTAAGGGCAGGACCAAAACATCTCGGTGTTGTTTGAATGCCAACCGGACAGTAAGCCTTGTGTACACATTCCTGCAGAAAAAGGAGAAAGGAGACATTTGGTGAATCCTCAAGAAAAAAAAGGGTCTCGATAGGATTCAGAAAGGCCCAAACACATTCACCCCCTAGGATTTGGCTGCATTTTAGGGAGAAGTCAGATGCCAAGGCTGTCTGATTCCTGCCTCCCAGGAAGGAGCTGCCTCAGGCTTCCAACAAAACATTAGGCTGTGATTTTCAGAGAAGGAATTTTATATGGGTTTTTTTTGGTGAAGTGACCTAGAGAAGGCTGTGAAGCTCCACCAGCAGAGAGTGGAAGCCACTGCTTATCTAGGGAGTGACCTAAACAAGGATGTGATGCTCAGCTGCCAGATAAGAGTTTGCTTCAGTGATTCAGTGAGTTGCAGTGATTCAAACAGAGCTGCTTGCCTGGTAAGTCAACGTTTCACAAAAATTGCATATAGGATCTAACTCCCAACCACCTTGGCAAAGCTGTTTATGACAAGGAAGAGATTCTTACAAGACTGTCATTACCTGATAAACTAATTTTAAAATTGCGTCTTTCTGTGCTCTTCCAGAGCTGCAATAATCCCAGCTGCACTTTCCCAGCTGAGAGGAAAATGCTGCAATCCCGAGGAACGGGCAAAGGATGGGGTGGTTTGAATCTGCACTACCGTGACCTTGGTAAAGCCATGTCCTTGCACCTCAGATTCCTGCTTGTGAAATAGCGGTGAACTAAAACCTCCTTTCTCCCCACGGTGCAGTTGTTCTGCCCATTCCGATGGCCAGCTCTTCGAGACGGGGGCAGTGCCAAGCAAAACACAGCCCACGAAGAATAATAAGGCAATAAACGCTGTCCTACATCCATTGGCTTCAGTTTGCAAAGGTGGTTGCAAGGAGCTGTGGGCCCCAGGCGAGAATCACAGAGGGTTTCAGAGATGGGGAGAATTCTGCTTTTATACGAAGAATTTACAGATTAGCAGTAAGATAAACCGTCTTTTATTTCCCAGACAAATAAAGAGATTAAATAACATCCAGAAGTGTCTTCTTTTCAGTAATGGGAAAGTAAATCAGAGCAGAAGGTATTAATCCAAGCCACATATGAGCTCTGCTCCTGTGCGCGGGGCACTGGCTTGGTCCCACTGCAGGGCTCGGCTGGACCAGTGCTACTGGTGGACCAGGTGCTTGGTTGGAGCAAGAAAGGCTTTTTTCCTCTTCTAGCTCAGGTGTGTTCACAAAGAAGGGATTATGTGCCTCGGAAATCACTTCCTTATTTCTCGTGTCTTCACTAATTTCTTCTAGGTTGCTAATTTAAGTGCTGTGGATCACATGGGAGGGCTCATTATGCGACCGGTAACGTGCATCCTAAAAGACCCGTAACTGGTTGATGTCAGCTTCCCCCCAATTTCCACTTAATCAACACTTTAAATTAGGTCAGAGCATTAATTAACTTTTGCACGAAATCTCTCCTCAGCCCATCCTGCCTCCCATTGGCTAGTTAATTGAAATAAGCACCAATATTAGGCTGCTACTTTGTACAAAAAAAAAAATAATAATAAAAAATTGCTAGTAATTATCATTTGGGGGAATAAAATAATTATGGGTTACTATGTGTTAATGCTGAGCTGCTCTCCTGTAGCTAGAAGCCAGAATCCTCTCTGTCCTGCTTGGGTTTCCTGAAGGTAACTGGGTCACAGGAACACGTGCCTCGGCTTTGCCCTTTGCTGCATTTCAGCCTGACAACTCTTTGTTGAAGATAATCTCCTTAAAACAGAGGCTAGTTTCTTCCAGCTTTCGTCTTGGCAACTGGCTCCCTGAGCACCTCGCAGAGACAGGCTGACATCCTCAGGGAAACACCTAAACAATTCAGAATAACTCTGTTCTAGAAATCCTTTCTCCTCCCGTGCTGAGCAGAAGGGCAGAGGAAATGGTTGGCTGTAGATGGATAGAGTGTGCAGTGGAACAAGTCTTACCCTTAAGAGCATCCCTTTCCTCCTGGGTAGATGTTTGTGCTCCTCCTGGGAGGAGTGTGGCAAGATCACTGCCTGCCTGAGGGTCTTTTTGTCTGTGAGGTGTAAAATATCTACGTGGCTTCAGGAAACTCTAGCTGATATTCTTGGTCGAGGACACAGCTATGGCTTCCCTGAGTACACAGTATTTTTGGCAGTATTTATAATTAGTGGCTTCAACTGCACTGACCTGGGTCTGGCAGCTCCAGTTCTTCTCCTAGAGTCGTCCAGGCTGGTGCCACTCCTCCCTCGCTCTGCGAAGATGAGAAGAAAAGCAGTTGGCAGCTGTTTCCCAGGGACAGAGAGACCATGATTTTTGAGGTCACCCATCCCAGCAAGAAAATCTATTTATAAATAGATGATAAATAAATAGCTGCCTTTGTGTCATATGGTGGGAACACACAAAAAAGCTGCTGCTGAGGTCACGTCTGTGGGCTCAAATTTGGCATCTGAACCCTTTCCACAGCTTTGAAAAAAACCCAAAACCTAAGAGGATACGAGATCTTAGCAAAATTTTAGAAGTTGAATGGCTGCAGTTGAACTGCAGGGATGTGCAGACAGACAACAAAAACCAAAAAAAAGGGTTTGGGGACTGTTATTTTTGTCTTGATTTCCCCGCCCTTGTGTAAACTTTAGCCTCTTCAGCCTCTGTCTTCATCTGTTCCCTACCCACGGTGGGTACCTGACGGAGAGCCCGGGTAGACGTTGAGCTTTCCTCCTCAAAGTGCTCTCTCCCAAGCTTGCAGTCTTCCACCAGTGTTTCCAGCTCGGGGCAAGAGGAGCGTGTGGAAGTTTTTTAAAACCTTAACTTACTTTTGTTACCCAGCAGGCAACGCTTCAGACCTTACCTTGATCAGCTTCCAGAAAACGAGGCATGGTTTCTCAGGAGGGTTGCTGGCTGGTCCACAGGTGTCCCCCAGATGCCTATCGCTCACCGGTGTGGTCACACCAGGTGAACACCCACCCCAGGACCGTGCCAGTCTTGCCGTAGCCACTTCCCTGCGGCCGTACTCAGGCAAGAACCAGCCTCCTGGTCTGTGACGGGTCCGTGCCACTCGACTGGCAAAGGAGCGTGGCAACAAAACGTCACTTCTTTCCTGACAGGTGAATTTAAAAGGTGAAGAAGCTACTTCGTGCTTCGGAGGTCTGAGGAAGAGCTCAAACAAAGAGAACTGCCAAGGCAGTGAACTTAGAAACACCACGGCAAGCAGACGGGCCGAGCTGGGGGTTACAAGGAGAGATGAACTGGGGTTTGTCCCTTGGCCATCAGTACTGTTCCCCTGCAGCTGGAAGAACTTACCTGTGGGGCACCAGAAAACTCCTGGCATGTGAAAACAGGCATTTTGTGCTGACAACACACGTGAGTCCTAGGGCCAAGCACCCTTGATATTGAGAGCTCTAATGACTGTAACTCTGCAAATCACTTGGGTAAATGCTTCTTGACAAGACAATGGGATGGAAGGAACAACGGGACCTCAAACCAGGCAGCAGAAACTCCAGTGGGCTGATTGCCCAAGGAACTTGGCCGTACCGCATGAAATGTGTCCTTGCCCGGAACTTGACTAATTATAATGTGAAACCCACCCCTCTAGAAGGGAAGATACCCGCCTCCTCTCGAAGACCCTCACCCACTGAGCCTGGGAGTAAAATTAAGAGACACTACCTACACCTTTAATTGAGGATGAAGATTTTACACCAACCAGCTTCAAGATAAAGAATTAGGAGCACCAGTAAAAAGCGGATAAACAATGAATATCTTCATTATGCTACTTTACAATGTATAAATGAATGACTGGTTCAAGGCTGGGTGTGCCAGCTTTGCAGAGATACCCCCCAGGACTTTTTTCTGTGCAGAACTGCCAACAAACAGCTAATACCTCGCCTCCATGTGCTACTGGCTTGCACACCAGGCAAGCCATCCCATGAGTTTTGGGACAACACCATCTCCCCGGTTCTTTTTTTACTGAGCTTTCTGGGGTCTAGAAGCTGCCATGTCAGCTTTCCTTTCACCTTTCAACACTTGTGTATTTTTCTTTGAGAAGCAGGTTATTTTGTTGGTCTACATCCTTGCTCTGGAGGAGCAGAGTCATCCAAGGGGTGCAAGTGGCCTGACTGCAGGGTGAAACGAGTAAAAATATGCTGGAAAGATTGAAATTAGTATTAACGTCCAAAAAAGTACACTTCTCTGTGGTGCCATCACATCAAACAACATTTGACCTTGAGAAGAAGGGGCATGATGTGTGTGTACTTCTGCTCATCCATAAAGTGGTACTGTGTATATGTGCTGTGAGGCAGCGCTGGCATTTAGAATCATCTCGTATTGCTCCTGGATGAAACAGAACCCATTCCCCTGGTGAATCAGGCATTTCATTTGCCTTTCTTTGTCTGTCGACCAAAAATATAACAGAATCTGAGATAAGTGATTGTTCTTCCTCCCCCCCCCCACCCCGAGATTTTTACCAAATTCTCTTTGGTAAGAAGAGAAAAACAATTACAAAATCAAGATTAACCATCGTTCACCACTTTGACAAGGAAGTAAGCAAATTGTTTGTACATTTTGTATTGAAAGGTTGGATTTAGGATTCTTTTTAGCTTGTCCAGGCAAACTGCTGCTTTTAATTGAAGAATAGTCTTTCCATGCTCTCTCTCTGGTCTTCCCTTATCATCCAGCCTCTGCTATCCTTGTCCAAGATACTGTTGTTGTTATGTTAGATAAGTTAGAAGCACAAAATATGATGCGGCATTTTGTTTTTCTGGTAAAATAATAAAGGATGTCTATTCATTGCAATATGAACATGATTAAAGACAAATACAGCTCCTTCCAAACTCTCAGCTTTCCCAAACTCTTCTGCTGTCTCCCAACTTCAAGATTTTATCTGCCCTTATGCAAGAATTGGTCACACCACAAGAAATTGAAGACGCAAAGATTAAACACTTTAGAAGGAAATAACACAGTTACAAAACACGGATTATCCTTGGACACATTATCTTAACACAATAGTTGTAAGGCAATGGCTGATGTCAACAATGATAATTACTTCCTCTTGCCATTTGAATGCAGACAATTGCAGTAAAAGTGATACTTTATTGTTCATAAGGCGGGTCATGTTTGTCTGTTTGCACTCTGAGATATGAAGCACTCAAACATCAGAAAAGAGAGTTAAGATCCAGAAAGGAATGTATTCTTTTTATTTTCTAAACTAATTATCAATAATACGGCTTGTGCTCCTGTTAAACTTAGACGCAGCCATTTTTTGCATCCTTCTTATGTCCTGGAAAAGACATGGTCATTTGGCTCTACCTCCTTTTCCAGATGTAGCCCATCCTTATGGTGTCTGAGCTACATTCTGAAATTAATTCCTCTATCTTTGCCAGGAGATATTACTCCTGAATTAATTCCCCTGTATCCCCAGAACAAGTACCGCCTCCCTAAGTCACTGCATGAAAGGTGGGAGGTGATGGAGCAGAGCATCTCCCACATGTTCTTACTTCCTAAACACATTCCCTGCTGGCATTGTGGGCACAGATGGGAAAGACGCTGCTCCTCTGACTTAATGAACCAGACGGGACTTCTGTCAAGGAGAACCTGCACCAGCCAGCTCTGAGATGACAGAATCACAGAGGGGTTGAGGTGGGAAGGACATCTGGACCAACCCTCCTGCTCAAGCAGGGTCACCGAGAGCTGGTTGGCCAGGACGGTGTCCAGGACAGATGAAGAATTTTATGCTTTAACCTGTTTAAACACTAGAGAGACCCCAGGGGTGCCAAATAATCTGCACATTTCAGCCTGATTGCCTTAATTTCCTTTCTCTTCCTTTCCACAGCTTCCATAGCCAAGCTGCTCTCCTCTTGGCTGGGGCTGGTTCCCAGCGAGGTGTGTAGCCCAGTACAGACACACTGGACACCCTGCGGAGAAGAAAAGAAAGAAGTGGGCAGTGTGACGTGAAGGTGACAAAGAAAAGAAAGAAGTGGGCAGCGTGACGTGAAGGTGACAAAGCTGAAGGCTTTGCCCCAAGCGCGTGTGACTTACACACACACAAGGCACCCAGGGCTCAAAGGAAGAACTTTGTAATTTGCCTTTGGAGCAGGTCACGCTTGGTTTCTACTGAGCAAACCCTGGAGCTGAGCTAGGAGGCTTTGTCCACTGGTGGGAAGGTGCTCAACCAATTTTGCAAACCCCAGCATCCAAGGAATATATTCCCCTGGTGGCTCTGCCCCTCACCCTGGCATGGCAGCAGGGTGGCACCGGCTCTCTGCCGCATTGAGCAAGCTATTTGAAACTGCTGGTGGAAAAGCTGTGACTTCACCTCTTGAATTACTTCCTGGGAAAAGGTTCAGGAGATGCTTTCTGGGGTTTTAGGCTTTCTGCCAGGTGAGTTATCCACCCACGGCACGGCTCCCCCCGGAGAGGAAGATGCCTGCAGGACTCGCTCCCACACTCCTCCACAGAGAAGGTGGGAAAGCAGACAAATGGCTCCGTATCTCGATGTCCCACGTGTCATTGCTTTTCCCCTTTTCAGCTCTGCTTCAGGCATTAAGGAGGGACGGTGACTGCAAATAAACAACACCCCTGTGTGAACAAACAAGGGCCACGGGGTGATAAGTGTGACCCCCCTGGAAGTTGCTTCCACTTAGAACTGAAGGTCCTCGATTCAGCAAAACACTGGGAACATGTTGGCCTTGTAGGCTTGGGTGACTTCGGACAAGAACAGGGCCACAGAATCACAGAATCCCATGGGGTTTGGAAGGGACCTCTGGAGATCATCCAGTCCAACCCCCTGCCAAACCAGGTCCACCCAGAGCAGGTCCTACAGGAACGTGTCCAGGCAGGGCTTGGAATGTCTCCAGAGAAGGAGACTCTACCACCTGGTATCGGCCATTCCAGGGCTCTGCCACCCTCAAAGTAAAGAAGCTCCTCCTCATGTTTAGGTGGAACTTCTTATACTCAAGTTTGTGCCCATTTCCTCTTGTCCTGTCCCTGGG
>JAOQGH010000023.1:15011729-15050660 GCA_025769975.1 Gallinago jamesoni | reverse complement strand
AAAGGGGAAAAAAAGAAAAGGGGAAAAAAAGAAAAGGGGAAAAAAAGAAAAGGGGAAAAAAAGAAAAGGGGAAAAAAAGAAAAGGGGAAAAAAAGAAAAGGGGAAAAAAGAAAAGGAAAAAAAGAAAAGGAAAAAAAGAAAAGGAAAAAAAGAAAAGGAAAAAAAGAAAAGGAAAAAAAGAAAAAGTGAATCAACATTATCTGTGCGATATTCCACAACTGCATTTGTCCTGACCAGACACAGCAAAACGGACGCTGCTGGCAAAAGGAGCATGGGAGGTCTTGAGTACAATTTCAGAGACTACGAGATGGAGATTGTAACACAAGAAGGTTTTGTGCAAGAACACAAGAGAATGGCTTGTATTCGGCATGCAGAGAAGCATGAAGCTAGAAGTTCACAGAATACCACATATATGTTTATATACACAAAAATAAGACAAAGAAGTTACATCTACAATCTATTATATAACTTAAGTTGTATATACACATAAAACTTACTATATAACTTGTTTTAGTTGTATATATAAAAAAAACCCAAACAACAAAGTTTCATATTTGTAATCAACTTTGGCCAGTTCAAATGTGGTGCTTTGATGGTGTGGTACTTTAGTTCTTTATTCAGGTGCTTCGCAATAAAACTTAAACACGTTTCATTTCAGAAATCAGCTTAGATCAAGAATGAAATCATGCTCAGGAACCCTCACGTGTAGATTACAGTGTCTCATTTCTAATCCAGAACTCATTTCTGCAATATTGTACTAGCACCTGGTGGTTTTTTTTATTTTATTTTTTTTTTTTAAATTTTCAAATGTTTTAACATTGTCTACTGCTGGTGCCAGATTATATATGAAAATTAACAGTGATTGAAAACGACTGAATTTCCTACAGGCGAAAGTGAAATATCTGTAACTATTCTTTTTCATGTTACAAACTGGCTAATTGTTAACAGTGGCCACAGGAGGGATTCATTTTATATTTATGTTATTTCATATTTAGTGATGCTCTCACCCACCTTTCTGATGTGTCGTTGCATTTGCTACCAGCACACCTAATCCTTGTATTAGGGAATAATCTCCCCCAGTCAAAGAGAAATCTGAGCTATTGCGAATCTAGAGTAGCTTTCCTTTCCTCCACTTCCTCCACACCTTTTGCTTCCCTTCTAGGCTTCCCCACTACAGGCATTTAAAAAGTTTTAAACACAGCTTTATCTTCTTGCTTATTTCTTATCACCCACTTATCTGATGTGGGTGACATCAGAGAGTCTCTTCTATGCTCCCTGACAGCTAACTCGTCCACAGGCAAAAATAAATTATACTGTATTACAGTATACATTACAGAGAAAATGCCATTGCAAAACAGGCCTTTTTCTGATAATCCTTTCTCATCATTCTCCATAAGCCTGAGAGGCTTTTACCATGCTAATAGCAGTTCTACTGCCTTGCAGTTTTTCTTCTTGCTTGATACTTTCCAGTCTCTGAGCATCACTTCTCTTTAGTGCCTGTAAATTGTCCAGGTTTCACATTAGATAATGATACAGCAATGCTCCCAGTGCCAGAGAAAAAGTCAGAAGTGCATTTGCAAAGCAAGTGATTCTGCAAAAAGATAAAAAATAGTGAACAAGGTACTCCATGCCTAATGCTGTGCATTCATTTGCCTAATTTTACCAGCTATTTTTATTTACAATAACCCATCAGAGCCAGAGCAACTGCAGAAAAATCAAGGGCAGTAAAATAAGGAGCCTAATTCATCCAAATACATACAGCTGGTGTCTGTACATCCGTTCACCAGAACGGATAATGTAATCTGTGAAGGGAAGTCCATGCTAGAAGAAAGACAAAGCAGTTTGCCAGACAGAATTGGCTAAATTCTAGTGCTTCTTATTAAAGTACTACAGCAGAAAGGGGAAAACATGCTTTCCAACATGCGCGCACACAGGTTAAATAGAGTTTGTGTTTGCACACTTGAAACTGATCCTGTAGCCTCCTGTTTCTGGATCTTAATTCGAATCAACTCGAGTTATATGATATAAAACCCCATTTCCTTTTATTCTGTTGCTACGTAAACAAGAAAAGCAGACCACCAATCTTAACTTTTTTGGACAGATGTTTAAGAAAAGTTCTCTAACTCGTCTACGTGCTCTAATTACTGTGCAGTTTTATGTTATCTTTAGGAGTAGCTGAGACTTGCCTGCTGCGTCATGGCAAAGTACAGCCTTATCTGATCCAACCATATTGAAGGAACAACTTAAGTAAAAAAAAAAAAAGAAAAAAAAAGAAAAAACAAACTGGTAAGCTTAGTTAAATGTAGACTTTTTTTCGGGTTAAGCCAAGACAACAATATTTCCCATCCCACCTGTCACCTACTTGCTGTACACTGCGTACAAGCTTAATCATCGTTCCTAAGTAGTTGGGCTTTTTTTTATTCAGCAAGACCAAGAAGTAGTGCAGTGGAATTATTTACAAGTAAAAAAAGTTATTAAAATCTGTATTTCAGTGGAAGGCTTAAGAAGAACGCAACATGGGGATCTCACAGGTTGAGGCAGAGTAGAAAGCAGAAGACTCAACTCACCCCAAAGAGCTGTCCTGCTGATGGTAGGCGTTGGTAACATTAAGTGTTTAGAGAAGAGGGTCACGCAGCTCAACAAAATTCTCCCTTTGGAAGGGGAAAGGGAAGCCTTTCCAATTACAGAATGATGAACATCATCTCTGATTTTGACAAACTTAACTTACCTTTAAAGAGAAAATTAGTCCTTGAAAGTCACCATGATGAATTACACTGCTTAGAATCAGCTGTTTCTCTTAAGGCGGCATAGAAATTCCTGTTAACATTCTTTCCAAATGAATAAATATATACTATTATGAGATACCTGAAGAATTAAAGAACGGTTTATTTGGCAGAATGTGAGCTTTTAGCTGAAATCAACAACATAAGTTTATAAGGAGAAAAAGAGAATTCTCTAAGCATTTCCATTGAGCTGTCTATAATAGCTTCTCTTATCTTAGTGAAGAAATAGGGACACGTACACCTTTAATAAAATAAACACATGAGTATTTATTGAATCCATATAGGGCCTAAATTGCAATTTTTAGCTGTAATGAATTACTGTAGGAAATGCAATAATAGTTTTGACTAGATACAGACATTTTTTTGAAATAAACCTAGGACTGAAAGAGACCAAGCGTTATACTTCTCATTCTTAACAAAAATTTAATGGTACAACTTTATAACATGACTGGCACCATATCAAAGACTCATTTTTGAAAAAATTAACACACCAAAGCACACTTGAAAACGTTGAAGTCTATCCCAGCTTTCCAACAAATTACTTGAACAAATACATTTTAAAAATGCGCAAGAGAAAACAAACAGGCAATTACTTTTCTACATAGTATTTTCTCTAAAGTTTCTTCTTCCTTTCTTCAGCTCACTGTTGATTACACTTGTAGAAGCGATGACTCCTAATGTTTGCTTAATTACTAAGTGTTTGTAACCAGAGTAGTTGACGTTCATGTTTAAACTCACTTTCCAACAAGCACTTTTCACCAACCCTCCCTACTCCTTACCCAGAGGAATTCCTCTCGTTCTTTTTGGCTTCAAAATAAACTGCTTTTGGCTACCATTTCCTTTTACTGCATACTTTCCCCTATCTTTTTTTGGTCCTTTAAGCAGGGTACTCTGATCTTGAAATACTCACATAAAGACCTCAGCAATTCAGAAGTATCACATACTTTTCTGCAACAGAATATCTAATATTAACATTCATTTTCTCTCCAACATCTAGGTCTGTGTCACAAGTTACTTCGGAACATGGCTGGATTTGCAGGGGATGAATGAATGGAAAATTCTTTAAACAATGGACAGAAGGACAGCAAAAAGCAGCATACTTGTAACGGTGATAACTCCCAATGCAAGACGGGATAAGTGGCTTCTCTGCATGTACAAACTACAGCTTCTTTGCCAGCTGACACAAGTTGTATAAACCAGAAGCCAGTTCCTTCCCAAACTATTTAGGCAAGCTTATTATAAGAGTGAAGGAACTTGGTCAAACGATTACAGCTCCATAGTTGTGCTTCATAGAGCACAAGCTCTCCCCCCAAAAAAGCAGAGGAAAATATATTCCCTTTATTTGCTAACACTTTGTTGGGCCAATTCTCTTTTTCTCAGAAAATCAGGTCTCAGGAAAGCCATGAAGTCATCGTGCCACACACAACGCTACCTTCTAGCACAGCAAAGCTCCTTGGGGTCTTCTCCCGACAGTCTCAGCTACCCTGAAACAGAGACATGCATCACACTTAAACTCTGCCTGCAGCATCAGAACTCCAGCACGGGCATTCCCACGTGGATTTGCCTGGGTGCCGTTGCTTTGAAGCCATGTTTTTAGCTGTACCATGAACGACAGCCCTCTCACTCGTGTGACTGGACACATGGGCAACCGCGCCTGCGAGGAGGATGGGGCAGAGCCTGCACGACGGCAGGGGGGCTCCCTGGGAGGAAATTCCACCTCAAGACGAGGAGGAACTTCTTTCCTGTGAGGGTGGCAGAGCCCTGGCAGAGGCTGCCCAGAGAGGTGGTGGAGTCTCCTTCTCTGGAGACATTCCAAACCCGCCTGGACACATGTCTGTCCAATCTGCTCCAGGTCACCCTGCTCTGGCAGGGGGTTGGACTAGGTGATCTCCAGAGGTCCCTTCCAACCCCATGGTGTGTGGGGCGTAGGAGGGCCCCAGCTCCTGTCACCCCACGTTTCGGCAGGCGATGGAGGCCACAGCCTGCCAGCAGGGCTGGGACACCGGCACAGGACAGACACACAGAGATAGATGGCCACCGCCAAACCCACAGAGACCAAAGCCCTTCTCTAGAACTTCTGCACAGAGAAGCTGTGGCTGCCCCATCCCTGGAGGGGTTCAAGGCCAGGCTGGATGGGGCTTGGAGCAACCTGGTGTGGTGGGAGGTGTCCCTGCCCAGGGCAGGGGTTGGAATTGGGTGATCTTTAAGGTCTCTTCCAACCCAAAGCATTTTATGATTCTGTGAAAGGCACGCTGCCGCCCCTTCATGCCACAGGCAGAGCCATCGTGCCCCTGATGCCACTGCCACCCTCCAGGGCCACCTGTCCCCGCCTCACGCTTCCAAGGCTAGGCACTGGGGAGCCGACCTGAGGCAAGGTGACCTCGGGGGGTAGGAAAATGGTGGTAGGAGCCTACGTCGCCTGAGCAGGGCTCCCCCTCACCCCGCACAACGCCCCCCCCATCCAGCACAGCCCCGCCGCCTCACCTCCCTCAGGACAGTGGCCTCCTCAGGAAAGCCCCGCCCCTCCGCTCCTTAGCCCCGCCCCCAGACGCAGGGTATTGGAGCAAAATGCACCATCTCTCGCCCCACCTCTCGCCGCTCATTGGCTGGGGAGGGGAAGGCGGGGCCGAAGCCGAGGGGACTGACGTCTCGGTGAGGTCACGCGGGGCCGCCCCCTCCCCGGTTGGGCCGGGGGCCTCCCGCTCCCCCCACCCCGTCTCTTCCCCGGGTACCAGCCGCCGACGCTCCGGCCGGAGGGAGGGAGGGACGGACGGACAGCGGCGGCGGCGCCGCCTGCAGCCCCCGCGCTAAGGGGCTGGGAAGCCGGGAGCGGGGCTGGGTCAGGTCAGTCGTCCCCGCCGGTCGGGGAGGCGGGAGGGCGGGGAGGTACCGGGGGGTACTTAGGCGGGTTGCGGTGCGGGGAGCGACGCTGGGGAAGGTGGAGCTGCTCCCCGGTGCCTGCTCTCCCCCCCACCCCCCCCGGCGGTTGCTCTTCCCCCTCCCGGGCCCCGCCCGCCGGCTTTCGAGGAAAAGGCACGGTCTCTTCCCGCCCCCCGCCCTTCCTGCTCGCCGCTCATTGGCTGCGGGGGAAGCGACGTGTCGGTGAGGTCACGTGGGGCCGCCCCCTCCGCCCCTCCCCGTTTCGGCTGGGGGCAGCTGGAACCGGTTGGCGGCCGCTCCCCCCTCCCTCCCCCTCCCCACCCCCCCCCCGCCTCCCCGGTACCGGCCGCCGACCCCGGCCGCGGGAGGAGGAGGAGGAGGAGGAGGAGGAGGGGCAGGCTGCCCGCAGCTCCGCGCTGAAGGGGTGGGGAAGCCTGGAGAGCGGCGCTGGGGCAGGTCAGTCGGCCCCGCCGGGCGGGGTGTCGCGGTGGCGGGGAGGCGGGGGGGGAGCCCGGGTGAGGGGAGCTGGGGGCTGAGGGGGATGTGCTGGCGGCGGCCTGAGGGGAGGCCCGGCTCCGAGGCGGGGGGGGGGGGTGGGGTGGTGTCCCGGCCCTGAGGGGGTGATCGGCCCTGAGGGAGGGATCAGCCCTGAGGGAGGGATCAGCCCTGAGGAGGGGGATCCCGGCCCTGAGGGGGGGATCAGCGCTGAAGGGGTGATCGGCCCTGAGGAGGGGGATCCCGGCCCTGAGGAGGGGGATCCAGGCCCTGAGGAGGGGGATCCAGGCCCTTAGGGGGTGATCGGCCCTGAGGGGGGGATCCCGGCCCTGAAGGAGGCTCGGCCCTGAGGGGGGGGTCCCGGCTTTGAGGGGGGGATCCCGGCTCTGAGGGGGTGGGTCCCGGCCCTGAGGGGGGTCCTGGTCGGGGAGTGGGCTGGGCGGGTGGGCGGGCCGCCGGCCGGGGACACGCCGGGCCGGTGGGGCTGTTTATTTACGTCCCCGCCGAGAGCGCTCCGCCGGGGCGGTCCCGCGGCTGCCGGCCTTATGTAAGCGGCTGTGGAGGCGGGGGCACGGCCGGGCCCAGAGAGGCGGTCGGGGTGCGGGACCGGCGGCGGGGGAGCGGTGGGTAAGGCTCCCTCGGACCCCAGCACCCCGCGGCGGTGAGAGTGTTCGGCTCTTTCTCTGCGCTCCGGGCCGAGGGAGCTCGCCGGCAGCCCGAACGCCTTGTGCTCTCCCTTCTCCATCTCACACGGACTAATAAAACAGCTCCAGATTAACTTAATTACCCGCTTCCTAACCAGGCTGCTGTAGGGGGCACAGATTAATTTTCCTATTTCCCTCCCCCCCCTTTTTTTAATCAATAGCCTGTCTTGCAGGGTGTTAGTGTTTAAATTCATTAAGGCATGCGCCGTTGGATGGTGATTAGGCTCCAAAAATATTTTAAAACGTTAATGGGAGAGTGAAATAGTGGATCATATTTCTTTTCCTCAAAAAAGATATTTTTGTTCTATTCTAGCACTGTTGCCTGTAAAACAAGCATAGAAAAGGCTAAAAAAGTCATGGGAATGCTGTTTGTCTTGAATAGAAGCTGCCAGTCTAAACTGCCACATAACTGATCTCTTTAATAAAGCACGTTAATCCTCAGTAAAATGGGTACAGGCTTTGAGGAAACTTTGGAAAAGTTGTTTTTTGTTGTGTTGAGTACTGAGGGCTGTGGAGAGTGGTATACGTGTTACTTGCCCGTGTCATTTCTAAGGGAGAATTGTTAGCATGATCACAAAGGGCTAAATTACTACTTGGTTAAGATCTTGTCAGCCACACCTTAACAACCAACAACACTTCAGCAAAGAGAAATCAAACCCAGGCTGTTCTGGTTTCCTGGCAAACACACCTCAGCCGTTTCCTGTCTTTTTCAAGAACTTTGTCTACAAAACTGCTGTGATGTGGCTAAGCCAGAATAGCCTTCTGGATGGACAGGTAGTCAAGCAATGCTGAAAACCATTAGCTTCCTATTATTTAAAATAAAGCAGGTGCCATATAGGTGAACACAGTGTGTCAGATAGGGATCTTGTGTTTGATTACCAGGGCTAGCTTGGCCTTGCAAACAGTTAAATTGATACTGAAAATAGCATCTTAAAGACATTTTTCTCTATTGCTACATACTAATATGATGCTTTTTCAGAAATAGTACTCGGGCTTTGCTTCTTTCTAAATGTCAGTGTAGCCCTGTTGGTAGAATTCCTGCCTTTGAATCGGTGCAGCGTGTCCAAATCTTGTATGCGAGTTTGTTTTCTGCCCAGTGTTAATACTGCAATGCAGTATGAGAGAGCTGCTGACTTTGTGGCTGTCCTTTCTCACGCAGTCAAGGTGCTGGGGGAAAGGAGGGGGCGGGAAGAACCTTCTGGTTGTTTGGGTGAAAATGAAGGAGTTTGTACTGTAAGGTTGTTTGTAAAAATTCTCCGGTTTTTGAGAGTGAATGTCCTGACAAGCTTATCCTCTGGCCTTCTTTTAAAATACAGGTGTTGTCAATTATTGTTGCTGAATTTTATTACGCATCTAATTTGCTACTTTAGAGGTACTTTATAATATTCTGATACCTTGGTAAGACCAACCACAGGTAACAAAATCTGTTCTTTATACTACAAGTTTAATCAGATTTGAATAGATATCATTTAAATATTAAAGGTATAGTCTGAAGTAGCACGAGTTGATATTTTTATGTTTGAGAGTCTAATGCTGTGAGTAAAAAATGACAAAACTGTGTCTTAAAGCCAGCAGTTTTCTGTGGCTGGCTCATCTCCCTCCTTTGTTCAGCGAAGCGCCAGATCTGACACGTGGTGGATTGTCTATTGCTGCGGATAGTACAGCTTTCAAGAAGGTAAAATAGAAGTGCAGGGTAGTGTTCAAACGTGGGCTTCCCCGGGGAGGGGGCAGGGGGCTGGGGTGTCCTGCCCTGGCTGCTCCTGCCACCACGTGCTCTGGGCTGACGCGGTGGCACCTTTCCCCTGCTTCAGCCTGGAGTTGGACCTCTCCTCCGTGTTGATCAGTCTCACTAGTCTGCACTTTTAAGATGGAGAATGCCTGCTTAAAATCAGAAGCCTTCTGCTCCTTGCCCTTTTCATCTTTATATATGTATAAAAAATAAATTAAAAAAAGGAGCTTACATGTTTACTTTTTGCAGTGCTGGTGGTCTGCACTGTGATGAAACGTGTGCTAACAGTATGAAAGAGCCTGTTTGTGCACAGATGGTCTTTATTTTGCTACAGATAACTAAGAAAATTCAGTATTACAGTGGTTAAAAATAGTTTTACGTTAAAACCCGGATGTTTGATACTATTAAAGTGCACTCCAGGAAAATTATAGCACCTAGGTACCTAGCTGTCTCATTTTAATTGTCTAATTAGCTTTGAAAAATCCCGTTAAGTACCTATAAAAAAATTTATATTCCTTATATATCTTATATATCCTTATATATCTTAAAAAAATATATATCCTTATATATATATATCCTTATATATCTTAAAAAATGCCCACCCATTAAAAAAATTACTTTTAGAATATCTATTTTACCCTGATTACCTGTACCACCAGACCTGTAAGCCAGAAGGTTCAGATGAACTTCAAGCTTAGAATTTTTAAATTAAGTCCATCTTCTGGTATATTTTGACGACAAGCAAAAATTATCTTGGCCTTCCCCATCCATTAGGAACTTTGCTACCTCATTTTAGAGGAAAGCTCTGATGTTTTGTGATACATGAACAGCTGATTGTGTTATGCTAGAAGGAGAGTCTGAAATGTCATTTTTTCTCGTTTAAGTGCCTGTAGGGGTCCATGGCTGTTTGCCTGCATCTTCTAGAAGTGCTCTTCTAGAATCAGGAGGGGAGAGCTTGGGTTCACTATTATTTAGGAAATTACATTATCTCCAGTGCCCCTTAAGGTGGAGAAAATTGTGAAAGGAAAGCTTTACAGGCGATGTTAGAAGAAAAAGTACAATTTTTTTTATCTTCTGTTCAGCCCACAGGATACTATGTTTAAAATCTTTGTTGCTTTTGTTTTGGGGGGTATGAAGGCAAGTGAGCGGATTTCTGGAATTGCAAGATTCCCTGTCTGAGGCCACGAAGGAGAGTTTTGTCTTGTGGCAGGGGAACCAAGATTGCCATGACCCTACCTGCTAGGCTGTTGATCTTGCCCCTGCTCAGGTAGCGTTGCAGCCAGCCTGTTTTATAGACCCAGGTGAGTTGATGGGCAGGGTTACCTGAGTCAAGGTTTTGAAGGCAGGTCAGTACAGCCCCAGGACTCAGAGTGCTGCTGCTGCTCTGCAGTCACCATCTCCTTGAGAAGCCTCCAGAGACTGGGACAGGTAAGGGTTTGCTTTGCGAAAGGAGGAGAGTGTGAGAGACTTGAACTGTACGTGGTGGGGGAAAGAATGTTTCTGTTGTAAACCCAAGTATCTTTAGGTAGAGAAACACCTTTTTTTTCTTTTTTCTTTTTTTTTTTAAGTGAAGTGCTGATACCATTGTGTGAATGTCTGCCTGGGTGACACCTCTTTCCCCATGGTAAAGGAGTGAGATCAGGTGTTCTTCGATTGCTTGCATGTAGTTGCAGTCCATAAAAGCTGACCAAAGGGAGGAGGTGGGACGTAGGATGAGGGGCAGGATGAAGCCTGGTTTGCACCCCAGACTACCGTTTGGATGCAGGTAGTTGCAGCGGATGCGAGTTCAGCTTTAATACTTCAGAACCCAAAGGTTGTTTAAAATTGATTGTTGCACAAGGACTTGTAGTTTGTAAATCTGCTCGGTTGACTTGGTTAATACTTGCTGATTAGGAAGCATTTAACATTTTTAACATAACTGTTGTAACTGTTTTCAGTTCCCCTGAGCAGACAGTTATTACCCCTCTGAGCTGAGGATTCTTTACTTTCTTCCAAAGAGTCCATCTTTACAGGTGTGGGTAGCAGAGAGGATTCTGTTATTCTTTGTCAGCTGCTTTGGTGAGGTAGTGCTGGAAATCTGAGGGAGGGAACATTGTGTTTAAAAGATCGCCTGACACCTACTGGTCAGAAGATTTGCTTGTCTTGTTTCTTGCCGTTTCTGGGAATTAAATTACTTCCTCTTCTCAGGAACCATCAGCAAGTAGACAGCTGAACTTGTGCGTTTTTTCCCCCTAAATGAAGGATTTTTCGTATTGTGTCGTGAAAGCAAAGAATGCTTTATAAATGCATGGTAAAATGCAACATAGTCTTGATTCATTAACAAAAAGCAGATCTAGGTTTTCCTTGCTGTGTGTTTACATACAGTGCTCTGCTGGAAAAGGGCTTCCTTCAGAATGAGAGATAGTACTTTGACCCTGAACGGGTGAAACCCTGCAATACCTGTAGCTGCAGTTCTGCTAGAAAAGTCATGCCTGTGCTTGGTGATGTAAACTAGAGTTTTTCTTCTCCTGATGTACATCCCTTGTAGTACGTAGAGTAGGTCTTTGAGATAAAATGCCTTGTGAACAGAATGTTGACAACTTTATAAAGTCAGTTTAACAATCTCATTACAATTAGCTACTGTTAAATAGAATAGTAATACCCTTTTGGAAGGCAGTTTAGAAAAGCCCACAAATGTCTTGCAAGTAGGTACATAGAATTTTTACAAGACTGGCGAAAAGCTTTATAGATTTAGCAGGATTCAGATTTTTCTCTAGGAATGAATGGATAGTTAATTAGCTTGAAGTAAGACAGACATGCTGGTTTTTGTCTGGTTTTGCTTTGGGAACTAGGTTGAGGCTTCAGCTGTCACTTACCTGCTTTGTAGTCTTTGGCAAGGCATTTTTCTCTAACCTTTTCTGTTAAAGGTTGTAAAAGCAAGGACAGTCAGTGAACACAGCCACATCTCTGAACTGTTCAGCGTAATCATAAATGCACACTAGTTGTTTATATTCTCTGCTTTAAACTGAGATTTCTTTTGTGTCATACTGGGCCAGTTTCACAAGTCAATTTTAGTCTCAGCACTGAAACATGCTGTGCTTCTGTGTCTATAAATAACTGCTAAAAATAAATACTAGAATGTGTCACTGTTAACACACAGACCACCTAATGACATATAGGTGATGAAGTTCATAAAGGATGTGCACTTCACGGAATTCCTGTTTATTAAGTGTGCTTATTTCTAGCTTCAGTAGTTTGGGTTTTATCATTTACAGGTATTTTATTTGTAAAAGATAACATGCACAATTGGAATATATGACCAGAAACATCTATACTGCTACCATTTTCTTGCTCTCATTTTACCACTGAAAAGTTATCTCCCGTAACATGGAAGGAGGGAAATAAGGGAGGAGAAAAAGGAATGTAAAGTAAAGGCAGGAATAGTGAAGAAAGGAATAGATTAAGAGAGGAGGAGAAGGTCCAGAAAAAAAATTGGAGGTGTTTAAACTTCAGACCCTTACTAACTGCCTGGGAGGAATGAGGATTGATTATGAGCTTTTTCTTTTCTCCTTACTTGGTATCTGACTTTAGATTTTTCTTGTTTTCAAAGCATCTATCAAAACTGTCCTGTGCCCTTTGAAGGCAAGGGCTTGTAGTAGAGCAAATGAAAGGTAAATTGCTCTCTAATGCCGTTAGTTTTTCTTGTCATCAATCCTTTAGTAACAGCTTTAATAATAATGACTGACGTTATACCGAAATAAACTGCTTTTGTCCTGTTCAAAAATAGCAATAAAAAAACATTCTACTTGCTTGGTTTAAAAAAACCTAAAACAACAACCACACATCACAGTAATATAAAGAAATGAATTAGTTGAGAACATTGCAAAGCTAATTCTGTGTATAATTAGTATGATAATTTTGTACCCACGTCCAAGGGAATATACTTGAGTGATGACAGCTAGTCTAGTAAGATCTGGACTTGGACTTTGATAGGATTGCTACTTTCATAAACAATATAAAAAAACCTCTGTAGATATAAAATAGCCTATGCTGTAATGGGGAGAGTGGGATTCTGCCAGCTTTTTGCATCGAGTTATTGTGCATTGGAGGAGGGTAGAAAATTGAAGCAGGATCAATCCGCCAACTCCTGTCCTGGCTACAGAGGCTGTTGGCAGTCCCTTCCTGCTCTGGAGGTTCCAGGTCTGCTGGTTCTCCGTGTGAAAGGCTGGAAGTGTTGGTAGGGGCACAGAGTCTGAGGTCACAGAAAACTTGCTGTCTGTGACAGCAGAGAGTTGTCATCTGTCATGGGTTCTTCACCTTTTTCCTTCAAGGTGGTAGTGCTCATCTAGGAAACCTTTCTTGCCTTTTGAAGAGGATGCATAGGGAGGCAGTCAGAAATTACTGCTTGCCAAAGGTCATAATCTTCAGTGTTTTCTAATAAAACTTTCAGTAGCCTCTTTGGGAGCAAAATCAGTCAAAAGAAGGCTTTTTGAAAAATCTTGCCTTAAGACTGATGAATGCTGCGTGATATTGATATTTGCTTATGCTATTTGATTTAGGAGTCTTTTTTTTTTTTTTCTTGTGCCAGTGTTGCTACAGTGTCTTCTGCAGCTGGATGCTATTTTCTGGATCTGCTGCTATTTTTAGTTCTCACTCTGACAGTAACATGACTTGCTTCCCTATAAATGGTGGGATACATGTTTCCTCTTACAACAGCAACAGATGTAGCTTATTGTTTCTGAACTGTAGTATCTTTTTTTCTTCCCACTACAGATTTCAACTATTCCAGGACAAAAGTTCTGCAAGTATGACCTCTTCTCAAGTCACATTTGAAGTAAGAGGACCATCAGTACCAGGTACCCAAATCATGCTTTCTCCTTTTTAAATAGTTTAACTAGAAGAAGGTTCAAAGACTGTCTTGTCTGTTTTATTCAGAGGTAAAAAACCATGTCAATCCAAATATTAAAATAAGTCATTGTAAAATATATTAATTAAGAAATTTCACATAAGAATTTGAAAATTAGATTTGAGAACTAATTTTTACTTTTTTTTCTTCAAACAACAATTTCATACTGTGCTAGAGATTTTCATGTGAACTGAAATGGTTATGATTTTTTTAAATCCAGTCTTCTGTCTCTACTAACTTTTTATTCCATGGGAATGAGTATTTACATTCCAGACCCTCAGTCAGGCATGTATTGCTGTGTTTGTTCTGGTTTTTGATTTCTCTGCATCCCTGAAGAAAGTTCTCCATAACAATGTGACCTCTACTATAAGCAGCTTAATTCAATATTCTATCTGTGCAAAAATGTGTAAAATTACTTTTGTAATCTAAATGAGGAACACAAGGTGTCAGATTATGTAGAACACCAAGATTTAGTGTTGATAAATTGTGCTTATTACTTTCACCTTTGTCTTTAGAAACTTCAAGGAAGGTCACCAAAAAATAACTGGTGGTTGCCTAATGGAAGCAGATGAATGCGGGAGCATGTACAGATTGGCAGAATTTCTGTTACAAACAAATCCCAGATGGCATAAGGGTCTGTTGTAGTTGGGGGAAAAAATAGTAAAAACATGTAAAAAGTTTTGACATCTGCCCCGTTTTAGACCTCTCCTGTGTTTCTCCCATTTGATGTGGAATTTGGGAACTGAACATTGACTCACAATGTGGACGTGAGGCCTTTAGTAAAGAGTGTTTTCATAGCATTCTGGAGAAGACTTCGAAGAATAATTCAACCTTAGCTCAAATGAGTCCATAAAGTGCTGGTGTAGCCATACAGTGGAGCCCTGCTCTTTTTCCCTGTTTACAAGTGTTGCTTTCACTGTTGTGATGGTACTGTCACTAGTGAAGCTGAAACTGCATCTGTACCTTTTACTGATAATATCTGCAGCAAAAATTAGGATTAGGGAGAACTTGATCCTGCCTCAGTGGTTGTTGTGGTGTTTCCACAGTGTTACCTGGAAAAACTGACACATGTATACCATAAAGAGGTGACACAGAAGGTTGCTTCTGCTTATGGCAATATTGATGCTGTTGGTTTTGATGGGGGAGAAGAGCTTTGAGATGCAGCAGTGGCAAAATCATAGAATCTTCTAGGTTGGAAGGCACCTTCTAGATTATCTTGTCCAACCATCAACCTAACTCTGACAAAAATAAACACCCACACAACAAACAAAATGCAACACCATCACTAAACCATGTCTCCCAGCACCACGTCAACCTGTCTTTTGAACACCTCCAGGGATGGTGCTTCAATCACCACCCTGGGCAGCCCATTCCAATGTCTGATAACCCTTTCAGTGAAAAGATTTTTCCTAATATCCATCTGGAACCTCCCCTGGGGTAAATTGAGGCCGTTTCCTCTAGTCCTATTGCCTGTTCCTTGGGAGAAGAGACCGACTACCCCTGCCTACACCCTTCTTCCAGGGAGTTGTAGAGAGCAATAAGGTCTCCCCTCAGCCTCCTTTTCTCTCGGCTGAATAACCCTAGTTCCCTCAGCCTCGTGCTCCAGACCCTTCACCATCTTTGTTGCTCTTCCCTGGACCTGCTCCAGCCCTTCAATGTCTTTTTTTGTGGTGGGGGGCCCAAAATTGGACACAGTACTCGAGGTGGGGCCTCACCAATGCAGCCTTGTGAAAGAAGAGAGGTAGGTTTTCAGAGCTATCAGCAGTTCTACAAACAGAAAAATTTCCAGTTTATTTAGAGATGTTGTCAGATCACCATGGTGAGTTTGGTGAGAAAGGAATTCTCACCTTGAGCACTAACGTGCTCCCTGTGTCCTCATCGCTGTCCTTTCCTGTCGGTGTCAAAGCCAGTGGTTCTAGGCTTAACTGGCAGGACTTTTTCTGCTGCTTTCCCTCACTCCCTCTTGCCAAACCACTTCTGGAATTAGCACTGGTGATGAAGCCTGACACGTTGATGTAGGCTTTTACACATTTGTGACATGGAGTGCTTTGTTTTTGGCCTCATCCTAGCAGAAGGAAGAGGGTCACTGGCTGTGACTCCTTTAGGTCTTCATCGGAACACAGTCCTGTACCAAGAGACTGCTAGGTGGCCAAAGATTAGCTATTAGGAAATTAAAAAACGGAGGTTCTGGCTCCCAACAGAGCTGGCCCAAGCAGAGAGATGACAACACCGGTGAGGCTGTTGCAAGCTTTGAGCCTGGGCAGAAGGTCTGGGGTAGGTTTCTCTCTGCTGTGGCTGGTGGAGCTCTGCCCGTGGCAGCATCGGATTCCCCGTCAAGGGATGGGGGAAGAAGTTGAAGAACCCTGAGCTTAAAACAGAAAACTAAACCCCACTGGGTTTGAAAAGGCGGACCTGGTTTATCATGTTTCACTCGTGCCTTTCCTGGGATAGTTTAAACAGCGTTTTACAAATCCTCATTCAGGATTGCAGTGTAATCGTTGAAGTGAGTTTAAGGGTTACTGTGCATCTTGTTCAAGTACCTTCTTCAGTGATAAGTGTTCACTGACTGCACGCATTTGCTTTTAAAAAGAAAAAAAAAAAAGGCTGCTACTAAGAGGCTGCTACTACTTCATCTACTCTGAAGATGGCACTTCAGAGACTGGCTGGCGTGTGCACTAAGATCTACTAAATGCTGCTGTTTTAGGGAATTTTAGCTTCTCTTTAATATTTCTAGTCAGTAAGTTGAGCTGTGTGGTATTTGGGTGGTCTTCCCTCCCTCCCCCCATTATCTCCTCCCTGCAAAACCAGCCATAGCGTGCCTCGGTACAGAGTGGCAAAGGCAAAGCACCTGGCCCAAACTGTTGTGTGTACTGAATTCCATAGGAAGGATACTCCTACAGCTGGTTTTTGCCTGCATTTATATGCTTACAGTGGGCATCCAAAAAACTTGATTTTTTTTTTTTTTTTAAATGAATTAGGACATTATTTTTAAGAAGAAAAAATATGGAGTTGTAGCTCAAGATGTTGGATGAGAAGCTTGACATGGGCCAGCAGTGCACGCTGGCAGCCCAGAAAACCATCCCCATCCTGGGCTGCATCCCCAGCAGTGTGGCCAGCAGGGTGAGAGGGGGATTCTGTCCCTCTGCTCTGCTTTGGGGAGACCCCCCGTGGAGTCCTGTGTCCAGCTTTGGGGTCCTCAACACAGGAAGGACAGGGACCTGTTGGACCAGGGCCAGCGGAGGGCCACGAAAATGGTCAGAAGGCTGGAGCCCCTCTGCTATGAAGACGGGCTGAGAGAGCTGGGGTTGTTCAGCTTAGAGAACAGAGAGGGCTCTGGGAAGACCTTATAATGGCCTTTCAGTACCTGAAGGGAGCTACAGGAGAGATGGGGAGGGACTCTTGATCAGGGAATGTAATGATCTGATGAGGGGCAATGGTTTTAAAGTCGAAAGAAGGGAGATTAAGATGAGATGTGGGGAAGAACTTTGGTGTGCGGGTGGCAAGAGCCTGGCCCAGGTTGCCCCGAGAAGCTGTGGCTGCCCCATCCCTGGAGGGGTTCAAGGGCAGGTTGGATGGGGCTTGGAGCAACCTGGTGTGGTGGGAGGTGTCCCTGCCCAGGACAGGGGGTTGGAATGAGATGATATTTAACATCCCTTCCACCTCTAACGCGCCTATTAGTCTATGTTCTCTAAAATTATTTCAGTAAACAATTTTTAGAAACAAATGATCTTATTTAATTCCTGTGTTTTGTAGATTTTTTTTTTCAATCCCTGGATCTGCATGGTTCTGTTTTGGTTTGTTTTTTTGTTTTTTTTTTCATAACCAATCCTGGTGGTATCTCTTACTAGATTAACCTGTAATAAGCTGGAAAAAAGGACACAGTTTTAGAGGCATAAGGACTTCCTCAAAACTGTTATTTTGGGCTTTAATGTTCCAGCTATAATATTTGGCGTCGTAAAAGGCAGTGTATCTTTGCTACCCATAGCGTGCCTCTTCCTGTCCTCAGGTTGTGGCTCTAACACTATGACTACTGCTCTCTCAGTTTGAGGACAGGAAGTCTCCATCATCAAGCTTGTATCTTGCTTTTGTTAAGACTGATACTTTTTCTCTCTGATATTTCAGCTATAAATTTCATCCTTGCTTTTCCCATTGATGAAGCATGCAGGGTAGTCCTGGATACCCTCTCCCCTTAAATATCCCCTTTGTCCCCCCCCGCTCCTCCTATTAAGGAACTGATTTGACTTCAGCTAAATGTCTTCCTTATGTCTGCTTTGGTCTAAGTGTGACTTTGAAACACTACTTTTAGGCATTTCAGGTTAGAGGCTGAAGTAAATATCAGTATTTTTTTAGTTACAGTTTATTTAAAAGTTGCTTAAATGCTCTGGTAGTTTTTACATTTTTCGTAGCAAGATTAAAAGGTAAAGCATACTAACTATACTTTAAAACTTCCCATTGACTCTTTCTGCAACAGTTTTTTTTTTTTCCTTCCATCTAAGAATACTATTGAAAGCCTATAAAAGCAAAATACTAATTTGTCCTCTCCATTTATATTTATCATTGTTGTTCTTATAGCCATACATATATGGGACGTGGTCTAGAAGTGGGCTTGGCACTATTATGGGGCCATGGGTTAATGTTTGGACTTGATGATCTTAAAGATCTTTTCCAGCCTAAATGATTCTGTGGTTCTATGTAAATTTTTTTATCAAGGATAAATATCCTTTTATGTCCAATAAAAAACTGAAAGCATAGCAGCAAAAATAATTTTATTTCTTAGGAATAAAATGAAATGGGAATAATACTACAACCTCCAATTTGTCTGTGCTTTCTAGACTAGTGTGAATTTTAGAGAACTCCAGTTTTAGATGTGTATGTTACTCAGTACTGTATGCGTATAGCTACATTAAAAAAATACACAGTATATAAGAAAAAACTTGTTCATCTTGACAATAAGCATTTTACAGTGAAAATTTGCTTGCTGCATTTCCAGAGATTTTTGAACAGTATTAGTGCAGGACAATTTGGAAGCCGACTCTTCAAAGGCTGGGGTTGTCAGTAGTCCCAGCCTCATTGAGATTCTTATGAAGGCAAAGAAAACACTGTTCTAGTTTTGGGTGAGGGAAAAATTCCTTCCTGCACCAAAAAAAGAGACATTAGATGGGTGATTCTGGTGTATATGTTTAAAATATTTGAAGTATATTGAAGAATATTTGAATATTTGACAGTGTAGGTTGTAATTATTAATTCCATTTAGGCTTGAGTAATGATGACTGTGTTTTGTTTTTTTTTCTGCTTGTTTGGGTGTTTCTTAGGAGAGGTTTTTGCAATATGTGGGAGCTGCAGTGCTTTGGGAAATTGGAATCCACAAGCTGCAGTGGTCCTCCAAACTGACGATCGGTAAGTTGGATTTTTGGGTTTTATTTGTTCCCTTTGAAGTAGCTGGAGTTCTGGAGCAGCAAATTTATTATGGCTCTGAGTTTGTAAACTATTGAGCTACATGTACTGTTGGTAAAACTCTCTAGAATTTCTTGTGTTGCCCTTGAACGTTTTGAATGCTTAGGAATGTGTCTATGAAAAGGTTTAACTTGGGTATGCTTTTCTAGTTACAAGTGATGCTTCAGCCATTGTGGCTGGCATGTTTCAGGAGTTTGGGACATTTTGGATAAGAAGCTGCTATGGATAATTCTTAGTCCCGTGACTATACAGCAAGTTATAGGACAGGTTTATAGTGTTTACCTTTTAATGCGTTCAAGGTGTTATTGTGGCTATAAAGAGATGGGGAGAAGATTATTTAAAATGAGGCCCATTAAAACTCTTTAAGTGGTTGGTGTATATATAAACATGGAGTTTACATGTGTATATGAAAAAAGTTTAAATGCAGTGGAGGAATTACATGTTTTCCTAAAATGTTGCCCTGCCTATTGCTGTTTGTATGATGCAGGAAAATAGGCCTTGCAGGATGTATTTCTAATTCTGTCAGCGACTTGCTGTGTGATCTTGGATGAGTCCCTGAATTATTTCGTCCTCTTTTCCTGATCTGTTAAACAAGGATGAGAATTCTTGCTCCATTAGAGCACTTCTGTAGGTTAGAAAGTAGAATTTCACTTCTAAGTATTTATTGTGCTTTGTGTGTATTTGGCTGGGTTATCTTGTGAAAACCTCTCTTACAGCCATAAACTGAGGTTTATTTTAGAGTATCTTTTAGGACAGACATGTGTCTGAGGTGGCTGCTAGGATGTATTCTGAAATTGGTGGCTTGTTGTGTTTGTTTTTTTTTTTCCCCTCAGTCAATTATGGAAAACTATGGTAGAGCTTCCTAGAGGAGTTCCTGTTCAGTATCGGTATTTTAAAGGATACTTCCTAGAACCTAAGGTATGTATGACCTTTTTTATTTCAAGTTGGCTCATCCTTAGTCAAAAAAAAAAAACAAACCCCACAACCCTTATTTGAGGTAAAAAGGATTTTCTGAGTTAACTTGAGTTTTTAGAAATAAATTGCAACATATGAAACATTAAAACACTGTGGAAATACAAGCAGTTTAGTTCTGGTAGTACAGGACCATATGCTGTTAACTTCAGTTATCTTTGTTAAAATGTCTTCTCTCTTTTTACTGGTGTTAATGTGTTAAAAAATCCAGTGATATAATAAAGCTTAAATGATTTAGCGAAATTATTGTTGGTTATAGTGGAGCTGCAACAACTATACTTTAAAATTGCATATGGACTTCAGCAGGGCAAGGATCTAGCATGGAAGCAGGCGATAGCAGGAAAAAATAATGGTTAGTGTGAGCAGCTGCAGTTAATTTTGCCTAATCTACTACAGTTTTTAAAATTACTGCAGATTTTTCTGTTGAAGTGTAAGAAGTATTAACTAGAGTTTGTGCTGCATACTTAACACGTGTTGATCTCTTGGAATGAACAGGTAAAACAAGGAATGGGGCATCCCAGTGTTTTCTCTAGATGTGTGTATAGGTATTTGCATGACTTGGGGGCGGGAGGAACCCAAGAGACACACAGATATGTTTTTAGAGGTATTGATGTCAAAGCTGCATGTGAGTTGAGTGTAGATGGCAGTATGCTGGTCTGTAGAAATCGTACTGGGGTAAGGGGGAAGTTCTTCAGAACTGGGGATGAGACTGCATCCAGAAAACAGTTGGACTAGTTTGGAAAAATAATCAGGTACTCTTTAACTGTTTTTTTTTTTTTAATAACAAGTAATAACTGAAAGAAATAACCCATTTAAAGCTACCTTTGCTGTCTCTCTTACTCTATTAATATCCTGTAGCTATTCATCCTAGGCCGTAGTTCTTCACTGAAATTGGGATTATGAAGGCTGTAGCTAAATGTGTAAAGGAGTTGGAGAATCAGCTGGTATATGCCTTTTAAATATTTTAAATTACTGTCATAAGTATGTAAGGCTTTTTTGTCAGCCTTTCTTTCACTGAAAAGACATTTGACAGATATATCATCTCAGTGAAGGATGCTAACTTTAAATGAAACTCAAGCGACTGCATTCTGTTTTTTCATTACAGGATGTGAAATAGTCTAATCTGAAACTGACGTTGAAATTATTATTTTGAGGCAAAAGAAGGAAAGGCAATAATAGATTTCTGAGCGCAAAAACAGAGGCCAGATCAGTTCTTAGAGCCTAGCAGTTCTGATGTGAATTTATTGCAAATGCCCATAAGTTTAAAATGTAAGGAGTAGCGCACTAGAAAAAGCACGCTTAGTGAGAACGGACTGGCAGAAAATGTGCTCATAGACAACACAATTTCCATTTTACCATTTGAAAAAAGTTTACAATGTGTGTTGGTGAGTGTGTTTCTTTAAGTAGGTGCTCTGTATCGTGCACGCTTTATGTACCGTGTGATGCAGAGTCTGCCAAGGTAAGTGTAAATTTTATGGAATACCTGCATAATGAGCTACTGTATATAGAAAGGAGGAAAAAAGAAAACCACCCTCCAAAAAAAGTATGTGAATTGCCAGGGTACATGATTAACCACTTAACGGTCTCTAGCCTGTACCTGTTAAGTGCACAGGACTTCATTTCTTAAAACATAAAGTCTTTTGAAGAAAAGAATTCCAGCTACAACATTTTCTTCATCTTCCTGTAAATTTTGTGAAGAACGACATAAAATCAAGATCCCCTCATCTAACACACAGCTTATTGCAAATGAGATAGATAGGACTTGAATAGTTACAGTTCTTGATAAGGAAAATATATTTCTAAATTAAATTATTCTGAATATAAATAAATTTAGTAATTTTTTTTTATTAGGTATCGCATGTGATTAATCTCCTAAATTTGATAGGCTTGCAATGTATGATCCCCCAGACACTGTAAATTTTTTATACCAGTGAAGTTTTGTGTGCTGTGGTCTGTCGTAGGATAACCTTAACATATATTTAAGACTACACATATATTTAAGCCGGAACATACGAATTTGACACCACATAACTGAGTACATTGTGCTGAAGACAGATTCAGCTGAAGTTACAGTTCCCTTCCTGTATCAACTGCATCTTTGAAGATGCTGGGGTTGGACATGGTGGCAAAGCTGGGGGTCATACATGTTTTCACGGAGAAATGATAGGTCTCATGTTATCCAGAATATTGCCACAGACTAGATGTGAAAATAGATAAAATTATTCACATTTTGGAATAAAACAAATTGGAATTTTTTTTTCTCACGTCCCTTTAAAAAAAAAAAAGTCATCATCATTTGATCTCTGTTAAATTATTTTGCTTGAAAGATAGTACGATGTCATGGGAAATCTGGCTTGTTTGCACTGAAGCATTTGGGTGTTAACATGATTGTGGTTACATAAATAGAGTGTGTGTGGGGTTTATACTTAATATATTGAAATTCATAGAATAATTGTAGGGATACAAATAAATGAATGTATATACAAAGAACACTTTACTATAAAATTGGTGCAAGTCTTGGCTCCAGTGTATCAGGAGCTTTTGCTGTGTTGTAAAAATGTAATGATAATATGAGTCATCTTAAGCATTTTAAAAGAGAAGTAAATACATAAATTTCAGGAAATAAGACAGTAATTTAAACTGTTTTGCTCCAGGTTTGTTCTTGTCTGAAACATAACCCAATACCAGTTAATTTATTATGAGGCTCTTCCCCTTTTTTATTCTACACTCACCTGCTGTTCGTTGGGGTTTTTGGTGTGTTGTGTGTCCCCCTTGTCTGGAAGTTAAGTTTCATGCACATCATATGCTTAGGAGAATGCTCTGATACTTATTGTTTGCATGATGCATATTTGAAAACCTTAGTAAGGTAAATATATACCTTATTCTGTTAAATTATGCTGAGTATTTGTTTTTCCAACAGTAAATAAGCGTGCAAAGTTATGGTTATTACTTCAAAGGAAGGTGTGGAATAGCTAAGCTATCTGTGCACATAGCAGAACTCTTAAAACCGGGTTGGGTGAACGTTCTTCACACTTTGAGAATATTACTTAATTAATTGAGGTTTCAAATGAGACTTAAGTTTATTTTTCTAAAACATAAATAAATCAGATCCATTTAATGCCTGGAATACGGAAATAAATGTGAAGCTTAGGTCTAGGCTCAGTCATTTCTTGAATATCAGAGTGCCTTAGAAAAGCTTTTGCCAGACTCATAACCCCTGGTTAATCTCATAATAGCACAGCTGCAGCTCTGCTGTGACTGCACTGAGATAGCAGGTTGTGTGTGGAGCTGTTACTGGAAATACTAGGGCTAGAAAAATCTCCATTTCGTGACTCGCGTGTGCTCTGGCCTTGCAAAGTTACTTACAGTGTCTGAATGGATTGGGTGGATTTTTTGGTTTTGTGCTTAATTATTGTTTGTTACGTGGTACAGAAATCCAGCATCAGCAGCGAAGTCTAATTCATTTAGCTGTTTCTTGTTCTTCAAGTAGATTAATATCCTTGAAACATGGTTTTAAGAAGTCAAGTACAGTTGGATAAATGTAGTTATTTGTAGTGTTTTTAAGATTTTTTTTTTTTTCCTAACGCCTCCTCTGTTGTGTTGCCTTGGATCAGGAAGTTTGGAACTGGCCTCCTAAATAATAATTTGAACATCCACAGAAGTGCTTTTATTTTTTAATTATACTGAGCACCCAAGCACTTCACACAGTATTTCATGCTGCTTTGAGCCTCTGGAGCGTTGTGCTAGAAAGGCATTTTACCCTTCTGTCTAACAACTGCTGGGGGACCCTTCAGCTTCTGACAGTGTAAGAAGACTTGATTTTTTTAGAAAATGCTGGAACATCCTTTAAGAGCTTTAAAATTGCATCAGATGTTCAGCTAAATGTAAATCAAGCAACATATTTTTTATGTATTTGCTTTTTATAAAAAGAGAAAAAATAAGTAATTCTCTAGTAGAGGGGGACCCATGCCATATAGTGCCACTTATGGATATCTTAGTGTGCTGCCTGCTGGGACACTTGATGGATGTTTGGGTTTGGTGGCCTTTTACCACTGTCCTGGCAGCAGTTGACTCGTTAGATCATGGTACCATACTATGAATATTGATGACACATCATTAACTTCCACTGCAGCCTGATCTGAACTGGGCTGTTGTTCAGATGTCATTTCAGTGGCGCGTACTGACCACATCAGTATTTTAAACTCATTGTAACAATAACTTCTGTCAGATGTAATTAAAACATCTTGGCTGCTGATTATTTGGATGCCTATAAACACAAAGATGGTCTGAGCAGGGATTGTGAGAAGGCTCTAAGTCGTGTCCGTGCCTGATCTCTAATCCATTGCCTCTTTTTTCCCCAGATAGCTTTGTTTGGCTCTTCTTAGTACAGAAATTATTGAGGCTTCCTGGGATTAAATGCATAATCAGGTTCCTTCTCAGGGATGAAGTTCTGCTGAATGTATCCAGTGTGTGGTGCTTATTGTTATTGTTACTCAAATTCACATTCATAATTCGAGAACCTAAAATTAAAATGCACAATTACAATAGTAGAAATAAGTTGGTACTGGTATTTTAATACAATGTATTGGGAGTTCCTCCAAGGAAAAAAACTTTGCTTACCCTTTGAAGAAAACAGCTTAATCCATGTTGGGACAGGCTTGTGTTCCCCAGGTTCATGAGCTATGAGTTGTGTATATGTTCACGCAGTCGCTGACGGAGACCTTGCAGGGTGTATTTTTTACTTTTCTAGAAGTCCATTAGAAGGATTATTGTGGCAGAAGATGGGAATTAAAACTGCCTTACAACAGCATTAAACTGCAAGAAAAAGTATCATCTTATTTTATTAATATTTACATGTATTCTATCTTCAAAGCATAACTTTGAGCATATGTATTTTATTCTGACATGACTTAAGTATAGACGCCTCTTAATTCATCAGAAAAATTTAACTGCTTTCAGCTGACTCACAGAGCAAACCCATCTTTACTGAGAGCTTTTTAAATATTTGGTGTTTGCTGCTAAGTCATCCAAAGCATAGTAGATTAAATGTGTTTGAGATGTCAAGAAATCCCATCTGCCACTAAAGAATGTATTCAGTGAGCTGTGAGCTAACAAAGCAAATTAGAGTAATTACACTGCTGAGTTTGAAGCTTGTCTGGATGTCCCTGTTGGAGCTGGAATCTATTCAAACGAGAACCTGAAATACTGGGAGAAGTTGGTGTTGAAGCTTATGTGGCTCTGGCAATAGCAGCAAGTCTCTTTGGAACTAAGAGTTCCTTACGCCCGAACCATCCAGATGCCACACTCTGCAACAGTTTGACAGCGGCTCTGAGGACTGAGAGTAACGACCACCCGGTGTCAAGAGGAACCCACCGCTCCTTAGGCTGATGGAGCTGGGAATCGGGCATGTTCCGGTGGTTGTTATGAAGAAGAGACTGAGTTACTGTTCTGATTATCTGTCTGAGTCTTGGCTGTGTTTGTCCACAAATGTAGGCTTTTAAGGGGCCGGAATTTGTTCTGTGGAAGAATCAAATTTATCCTGCTCCAGATGGAACGGGCTGCAGGGGGCTTCGCTGCTGGCCGACTGCGTTGTGTCACTGTAGTGTTCCTTCTGAGGCAGCAGAATTCCCATCATTTGTTTTAATTAAGTAGTAGATAATTTGCTTTTCTGTACCACAACAAAAATAACTGTGTTTTATAGACTTAGAATTCCAAGCAAATTCTGGGGGAGAACCCGCCCTTGCGGGTTAACTGTGCGAGTAGGTGAGGAGTCCTGTTTGGAATTGGAGAGATGTGAGATACGCGAATTCTTTTTATAAAATGTTGCTGTGCTATTCCCACTTAATGAGTTCAGGGGCACTGTATTTCGTGTATGGGAAGGAGAACAAGTCAGTAGTCCAGCAGAGTAGCTATAAGCCATAAAGGTTTAATAATTTCATGTAACTTCTCCACCCTGTTAGACGTTGTCATACTAGTGTGAATTGACCAGCAGTTGCAGGGGTAAGAAACCAGCCTGACCGGTTCTCTTTCTTTCTCTTTCATATTCTCTCTCTTCTCTCTCCCACCCCCTTTCTCCTTCATCTTCTTTTTCTTTCTTAAATTTGTAAGTTTAATTCACAACCATCCCAAACAGCTTCATGGGTAGAAAATCAGATATAACAAAAGAAATTATTGCAGAAATTTAACTTTTAAATTACAGACTATCGATGGTCCCTGCGAAGTCATAGTTCACACGTGGGAGACTCATCTACAACCACGATCAATTACCCCTTTAGGTATGGGCATCAACTGCATCTGTTTGAGGCATATGCATAAGGTTGCTAATATGCTGCACATTGGTTTAGAGGGATTGATAACTATAGTTTTAAAAATACTTAAATTTATTAATGTCTTGGATGTATAAACTTTTTCTTTGCATAACATGGGCCTTACTCTCAAAATATCTATATAAATAAGTGACTTAAAAATGGAGTGGATGTTAAATTATTTGCTGCCATCCTTAAGATGATGTGGGTGGGTTTTTTTATTAATTTGGAATTGTCATGATTTTCTGTAAGTTTAATTCTTTGAGACTAAGGATCCATATTATTTTGTCAGAGAAAATGTGGGGAGGGGGAGGGCATGAAGTCACCGTTGTTTTTAGTTAGCTACTATTTCGTTAGTAAAATTTTAAAGTAAAAATTCTTAATTAGTTTTCTTTAAGTAAATGGATTAATGTAAAAAGAAATACCGATGGGCTTATTTACCTGACAATTTGGCAGAAATGTATTTTGCTGGAAGAAATGGCAGCATGCAGACTTACAGACAAGTTCCTCATGCTCTTCTGAACGGGGAAAAGTTTGGGGTTTTAAGAGTGACTTGAAATAACCTTTGACTGTAGCTTGTAATTCAGCTCTCTTCTGCTGCTATGGGATGGCATGTTTTATGCTCTGTCTTTTCTGGGATATGAAAAGTGTTATTTCCTTCACACTTAAGAGTTTATTAAAAACCTTCTGATGCATTGAATTAATGTCTTTTAGAAAGAAGTTGCTATTACAGAAACTGTTGTTAATCATGCCTAGTACCATGGTCATGTTTCCCCTCCCCCTTTCTTTTTTTTTATTTTTCATTTCAACTGAATTAGTTAAGTGTTTCTATTCTTACGATAAAATTATGTTTCAGTATCTGTCAGTAGCTGATTGAGGAAGCAGCCTACCCTCTGTTAGGGTCTAGAGTTTCATCTCTAAATTTGGATAACTTCATTCCAAACACTCAGGATTTTTTTTTTTTCCCTCCCAAGTAATACTTGTTGCTTCATAACCAATGTTTAAGAAAATGCAGCAAAACAATGCAATGTTAGCACTTGGTCGTTATGATCCTAAATTAAAAATTGAGGGCAAGCCCATGATTTTTCTTACGGGGGAAAAATAACGGGATTAATGGCTGTAGAGACAAAATTTTGTTAAGGTTTATGTTTTTGAAATGTATAGTTTGTTTAGATTACTGCAGTTCCATTGATGCTGGTGAATACGCTTAGCGCCGTAAGGTTTGGGTTACTAAAACTTTAGAGAGTGTAAGGATAAAAGTGTGAAATAGTGTTTAGAATGTTTCATCCTGAGTTGGTTTTTCTCACACGAGCAGAATAAGCATTTTAATTGTGACTAACTTGATTTAGAAGCTTTAACTGTGAATGCGCAGGAGGACAGCTTTCTGTTATGTTTCCAAGAAACTTTAATATTTTTTGACACTAACAAGAAAAGCAGCTTAGATTCATTCTAGTTAGGGTGTGGATGTTATCAGCAAAATGCTGCAGCAAACGAGGAGGTGTGCAACCTTCTTGGTTTTCTCAGTTCAGATTACTTCAGGTGAAATATCTTTATGGCATTTTGTGTGCTGATTGGTTTTTCTTGCAGAAACTAAGAAAAAGCATAAATTGGAAAAAGCTTTATAGAAGGTTGCAATAAACATGCTTATTCTTTGTCTGTTTCAGTTTTCCTACTTTTTATTAGATAAACTTTTTAGAAGTGAAGTGGAAAAGTAGAATTAACTTGGCAGTGATTCTTTATAATGTGAATGCTAATTAGTTTCTTTCATTCTTTTCCCTTCCTTTTAATTTTAGAAAATGAAATTACTATCGACGATGGATACTTTGGAATCCGTAGTAAGTGAGATATATTGACCTTTACTCTTTACCACATATTTAATTTTAACAAGATGAAGTGTTGCAGTTGAAAAATATTTGAAATACTAAGTTAGTGTTGACAGGAATTTCCTGTAAGTGATGCTTTTCTCTGCTTATAGGGTTATTTTTATATCCAGCAATTGTGAATTCACACTTGCACTATAATCCCTTCTAATGTTAATGAAAGGCTGCTAGGAGGAGTTGAAATGCTCAGCCTGTCAACTGGTCCCGGGAGTCAAAGGCAGTCCGTGATGGAGTCCTCCTTGACTTGTTCATGATGGTGTCTTCTCTATTATACCCCCTTTCTTGGGCTATTTTTATACTGTTTTTTAACTTCAAGGTGGAGTTTGAGTGACTCTAGTCATAAATACCTTTATTAAAATTGGTGTAAAATTCTCTCGCAATTAAAGGTAGAGTTTACGAAAAATTCAGGGTGCAGACTCAAGGAGGAGTGGTGACACCTTGGAGGCAGGTAGCCTTTGGGATGAAGGTGTGTTTTGGTATTATAACGACATTAGAATGAGTGAAGCTTGCACAAAGGACAGCATTTTATCAAAATTTGACAGGCTGTTTCCTTAATGTGTGAACAGTGCTATATTTTTAATATAATTTTATTTTAGGAATTATTCCACAGTGTTCAAGGTTGAATTTTTCAAACTTTAGATCATGAGCATGTATTTTTTAGAAATACAGATTAGAGTGCTAACTTTCTCTTAAAACCTACCCTGAGAAAAAAACTGTTCCTGCCTAGAAAAAATATTATGGGTTACCCTAAATTTACACAATCTGCCTCTTCAGTTAGGCGAATAACTACCAAAACTTCTCTAACCTCACCCCTCGTGCATGTGTGTGTCTCACCTCTGGCAGTTCTAAACCACCACTCATTTAACGCTGAATCCCTCGATGCCTGAGGTGACTTTGTCACATCTCATGCAGTTTGTTTTTAAAGTTTTTGCATTTTTCTTCCTATCCTCATGGAATGATATCAATATCAATGATATGGAATTGTCAGAGTTGGAAGGGACCTCTAGAGATCCTCCAGTCCAACTCCCCTGCCAAAGCAGGGCTGCCCAGAGCACATCACTCAGGACGGCATCCAGGTGGGGCTTGAAGATCCCCAGGGAAGGGGACTCCACACCCTCCCTGGGCAGCCTCTGCCAGGGCTCTGCCACCCTCACCAGAAAGAAGTTCTTCTTCATATTTGAGTGGAACTTCCCATGTTTCAGCTTGTGCTTGTTGCCCCTCGTCCTCTCACTGGGAACCACTGAAAAGAGTCCGGCTCCATCTTCCTGCAACCCACCCTTTAGATCCTTGGAAGCATTAATTAGGTCTAGCCTCAGCCTTCTCTTCTCCAGGCTAAAGAGCCCCAGCTTTCCCAGCCTTTCCTCATCAGGGAGATGCTCCAATCCCATAATCATCTTAGTTGCCCTATGTTGGACTCTCTCCAGTAGTTCCCTGTCCCTCTTGAACTGGGGAGCCCAGAACTGGACACAGTATTCCAGTTGTGGCCTCACCAGTGCAGAGCAGAGGGAGAGAATGACCTTTCTTGACCTACTGGCCACACTCTTCCCTGTGTAGCCCAGGATTCCGTTGGCCCTCTTGGTGACAATGGGGTATATTTTGCTAGGAACTCTTCAAAACTATGGGCTCTGCTTCAGCACCTGATCTGGCAGCTTGTCTTTTCTGGCCAACCTCTTTGTAGGCTTTCCTTGTCTTGATGGTGAAGTGGAGGGTTCTCCTCTGTCCTTTGTTTCCCCGTCATACCAGTTGCTACGTCCCATCCTGCAGACTTTTACACTGCGTTACAGGCATTGGTTATGCCAGTAATTTGAGCTAATTTGACATCTGTATCTCAATACAAACAGGGAGTCTCAAGTTGGAGATGAATTTTCAGAGTTTCTGTTGTTATTCCATGCATTGAGAGATCCCTGGACAAGGGAATGTCATATACAGTTGGAGACTTAACTTAGCCCTTGATCCAATAAACAAAGCTAACACTGGCATACTTAGTGCCCTCTTGCAGCCAGTTTACAGGTGAAGACCATTATTCTTTTTTAATCATCCTAAAAGCCAGCAAATAACTGTAGTATCTGTTGTCTGTTTTGGGTAGTTTTGGTAGATGGTGTCAGAGGAACTGTTTTGATTTTGTATATTAAACCGTCCAGATCTCCCTTTAGGAAATAAAGTATGTTACTAAAATGTCTTCTACTGTTTGTTAAACTTTTGATAGATGGTATTGAAACTGTGGATGCCGGGTGGCTGACATGCCAAACAGAAATAAGATTACGTCTGCATTATTCCGAGAAACCACCTGTAGTGATATCTAAGAAGAAATTTAAAACATCGAGGTTTAGGTAAGAGCCTGCTCACCACAGTTTGCAATTTATCTTGTGTTAATAGTCAATACAAGTGATTGTTTCTATTTAAAGTAGCCTTCAAATTAATTTTGGGTTGCTAATAGAGGTACACTATTATAGTACATTATTACACTATTATATACACTATTAATAGTACTCTATTGGGCTAATTTCCAGATGTTTAAGCACTTTGCAGAAATGCAGCAATAACATTAAATTGGTGTGTTCCAGTTAGCTCATTTTATTATTAATGCAGTGTTGAAAGAGTTTCTTCTGTTTCAACAGAGGAAGACAAACAGTCAAACAAAACGATTCTAGTTTCACTGCTGACTTAATACTTTTTAGTTCTTGCCTTTCTGATTGTTATTGAACTACTAAATGTGAATAAAGCGGATATGATAGCACAAGCTAACCAGTAGGTAATGGGTGTCTTTCACTAATACTTAGTCCATACTTGCCTTGGTGTTTTCTGCTTCTTGGCTGGAACAGAAGTAGTTCTTAAATAGTTTTCTCTACTGTTTCTTTCAGAGTTTTCTTCTTCTTTGTTCTTTTTTCTTCTCAAAAAGAGCAGAATGGAACTGGAAGTTGAGGGAAAGGAAAGGGAGAAGGCTTCAGAGTTTTTTGTTGCTTACTGATTTTTCTCTTCACCAAAGTAAACAGCCCTCTCAATTTAATATATGGGTGATTACCTGCTGGCATTACAGGCTTTCAGTCGATGTGGTTGGTGGAGATAATAGCATTCTCTAACCACTTATGTTGCTGGTTTGATCAGTTTGATGGTTTTATCTGCAGAGGGGTCTCAAAAACCAGACGTTACTGTAACTGTGCAGTTGACTGACATTAGTGGGTATCATAGTCCTGATGTTTTTAGGACTGCGCTGTTGCCTTGAACGTTTGATCTCCTCCTCTTGAATTTCTGGGATCTGGAGCTTGCTGTTTCTTCCCTGCCCTCCCTTCTCCGGCCCCTTTCCTTCCTGCATGTGTTTTTTTGGAGCTCTGTGGTTGCCAAACTCATCCCAGCACGTGTCGGTGTAGTGTGTGGTGTAGGCTTGTTTCCTGCATCTTTCACACTCGCTTTGTTGTTGGTTTTTTTTTTTTTTTTTGCAAAACAATGAAAAAGTATGTAGAGGTGTATTTAACTAGAACCGGATACATCTTTGAATGCATGATAATTGTTACTGCTAGATATCCTCAGCAAAAGTGCTTTTTTACAATAGCAATTTTTGATAGTGTGTTTGCCAATGGGAAAGAGGGAAGCAGGACTTCTCAGACCCTTTGACAGATGAAGAGTGTTTCTCCCACTCCTATCCTTGCATACAGCCCATCTTCTTGTTTGCAAAGGATTATGGTTCCCTGTTTTCTTTAATGGAAAACTTTTAAAAAAAGGCCAACAAACCAACCACAAACAATTTTGTATTTGATTGCTAGAAATCAGAAATCATTGGAACACACGAGCAATTTCCAGCACACCACTATCAAAGTGATTTACAGACCACTTGATTAACTTGGGGGTTTCTTCTGTACTGTATGCCTTATTTTGATGGTCTGACACTTGATTTTTTTTTTTTTTAAATTTTATTATTTTTATCCCTCCCCCACTTCCTATTCTTCTGATGAGGTGGAAGTTAATTCTCACTGAAGGATGTTGTATTAAATAAATTCTGATGTCCTGTTCTCCAGAGCTTTGCAGTTTTGCTATAGATGGTGATTCCTAGAGCCTAGTCCTTGTCTAAATTAGATGGTTGAAATCCAAACTTGATAAGCTGAGTGCCTTCATTAGATTTTCTTGTTTTCTGTATTTCTGTATTCAGCCTAAAAAGTTAGATCTGCCCAGGTAGTTTCTGTGACTGTCATCTGTTATGGCAGTGTTATTTTTCAAGTTTGAGCATCTGTGTTGTGACTTCTGGTTTTTTTTGAGAGTATTAAGAATGTGGCCTTAATGTAAAGGACTTCTATTATTGTAATTGTTTCTTTGAGATATTACTTCAGTTTTAGTAGTGAATTGGTATCTAACTAAATGGTAACACTTTATCCCATCTACTGCTTAGATGACTCACAAAGGGATTTGGATTACTCATGTGCTTCCATCACTGGTATAACTCATTCTTTGTGGAAGGCTTGCTCTGCATAATAATGAGTTCTGAGTCTTAGGGAGGCTTATTCTTCTCAGTTCAGGATTTTTCAGAAAGTGTATTCAGTTTACTTTTAAATGATCATTTAGGAATTCTCAAGGGACTCACTAATTATGTTGGACTGCCTTGTTTATGTTTAATAGAATACATTTATCTGCCTTATCCAGTGTTCAAAGAGACTTAAGGTTGTGTGTCTGTGCTTATGAGCAGCCACCAATGTTCAAGTACAGAACTTGATGATTGCTGCTATTTTCAGCGCTTTCCGTTAGCCTTTCAGCATTATGGGTAGCAGTCTGGGGAGAAAGGCTGTCTATTGGGTAGCCCAAACTCTTAATTAGTTTAGTGGAGTGCTGCTTCTCAGACCACTGGGGCAATTTTCGTGTTTACACAAGTTTAAGCTTTAGAAGTGACTTGAGCACTTAAATCTGACTAAAATGAGATTGAGACAATAGCTGCAAACTCTTGACTCGTGTGAGGGCCCACTGGGTAGAGTGCTGTCCTGTAGGTGATAGTGGTGAGAAGAATTCTTGTATGAGCTTCTGCTCGAGCTTCTTTCTAATTCTTATTGTTTCCAAAGACACTCCTGTGACTTAACCATTTGTTTTGTGTTTCCGGAATAGAGTAAAATTGACTCTAGAAGGCCTGGAGGAAGATGAGGATGACGAAGAGGGCCAAGAAAAAACGTCCCCTACTGTCCCTCAGAAAATGGCAAATACTGTGGAGTTCTCCTTAATAAGCAACAACGAATATAAATGTCGACACTCTCAGCCAGACTGTGGTTATGCGTTGCAGCCGGACCGATGGATAGAGTACACGATACAAACCATGGAGCCTGATAACTTGGAATTAATCTTTGATTTTTTTGAGGTATGTCTCTTTACTCCAGTCTGCCCTTAGGAGTTAATCGATAACTGTGAAGATTTCACTGTTATTGCCTGTTATTCTTGATCTTTTGGACTCACGTAAACAAGTTATGAGAGTATAGGCAACTCCTGCATTATGCAGAAAATTTTTGTGAGTCTTCTCGATATGGCACAGAAAGTTTTGTAGTTTCTGCTCGTTTAGAAGTCCATACAAATTAGACTCAAATCTTAGTGTGCAATGATGCGTGTAGTTAAGATGGCTTGATTTTTATCCTTTATCAGAGCTAAGTTTTACTTACCTGTCTTGAATCTGAACTGTGTGTATATGAACTGGTTAAAAATTAAGATAAAATAATTGTAAGTTATAAACAAAAAAGATTTCTCTAACCTAGTGCAAGTGAAAACGGGATATTTGTGGATTCCTAATATTACATCTGTTACTTTGCACTCTATTTTTATCCCTGAAAGATCTTAGTACTCAAAGACCCTTTCAAAAGAAAACAGCTTATCTTTTCGTAGTGTTTCTGCAGAAGAAAGTTTTAAGCTTAAGCATTGATCTAAAAATGCCCCTAAGATCACCTATGTTCATATTTGTAAAGAAGCTGTATAGTTCCACTCTAGTCAAGTGTGCATTCTCCATGCTGGTTGCCTTCCTCCTTCCCTGCAAATGTTATTTTAAACACACATATATATATATATATTTTAAAGATGAACTGGAATAATATATGTATTTGTCCTAAACATGACTCAGGCTTTTTAAAAGACAGACTATTCCACGGGTGCAATTTTGACCTGAAAAGCTTATGAAATCTAAGAGTTTTCAAAAACGAATGTGCATGACTTCTGTAGATTTCTATCAACTATTTCATATTCTTGCTTGTAATTTTCCAGACACTGTTACATTAAATAATTTTTAGCCTGAAATTATTGTTTTCCGTAACACAAGAAATTTGTTACATCAGTGCCTGCATATATCTTCCTGAGAAGCAAGGAAGAAGATATTGTTTAGAATTCTCACCTATGTGTAACAGCAGGTATTTTGAATTTTTGTTTGTTTTTTTGTTTTTAGGAAGATTTAGGTGAGAAAGTAGTACAAGGTGATGTGCTCCCGGGTCATGTGGGTTCTGCCTGCCTCCTGTCATCCACCATTGCAGAACTCGGAAAGAGCGCTGGAATCCTTACACTTGCTATTATGAGCCGAAACCCAAGGAAGACAATTGGAAAAGTTAGAGGTACAGTTGATGCAAACAAGATATCATTAACTTTACTGGAAGCTGTCCGTTATCTATTGACATGTGAAACACTTGGTATTTTTCTCACAGTGGACTACATAATTATTAAGCCGATCCAGGGATATACTTGTGATATGAAGGCTTCATATGCAAAATACTGGAAACCCAGAACAACTCTAGATGTTGGACACCGGGGAGCAGGAAATTCCACAACAACAGCTAAGTAAGTTTATTTGCATTTTAATCTGAGGAGGGGATTATGTTTAGTTTCACTGACATCAGTGGAGGAAGCCGACAGCTTAAAATAAAAAGCTACAACCCATAATCATTTAAGTCGCTTCAGTATCAAATGTGGGTGTTCTCTAAAACAAAGGACTTTTGTGCTGTGCTGCATCTAACAAAAACTTTTTCCTTGCTGTTATTTCAGGCTTGCAAAAGTTCAAGAGAACACCATTGCCTCTCTGAGGAACGCTGCTAGTCACGTATGTACGCACATCTGCACGCACATAGTACCTGTATAATTAAAACTAGCTTGTTTTGTGTGCTTAATTTCCACGATTCAGTACAATCAATGCTAATTGCACTAATACAAAATTGTATCAAATCACAGTGGAAATTCTCTAAGAGATAGGAACGGAAGCAATAGCTAGTTTAGATTCTCATTCTCAAGTTCCTCAAAACACCCGAACTTCCATCTAATATGTTCCTGTGGTGTTTTAATACAGGGAAAATTTTAACCTGCAGAGACATAGGGTTGGAATGATATTGAAAAAATGGATCTGTGTGTCAACATACTGTAAAGCGGCAAAGGTCTCACTCAGGGGCTGCTGATTACCTAAAACTGGTGGCCAAAAATGAGACTTTGGAGCTGAGCTGGTAGAGTAAAACAATCCTTTGTTTCAATGATTTGCTACAATGAAGTCTTGGAATCCTAAGATGAGACTTTCAATTTGGGAGATACAAGCTTCGGGTGCTTCAGTTCTATGGTTGAGGTGGTTGCTTTTATTCCTTCCAGTAACCTGGGTCCCTGAAGGGATCTGTGGTAAGCTTGATGTAGACAATCTGGTGAGCTGCTGTGGCAGAGCAGCTGGAATCAGGAGCAGATCCAGAGGTTCCTCCTGTAGCCCCTCCACAGCAGGGAGGAGCTGTGGTTGCAGTCACATAAAGATGCTGCAGTGAGATCATCTGCTGCTGAAGTTGTAGGGTTTCTAAGACTTTTCAGGTGGTACTTCACTAATGCAGATTTTTACCAAACAACTTTTGAAGTTGTTTGTTTTGAAGTTATAAAGGGATGGGAGCAGAATCTGAATTATTATGCTTATTGGCTATTGATTCTGGAGCACTGTACTCCCCAAGAGCCACAGCTGAAAGCTTTCTCTTGTTTGGGAGTTTGAGCGTGAATTGAATGTGGTGTCTGGAGCAGGCACTGACTGCAGAGCAAAAACTGCAGCTACTGGACGCTCCTTTGGAACAGTAGCTCTTAATTTCTGGGTGGATGCTGCAGGTTTACAGACAGCTTTTAAAAAGGCCACAGGAAATAAGCATTGAGAAATTGAGTACGAAGCCATCAGCAGCATCACCAGAAAAGTAATTTCAACTATTTGCAGATGAAAATGCTGAATGCCACTGCTCTTAAAAATATTTTTGCTGAGGAAAGGGCTGAAAAAAAAGCTTGTCCTAATTTCCTTCCTGTCCTGATTGAAAGAGAGTATGCGAGTCAGGATGATAATTTGATGACTGTTATTCTTGGAAGACTTTCCAAGGAATGATTTACAGACAAAATAAGGAAGAAAGACTTGTTTCTGTGCATTTCTCTGTCTTTCTGCCCCTTCCTCTTCTCAAAAAGATTGTACTTAAAGCTCTTGTTTGATCTTTCTTCCTCCTTAAGCTTAAGAGAACAGAACATACAGTTGGAAAGGACAGGAGAACACTGGATATAGCTATTTCTGCTCTTGCACATATAACAACACACTACAATTGTGTTATTCGTTAGTGACTCAGAAGCTCCTCCAGATATGGAATATCTCCCTAAAGCTTTTCCACCCTTGACTCTTGGTGGGAGAGAGAGAAGAAGGGCACTGTGAAGGCATCTATGTTTAAAAGCATCATCTTAGCCTTTCTCTGAAATCAAGTTCACAATACTCGAATGTTACCAGAGGGTTTACAAGATTAAGCAAGCTCTATGTGTCAGGTGCATTATGGTAATTAAAATACTTCCCCATTTTTTTTTTTTTATTCTAATCCACTATTGAGAATGATTAAACAGGTAACAACCAGTTGCATTCAACTTCTGGTGATGTCCAGGACCTGTGAATACTTGACAACTTGTCTGCAGTGCTGTAGTCCTTGTGCATAAATAGCTAATGCATCTTTGTTTTGTTCTCTATTTTTCAATTTTCTGTAGGGAGCAGCGTATGTGGAATTTGATGTACATCTTTCTAAAGATCACGTGCCTATTGTGTACCATGATCTCACATGTTGCATGGCCATGAAAAAGGTAAAGAAGATGCTATCTGTGTTTTATCGTTAAATGTCACCATTCTGGAAACTAAAATGCCAGTCTCTCACAGAAATAATTCTGGGGAATCAAGGGATGGAATGGGAATAAATAGGTGGTGTTACTGTGTGCATGAAGTAGAGCAGGGAAGTTGAGTTCTTCCTTTTGATGTTGTAGCAACAGCATTTCAGGTTCATGGTTTGAGACTCTTCAAGCCTACATTATAGTTACTTTTTAGCTTTTTTTTTTTTTTTTTTTTTTTTCAATTTATGGTTTGGAAGAAAAAGGCAGACAACTCCAGTATACTCAGTAGCACTTCTGGAACACTTAGACAGTCAGAGTCTAAAACCTGTTGCCTCTTTTTTTGAAGGAGAGTCATTGTGAATCTCAACATGACTTCTTACTCCTACTTAATGTATACTTAAATGTATACTTCTCTTAAGCAGTTATGTGCTCCTCAATGCTCTTTAGGTCAAACCAGTCTACCTTGTTTGGTATCCCAGTAGTGGTCAGGAGATGGAAAGCAGAAAAGTGGAAGAATTCACAGAATGGTAGGGGTTGGCAGGGACCTCTGGAGATCATCTAGTCCAACCCCCTACCAGAGCAGGGTCACCTGGAGCAAGAAACAAGGATTTCCTTCATTTATGGAGTTCGATTACCCACAAATGGCTTGGCTTCCATTAGTTTTTTTATTCTTTCTTTAACCCTTTTTTTTACTTCTGCATTTTGCTCTGCTCTTTAACTGTGAGGTAAACAATACACTTCATGTCTCATTGGGACAGTAAGTGAGGTTGAAGAACTGCTTTTCCATTGCTTGGTGGAACAGAAGGAAAGGAGTTGAGGCAGAAGCTCTAAGAACAGGAAAATAGCTCTTGGAAGCAAGTGTTATGTTCCTTTCCTTGCTTGCCTCATGAGGTTGCAGTTCTTCCTTCTTTTTAACCAAAAACTATTTTCTGCTGTTTTTATAAGAGGCAAAAGTGCTATAGTATAAGAATTAGTGAACAGAATTGTTACTCAAACATAGTTAAGCATTCCTTAAAAAATGCTCTGAGCAGACTATCACAATACCTCCTACACACCCAAGTTTTATGAAGCGTAAAAATTGAGTGCTTTCATGGAGTAAAGAGATGTGATGCTCCTTAATAATGGGAGAGCCATGGGCGCAAGGTCCGGTGACCCAAAAACCCACTGAGGTGCTTTTCGTGCTGGTCAGTCACATGTTCTCTGCTGGGGCCAGAATCAGCATCAGTGTGAGGAGCTGGGACTCTGCTCTGCAAAGGGCAAAGGGAAACGCGTATCCAATGTATCTTGAATCAGTATTGTCTTGTTGAGGAAAAATTTCATAGAATCGTAGAATCCTATGGGGTTGGAAGGGACCTCTGGAGATTATCTAGTCCAACCCCCCTGCCAGAGTGGGTCTACCTAGAGCAGGTCCCACAGGAACTAGTCAAGGTCAGTTTTGAATGTCTCCAGAGAAGGAGACTCCTCCACCTCTGGGCAGCTTGTTCCAGTGCTCCACCACTCTCACAGTAAAGAAGTTCCTCCTCACCTTTAGGTAGAACTTCTTATATTCAAGTTTGTGCCCGTTTCCTCTTGTCCTGTCACTGGCCACCACTGAAAAAAGACCAACCCCGTCTTCCTGGTACTCTCCCTTTAAGTATCTGTAAGCATTGATCAGATACCCCCCTAAGTCTTCCCTTCTTCAGACTGAAAAGACCCAAGTCCCTCAGCCTCTCCTCGTAGGAGAGATGCTCCAGGCCCTTAATCATCTTTGTGGCCCTTTGCTG
>JAOQGH010000023.1:14993495-15011629 GCA_025769975.1 Gallinago jamesoni | reverse complement strand
GCCACCCCTCCTAGTTTTGTGTCATCAGCAAACTTGCTGAGGGTACATTCCATCCCTTCGTCCAGGTCATTGATGAAGATATTGAAGAGGACTGGACCCAGTCCTGAGCCCTGGGGAACACCACTTGTTACAGACTTCCAGCTGGATTCTGTGCCCCTAATCACAGCCCTCTGGGTCCTGTCTTTCAGCCAGTTTTCAATCCACTTAACTGTCCATTCATCTCACCCACACTTCCTAAGCTTAGGAAGTTTATGGAGCTTCAGTTTCTTTATAGTGAAGAGGTGGAGAGAAAAATGGATTGGCAGGATTTTTTTTCAACATCAGATTTTATTTTCAGCGTGTCTCAGTTTTACCAGGACACTTGTCTTTTTTTTTTTTTTTTTAGTTTCTGAGACATTGGATAGACAACAATAAACTGAACTGCCTTGGAATATTTTTTAATGAATTTCTTTACTTGCAAAGTTTTTTCCTTGAATCGTTAACTCATCAAGTTTTTACAGAATAAATGTGGTAACCTTTTCTGAAGACAGAACACTGAAGCATGACTTGCATGAAAGACCCAACCCTCATTTTTCAAATTGACATCTGTTTTATGCTTCTGAGTCCCTATGTTGTCTCCTGAAAACTGATCATCTTGCTTGTATTATAATAAGATATCCCTTGTATCTTTATCAATAAAGAGAAAAAATTAATTGCCTTTAATGTTAGCATACTAAAAGCATGCAGGGCTTTTTTTTTATTTTTCAGTGATGCTTAATTATGTATTTATTTCTTTTCAAAGAAACTGGATACGGAGCCTTTGGAACTGTTTGAGATTGCAGTCAAAGAACTCACGTTTGATCAGCTGCAGTTGTTGAAGGTATTGTTACTTTGGCTGGTCTGTTGTGCCATGTCTATGAAGCTTAAATTTTTTTGGAGATAGTATAGATAGTTTGGGAGAGCGTGAGGTTTTTATAGTCGTACAAGTAGAACGACTAAGTAGCTAATTCCAAGAGTAGTACTTGTGAACCACCATTACAATTTGGATAAATTTCATTACTTCCCTCTTCTAGAAAGATGGTCCAACAACTTGTGTAATCCATGTTATTATGCTTCCATTGATAACTTCTTAAAAGTTAGAAGGGCTGAAAGTTGTAATAGGGTTCACTGAAAGCCAGTGTTTTGGGGCCTTTGAAGAAGAAAGATACCTGCCACGCGGTCTGTCTAACTTTCAAATGTTTCCCTGGTAACAAGGGAGATCCAGGTTACATTGAACTACTCTTTGGAGGTGTGTGTGGAGGTGTAGAAGGGTCCGTGTGTCAATGGTATGGATTGGACAAACTGGCTAGAACTAATTGATTTGTTTTAATTGGGTATCACTGTATCTTCTGCCTTGCCTATGTAAAGGGGGGGTTAGGGAGTGAGACTGGGCCACTGAAGACCCAGCTGAGATATCCTTCCTCAGTCAAGGAAGAACCTGGCTGGTCCAAGAGCTATATGTTTCTTTTTACTTAAAATGACTTGGTCTTCTCCTCCTGTGGAGAATTTGAATGGAGCAAGGGAGTTGGCCCTGTGCCTGGCCTGATTCTATCTCAGTGCATGATTACATTATAAAATCGCTGCCTCTGTCCACACTTGATTGGAAACACAAAGTCTGAACATTAAACACTCCTCTGTCAGATGTTAGATTTCTTCACATCTTAATTTCAAATTATGTTATGTGTGTTTCTACCCTTGAACGTGTCTTCTGAATTTCGAGTAAGAATACTTTGGAGGTTTCCTTGGAATCTGTTTTAAAGTTTGAAAGAAAATTGTGATGTGCACTATGATTTCTTTATTCTTTTACAAATTACTAAAACTGTGTTTATAATGCACCTTTAAATTTAAAAACAATCTAGAAGGAAAATTTATTACATTTTATGTGTAGTAAGATTTCTGTGGGTGGAGTATTTGTTAATTTTACTCTTCTTATGCTCTTTAGCTGGCTCACGTGACTGCCCTGAAGGTAAAAGATCACAATGGTATGTACTAGTCTGCAAGACTCTTAACATTTATTAATTGCCATGTAATGATATATATTCTGTGGTTGCGGTCCCTTGTTCTAATCACATTCGGCTTCTTCCTGAATGTTTCTAAATGCTTATGTAGTTACTTTAATTTTGTGCATGCTGTAGAGTTCTTTGCTGGAGAGTAAATACTTGGACAGAAGTTACCCTCTTGGGAAGAGGGGACAGGAGGGTAGAAGATGAATGCATAGGTAAATATGAATTTGGAGTGACAAATTTGCCACTCATGTTTCCATCCTGTGCTTCTCTAACTGTACCTTTTTGGCAGCTCTTCAGAACTGCTGACAAGAACTTTGGTAACTGCTGTAGGGTGTCTTATTGGCCTTAATTCATCCCCTTCGTAGGGACAGCAAACTGGCAAAGTGTCTCACATTCTACCTCCTGGGAAAAGAGAACATAAATAATAAGCCTCAACAGGAATCACCACCACCGTTGTTGGAGCGTGTCAGTGACAGAGGGAGGGCTTAGGAAATCAAAGGATAGACCAGATTCCGTTCCTTGCTCTTAAAGGCCTTACAATTTTGAGCCAGTCTGTTTTGGCTGTGATTAGCAGTGCTGCTATTTATTGTGATTTGATATTTTGTATTTCTTTGCAGCATCTTTTAAAGAAGAAGAAAATTCTGCTTTTGAGACGCAGCCGTTTCCTTCTCTGCAAAGAGTAAGCAGTGAATACAGAGTGATAGAGATGATGATTGTAGAACACGAAAACTGCATTTTTCTCTCAGCTTTGCACACGTAGCAAGGGATATTCGTTTTTGGTTTTAGGCCTGAGTTATCAATGCTGGAAGTGAGAACATAGGCTTTACTGTTGGCCACTGAAGCTTTTCCAGTGCTTAAAAGTAGTAGTTCCCATATCTTTCAAGCTTCTTAACTCAAGAACCTAAGTTGTATAGCTGAGGATACTCTCAATTTTACAGCTGGTTAACATATGGGCATTGCATTTTAATTCATGGACAATTGTTTGCTAATTTTTGAAAACAAAAACCCGAAAACCTACCTGGCCTTTGGCAGTTCATCACATACTCTTGGCCATCTAGCAGATCCCAACACAGAGAAATGTTACCTGAACTTCTACTATGTTCCCATTTATGACTGTCTGCCAACTTGGGGCTTTGTTGTTGGCTTGCTTTTCACAGAAACAACCGACAGCTGTTGGCCAAATACAGTTTGTTATCATTTAAAGTGGCTTTTTTTTTTTTTTCCTAGAACTACTATTTTTTTTTTCTCCTTACTGTTTTTCCTACTATCTGAACTGGTCATTAACATGCCTTTTAGGGACTGATTTTATACAATAATACAGATTTTTATGTGAATTATGGAGATGATTAATATCTAGTTATTTATAGGCTACTGTCAGAGCACGTATGAAATACCCGTCCATTAGTCATATGCCCCACTGTATTTTTTTTTTAACTGTCTAACCAGATTACTGCATAACTATGGAAAATAGAGAACTTTCTGTAATAGACTAAACTACTTGGGTTCAATTCCTCTACCAGTTTTGATTCCCCAAATTTTATTTTCTTCCTACGAGAGAGTATGTTAACTTTCTTCTGTACCTGTCAGCTTTATAGGGTTAAAAAAAATCATCTACCAATGTTTACTTAACTTCATTAGCTGTTAGGTTTACCTTTTGGGTTGAAATCACCTTGCAAATAATTCTTTACAAGAATTTCACTTAGTTTTGTTCTCATCATCATAATGATGATGGATTTAATACCTAAGACTACGTATTACTTTTTTGCATTCAAAAAAACTTCCTGGAGAAGTAAAAAAAAAAAAAAAACAACAACAAAAAACCATTTATTCTTTAGGAGCACAAATGAGGCATTTCTCATGCATGTTAAGGTGAAATGACTTGCATTTGTTCTTTTCTTTGTCAAAATGTTGTCCTTCAGATTTTATCCATTTTTATGTATTTCCTAACTTTAAACTGAAGTAGAAGAAGAACAAGAATATATCTTGTGTTAAAAACTTAGGGGTTTTATTCTACTGTTAGATCCCTTGGCATTAAACTCTTAATGTATTCCCCCAGTAATGACCCTCAGAGTACTGAGTTGTTCTTCCTTGCTGTGGGGTCTCTTCATAATGGAATTTTTTCAGGTCCTGGAGTCTGTTTCTGAAGATGTCGGGTTCAACATAGAAATAAAGTGGATCTGCCAACAAAGGGTAAGTAAATGGAGATGTGATTTACTTTGACACTTTGCCATTTTCATGGCTAAGGATATAATTTGACATGGCAATTTATGAGCTACAAAGGCATAATTTGGGTTGGTTTTTATGTCAGTCTTTTGTTCTATTATATCCCAGTGTCTTTAAAACTGGGAGTATAACATCACGGCTGTAACAAATGAACAAACTTAATCTTAAAATGATAGGAAGTATTTATGGAATTGAGCTCGTAGTGCAGCTCAGCCTGCTTTAGTAGAAGACCCTGTCTGAAGTCAGTGGCTCGCTCCGGGTCAGGCTCACTCCACATGGGAAAAGCAACAAGATGCTCAGCCTCTCCTGGCTCCTGGAAGTCACTGGTTGTCACGGCTGGGACTGAGAAAAGGCTTCATAAAAACTCCCTCCTGGGATAGGAGAGTTTTTCAGCGAATCTTACGGCTGCAAATTCAGCTGCACCTCACAGACTGGCCGTCCTGTGCCCAGCATTCAGGAGGCTGAAGGAGTGACTTCTGTATTCAGACTTTCAAACTGAATTCTCCTTTTGCTCAGGTTGAATGAGAAACCACTGCTTGTTAAAATAATTTTAATAAGCTTTAATCTAAATGGATGAAACTTGTCCTTTCTTTTTTCTAGGATGGACAGTGGGATGGCAACTTGTCAACTTACTTTGACATGAACCTCTTTCTAGATATTATTCTAAAAACCGTTTTGATGAATGCTGGAAGAAGAAGAATTGTGTTTTCTTCTTTTAATGCAGATATTTGTACAATGTAAGTTAAGAAGAGATGAAGAATGCGTTTTTCTTTTTTTTTTATTTGGTGAAATTTACTTTGGACATAAGAATACCCAACAGAAAACAAATAACACAGGTTTTGATCACACCTAAACCTTGGGTCCCAAAATAGCTGGGGATTCAAACAGACCACTTTGCCATATAAGCTGTATCAAAAATAGAATAGGAGAATAAAGTCAAAGTAGGTATTTTTGTCAAGTGCCTTCCTGAATGCTACAGGCTTTCTTGACACATGAAAAAGAGCCAGGATTTTTTTGGTATCATAAAGTCTCTTTCAGTCATACTTGAGGGGTACACAAGCCTAACTTAGAAACAAAATCATCTTGTTACAGTTTTTTCACTGTATCTGCCTTTTTTAAAAGACAGCAAATGGAACAGCTTTGGATTCCCTGTGTTTGGATTTTTAGGGAGTTTTGGGGGGATTTTTTGGTGTGTGTGTTGGGAGTTGGTGTTTTTTTTTTTTTAAGTAATTTGCTTTCCTCTTTTGGAGTGAAGGTATTGGGGCACAGGAAAAGCGTAGGAGTTGAGCTGAGGAGCAAACAGTTGGGATACATAAGAACTGACAATATGCTGTAGGATTTTGTACCAAGAAGTGATTCAGCACTGTCAGGGAGAGGGTTTATGGAAATCTCCTTTCGGAGAGTGCACCGATGAAATGCCATTGAAGGGGAAATGGGCAGAGCAAAACCAGATCAAGGTACTGATGAAAGGGTTAAGAAGCACATGGATAAGAGTGTGCAGCGGGTTAATCCCAAAACTTTGCTTCCATCTGCTGTTATTTCATACTGTTTTACTGGTATCCACCCCAGAAAATCCCTGAGGTTAGGTGCTGTATATTGACCACGTTTAGAAATTCTTGTCATGAATGTTCATTTTACTCTAACACACGGTTAAGAAGCAAATTGCAGAATTGAACAGTCTTTGAGGATTTTATATAAACGCTTTGAGGACATGGATCTGAGTGGAGCTCGAAGTCTGGCTTCCCTTAAACTGTGTGTTAATCTCCAGTAGTGGCAGAAGGAGGGGTTGGAGCAGTTTGTCACATGGTGTTAGACTAAACCGTGGTACCACTTTGTTGCCCCAGTTAGGAACTGGAGGAACATGCAGTAAAGAGCTTAGTTCTCCTCAAATAGTAAGATTGAATTCCCCTGCTTTCTAACACATTTGCTACTTGCGAACTCTTTTGTTTTTGAACAGGGTTCGGCATAAGCAAAACAAGTATCCTGTGCTGTTTCTCACCCAAGGAGAATCTAAACTCTATCCAGAACTTATGGATCTTAGATCCCGTACGACTCCAATTGCCATCACTTTTGCACAGTTTGAGAACTTGCTGGTAAGCTGACACGTTCGGGTATTGCTCTGCAGTAAAATGAAACTAAATTGTTACTCCTTGTTGTAAATCTCTTGGTTTTGACACTAATGCTTAAAATTACGAAGAAGCCTCATAAAAGAAATGCACTAGTATCTGGCACCTGCCAAAATGTCCTTTGTTTCAAAAGCCCATTTAGTAAATAGTGCTATTAGTAAACTCTTTAAATGTATTAAATTATTTTTATTATTATGGATGAAACTGTCAAACGATTAAACAAACCTGATGGGAGAGCATTTCAGAAACGTGGATTTTAATGGAAGTTTTTTGTATTTCAGGGAATTAATGTGCACTCTGAAGATCTGCTGAGGAATCCATCATTTATTGAAAGGGCCATATCTAAAGGCCTAGTTATTTTTTCATGGGGTGATGATGCAAATGACCCAGATAACAGGAAGAAGTTGAGAGAATATGGTGTTCATGGGCTAATATATGACAGGTACTTAATTTTGTTTTTAAAACCATAGTTTCTCATCTTTATTATATTCTGATTCTTGTGAAATTTCATGTTGCTTTTTGGTTTATTGGGTGCAGAATGTCTTCCTTTTGTATTATAAGTACAAGAAGCCCAGCTCTAAACAAGTCTAACACCAATCCCTACTCTTTCAGCTGCGTATATAAAGCAAAATAACTTTTGTTTCTCCGGAGGTTAACAGCAATGTAATTTGATTCTTTAAAAATCTAGTGCATGGCATACACTTTTACGATGCTATTAATGTTCCTGATGATAATGTGTACGTGGTGTGATGAGGACAGTGTTATTTAACTCTTTTTGGCTAGAAAGCTGAGGACTTCACATTTAGTTATGAAACTGGTTAACACAACTTGAATGAATGATTTTAACTTAATATTTTGCCGACATTCTGTTGTGTTTTTCAAAGCCATGAGTTCACTAGTGAGTGATTTCCAGGGCGAGCTGCCAAATTAGTCACTTCAGGAAGTAGTTATTATATCCACACAATTCAGGTGGACATCAGAATACCATGGTGAATCTTTGAACAAAAGTTAGTTCCTTATGAAACCCAAAAGTTTTAGCTCTTTTAACGTACAAGTTGTTAAAGTCATTATTGCAAGATGATGATTAATTTGGGAAGCTGTATTGAATTTAAATTTCTGATGGATTACAAAGAATTTGTAATCGGGAAAGCGTTAAGTGCAACTGAAGTGTCAAATTATAGAAGACTCTCAATATTGAGAGCCTTTCCAGAGTGGTGGGTCCAGTGCTTCTTGCTTCTCTGGTTTGCTGGAGGTCTCCCTCCCTTCATGGTACAGGTACTGCCGTCTTTTCAGTGGCAGTAAAAAGGAATAAAAGACTTTTACATAGGGGATCAGCTTCAGACTGAAGTAACTGAGACATGAGTCCCCTTTCCTGCCTGGTACATCACTGCTACGTGTGGCACCTCTCCTGAGACTGGGGACGGGGCTGCTGTCGTGGGTGACAGATCTCTCTGGGGTGGTAACCCCAGGCCAGAAGGGGTTTGGCTCTCTGGCGCGGTCCCTGTGCGCTGGGATGGAAGGGGATCCTGTGGTATGTGTAACTGGAGTGATGATAAGCTATTGCTCTACATAGACCAGGCGGTGTGTTTTAATCAAATACTGCTGCATGAAGTGTCCTGTGAGATGTCAGTTGCTGTCTGCTAATCCTGTTTAATGCTACTTAAATAATGTGGCTGGATTTATATATGGCAAGAACTTATGTCAAGGCTGCAAGTCTCTGAGGTGTCCTTTCACGTTCCCTTTTGTAGTGCTGAGGGTGTTTTCAGTTGCAGTATGACAGCGGAACACCTTCAGCCTCACCTTTGGATGGGTAACCAATTCATTGGAACTGCTTGTAGGCTGAATTCCCCCAAGGAACAAAACATTCTTACCCTTCCTGCACTATTTAGACCAATTCTCAAATAGTATTCACCTCTCCTCTCAACACCTGCCCCCTGTCTCTTCCACCTTATTGACATCCTTCCTCTTTGAGAGGAACCCCAAAACTAATATTAATTCCAAAGCTTTTTAAAAAAAACAGTAGTCCAGTGGTGCTTTTTTCTTTCTTTCTTTATCAAGTTATAAATTTCAGTTGAGTAGCAAATAATTACCTCGTCTCAGTGTAATTGTTGCAGGCTCCTTAACTCCAATTTCTAAACATTGACCATTTTTACTATTTTTTTTTTTTCTCTAGGCCACACCAAATACTGGAATGTTCCTTTACAATTCCTAATTATTTTTTAAAAATTACTAGTTGTCTTAATAGAATTAAATTTAATCTTAATGTAGGTTCCTTAGAAGGAACATGGTGCTTTCTGCAAATTCCATCAGGTATCTCACGGTGGTGCCTGCGAGTCCTGGATGCTAGGTCTCAGTGTAAGACCTGCCACCAGGCGTTTCCATCCACAGCTGGAGCTGCTGGGTGAAGAGACAGTCTTTCAAATCAGTTGAGAGTGGGAAGTTAATAGCAGGAGTTTAATTTGTCAAAAGTTTAAATGGATATGGTGTGAGCATCCGTATTCTGTGCCGTTTGAAGTTTAGAAATAGATAAATTTAAAACTGCTGTGAAGCAGAACTCCAGGAGAGAGAGAGGTGTGTGCGTGGTTCAAGGCTGGGGAATAAGCAGGGACTGCAGGAACCTGGTTGTGAGTGTGAAGCCAGGTTATGCTACGGTTACACATCTTCAAATTCCATCTTCAAACTTCAGGGATGAATCAAGAGGTGCTTCTTCCATGGCTTCTGCAGAATTTTGTTTCTACAGATGTAGGGTCAAGTCCAGATATACTTACCAAATGAATTGCTGTGCCTGGTGTTTTGAGTTGCTGGTTACTAGACCTCTACTTAAACTGTCTTAAGTGGTTTTTTTTTTTTCTAATCTGAATAAGCTAGGAAGTTAATAAAGAAGATTTCGTGAATTTTAGGTTGCTTGATTATGGCTCTGAGTCTTTGTTACTGCATGCAGTAATTATTTCAAAGACTATGAACTGTCTGAGTAGAGATGATTTCTATAAGCTATTTTTTCCGAACTTTAATCATCCATGTAGAATTGAGCAAAACATTGTAGCCACTTGTGAAGACGGCAGAAAAACTGTGTCCTGAATACCCAAACTTGCTGATACCAAGTGTCGGGCAAAAAAATACGCAGGTAGGGTGTCTGCCTTTGTTTTGCATGGCGAGAAGGAGTGCAAGACTCAATCTGGGAAGCTGCTAAATGCCTACGCTATTAAAAGCACGATCTCACTGGGGCAGGGGAAAGAATCTTTTTTTTTTTTTTTTTTTTTTTTTTTTCCCCAGTCCTTTCTCCACTTGGGCTGCACATGGTTAGACAAACCCGAAGTCATTAAACCAAATGAATCATCTAGTGCGGTTACCGGGACAATATTCTGGGTTTTTTCCAACGTTCAGCTAGCTTTCATCTTGGCATCTAAAAAAGCCAAACTACTTGTGTAGAAAAAGCATGCCACCTCTGCTCCCAGGCTTCTCCCTGGGCCCTAATCCAGAAAAGTACTTTAAATGTATGACTGGGTATCTTCTGTTCACACAGAAAACTAAATCTCATGCTTAAAATGCTTTATTAGTTTGGTCTTTATTTTATTTAGAGAAGAAACTTTAAGCTATTCCAGTGAAGTTCTCTGGATTGGCAAAAAGTAGGATTCATCTGGTACTTTTCTCCTGGATAAGCTTTGTAAACAGTCCAGGAAATACTTCTGTGTTTGAATGTATTTAATTTGCTGAGAATAATGCAGTCTTAGGTTTTTACACCAGTTGGCTATATATTCAGTACCCATGTGGAGATGGGGCGGGTGCTAAATTACACTTGCTTTATCTTTTTTTATTTATTCACTTCACGCGGTGTGAGTTTCTGTTTGAATAATACATACAGCTGCATGAAAATATTAAACTGGTAACCCTCAAACATTTTTGCTGAAAGCTTTTCCGTGAGAATCTTGAAGTGTGTTTGTCTCCTCTCTAAAGGCTCCAGCTCCTTAGGGCTGCGTTTGGCTCATGGCTCCTTACGGAGCAGACTCCAGGAAAAAAACGCTACGTTCTATTAGCGGCTTCCCAAAACTAACACACATTTAGCTGGAAATAAAGGCAAAAGCATTCAAAAGACTTCTCAAAACTAGAAGACTGTCTAGGTCTGTGCCGTCTTATTTGCCTGAAACGGAATGTTACTTAAATAAGTGACAGCATGCATATATGTAGGAAGTTTAACTAGTATTGGTTTATAATGTGATCTACTCGCTGGGAGAATGAAGATGTTACACAACGGCAATCTAAGTCCTGTTTTGCAAATGGCAAAGTACACTCAAGTTTACCTCGATGTAAAGAAAAACAAAAAGTTTCAATCAAAAGCTTCAGAAAAATCTTTTTAACGCGGAACCAGTATTGTGGTGCTGCTGCCTGAGACTGGCTGGATGTATGTGTTTTCAGAGGTTGCAAAAACACTTGACAGGCACAAAGCACATCAGTTCTGTGCCTGCTGCAGAACCCTGCAATTTCCTGCAAAGCTTCTTGTAGAAAGTGCTAATTTAAAGTAATACAGAAGGACTTCCCAGTCCTCTGCAAGGCTTGCTTGTGAATAGGAAGTCAAATGGAGGAACTTTTGTGTGTAGTTACTTATAAAAAAATTGTCCCGTTGAAGAGTGAGGAATAGGGAGATGAGAGTTTATTCCTTGTTCTGATACGTGAGGTTAGAAATGATTCATACCACAAGTCCTGGAACCATGCTCTGGTTTTGCCAACTCCTGGTGGACTTCTGTGGAGCCAAATCAAAAGTGGGGACAAGAAATTCTGAGGTATGAGGACAGCTGTGCCTCAACCTGTCTTCTCTACTTTCGGTTTAGAAAAGTCAGGGCGTACCTACTGGAGCGGACTGGTTCCAGTGCACAGGCTGAGAGGAGCTTGGAGGGCTGGACCTGTAAAAATTTCAACTGAAAAGAACTGAACATGAAGGAAGAGTTAGAGAATTCCTGCTTGCCTCAGTAAAGAACTAATAAAATGCCTGCCAGAAGCAGCTTAGAAACATGCTCTTTAAGGTCCCTTCCAACTCAAATGATTCTATGATTCTACGCTTAGCCATGTTTTAGGAACCAGGAGCTCAGAAACATGCTTTTGCTCTTCTAGTGATGAGAAGGACTGGACATTCGCCCTTCCTAAGGCATGCTGCTGTGCAGACCGTCTGCTCATTCCAGTGCTTTGTCGTGAATACAAAGAGAAATTTATAAATTCTGAGCCTACTTAACTGGGGAAAGCACAGGCCATACCTGCATCCTGGGAGGGAGGAAGGAAGGCTGGGCTTTTATTTTGCAGAGAGCTTCTATTAGGCAATTTTGGGCCATATCTTATGTCCGTGTTGGATTATAGGTGCTGTGCAAGTAATTTAACTGCTGTGCCTTCTGCTTGTATTGCATAAAATTGGAAAGCATTTGTCCTCACTTCCAGGAATTTCTTTACAGAAACTATCTTTGCTCTTACTGTAGGGAACGTCATCCATATCTCTATTTCCTGCAGAAGTATTTCCTCATTTGAATCCTATTTACTCTTTGAGCTGCATATTATTTTTGATGTCTTGGACTTGCCAACAGTGAAGTTGCATTGCCAGGGTAAACGGGCTCCTGGCACTGTATCACTCCGCTCTTTTGGTTATGGCATTGTGTTCCTCTCAGACATACTGGAAATCCTGGTATGAAAGAGAAAGGATAATGCAATAAAACCTAATCACTTTCTTGAGGGAATCATAAATAAAAGCATGAATATTCATAGGAGATGACTTAAGGGAGAAGCTACAGTAATTTCTTCCAGAAGTTTTAATTCGAGGGAGATAAACCTGGAGACCTGCAATACCCGAACCTGTGTATGCCCAGTAGTTACAAGTGAGGGGAACTGGATGCCAGGATTTAAATTTTGGATGTAAATAACATACTGCTGCGAGAAATTAAAGTTGGGAGATCAGAACATATCCTTGTTACAGTAAGTCTTGCACCAAAGTTAGGTTACAGGAACCCGAATGCTTTTGCTTTGTAATGAATTACACCACAACGGTATTTGAGTTATGCTCAGTGCCTATGCTGTCAAACACAAAATATCTTTTGGATTTGGAGAATCTGGTACAATGGTGACAATTTGAATCCTGCAGCTTTGTTTACATGAGTTGGAACAAGAAAGTGAAAAGACTTATTTAGAATAGTGTAGATGGTAAAATTTGCATTGGGTATGAATGAATAAAGATCAGATTTCCTGTTTTTTCTCACTCTTCACCTAATATTGTAATGGTAAATTAAAAAAAAAAAAAAAAGGTGTTCTGAATTGGAGGGGGGTGGTGAAATACTTGAAAACAGTAAGTATAAGCTCCCCTCAGTATTACGTACAAGTAGTACATTGCAGTCTGTTTAGATAATCTCTCTGGAATTTCTTACGCTTTTAAGTTTGAAGCCTGGAACTCTACTGCTTAGTGCTACCTGTAAAATCACATTTTTCAGGAAAGTGAGTGAGGGAAATGCCAGTGTGTACCTTTTTAGTGTATCCAATGAAACATTAATCATTGTGTAGAAGGAATATCGTGTTATATTAGAAGATGAGCGGTGAAACTTAGGGTGCTAACCTTGAGCATACTGTTTTTATAGACTTGCTGATACCTAATTTTACTCTACTAGAGGAAAAAAAAACAAAACAGTTGCTTCATCTGGTCTACACTTCTGGTCAACACAACTGATCAGTGTTTTCTCTTTTCTCGTTTATCCAGGATATACGACTCGAATCCTGAACAACCAAATATATTCCAGGTGGAGCAGCTGGAACGTCTCAAGAAAGAATTACCAGAGCTGAAAAGCTGTGTGTGTCCCACAGTCAGCCACTTTAAATCCATATCTCCCTGTAAATGTCATCATAGTTGCCTGGAAGAGAAAGCTGTAGATAACTTGAAGAGTGTTCAAATGCAGAAGGACTGATTCTAGGCAGAATGCTGGTTTGTATCTATTTAACTGTCACCGTTGGAACAGTGCTGTCTATGCCTTCAGGTTTGCTTGGTTTGGTTTGAAGTCCCCAAGTAGCAATAACTGCGTTCCTTCTTTCTGACAGGACTTGTTAAAATTTCAAACAATGTTAAAATATTGAGCCAGCTATAGCTATTGTTCCAGTTTACATATACAGTTTTAACTTTCTCCTATAATCAAGTTTCAAATCTTGAAAAAGAACATTAACACTAAGCGAGTGTTTTAAAAATTTAAAAAAAAAAAAGCAGTCTGAGGAGTGGAAGTTTAGATACTAAATTGTAGGGAAATTACAATGATCTGATATGCTGAAAATTTGTTTTGGCTTTGATTTTACTTTGATGCTACAGTTTGTCAGCCTGTATCTGGCAACAGGAAATTAAGAGAGTAATTGTAAGATACATATCTGGCCTGAATAAATCGGTACCTCATATATATGTATTTGCACTGATAGATCCACCTGTACAAAGCTTTGTGCCATTAGAAAATATCTATATATTTTTAAGTAATCTGCAATGCATATTAACCCATTTTCCCCAATCCATTGGACACATGGGCTGCTGCCATCATTTCCTGACTTGCCAATCCATCGGTACAGTGTCTGTGTACAGCAATCAAGGGTGAACCACAAGTATAACTTTCTTTTCCTTCATTATCTCATACGGGCCTGCGAAACTTTAGAAATGTTGCAAATAATTTGGACAGAATTACAGAAACATTGTCAGCGCTTGAGAAACTTTTTTGCACAGTAACCTTAAAGAAATATGTAACATGCACAACCTCTACAAAATGCATGCTTTAGTTAATAAGCATGAAATCTTAGGTGTTTGCTGAGGTCCTTGCATCCTTACGGTGCTAGTTATGTGTGACAGGTGCAAGGACTAACTCAACTACTTAGTCCTCTTTGCCTAAAACCACAAGCCTATTTTTGAAGAAAAGGCTAGACCATACGTGGTTTGTCTGATCTACATAATACAAGCTACTGGCTTTTGTATTTTGCAGGATTTTTTTTCTTTTTTTCCTCAAGAGCGAGAATCAGAAATGTACTGAATTCAGCTAAGGGGTATTCTGTTGGCTGGTATCTACCCTCTGTAATTTATTACAAAGTCACAGTTTAGAGTTCTTAATAGATAGGTATGCATGTCCTTTTCCCTCCTGAAGTTGCAGGTCTCGCCAACACAACAGCTGTAACTTTCTACTGAAGTGTTAATGTATAATAAGAATGGTAAATATTTATTTTTTTTCTCTTGTAAATTGACAATGAAAACAATAGCGTGTACTATATTCTTTCTATACAGTCATTGCTACCTAGACCCGATTGTACAAAGACTTAAAGCCATTGCAAATAAGTGCTTGAGCCTGCACCGCTGAGCAGTTTGGAACAAACAGCTTGTTTCAACTTGCCTTGTGCATTTTAGTATTAAAAGTTTGTTTGTCCTGCACAAACAGCACAGTAATGATTAGGTATCTGGAAACTGTCTTTTAAAAAAAAAAATAAATAAAAAAAAAAAATTTGAAAATGTGTGAGCTGTGGTTTTTTGGGGGAGGAGGGGGCACTGAACCTAATTATTGATATCAGGAATCCGTGGCTGTTACCTGACACAGCAAGTCTGGATTCCTCACCTCTGTGATTAATTCTTCATTTTTTTTTTCTTCATTTGTGTACTTGGTGGGGTTCTTTTGGTAGGACTTGAGGGCTTTGCCACCTTACGTGCAGAACCCCCACCAGAGTTACACGTCACTGCTCCTGAATGCTGGGCAGTGGGTCCACAGAGACGATGAACACGGCAGTGATTTTGTGTGAAGGTGGTTTAAAAGCTGCGCTGTCTGAAGTGTTCTCCTGGACTAGTCACAGTGTGCTGCTGAGGAGGGCTTGGCACCCTTAAAATTTTGTTTCCCAGCTCTCAGCTACTCAGAGAATAGCATTTGTTAACTATTAGCTAACTTAGCAATTCTGTTTGCTGAGTTTGATGGGTTCGGGTAGCTGTCTTGAGATAAAGACATGCAGAGAGCTCACAATTTAAATAACCTAAATTGGTGGCTGCTTCCAACAGGTGTTGTCCTTGACCACTTGCATTGCAGGTGGCTTCCCGTTCTTCCTCAGTTGCTTGGCCCAGGGCTGGGCTCATGCTGCAGGGTGCTCGGCTGGTCCATGGGTGGCCTAGGGTCCGTCTCCAGAGAAATAAAAATACCTGGCTGACTGAGGGAATGGAATCGAGACTGTTTTTAAGTTTCAGTCTGTTACCTCTGACTGGTTTGGATCATGCCACCTCTGACTTCTGAGGGCTTGTTGGAGTGTGGTCTGGAGAACAGAATGGCTATCACAGAATGGCAGGGGTTGGAAGGGACCTTCAGAGATCACCTAGTTTGGCAGTGTCATCCAGAACAGGTTGGACAGGAACATGTCCAGGGGGGCTTGAGTATCTCCAGGGAAGGACACCCAGCACCCTCTCTGGGCAACCTGTTCCAGGGCTCTGGCACCCTCACAGGAAAGAAGTTCTTCCTCATGTTCAGATGGAACTTCCCATGTTCCAGTTTGTGCCCATTGCACCTTGTCCTGTCACTGGGCACCAGTGAGAAAAGCCTGGCCCCATCCTCTTGACACCCACCCTATAGATATTGCTCAGCATTGATGAGGTCCCCTCTTGCTCTGCACTTCTCCAGGCTGAACAGCCCCAGGTTTCTCACCCTTTCCTCAGCTGAGGGATGTTCCAGTCCCTGATCATCTTCGTAGCCTACGCTGGACTCTACTAGTTCCCTGTCCTTGAGCCTGGGAGCACAGAACTAGACCCAGTGCTCCAGATGTGGCCTCCCCAGCAGAGAGCTGGGGGGGAGGATGACCTCTCTCCATCTGCTGTCCATGTTCTTTTTAATGTACCTCAGGAGACCATTGGCCTTCTTGGCCACAAGGGCACATAACTGGCCCCTGGGCAACTTGTTGTACCACCAGGTCTCCCAGGTCCCTCTCTGCAGAGCCTCTTTCCATCATGTCAGTCCCAACCTGTACTGGTGTAGGGGGGTATTCCTCCCTGGATGCAGGACCCTACACTTGCCCTTGTTGAACTCTATAACGTTCCTCTTTGCCCAACTCTCCAGCCTGTCCAGGCCTTGTTGAATAGCAACTCGGCCTTCTGGTATGTCAGCCACCCCTCCCAGTTTTCTGTCATCAGCAAACTTGCTGAGGGCATGCTGTCCCCTCATCTGGGTCCAAGACTGGACCCGGCACTGACCCCTGGGGAACACCACTTGTTATGGATCTCCAACTGGACTCTGCGCTGCTGATCACAACTCTCTGAGCTCTGCCACTCAGCCAGTTCTCCATCCACCTCACTGTTCTCTCAACTAACCAGCACTTCCTAAGCTGACCTATGAAGAAGTTACGGGAGACTGTGTCAAAAGCCTTGCTGAAGTCAAGGTAGACAACATCCACTGCTCTCCCCAGCCAGTCATGCCATCATAGAAGACTATTAGGTTGGTCAACCATGGTTTCCCCTTAGTGAATTCATATTGACCACTCCCAATAACCTTCTCTTCCACTGCACACTTAGAGATGACATCCAGGATGGGCTGTTCCATCATCTTTCCAGGGATGGAGGTGAGGCTGATCAGCTTCTGGTTTGCAGGATCCTCTTCCTTGCCCTTTTGAAAGAGTGGCGTCACGCTGGCTTTCCTCTGGTCCTCAGGCACCTCTCCTGTTCTCCACGACTTTTCACCCAAGTATGATGGGGAGCAGCTTCACAACAATATCTGGCAGTTCCCTCTGTGCTCGCAGGTGCACCCCCTCAGGGCCGATGGATTTGTGGGTGCTCCCACCAAGGCACAGCCACAGTTTTAATTAATCCAGAGGTGCCTCAGCCGTGGTAGGTGAGACAGAACTTCACTTTTCCTGCTGTTGGAGGGTTTGCTTCTGGGCCCACCAGAAGCCCACTGGACTGACTCGGGAGACCCGTGTCACCTCGTACTCTGGCTCTGTGAGTGGGGACAAGTGAGTTCCACGGAGTATCTGGAGAAGAAATGCTCCTTCAGCAGAGAAGGAGGCCTGTGCGGGGAGCTGCTGGCGGAAACTCCTCTCGCCGCCGGCACCCACGGTCCCTCAGGCCGCCGCTTCCCGTCGCGCTGACAAAAGGCACGATACCGAGGAGGCGAGTAAAGATCTGCCCGGGGGTGTAGGAAAGCACCGCGGAGTAGCAGATCGGGCTGGGGGCGGGAGGGCCCGTCCCTGAGGGCGGGCCAAGATGGCGGCGGGGGGCGGGAGGGCCGGTCCCTGAGGGCGGGCCAAGATGGCGGCGGGGGGCGGGCGGTACTTCTGCACGGCGGGCCGCGGCATGGAGTCCTTTTTGGCGCGGGAAGTGCGGGCGCGGCTCGGCGCCACGGAGGTGAGGGGGGAACGGGAGCCGGTGCCCACCCGGGGCGGTCCGGATCGGCGGGGAACGCGGCCTGGTTGGCTTGGCGCCCCGGAGCCGTGCCGCCGCCTGCGTGAGGGGGGACCCGGCGGCTCCGGTCTTGGTCCGGCTCGGGAGGGACATCTGCCCTTCGGCCAGGCTGCGACCCCTCGCCGCCCCCGGTGAGCCGCGGCTGGCGCTGCCTTCCTCCCCGCCAAGGTGCTCTCCCCCGTCTGGGCTCTTCATCTGGCGTTCAGAAACCAACCGAGGGATTTCACAGGGGCGTGGGATAGTTTGGGTTAGAAGGGACCTTAAAGACCACCCAGTGCCACCCCCTGCCCTGGGCAGGGACACCTCCCACCACACCAGGTGGCTCCAAGCCCCATCCAACCTGGCCTTGAACCCCTC
>JAOQGH010000023.1:14970131-14982483 GCA_025769975.1 Gallinago jamesoni | reverse complement strand
AAGGATCTGAGCGGGAACACCAGTATGAAGGTCCAATCTGTCTGTGTTAAAAAATGGATAAGCAAAGAGAGGAATTCCTTTGAAGACCTTTTTTTCGTCAGTGATGTAGGCAATACAGGAAGATTGTAATGGGTCGAGGGGGTTCAACAATGCCTGTCTTGTCCCTATGTCTTATTTTGGTGGTTTTTTGTTTGTTGCCTTAAGTAGCGGAGCCAGAGGATGGAGCTCTGGGATTATATCCTGTGGCAACTGAAGTAGGATTTTTTTTAGGAGAGAATTTTCTCAGTGTTATGGTTTGAGAAAATCTATAACAATTTATTGTCATTTAGACAATTATTCTATCACCTGATGACCCCTCCCCAACGAGAAAGGGGAATAGGGGAACACAAAGAAACATGAGGGTTGAAATACGAATAGATTTAATAGACTAAGACTAAATAATTAACAATAGTACTAAAGAACCAGTATTAATCCCAATACAGGTATAAGATCTCCAAGAATTCTACTCAGCCCATGCTCTCAGCAGGAAGCTGTGCACTCCCAGCAGGGACAGCAAATGGCGGACACTGCCAGCGCAATGGCTTCAGGAGGAAGGGAAGGCCTCAGGGCTCCGGCACCGGGGCAAGGAGTTCTCTGGACCCGCCGCCATCAAGGGAGAGAGAGCTATGCAGGAAACTTTTCTAGTTTATATTGAATGGGACGGTCATGGTACGAAATAATCCTGTTGGCCAGTCTGGGTCAAATGCCCAGGCCTTGCTCCTCCTCATCCCTGCACCTGGCAAGGCTCCAAAACACTAAGACCTTGCATCCCACAGAGCCTGGCTGGCTATGAAGTAGATATTTTCATGAATTCAGGCACTGGAGTCTTCTGAAAGTGCAGTTTCCCCCAGTGTTAGAAGAAAAGTTAGTCCTGTGTTGCTCAACCCAGGACACTTAAGTATATATTGTGCAGCACCTTTGGTGTCTCCTAGTTTGAACTACACTTTTAAAGGTTGTTATTGCTTCATCTTCCAGTACTTGGAACAAATATTGGCATTAGGGAAGTCTATAGGTTGTTTTTTTTTTTATTACAGTAGTACTTCTTTCCATGTCTGTACATCACTGGAATTGTGTTCAGTTCACAAGAAGGCTGAAATGACTGTATGTTTTCGACATGAAATGTGTGGGAAAAAGTGCACCTCTCTGATTGCTAAAGACTCGGTTGGAAGGTCTTGCCTTCAGGACATTCACAGCTTTCCTGAGTTTTCTAGAAAGAAATATAGTCTGCCTTGAGTTAAAACATTTTAGTACATTTGTGGGCAGATGCCTGGAGCCACGTGAATTTGGCACTTTTTGTGGACACAGTCCTGAAACTCTGGTGTGGCTCTGCCTCGCCTGTGACCATCTGCCCAGTTGTGGTGGAAAAGGGGCTTCTCAGTTGGGTGGCACCTTGCTCTCTGCAGCTGCCCTCCAGGGCTCCCTTCGGTGTCTGCTGTCAAGAGCCTGTCCCGTTGCCCCCTTGCGTGTGTTCTGTGTGAAGCCAATGGGGGTGCAGGGGTGCCTGTATGGAAATACATGGGCTGAAACACAGGAGATCAGAGGAGAGGAAACTGGAGAAGTGATGTGGAATCCAGCTCCCACGGAAGACGGATGGTCAGGTTGGCATTTCAATACAAAATGGGAATGAAGTTGTCGCCTTCAAGATCTCAGAGTGCCCCTGTGGTCCTCCTAAAGACTGCATATAGTAACTCTTTAATATAGTCTTGCAGTTTTGCAGCTTTTAATCTTTTCTTTTTGACTGCGATTGTATGTATAGCCATGCTTGAAGAGGCTGAATTACCTCAGAGGCAAAAAGTTTACTGTTTAGACCTGCACTCGGACAGGGTAATGTTCTTGCAAGGTCTTCAGAAGACTGGTTAAATTAAAATGGACATTGCTGCAAATTGGCATTGGGCTGGATAATCTTTTGCCAATTGTGTCACAAGTTTCTCTCAAAAATTGTACATATTGAAAAGAAAAACATCACGATGGGCAACTGTTCTGCCTGTAGAGAACAACGGCATCTGTTGGCCAGTGGCATACTGTTTGCCAAAGCCAATTCATAAAGAAGGAATCCAATTGGTATTTTTTACAGAGTCTAATTATTTCTGTGACCATCACCTTCCTCAAGCAGAAATGCTCTATTCCTGCGGTGGTATGCGGGGAACGGCTCTTCTGGCTGCTCTCAGGAGGCTTTACTGTCTGAGCAGAAATAGCTTTTTATCACTGGGAGCTCCCAGCCAGATACATAATCACAAAAGCAAGCTGAGAAGTAATTCTTGGCTTTGCAAGTGTTCTTAGCCATGCATCAGGGCTGAAAAAGAAGTGTGACCAAGGCAGCCCACTGGAAAAGTCAAAGCCATCATCAAGCTGCTCTATACTGGTAGACGTGACGTTTTCTCTGTTAAGGCGAAAAATCGGTTCTTGAATTCTTTCCTTAACAGCAGGTTATATTTTTATTCTTCTGGGGGGATGAACTTGTAACTCCAGGATATTTGACTATTGGTTGAAACTACTCCATTTGAGGTAGAGATGAGACCGCTTAGACGCTTCCCAGACCCTGCAATGTTGAGTTACCAAGTGTTTTTCCAGCGAGCTGGGAAATGCACCACAACTCATGGGCTGAGTCTAGGGATGGTCCTATGGTTGGGCTCACTGTGGTTGGAGTTTACTCTGTAAATCTACGGTGCTGTTTCGGGAGGAATCTCAGTGTGATCTGGATCTCAAACTAACATGAAGCCAAGGTATGTCATCCAATGTTCTAACGCTTGGTTGTTCATATGAAATGGGACAAACTGAAACTGTAGCTTGACACTATTAGGGTTGCTGTGAGACCTCAGAAGCCAGCCAGAGGTCTGGCTTGCCAGTCCGAGATGTAAGACAGCAACCCATAAGAAATGAAACAGAAGCCTACATCATTTTAATGAAATTGTTCCTGTTTCTGAAAGAACCCTTGGAGTGGGAAATACAACCCATGCATTGGCTTCATCGCTCTTCTCCTCCCTGTGCTGCTGCCTCAGCATTCAAATGTTTAAAAAATAATTTACTCTCTGCAGAAACAATGAGACAAAACCTAAAGCACAGTACAGAAAGGCTGTGACTGAATATTGGGAAAGAATCTGAGTCACGCCAGCAAAAGCTGCTCCCTCTGCGGAGCCATCCGTCTTGTCTGTAGCGTTTATAAATCCTTCCTGGACAGGAGCTGTTGTGCTCCGGGCTGTCATCGTGGTACTTCTCAGCTGGAGGGATTTAAATGGTATGGGCTGTTACTTCAGACTGAGACTAATAAATGTACACATCCCTCCGTAGCATGCAGAACCCTGTCTGGCATGTCCTGCCAAGGTGCTCTTTGTCCTTGCCACTCTTACAGCAAGTTGTTTTTCAGATGGGTTTGGCACATGCTGGAGGATCCTTCTCTTTCTGGTCACAGTTTTGTGCACATTTTTAAATAAGGTGGGGAGGTCCCTGAAATGAAGACCACCCCCCTCGCGTAATCTTATTAAAAACATTTGTCCAATTTTTCTGATTTTGGTGCTTCCTCCATAAGGGAAAGTTTTCTCACTGTTCCTTTCTTGCACTTGATGCTCCCAGTCTCTCTGTGTCCCTTGGATTCAGGGCAGGCGTTTATTCTTTTCATCCCAGCAGAGCTCTCCCCATTTCTTCCTGCTCCTAAACAGCCTAGAGCAAATGCATTTTCCAAGAATATTTTCATTAACGAAGAACAAAAGTTGGAGGTTTCCTTGACAGACTTGAGAGGCGGGCCTGTGTGAACCTCCTAAAGTTCAACCAGGCCAAGTGCAAGGTCCAAGGGCAAGTGTGGACCAAGGCAACCTCAAGCACAAATCCAGGCTGGGCAGAGAACGGATTGAGGGCAGCCCTGAGGAGAAGGACTTGGGGGTGTCGGTGGGTGAGAACTTCTTTGGTGTGAGGGTGTTGAGGGCCTGGCCCAGGTTGCCCAGAGAAGCTGGCCAAGGTCGCAGATCTTACCAAAAAGGCATATCCCTTTTTTTGGGGGTGGGGTGGGGCGGGGCGGGGTGTGAGAAGGACAAACCCATTGATCTTGGGTCAATGATCTTGGGTCTTGTCCCAACAATTTGGCATTGGATTCTTGTCCCTCCGTTAGGTGTGAAATCAGGGTAACATTGATACTCCTGTTGTGCAGAGTGGGCAGGTGGGACTGTGGTCACGGCATCCTTCTTTATAGTTGCACTGCCAGTAATTGCACAAAACATTTTTTTGGTGAAGAGCAGAATCACAGAATCTTATGGGGTTGAAAGAGACCTCTGGAGAGCATCTGGTCAAACCCCCAAAGAAGAATGGGACCGTGTGGCCTCCACCTCACGTCTCGCTCCTCCCTGGTGCTGTGGCAACACAAACCACCGCATCTTCACCTGTTTTCTGCATCTGTTCTGGGCACCAGGGAGGTTTCAGCAATACTAAGCTTTGCTGCTGTTTGTGCTTCCAACAGAGGTGTCCCTGCCTGTCACAGGGGGGGTTGGAACTAGATGATCTTTAAGGTCCCTTCCGACTCACACCGTTGTGTGATGCTCTGATCAAAGCCGTCCCACCTCCTGCTCCAGACCCTGCATGAAACCTTGTGGATGGGAGCAGCTTTGGAAAGGCGAGCTCCCTGTGTAGGTCCTGGCTGAAATGGGTCACTGCCCCACAGCAACCTGCATTGCCACATCGCTCCTTTTATTGTCCTGATGTTTCATGTCTCTGGCCTTAGCTGCCAGAGTTGGGTGGTTTTACTGGTTACCCAAGTGAGCACGTTAAAAAGAAGCAAACACTCCATATTATGGAGAAGGGAATGACTCACTCCCAGGGACTCCAGTGTAAAAAAAAAAAAAAAAAGGAAAAAAAGGAAGCCAAATGGGATGGGAAATCTCATTATTTCAGGTTGCCTTGGCATATCCAATATCTCCTTCTCCGATGACGGAAGTGGTTCTCCCGGCAATTCAGCTGCCCTTGTCTGGGGATGTGTCTCCATCTGTGAGACGTTCCTCAGCCCTGCTGGTTGCTGGTTGCTGGCACGTCCTGGCCACCAGCTGCCCTCGTGGCCGCCGCTGTGGCCAGCTCGTGTGGGTGGGGGGACAAGGTGACTTGCTGTGCAAATAAAGGGGATGAGAGGCTGCCCAGCTGGGCGGGTACGGATCTTCCCCATTGTCCTCAGGCGTGAGCCAGTGCCACCCACCTCCGCCCAGGGACCTGCCCTGCACGCTCAGCTCCTGTCGACAGCTCTGGTCCCGGTGCCCCAGGGCTGCTCACATCCCCTGGAGACCTGCCGTGTGGCTCCCATAGGCCACCAAGTGACCCCCGGTCACAGGGCTCGGCCACACCTGTGCCATTCACAGCTGTCTTCACCTGCCCGGGGGGGGAGGAGGAAGAGCAGGAAGAAGGGGAGGGGAGGAGGAAGAGAGAGGGAGGGAGGAAGGGGAGGAAGGAAGCTGCATTTAGCAGGTACCTCCAGCATCTAGAGCCAGAGCGGCCGACAGCCACCGCTGGAGAGACTCGCCATGTCCTCGGCAACCTCCGCCGCCTCTTTGCCCAGCGGCCTGGGTGTCCTGACGACCTTCCCAGACGTGCTCCTCGTTCCTGAAATCGTGAGTGTTGGCTTGTCCCCGGGGAGGGCAGAGGCTGCTCTGAGGGGCTCCCAGCAGACTTCCCGCTGCAGGTGTCGGAGGGATGGGGCCCGACACCTGGACCATCACACTGGATATCAGGAAAACTTTCTCCTGGGTTTTTTCAAAGGGTTTCAAATTTTTCAAAAGGTTATTAAGTCTTGGAATGGGCTGCCCAGGGAACCAAATGGTTTGAGGCACCATCCCTGGGGGTTTTCAACAGACGGGTTGACACAGTGCTTAGAGACATGGTGTAGTAATGGGGGGTGTGTGTGATAGGGTTTTCTTTTATCAGTTAGGCTGATGGTTGGACTAGATGATCTTAAAGGTCCCTTCCAACCCAGACGGTTCTATGATTCTGGGTGGCTGAGGAGCCACACCAAGTGCCTGAGCCACGGGGGTTTGGGGACAGCCCCTGATGGCCAGTGTCACCCTCAAAGCCAGGAGCGGGGGGGCTCTGGAGCACTCCTTTAGACCCCAGGGGATTTCCGTGATGCCTCTGAAAACCTTTTGTAATTTTCTGCCTAACAAAGCTGGAGGGGTTGCTGGTGGGTTTAAACTGAGCCAATTAATTAACTGGAAGATGGTTTTAGCAGCTGATAGAGGCAGAGGATAAACTGCTTGCCTGAGGTAGGGGCCAAAGGCTGGCTGTTTGCAGCAGCAGAGCTTCAGCTGCCCTGGTCCTGAGCTGGAGGTGCCAAGTGCCGGACCTGGGTGTGTGGCCAACGGTGGGTGAGCCCAGGGTGAACAAACACCTCGTAACTTCTTCCCATATTGTCATTTCATTGAGCAGGAGAAGATCCTAATCTCAATAGACTTGTCATACAGCAAAGCAGTTGCTGTGAGCACTGACTGAAAAGGGAAAGTTTCGACTAAAACCTTTTTCCTGTGTCCTCTGTCCCTGCCCATGAAACCTGCTCTTCTTGCGACAGTTTGAGAGGCTTTTTCCAAAGCCTGAGTACTTTGATCCAGCTTCAGGGGGTTTGGCTGAGTGTCGGAGGAGGGCACTCGGATTATTTCTCACTAAAAACATAAAACTTTGCCATCTGGGACAAAATCCTTCCCTGTCACCCAACTCAGTCCACCCTCCTGGGATTTACAGTATTTACTTCATTCTCCCAGTGATGTAGCCCCAAAGTGGAGTCGTTGATTCCAATTTCTGAAGTCCCTCAGTGCCAGCAGCCAAGCAAAGAGGAGTTGGGTTAAAGCAGGAATTGCCCGATGTGCAGGGGAAAGCCTTCGCTTCGGCTCCTCCAAATACCCTCTGGGGACTTGGTCTCTGTGCCCAGGTGTCCGAGAGCAAGGCCCAGGTTTCCTGCAGCTGCACAGAGGGTGGCAAAAGTCCCCGTGGAGGTTCTGGCAGGGTAACGCTTGCCAGCCACCCTCGTTGCCTTAGCCCCGGTGCCCAGCGCGCGTGGGGTGCCGTGCTGGTACCAAACCGTGCTGTTTGTAGTCGCTGCCTCCAGCAGGTTTGGCAAGGTGGCTTGCTTAACGAGACAAAAATAAGCACCCCGTCCTTCGGTTTGGGTAAGGTCTGGAAATGCACATCCTAAAGGCTCAGGAAGCGCCGCCGGGGCTGAGGAAGGAGGAAGAATGCTGCAGGACCGGGTGGCTCCGTCTCCGAGGCGTGTGGAGATGCCCGGTTCTCTCCGCTGTCTGCAAGGGAGGTGGCTGCCTTGAATCACAGCGTCCAGAAGGATAAAGAGTTTCTCAATCCTTAGTGGAATCTGAGGTTTTTCAGCAGCGGCCTAACACGCTAACAACAACAAAAATAATAATTGGCATTTCAAATGCTAAGACAGTTGCGAAAATGCCAGAAGGTCCTGGCTGCAGCTCAGATGGTTGCCACATCTGGATGCGCTGATTAAGACCTACCACTTGTGTTCTGTAAGGCTGGGTTTAATTCTTGTGATCTGTTCTATTTGAAGAGCTTTCTGCATAAATGGGTGGCCAGGCCCATGCAGAAAAGGTGAAACAAGCTGAAAACAGATATGTTTGCTGTGTTAAAGGCTATTTAGAAGATAATCTTTTCTGAGACTGCTGTCCCCAACTTGCCATTGGACCACTTGAACCTTTCCTCATTTTTTATGAGTCTGCCAAACACTGTAAAACCAGAGTCAGTGATCAAACTATGTCCAACATACTTGCCCAAGTGAGAAATCACATCCTGCAGAACGGAGACACGGGGAGTGGTAAGAAACGAGGAGTAATACTTCTTCCCCCAACCCCATATCTCACCCCAGCTGTGGTGGATTTTCATGGAGCAACCACAAAGTTTTCTCCAGGATCTTTAGCTGCAACGCAGTCATGGTGTCACCCCAGGAGTTATTACAGGGACTGGATTAGGGTTCAAGTGTCAGTCTTTGGTTGTTACAAGAGGCACCACGACAGCAGCACTTTGGAAGACGTATTTTCTCTCAGATATTTGCAAGGTCTCATGCACCATCATTCATTAATGCACCCGTTTGTGTAACAGAACCAGTGAACTTTCCTACAACTATGATGTGACACTTTCTGAGTATCATAAATCAGAACCTTTTTTTTTTTTTTTTTTTCCCCACTTGCAAAATACCTCCAAGGAAATGGAAATGCCATGATTTGTATGAATTGAGACCTGGATGCTGGCAAAGGCTGGCCTGGGCTACACTGGCAATCAGAATGACCTTAAAGTCAGTGAGGCTCTCCTACCTCTGCAAAATCGAGACCAACCAGTGATGGGGGACAGGTCCCCACAGCAGCGCTGATCTCCACAGGATGTGGGTTCAGCTGAAGAGCTCCTCTTCGTAGGATGCTGAGAAACTTTGCTCAGGTTCAAGAAACAACTGGGCTGATCGTAGCAGAGAAAAACTATTGAGTGCATTTTAGACACCACAGCACTGGACACCATGCTCTCATCATCTTGGGTAGGAATCTGCTGGTGGAGAAAGGATGGAGTCTCAATAGAGCTGTCCTTTTGTTCCTCACTCCACCAGAAAACCCACAGCAAACTCCCAAGGCTGAGAAGGATGGGGTCCCAACTGCTACCTGACCAGCAACTGGGACCTTGCACAGTGCCAGCGTGGCCAACGAAGGATGACCCGAACCGCTGGAGCAGCAATAGAGGTCCCCGTTCCCAGGAGGAGCTGGGAGCCTCAACCTTATTTCCCTTCCTCAGAGAATAAAACTGGCCCCTGCAGCCTCTTCTCTCTCCTTTCAGGGAGACGTTTGCACATGGTCTTCATTAAGGCGATGGCTGGAGCCTTCATGGGGCCACATGGCTGCGCTGTCCATGCAGGTGGAGCTGGGTTTGACCCGACTCCTTTCAGGGATCTCCAGCTCTGGGTGTGAAGCAAACAGGCCCTTCTGAAATAAGCCTCCCTCTTCATTGAAACCAGCCTTCAGAAGTGCCCCAACCGGCCTCCCGAGCGGGTGAATGGTGGTGACACCAGGAAGCAGGGCTACAGCTGGGCTTGTTCAGGTCAAGGTCATGGGCAGATGCTCCCAGCTAAACACCCAGTGTCAAGTGGAGGCTGGGAAGAACTCGCAGGCATCCTTGGGCTGTTGCCACCTGCAGTGCTAGTGCCAGAGGCACGTGTGGCTTTTGGCTCTGCTCTGGACAAACCCATCTCCCCCATGCTCACCTTTTCCCCCACTTTTGCTTGCAGATCTTTGGGGGCCTTGTCTGGATCCTGGTGGCGTCCTCCAAGGTCCCGGCACCCATACTGCAAGGCTGGGTGATGTTTGTCTCTGTGTTCTGCTTCGTCATGTCCACCAGCCTCCTGTGCCTCTATATCTGCGGGGCACACAGGGGCAGCAGCTCCTGGGTCACCTTGGTAAGTGGATGTGATAAACCTCAGGGCTTTTCCCCTCCCTGGTGGACAACCATGGTAGACAACAAACCCCAAATCGAGGGGGTTTGCTTGTGTGGGTTCCTTCTTTTTTTTTTTTTTTAATTTTTTTTTTCCCTTCGCCATGTGTGCTCCTTCCTTGTAAATGACCGTGTGATCCTCGTTCCTTAGGATGCCATCTGCCAGGTGACAGCGGCTCTGTTCTACCTCAGTGCTTCCGTGCTGGAAGCCTACTTCACCTATACCGTCGGCTTTTTTTCTGCCAGCCCTCTGGTGATGACCATCTACCAGGAGAACATTGCTGCTGTGGTGAGTGCCTGGTGAGGGAGGTGATGGGGGGAGACCATGGAGCGGCCTCGAGGGCAAATCTGCACTAAGAGAGGGGGGAGAAACTGGTCCCAACCCTACTACGCCTGAATGTCTACAAACATGCAAGAGTCAATAGAAATAGAATGCATCACCATCACAAGGTGTTTGCTGAGTGTGGGAACTCCTAACATCTAATAAAAAATTAACTGGCCGATGTGTTTTCCCACCGTAGGTATTTGCATTCTTGGCTACCCTGATGTACGTGATCCATAAGGTGTTCTCGCTCCTGCGATGGAAATCATCCTAAGAGCCTCCCCTCGCACGAGTCTCCTGTGGTCACCCCATGAACGCAAAAATTGTGTGACGACTGCAGTTTCCAGGCTGGGTTTGGGTTTTGTTTTTTTGATGTATATACTATAAACAAGCAGCTTTTTATGTGGGACCATGGCAACGAGGACAAAGAGTCTGCCGGAGAAGGCAATACCCTGGTGCAATCTGGTTCCCTTCCATCTCTCCTGGCTTGGGTACAGTTGGATGCTGGTAAATTCGGGGCACAAATAGAAAAGTATCCAGCTTTAAAAAGATGAAAATAAAAATACAGTTGGATTCAAAGTGCTAAAATCTTCCTGAGCCACACCTTTATGCCCCCAGGGTTATTACTGCTGGCGGGGGAAGCCTGGACAACCAGCACTAACGAGCACGAGTATGAAACCGGGTCACATTAATTGCTGCCCGTCCATGTGAGCCTGTTTTCCTCCCTAAACCTGCTGTGCCAAAAGAACATTTTCATGCAGTTTCTGGACGGCCCATCTCTGGCTTGTGACGAGAAACGGGGGTGATATTTAACTCGCGCACCCCAGCACCACGTCGCTAATAGAAGTGGGTTTGCTGCCGTTTTGCAGATAGACAAGAGTTGTTTCTGCCATTTTCCCTTGGCTGTGCACAGCCCCAGGGCCGTGGTGACGCCCCACAGGCTGGGGCATGAATTCGGAGGGCTGCTCCGGCAAGGGGAGCCCGTGCCAGAGGGCTAAACTAACTCGGGTTGATCTCGGTGATGATGTTCATCTGAAGGCTTAAATTACTGCAGAGCGTTGAGTGAGTGCGCCGGTTTGGGCTGGGATAGAGTTAATTTTCTCTCCAGGAGCAAGTACGGGGCTCCGCTTATGGATTGGTGCTGAAAACCGTGTGGATAATTCAGAGATGTCATTATTGCTGAGCGGGGCTCGCAGAGAGCCAAGGCCTGTTCTGCTTCTCACCCCACCGGCGAGGGCTGGGGGTGGACGAGGAGTTGGGAGGGGACACAGCTGGGACAGCCAGCCCATGAGATGTCCCAAACCACACCACGTCCTGCTCAGCGGGAAAAGCTGGGGGAAGGAGGAGCCACGTGGGGAGTTGTGGCATTTGTCTTCCCAAGTAACCGTTGGGTGTGATGGAGCCCTGCTCTCCTGGGGGTGGACAACCGCCTCCCTGCCATGGGAAGGGTGACCGAATTCCTTGGTTGGCTTTGCTTCTGCGTGTGGCCTTTGCTTTGCCTATTAAACTGTCTTCATCAACCCACCAGTTTTCTCACTTTCACCCATCCAGCTCTCTCTCTCCCACCCCCCCGGGGGCTGCGAGTGAGTGGCTGCCTGGGGCTTAGTGCCTGGCTGCAACAGGGAGTTAATGGAAATGGGGTTTGGACCCAAGAAAGGGTGTTTTCACATTAGAGATGCCTAATAAGCTAATAATTAGGCCTTCTACCTTGTGGGGCAAAAAACACTTCTGAGTTTGAAGTTCCCGGAGAACAGCAAGGACTGGAGAATGGAAATAAAAGTTGACTTGGAGGCATCTCTGTTGCTTTTAGCCTTTGACCAGGGGCTTGGGTTGAAGCTTCTTAACAGCAATGTCAGGAAAACATTTTATTTTTTTCTTGTTGTTTTTTTTTCTCTTTTTTTTCCTTGCTGAAAAACCAACCTGACCTGTTTCGCTTGTGTTACGGTGTGACAAAAGCAAGCTGATTGCAACAGGGGTGGAAAAAGAAAGCCCTTTTTCAGAGCAGGGAAGGAACTCGCAGCAGCTGTGGACAATGGCCCTCGGTTCTGGAGGTTTCAGGTGCTCCTGTCAAAACTGGTTTCAGCATCACGCCACCATGGGCGGGGGCACGTGTGGGGAGGGCTGGTGCCCAGATTTGCCCTGCTTCTATTCACGCCCCTGGATTTAACATTAAAACACAAGGACGCCTTTCTGTTTGGGTCTGGTTACGAGGGCGGCCGTTTGCGGTCCTGCCCTGGACCCCGGGGTGGGACAGCTCTGTCCCCCCGCTCCTGCCCACCCTGCGCCCAGCAGCACCATCTGCCCCCTCCTGTCCCTGTCCCTGTCCCTGTCCCTTGCGGACACCCCATTTGCAGCCTGTGTCTTGGCAGGGTTTCCACGTCTCCTCCCCAATTCTTGCCACATTGCTTTGTCCTTTCGTTCTCCCTTCCCTGGCGCACACCAGTTTACACCAGTCTGCACCAGTTCACCTCCTCATCTCCTTTCCTGCCGGCCCCTCCCGGGTTGCTGAGATACCCCCCCCCCCCCCCCCCCCCCCCCCCCCCC
>JAOQGH010000023.1:14937786-14960827 GCA_025769975.1 Gallinago jamesoni | reverse complement strand
CAGCAGGTCACCCCCAACCTGTCCTGGTGCAGGGGGTTATTCCTCCCCAGGTGCAGCACCCTGCACTTGCCCTTGTTGAAGGTTCATCACTCATTGCTTTCAACTTACTGTTCAAAGCAATAAGATCATCAAAAAACTTTCCGTGTGTGTCTGTGGAAACCACAGGCCAAATTACAAAAGCTTGTAATGTAACAACTTGTAATTTGTAGGTGAGTGGTGAGGAGAGACAAACGTATTTCAAGATCAACAAACACAATGGAGGTTTGCATGTCATCTGCATCCATCTCCATCGCAGAGTGCTACATTAGCTCCAATGCATAATTACAGTACATTAGCATTAATTGCAAATGGTGCCTTAGACTTGCCTGATTTTAATGGAGGAGTCTAATTTTGCTCTCTTGTTCCCCAGAGAGATTTGTTTCATGTGGCCTAGCTCTATTAATCTTTAAGAATTGGTTTGTTATAGTTCTCGTGTATCTTACTTAAAAGCTGAAAAGCCAGGCTATTGATTAGTCCACTCTGTGGGACAGTCTGCTGCTGAGTAAACAAGGAAAAAGAAATATATTCCAATGCGGCATGTTTTATTGTGCCAATATGTCCCTTTGTCTTTTAACCTATAATTGGAAAAGAAACTATAACCTTCCAAAGCCATTTGTTCTGCCATTTGAGAAAATACTGTTTCCTACGCTACAAGACTAGTTGTACGTACGTTTCCTACGCTACAAGTTTTGGGCACAATTACAAATGAATCACCTCCAAAAGGTGGTTTGTTAAAATTTCATTTTCAGTGACTTAAAGCATTTAATTACTGCTGGTTTTATGGTTGCTTTTGTCCCATCTCATCTGAATTACGTTCTGCAGATTCGTTAATCCGTGAAGCTCAGAAGCCAGCAAAGCAGTCCATCAGTCACTGAACAAAATCCATTCCAAACACAAAAGCAAAGGATGCCAACTGCAAACTCCAGCTGCGGAGAAGAAGTTGTGCTCAGACATTTTTTCCTTGTCTGTGGCACTCACTCTGCCCTTCTGCAGTTAAATACAACCAGGCTTCCAGAAGAGAGCAAGGTCACTTAAATGGAACAGATTTGCTCACACTGAGAAAGACAGAAAGGTAAGCAAAAGAAGTATTTAAAATGCATCCTTCCTATAATCTAACACAATCTTCTGGGAAGCCGCAAACAAGAGTCTGGAAATAGAACATCCACTTCACATCCACACTAAGGGACTACTCTGAGGGAAGGTCACATTCAAATATTCACATTGCATTGCTTTTTTACCTTGGATTTTCCCTTGCCTAATATGTAATCTTGGCCATATAACACCAGGTTTCTCCACTTTACAGGGATTAGGAATACACTCAAGAAAGGAACATTTAAGTACAACAGTGCCTTTACCTTTCCTACCAAGACATTAGGCTTCGTTGGAGTCATTTGTTGAGAAAGCTCAGTCCTATGTGCAGGAACTGGAAATAAATTGCCAGCTGTAATTATGCAAAGTGGGAGGCTTCAGCATACATAACTATACAGCTGTAATGCCATCAGCAAACAGAAGCAATCTTTTATACTTTAAGTGAGGACAGCCTACAGATGCCACGCTCTAATGTGAAAGCTATGAATAACTGTAATTTTTTATACCTATTAATTACAGCTCAGTGCTGGGCTTCACAGCCACATAAATGTATTTGACAAACTGTTTTGCATTTCCCCCTATTAATTCACATTAGGAACTAATTTACAGTGCCTACAGGTGTATCGCTGTGGCTAGCAGAGTAGTCTCATGACTACTTTAGTTGTAAAATCAAGTCAGAGATGAAGATGAAGAGCTGCCCACCCTCCAGAAGGCAGGATGTTCTGTGGCACAGATAAGCGATACCCTGAGTGGTTTCCAGATGCTGACACATGCTGGAAGCAGGAGCGATGTGGAATGGGGGCAGACATGAAGTCCAGAGCCTGCGTGTAAGCAAGGCAGTGTCTGCAAGGCTCTGTGCATGGAAAAGTTGTTTTTTGGGAACTCCGTACGCTGTGGTGCCACAGGAACGCACACAGCATGGGGAACCAACGTGAGGAACTACGAGATCGCCGTGCAGTTGCAGGTCTATGGTCTTGTTGGAATCACAGACACGTGGCGGATGGCTAACAGTGGAGGGATACAGGCTCTTTGGAAAGGACAGGCTGAGAAGGCAAGGAGGTGGAGTTGCCCTTTATGTGAGAAAATAGCTGGGATGCAAGGACATCTGCGCTGGGGATGGATGAGAAGCCAACTGGGAACTTATGGGTAAGGATTAAAAAGGAGACCAATATGGGTGACACTGTAGGGCATGTCTGTCTGCTAAAGGACACCTGATCAGGAAGAACAAGTGGATGAGGCCTTCTACAGACAGTTACAAAGAGCCTCATGTCCACAGACCCTGGTCTTCATGGAGGACTTCGACCACACCAATAGATGCTGGAGAAACAATACAGAAGGGCACAAGCAATCCAGGAGATACCTCGAGGGCACTGACAACTTCCTGGCTCAAGTGACAGAGAAGCCAACAAGGAAAGGCGCTCTGCTGGACCGCGTACTCACAAACAAGGAAGGACTTGTTAGGGATGTGAAGGTTGAAGGCAGCCTTGACTCTTCATGGATCTGTTTGGAAGAGTCCTGTGGAATAAGGCCCTGGAGGGACAAGATGCCCAAGAACGCTGTTCATATTCAAGGATCACCTCCTCTAAGCTCAGCAGTGGTCCATTCCAACAAGCAGGAAGTCAGGCAAAAATGTCAGGAGGCCTGCATGGATGAATAAGACGCTCCTGGCAAAACTCAAACATAAAAAAATGATGGAAGAGACAGAGATGCAGCTAAGGAAGCTACGGCCCAACAGAATCTGGCAAGGGATATCAAAGGCTACAGGAAGGGCTTCTATAAGTATCTAAGTGGCAAAAGGAAGACTAGGAAAAATGTGGGCTCACTGCTGAATGGGGCTGGGGACCTGGTGGTGCAGGACACAGAAAAGGCTGAGGTGCTGGAGGACCCAAGGAATTACAGGCTAGTCAGCCTCACCTAGATCCCTGGGAAGCTGATGCAACAACTCATCCTAGAAAACCATTTCCAGGCACATGATGTACAAGAAGGTGATCACCAGGGGGAAGTCACTCTTGACCAACCTTATAACCTCCTATGATGAAATGGAGAGCTGTGGATATTATCCGTCTTGACTTCAGTAGTTGCTGAAGATTATCAGTCTTGACTACCAGTCTTGACTGTCAGCTTTTGACTCTCTCTCCTATAAGACCCTCAGAGATAAGCTGATGAAGTACAGGCTGGATGAACTGACAGTGAGGTGGTCAGAAAAGTGGCTGAACATCCAGGCCCAGAGGGTGGTAATCAGCAGCATGAAGTCTAGAGGCCAGCAAACCAGTGGTGTACTCCAGGGGTCAATACTGGGCCCAATCACGTTCAACATCTTCATTAATGATCTGGATGGTGGGGTATAGTGTTCCCTCAGCACGTTTGCTGATGATATAAAACTGGGAGGAGTAGCTGATACACCAGAAGGTCGTGTTGCTGTCCAAAGGGACCTTGACAGGCTGGAGAAATGGTCTGGCACCAACCTCATGAAGTTAAACAAGGGCAAGTGCAAAGTCTGGCACCCGGGGAGGAACTACATGCATCAATACATCCTTGGAGCTGAACAACTGGAAAGCAGCTTGGGAAAAAGGATGGAGGATCCTGGTGGCCACCAAGTTGAATATGAGCCAGCAATGTGCCCTTGCAGCAAAAAAGGCCAACAGCCTCCTGGTCTGTGTTAGGAGGACTGTTGCCAGTGGGCTGAGGGAGGTGATGCTTCCCCTCCACTCAGCACAAGTGAGACACACCTGGATCAATACGTTCTGGGCTCCCTAGTACAAGAGAGACATGGACGTACTGGAGAGAGTCTAAGAAAGGGCCATGGAGATGATTACGGCACTTGAGCATTTCTTATATCAGGAAAGGCTGAGGGAGCCGAGCCTGTTTGGCCTGGAGGAGAGAAGGCTTGGGGACATCTTATCAATATATATGAGTATCTGAAGGGGGGGTGCAAAGAGGATGGAGCCAGACTTTTCAGTGGTGCCCAGTGACAGGACAAGAGGCAATGAGCCCAAACTGAAACACAGAAGGTACCACCTGAACATCAGGAAACACTTTTTCACAGTGAGGGTGTCAATGCAAGGGAGCAGGTCACCTTTAGAAGCTGTGGAGTCTCTGTCCCTGAAGATGTTCAAAAGCTGCCTGGACATGGCCATGGGCAGCTTCTCTGTGTGACCCTGAGCAGGCGGTTGGATGGATGAGACAACCCCCAGAGGTCACTTCCAACCTCACCCACGCTGTGATATGCATTTTTTACTGCATACGCTGAATGGAAAAGCCTCACTGGGTAGGGCTACAGCAGCACGTCAGCTACAAAAGGGTCCTTCTTGGGAAAGAGAAGAGGTAGTGGAGAGGCAATTTGTTTCTCAAACCTAATAAAAAAATGGAAATAAATCAGGACAACAGTCCGGTGAGGTAATACTAATCATAAGGTGACCCCGCTTGTTTTTGCGTCTCAGATTCATGAATATAACACGTCAGCTGAGGTGGGAAGGTGTGTCTTATTCTATGTTCCACTACAAGAAAAGGAACCTTCCTTTACCATTTAACACTAACAGCATTATTTGTTTATGCGCACATGGTCAAATGGCAGATCTGCAGCAGTGTCAGTTCTGCTATTGCTGCTACATGCATGGCTTTGTTGCGTTATATTGAAGACTAAACCAAAGTTTCTTTTAAGCAGTTATCTTAAAAATTATACCCCAAATTACCAAATTTACCACCTTCAGAGCTCCTTAAATGCAGAAAAACTGCAGAACTGTAAACGACAGGGCAGTCTGGCTCCATATATGTTAACTTGTAAAGATTTTTCTAGGCCCATGATATTACGTTACACATTAATTAAAAAATCCCCTTACCCCAGAATCAAAATGTCACCGAACAGAAATTGCATTAAAGGTTCATAGCAGTTTTAGATGTTTTCAAAATACATTAGTAACTCTGAACACTAATAATTATGTTCTCATATTACTAATGTGACAGTGCAGAACAAGAACACCAGATACACATCAAATAGTACGTCCAAAGCGTCAACACTTCAGCTTACTCAACGGCTGCAGAAACTGATGAATTAAGTAGTTGAACGTGACAGTGTCTGACTGGAAAATTATCCCAAGTTTCTGACTTACTATAAGCTAGTCATTAAATGCTCTTGCATTTTAGAGCTTATCGTAACGAAACTGAAGTGACATACAAAGAATCAGCCATGTAAAGACATTAGTTTTCTATTTCTATATTAAAATTAGAGGACCAATTAAGGGTGCTCAGTAGCAAACTACATCTCTTTTCTACAGACCAGCATCTGTCCTGAAAGCAAAGTTAGGCTAAACAAGTCAAATCAAACCTTTGTACATAAAGGTCTAACTCAAAAGATTCACGCAAAGAGATGACCCCGTGTCGTGACTGCAGTTCTGCAAAACAGAAAGACCTTAGAAGGTAAAGTGAGTCAACACTGGAGTAAGCTAACCATTAGCTCCCCAAACTACCTCACGCCTTAAAACTTCTTTATGTTGCATCCCGAAGAACGTGACAGCAGTTTACAAGGTTGCTCTGGGTGTTTCCCTGTCACTGCAAATGACTGGCAAAGCACACGTTGCAACAGCTCCGAAGGTGAGGAAAGGGATAGCAGAAAGTCAGCAATGTGTCTTCAAAAGGTCAGCGTTCCCGTGGAAGCTCTTTGAGACAGCACTCACACGGCCGAGGGACAGGGTGAGGTGGGCTGTGGATCTCCTTGAATAAAAACGTGAAGGTGACGGTCACAGCCCTCCACCGGTTTCCAGTCCGATGAGGAAATTTGTGCTGTGTCTTGCTGGTGCAGCCCTGCTGACCCAGCCGGACACGCTGAGGTGCCATATGTCCCAACTACTGACAGTGATTTAGTACCGCAAGAACTTCCAGGGGACTAAGGGCTTTAAGGGCACGTCGAAGGAGAGTGACAAGAACATACAGGGACACAAACATGACCAACGAATGATAAGGGAGGCAGTGATGAGAAGTCAGCCACACTAATTGATGAGAGCACGTGAGAATATTTATTCCAGTGAGGTTATCTGACTGGGGACCTTGGCAATTGGGAAATGGAGGGAAACGTCTTAAAAGCAGCAATTAAAAATTACTGAAAAAATAATGGAACGAGCCCCAAAGCATGCATGGAGCATATGGTGGGAAGAAAAACCCGCAGAATTCTTCTAAAGGCCTTTGCCTCCAACATCTATGCCATTTGATTAGATTTTCCCACACCTAGGTAATTTATAGCAGAAGGAACTACACTCAGAAAGTGTGAAAGAAAAACAAGAAGAGAGCTCCCACCAGTGTACGAGGGTCAAAGCCCAATTTACAATAACAAAGCCATGTCATCAACGGTAGGTATTTCCACTGAAAAATAATTTATCATCTTCAACATTTAAACATGCTAGACTAGCACCAAATGATCCATCTCTGAAGTAAACAGACATTGCACAAATGTAACATCAAATAAATACCAGTGAGTAATAAATAAAACTTCAACATTTCCAGGCAGCTTTAATTACCTTTGTTTTGCTTCTTCATGCGGATGGTTGTACTTTTAAATTTCACTGTAATGTCATGGTAAACTGGAGGGGAGAAATAAAAAGGCATTACAGCTAAATTCCTCCTAGAAAAACTTCAGCTCAACACACTTAAGGACTACCTTTCTTTTTCAAAACCGTGAATGGGAAGTCAGTTTTACTCTCCTCTGAGTTCTTTGAAGAGAAGGGTTAATTTAGGTAAATTTCTGGACTACATTAGGAATGTTTACACATCTGTGAGTACTACTTTACTACTGTACACAAAACCAAGCTTGACTTGAGAAATATGAAGTGCGCCTCTAATGATCCTCACTTAGCTTTGAAGTGAGCTAACGTGATACAATTTAACCTTCTTCCCCATACTCAGATTTTTGAAATAATTCAGCTTTCACTTAAGGTTTTCCCATAGCCTTAGCGTTCTTGGATTTTCCGTACAGAATATTTACCATTCTGGTCTTCTTGCTTTTCTCTGCTTCGAAAGGACCCCCAAACACTCATCCTCTGGTGAGGGGTGTTACCTACATCTGATTCAATGGCTCAGTCTCTGCATAGTGGGTTCTAGCACTGCAGGCAGGATGGCTCAGAGAGGACCTCTATGTTAAGTAGAATGGAAAGTACAGGGGAAACATCACCAGTTTTTAATCAAATCCCCAGTCTGTCAGTGTGAAATAATAATGCTCAAGGAACAGACTCATGAGGATAACTGCAGTTTTGTATTTGTATATCTACACACTACCTTAGTTAAATATTCACAGACTCTGTAAGGTACTATCTTTCAAAATTTTTCTGCAAGATAACCCAATATTTGGTATACTGGTACCATGTCTGACATCAGAGAAGACTTGGATGGTGTTAAATTAACATAAAGCTAGCATGAAACATCAGACTGACTTCTCCAGCCAATGTTTTCCCCAGCTGCTGGGCTCTATCATCTTACACGGACTGAGTCAACAGGGGATCATCTCTGACACTCAAAGGGGAAAAGCACGGAGGAGTTCACTGTAGAGAAGAGATGCCCAGCCAGGGTCTGACTTCCTAAACTCAAATTATGCCAGCAGAGATCTAAGCTTGCTACTGCCCCCATTTTTAAAGAGCCTGAAATAGTCTTAAGTATCCAAATTTTAAATATGGCAAAGGAGACTAGAAGGGAGATAAATCTCTCAATATTTTAACAACATCTCATATTATGCAATTCTAACTTTTCTTCATGGACCCTTCTTACAACTGTTGATACAATCCTGAGTGAAAGTAAAGAGTAAAGCACACATTCATTCAATAGTGACTTATTTTACACCAGGACTGTCAGAATGCGCGCTCCGGAATTACCACTGTGGAGCTGGAACAGGCTGGGGGTAAGGTTTCATACAGCATGCTGAAGAAACAAAATAATGCACCAAGAATAATAAAACAATGCAACAAGGTGTTAGTTAATATCTTTTTATGCTTTATAAGTAGTTGCAACCAGTTCTTGGTATATTCAGTACTAATTGAAAGTTAAAGGAGTCTAAAAAAAATAATACTTACTTGTGTGGTTCTGATACAGCTCTATAAACTGCAAGCAGCGGATTGCTTTATTCTTTGCCTAAGGAATAAAAGCAGAAAACATTTTTTCTTGAAATTTTCAATTAAGTAGACAGAAGAGAGCAAGAAAGGAATACTCAGGAAAACAGGTTTGCCACATACGAATGATTTACTTTATGGAAAGAAAATGTTTGCTTTAAAGAACTGCTTTCTCCTAACAGATTAAATATTTTAAAAGATATCTCAATATAGTAACAACTTTACAAAACTTTGTGTATTTTAGCATTGCTACTTGGATAGCTTAGTGGAGCATTATAACAAAAAATAGATTAGTATAGATGGACTAGTAACATTTTGAAGTTTAAATAGGAATCTTAATAAGGTCATTATGCATTTATAAGAGAAAAATTCCTACAGACTGACTGTATAAAGAGATTGATTGTATGCTATACAGATATTGGAAAGAAGGGAGCAAGAGGGGCTAGGTATAGGCTGCAGAAAAGGAAGTAGAAAGAAAATAGAGCTCAGTAACAGAATGTCGTTGCATGGAAACTTCATTATGCATGTCCAAAGAAGAGCAATGATGTTGGTGAAGGGTCTAGGAAACAAGTCCTGTGATGGAGCTGGGGGTGTTCAGCCTGGAAAAAAGGAGGCTGAGGGGAGACCTTCTTGCTCTCTACAGTTCTCCTGAAATGAGGGTGTAGCCAGGGGGCGTTGGTCTCTTCCCCCAGGTAACAGGTGATGGGACAAGAGGAAATGGCCTCAAGTGGCACCAGGGGAGGTTTAGGATGGATATCGGGAGAAATTTCTTCACAGAAAGGGTTATCAAGCATTGGAACAGGCTGCCTGGGCAGTGGTGGAGTCACCATCCCTGGAGGTATTTAAAAGCCAGGCAGGTGTGGTGCTGAGGGACATGGCTTAGTGGTGGAACTTAGCAGTGCTAGGTTACCACAGTTGGCCTAGATGATCTTAAAGGTGCTTTCCAACCTAAGTAATTCTTTGATTACTGTATCAAGATGGGCAAATCATATCCATGGACTCCCTTCTTTGCACAGGCTACAAAAGATATTGATTATTAAAAAACCCCCAAACAAACAACTGTAGGTACGAATTATTTGAGCTTGTCATCAAGCAACAAATAATTCAATCAACATACTTTCCGTAAAGCGTTCATCCTGTCACCTGCTTTCCCCAGTGCAAAACCTGCAACATAGATAAGAGCCATTTTATTACTGAGAAATACACGAGGCAGGACCTTCAAGAAGCAAATGGGAAAAAACAGACAACTTCACAACCACCTTCAGCATTGGTTATTCCCACTCCGTTGCACAGATCATACTCAGAAAACGGTCCAGAGAAAACCACAGACACCATGGAAAGTAGCAGCTGTTTCTGTTGTATCAGCTGGGGCTATGGGTTACCTGTATCCACAAACCTAATCCAAAATTCAACGGGACTGGACCCATTGGCCAACACTGACTCACAAATTTCATGCAGACAGTCAAGGGCAGCGTCTGCCATCAGCAGCCTCTCAAGACAGCTTTTCTGAGCACGCACCGCGCACCCAGAGGTCTGGCACTTTCTAACTCCTGCACAAGAAAATGCAAGAAAACTGTGCTATTCTTTCAAACGCACACAGAGAACACAATGGCAGCGTATTAATGCTGTGAATTCACACAATAGAATAGAAAATACCAAAAATGAAGTCACCCGGGCAACCCCAATTCAATCATTCAGTACATTCTGATTAAAATGATAATATGTTTCATGAAAAAGCTTTTCAAAGAGGAGGTAGGAAGAATTTTTTCAGAGTAACATGTCTGCTGGAGAACCACACCTTCCTTTATATATTAAATTTTCCTCCCCTCCAAACTGCAATTAAAATTCAGCTTGAGGCACGCATCTGAACGTCAATCTTTCACTTAAATGAAGTTCTGCAAAACTGTAGTCGACTGGAATCACAGTTGCCTTATTAAAGCTCCCACATACAACCCACCATCAGAGATATCTATTCAGCTCATAATAAAAGCAGACTATTTACATGAAAAAGGGAGAGGCTCTGCATATATACTGAAAGCAAGATTTTCTTTACTACAGTCATATAGCAATGCAAATGCAATTTCCTGTTCTCTGGCACCAACACAATACACACCATATTCCTGCCACCTGATAGAGGTAGGAATCCTCTATTATTTGGTTGATTTACTTCACAGCTATTTACTTTCTGGGTTTTTTTTAGCCAATTCTTCTTTTAATTCTGCACAGCTGTCTTATGTCTAAGACCATTTGAGGTCTAAGGGGAATTTTAACGTACATCTGTTTATATCCACAAAAGAATGCATGGAAACTATGTCCTCATGGAGAAAAACTTAGCACGTTCAGGGTTGCTTCTTAAATAAAGCTTACCCTGCAATAAAAGAAAAAGTCTTTAACTGCTGGTATTTGAAAACTGAGGTAAAGATAAACACTATTTCCCATTGCTGTACAGGGTGGCTGCACAGTTCCTTTAGGGGTGCCTTTACTTTCAAGTGATATTGGCACTGTCTTTTGTAATTCTGTCTCATCCCAAAAGCTGGCTACCAAAACAAAGCATGTACCGCCAAATGAAGGATGCCCAATACTTTTTGTAATTGACAAAGTAGAACAGAAAGTCCTTGAAAGAAAAGATACTTTTCTGGGAATATCTGCTAGCCTTTGCAGGTTGTAAAAAAAGACAGTAACGGTTTGAGGTTTTGTTTTTCTTTTTTAAAAAACAGCAACAACCACATCATGGAATGTTTCCTTTTGCTTTATCAATAGGTAATATCGGTAAGTATTATATATCCAGTAATGCCCAATATGTAAAGAGCTGGACATACTGTTGCACTGAAGTACTAATATGTGCTTCTCAGACTTGTCTAGCCTTGGCTGGTTTCTTTTGGTTGGTTGGTTGTTGTCCTTTTTTAAATGGGGACCTGATCATTTAGAAAATTTGCAAACTTTAACACAGAAACTACTACTTCTCTGTGTTGTGTTGCCCATCAACAGCAATAACTCATTCAACTAAGAATTTTTTCTTGCAACTTTTTACTTTGCACACAACCCCATAAAAAGCTGCAGTAGAGTCAATTCTTTCTTCCTAATTTTGTAAAGACCATTTCTGACCAACTCAAAGGCTCTTCTGGCCAAGGCTGCTAAACACTCCACTTGAAAAAGGATGTCATTACTTACTGCAGCATTTGTCAAACTTCTGGGGAGAGGAACACGGCCCAACATGCCAGGGATCCATCATCTACGTCTTTGCTGTGAGTGATCTCACCAGCATCAGAAGCAGTACCATGGTATTGGCTGGGATCCAGGGCTAGATAATCCCAGCGAGATGCTGTGCTGAGATGTTCTGATTGCTTCTAAAGATAGCTTGGTCATCACTACCCCAGATGCATAACCGTGCTTAGAGTTCGTTACAAGGAAAGCACAATTAAACTGAATGCCTCTGACCAGTATTCTTTCTCCAGTCTTTGCCAAGAAAGAAAAAGGCCTGTTTCACAGCTTGTATTAGAAGACTCGTCATAATCTTATATTTCTTTTGATTTGTCCTATTTACTCCATGCCATAGACAGCATTTCTCTGGTTAAATTTCACTTTGCTTGCTGAAGGGACCATTATGAAGAGTCAGAATGGAGAAAACTGACAAATGGGTCAAACCACCGATCATTGAAGTCACCGTGAGACCAGACACAAAGGGCCCCAAGTATTCCATTTTCCCTTAAAAGTGTAAATACAGTATTTCCAGGAAGGCCATATAGTGGAATTCTTTTACAATTAAAATGGTATTTTTTAAACGATTTTAAAAATTATTTAATTATGATAAAATAAGAAAGCTTCCTAAAGAGGCTGAATCAGAAGGAAATTTAGGGTCTTCTGATTTGACAGATTTATTACAAATTTCTGAATCAAGATGCTAGCTGAGACTACCAGTTAAAAGCAGCAATACTTACAAGGAACTCTGCTGAGGCTTAGGGAGAATTTAAAAATAATAATCAGCCAGATTCTACTAAACCACAGAATCACAGAATTGTTCAGGTTGGAAGGGACTTTTCAGATCATCGAGTCCAACCATCAACCTAACTCTAACAAAAGCCATCTAGAAATACTACTTCTACCTAGGAATACTAACACGAGCTAGAAAGTAACCCAGGAACACGCACAACCAGTCGCACTGCACAGGCACCTCTGGGAAGAGCACACAGCTCCATTTTCTTCCACCGTCAGGACAAGGGAATTCCCATGCAATTCCAAGCACCTTCTGCAGGTGCCTGATTCCTTTCTTTAACTTGAGAGTAAATGATTCCACTCTGCAGCCAGGTGCCTAAGGGCAGGTAAAATAAATGCAGATATGCATGGCCGAATACTTTCAGGCTTCAATTTTATTTTTTTTTTAAACACAGAGTATATAAAGCAAAAAGAAATTATACAGAAAAGTGTAGATGATCCCTCTGCTAGGACCTACAGGTAGTTAAGTCTATCATTCTAAAGTTAAAAAAAAACGTTTCTACCACTGGATAATATATGCCCTAAACCTACTCACATATTGCCACTTTTACAAATTTCTTTTTTTATACAAAACAAAGTATCCAAATGAATACATAGATATTTTGATTATAAAGCTTACTTTTATAGATGAAACTCAAAATTCTTACAGGTATTTCAGTATCGCCCAGTGGAAAAAAAGGGGAAAATATTTTTTTTCTTTTTTAAAGTAAAAAAAAAATTCCTTTAAATCACCATGCCTCATGAAGAACTATTATAAACAATCATTAATTTGACATCTCTTATATAGAGTAAATGCACATACCTGCAGCCCCTTTCCCATTCCCAATTGCCACTAAGGCACGTATTGATTTTTTTCTGCCTTCCTTGGCGTTCATACAAAACACATTTTTCACCTGAGGAAAAAAAACAAACAAACCACAAAGCACAGGTCAACTTTATTTTTTTTTTCCAAAAGACAGTCAGTTTACCAAAAAGGACTTATGAGTCTGTGATGAAACCTTACAACATATACTGTCTTTGTCAATGGTTATCACCTGCAGTGGGACACCGGCTTCAAGGCACTAAATGCACAGAGGCTGCAAAACCGATTTTCAGACACAAAAGTAGTTACTTCAGTAGAGTTTTGTTAAAACATCCCCTCTGTTATGTTTAGTCACACCACAGAAAATGCTCCAATGCCGCCAGCTTCATGTGCGACTTCAATCGTGATGAAAAAACATGGAAAAAAATGGAAAGTGACATTAATGTCTCACTGCCCCCCTCACATTTTAACATATTTTAGAAGCACCCTCAGGAACTCCTCAGGGCATGTTGCTGCTTTACATAGGTTAAAATTTGGGATTGAAATCTCCTTGCAGACTGCATTACTGAGACAACAGCTGCTAAAAGCAAGACTTCATTTTAGAGAGGGGAAGAAGAAAAAGGTATTTCATTCCTGGAACTAGAAATGTTTACAGAAAATCTGCAAGAAATTCAAGCAGAGAGGCAAGATTTTGGAGCGGGGGGGATGACACAACAACAACTGGGGAGATGAGTGGCATTATGCTTGGCACTCTGGTTATCTAAGTTTGCTTCTGCTTCTGCTACAGACCCCCCTACATGACTAGAAATAAGCAATTCACTGCTTTATAGTCTCCCACCTTAAACGGTATTAATATGTCACCTGAGATAATTTTTCCATCTAGCTCCTGTTCTGGTTTCCTTGGTTTTGTTTATTTATGCAAATACATGTTTATTTAAATATAGATATATACTTTAATATATATATTATATACTGCATATAATATATAAACTAGATAAAAATAGAAAATTTAGTATAAATACAAATATATATACATATAAAACAATATACTGGATATTGCTTGACTGTTAATATCTGTGCCTCAGAATTACCAGTCAAAAGATACAATTTACTTCGTGGTTCATTCCTCCCCTTCCTCAAGCACATTAATATCAACATTCTTGAAGCCTCAATATGATTTCCACAAATTACAGTAACAGTTAAATTAAAGATGGATTGTTAAGACATTAATTGAGCAGTGTTCCCCCCTTTTCCCTATACATAATTCTTCAGTAAGCTAGGCTGACTGTAGCACTATACATCTGAAAATATACTATTCTATAAGAGACTATATAATAGACTATATCTAAAATACACTACTCTAAAATCCTTGGTCGTGGCTTAAACATTGTTACTGTAATTCACAAAAAAACCCAAAGAACCAATCCCAAAAATTCCACTGACATCACTAGGTACAGATTAGGAACAAGCGCTTCTGAAAAATTCCACCTTGCTTTCATAAAAATAAAGATGCTTCTAAATTCAAAGTGCACATATATTCTAGAGAGCGCTTTGAAGAAATATCAGCTTTGTTAATTGCTTATTCCAAGCTATTTTTCTTTCTGCAATCTCATTTCTTACAAGAACAAGGTAAAAAACCAAGCCCCCCTGCTCCCCCCCCGCTGACGTGAAAGTGTGGAAATAGGCTATTTGCAGAAAATGCAAAATCATGATGAAAGAAAGAAGAGGGCGTTGAAGGAGAGCAATCTCTCCAGGAGCAAGAGTATACTATTTTTGATTTGTACATGCTTTTGCTAGTCTAAATAAGTACTTGAACAACAACAACAAAAAGTAGTTGACATGCATATTGTCAAAAATAAAGCACGTAGTGTTTGTAGAATCTGCTTCAAAATTATTCTTCTCCCTTTCCAGAAGGTGGCAATGAAGACTCATGCTATGAGCTTCTCCAGAAGCCTTCCCAGAACTGCACTTGACAGCTGTTTCTGAGCACCTCAGAAGGAGAATGTGTTCAGTCACCCATCACAGACCTATTGCATCTCTCCTCAAACACCACGAAGGCTGCTCGAGCTCGATAATGTGCCCAGGCAATCACCACTGCTGAAACCACGGTGTCCCTAGATCCTCCTGCCATGAGGAGCACGCTCAGCAGCACTGCCGCTACACCTCCCATACACGGCCCATCATTAAACTGCACTGAAATTAATTAACAGAACCACAGAATGATACGGGGTTGGAAGGGACCTCTGGAGATCATCTAGTCCAACCCCCTGCCAAAGCAGGGCCACCCAGAGCAGGTTGCACAGGAATGTGTCCAGGCAGGTTTGGAATGTGTCCAGAGAAGGAGACTCCACCACCTCCCTGGGCAGCCTCTTCCAGGGCTCTGCCACCCTTCAAAGTGAAGAAGCTCCTCCTTATGTTTGGATGGAACTTCTTATGTTCAGGTTTGTGCCCATACTCTTAACACCCTCCCTTTAATTATTTATAGGCGTTGATCAGATACCCCCTCAGCCATCTCTTCTCCAGGCTAAAAAGACCCAAGTCCCTCAGCCTCTCTGTGTAAGAGAGATGCTCCAGGCCCCTCATCATCTCTGTAGCCCTCTGCTGTACCCTCTCCAGCAGTTCCCTGTCCTTCTGGAACTGGGGAGCCCAGAATTGGACCCAGTGCTCCAGATGGGGCCTCACCAGGGCAGAGGGGCAGGATGACCTCCCTCCATCTGCTGGTCATGCTGTTCTTAATGCCCCACAGGAGACCATTTGCCTTCTTGGCCACAAGGGCACATTGTTGTCTCATGGTCATCCTGTTGTCCACCAGGACTCCCAGGTCTTTCTCCTTAGAGCTGCTCTCCAGCAGGTCACCCCCCAACCTGTACTGGTGCAGGGGGTTATTCCTCCCCACATGCAGGACTGTGCACTTGCCCATGTTGAAGTTCCTCAGGAGAATATTTAGGTATCTCTCGCTTAGAAATCTCTCTCATTTTTGTTCCAGTTGTCGGATTGAGGACAATTAATACACAATGAACAACGTGCCACTTTCAAAACAGCATGACCACTGAAAAGTGACTGAAACAAAGGCATAATTACCTCTAGTTACCAGGATTGCCACTCAAGCCACATTTGAAGCCAGTATTTAAAATATGAAAACCGATGCATGCTCAACCATAGTCACAGTGTACCTCAAACTGCATCCACTATCCGGTGGTGATAAGGTAAATTCAGCCTTCTTTCGAGAGCTGAGGGTAGGACAGCATCTCTCAAAGACAGAATGAAATCACCTCAATCGTTTATTAAGAGGAGAAAGGGGAAGAAGCAGATTCAAAGGCAGAGTTTAAAGTGTGGAAATAGGGTCCCCTGAGAGACAGGTTATTGTGATTTCAAGAACTTATCAGCTTTAGACAAAGGTAAAAACTCAACACTTCCCTAGAGGTTTTGTTCTTGCAAAAGCAGAACAAGTGACAGGCCAAGCTGGTTGCCCTTGGAAAGTCCTCCCTTCTAGAAATCATATTCCAGTCATGACTTTTAGGAACCCACCACCTCCAAGCCGCACTCTTGATGCTGCTACTCTTTTGCTGCTCTTGTGCAGAGGAGAGTGTCCGCACAGGCTGATCCCCTCATGGCGTGAGGTGCCCCGCTCCTCATACTTCTCTCTAAGGTGATCCAAGGTAAAATGGGAGCTGAAGGAAGAGCAATTCTCTGCAAGTAAGCCCAGAGAGGCTCAGGGACCTAGCTAAAAGGCTTGGGAAGCCAGCTGGCCAAAAGAATTCAGTAGTAAACTTATAAAGAAAAAATCAAGCCTGTGTTAGCTAGATAATATCCACATCAGCCTTCTCTTCAGCACCAAAGGCAGAGCAGACTTGCATCCCAGTGACTGAACATCTCCCACCAGCAACTGAAACCTACCGTACCTAAAAACCAGAAATTGCACAAGGTGGCTGGAGGGCTGAACTAGTATTGCTGACAAGGGACAAGGGTGTCACATGGTCTCCCTAAAAGTACGCAAATGGTGGGTGGTGACAAAGGCAGTGCTTCAGGAGAAGGCAAATTAGTCCATCTTCTGCTACGATCACTAAGATGTGAGCTTCCCAAGAACGAGCCTGTGATTTTACCAGTCCATACAGATGTTTAATGTGTTAGGGATGGCTGAATTCAGTACCTACCAAAGGCAAAGCTGCCATAGCTCCATTCTCCCAGATCCATCAAGTAGCAAGGTGTTAAGACATGTCAGGTGTGGACACACCTCTGGGACCAGGACTTTGTCCCACCTGGCTGCTGGAGCTCAGCCTTGCCAGCCCAGGCTGAGGGACATGGTTGCAGGTCCAAAAAGTAGCATAATAGCTGAGTGTGTATCCCTAGGACACACATTCAGGAGATCAGCATGTCCAGTTATAGTCTGTGACAGACAAGGTGCTGCCATCAACAACATCTACATATAGGATGTAGCTCCATCCACCTAGCTATTGCAGGCCCTTACACACATTCTCTAGATTCACAAGCCACATGTCTGCAGATCCCCCAAGCACTACCATGGCCCCTCTGTCCACTTGGTACCACTGCCCAGGCCCTCTGACCTGCTTCATGGATCTTCTACTTGTCACCTGGTCCAGCTTGGTCCTCACCAGCAAACACGCACACTCCCTCACCCATCTCGAAGGCACTCCACATTCATGGGTCCTTCTCAATATAAGGAACTGGTCTGGACCTCAGGCTTCCTACTTGCTGGCTAGTCCAGCTTGAAGTTTGCTAGTAAATTACACCACCTACTCCCCTCAAATAAACCTATCAATTTTGGGGAGGACCCTCACCTCCCTGCTGTGGATCTGCCCCCGGCACCAGCACTCAGCCCCTGAGAGCTATGGTCCCTCCAAATAGTGACGCCAGGACCCTCCCTTGTCCCAGTGGCTGACACCAGAGGCCATGGGGCACCCACACCCGTGGTCTGACTCCACTTGCTGGCCCAGTGTCCACTCAACACCAGCCCCCCCAAGAAGCCCTTACACTTAAGGTTTGTTTCTTTTCTTCCCCCCACAGCGTCTGTCAGGTTTGTGTCTCTGTGTATTTTGCTTACAGCTTCCCCCTCTTCCTTACCATCCCACTAGATCTCTATCAGACAATCGTAATGAAATTAACGCTCTCACATTCCACACACTCTCAGCAATTAGTGTGGCCGACCAGGTCTGGTTCTCATTACCACCTGCCTTACAGTTTGCAGGTCACGGTTGTGTCTCTGGATGTTCTCTTTTATGGCTTCTCCCTTATTATCCCCTTTTTACGTGGAAAAGGTCCTTAACCATGCACCCTTAAAAGAGGAGATGCTCTCTCCATCCGTGTACCCTCAAAGGATGCAATCCCAGTGGGCACAGGCAGAAACACACCTATACAACACCTCTATGCATATATACACAGCAAGCCCTGCAGATCAACGCAAACAGAAAGGAACAGCATTCACATAAATACAAACGAATAGCCTCATTCTGCTCCTCCCTCTGGCTGATGAGGATGAAGATTGGTGGGAAATATCTATCTACTCCGGTTGCTGGCACTTAGACCTACACATACACACACATGCACACGGTAGACAAAAGTCTGTGCCCCAAGAAAATAGTTAGAAATTGAGTTTAATAAGAAGTCAGGACAGACTTTGCCGATCAGACGCGGGCCATGAGAGACAAGCATACTGACCAGCCCTGCTTACATGTGAGCCACCCTTTCTACCCCCTTATCCCTCTATTTTGCCACACTTGTTCCTCCCCAGGTCACCTAGATCCCTCCTTTCTTCTCCCTTTGGTTCCTGCCCTAGACACTCCACAAATCTTGGCTAATACTACAATGCTCTTCCCCTGCACTCCCTGCTCCTTGGCAATAAACCCTCTCAGACTTGGGGTGCTGTGGAAAGCCTCACCTTGACAGAGGTCAGCTCTGGACCATGGGGCTGAGGCTATCCCAGTACAGCCCCAGGAGGAGTCAAACAGGGTGCCATTTTCCCCAAGTCCATAATTTGGGTTCCTCCACCTTCCTCCGTGTAGAGAAGCCACCCATGCGGTTACGGCTCTCCTGGGATGAGCCAACGATCTGGACTCCTCGACCCCTCACTCAGCAAAACAGATGAAAGTCGATGCCCAGATCCTTGAAGTGTTTTTTCTATAGGCTGACTTACCACAGCTCTGGGATAAACCCCAAGTATAGTTCTCACCCAAATCAGTAATGAGCCCAGCCTGTGGAGAAACCATTGACTAAACCACGTTTAGTGCTGATAGTTTTTCCCCGTCACATGTGTGAAACACTTTTGTAACTCACTAGGAAAAATAAAAATGCCCTACTGACACAGTGTGTGAGTAAACGTGGCTTCACAGTACAGCTCACATCTGAGTACAGACCCGTTGGATTAACCCCACAATAACGCATGCTCGAAGCCATGCCGCATCTGAAATAGCTTTGTTTCCTTTTCAAAGGATGATCCATAATCATGCAGAATTATAATTCACCTAAAGCTTCTGAGTGTTGCAAATGTCTATTATTTCATCTATACAGGCTGACAGGTAAAAGAAATAAAAAGATTTTATTACTTAATCAACAGAACCAGTTGAAGGTAGCATCCCTAAACTCTACTTAAAAGGCAGGCCAAAACCCTTGAGTACTCCAAGAAATAAATGCTCGTGCACAGGCACCTCTGATTCTTTCCCAGGAGATGTTGCTTCGGGTGCTATCTTAAAAACTGTTTGAAACATTCATTCATTGTCAGTCTAAAGACACTGTCAGCATCATCCTGGGAACAGAAAACTTCCCTGTAGTTCTAAAAGCAAATCTAGAGCTCAAATAATGCAGAAGTACCTTTGAGCCAACATCTCATTTGAAGTAAATTATTACTCAGACACTATCTTGTATACCATGTAATTTTTCAGTCAAGGATGTCAAACAATGGATCTCAGACACTGTAATTTCATGCAGTATTTCCTTTCCACAAGGCTTTTTATTGCACTTTTTGCAAAACAATAGCTAGAAAACCATTTCCCATGACTTATAAAAAGAAACAAAGGTTTTAGACTGTGTATTAAGGAATATTCTTTTTGTCACAAGTAGCAAGTCTACCAAGATTAATTCTGTGGACTTAAAACAAACATGGAGCTGGGGTTTTTCGCTACTTCATGAAAAGTTGAAACTATGGCCTTATATTCTATTAACAATCCCCTGCTGCACCTGCAATTTATTTTTATTTAGCGGGTGCACAACAAATGACTACAGAGCGATACAGTTATGACTCTCCTCTGTGTTCCTATTCCCTACAGATAACTCTCTACAGTTGCATGCCCTTTTGCGACAATGCATTTAGAAATACTTGAGACAAGGTCCTTCATAGCATTTTGACCCAACAAACCTTTGTTTTTCTGACTTCACCCCTGCCTTCCACATGACAATGTAAAGCTGCTGTTCCTACAGCAAGTCTGTGGCTCAGTAAAAAACATCTGAGAGGTACCTAGTGCCACCATCCCTGAACAGTCCCAGAAGAGTCCCCACACAACCAACCTCCCCTACTGCCCCACTGATCTTCACTGAGAGCTGGATTCAGGTGATTAAATAAGTACAGGTGACCCTCAACTGCAAGAACATAAACCTTGAAACTTCTGCTCACCTTCTCCAGCTAGGAACACTGATTGTTCCCTCGACTCCTGCTCAGATCTTGGCTCGTGCTAAGGCCTGACGTATGCGGGGACCAGCTCCATCAGGTCGAACAGAGGGCAACATGTAGGCAAACATGATGGCCAGGAAGGGCTGAAGCCACCTGCAGCTTGCTGTCCCCTGGAGTTATCATTCTTTATATACTGATTATCGGGCACCTTCTTTGGAGTACTCTGCCTCATGGCAATCGTGGTGGGGTGGTACAAATACATCAGCTTACCCAAAAAGCTTTGAAGTGGATGTGACAGCAGCTGGACTGCTGAGGCTCTTGTGCTTCCCAGTGTGGTACAGGGGACACCCACACTGTGGCAGAGGAGGAAGGATGAGCACTCTTACTCTTGGCTGGGCAACTATTTTGCTCACAGATCCATGAGTTACAAGTTATGAATTAGAGAGCTTTTGAGTTAGAAACCTCGTAAGTGATGAACTGGTGAATTCACATGTTAAACTGGTCAGTACAAAGGGGACCGAGTGCTCGTGTTTGTTTTTCTTCCCAGTAAACTTATAAAATAAAATTTAATTTAATAATAGAGTAAGCTGCCCTGTAAATTTGAGCAGTCCAACACGCACACCTAACACTACCTTGCACATGGGAGGCACAACGCACATCAGATGCAAGTTGTGCAGACCCTGATCAAAAAACTGCTTTTTTTTTTCTGATTGGTCTCTTCATTCTTGCTTCTCCAAAGTGCCCTTTAACAGCTGAGGTAAATGCTGCATCCAAACAGGTCTCAGAGAATCAAAACAAGCATATTTGAATCCAGCTGAATGTCTGAAGAAAAACAGTGAAAGAATAAGCAAATGACCAAATTCACTTAACAGAAACCACCAGCTTTAAGAAATTAGAGGTTCTGCAGCAAGTCTTGGCACATGAGGATTCAGACAGGAACTGCCAATACAATGAAGCAGTACTACTCTGGGAAGCATACCCGATCTCAAGCCAATTCAACCAAGAATAAAGTCTGTAAAGAATACTACTGGAGGTAACACGCCAAAAAACCAAAAATATTTAGATGAGAGCCTAGAATCTGGCTTCATTTACTTGAGTATAAGACAAAAATATTTCTTCACAAAGGCTTTCTGTAGATGTCAAAACTAACTCAATTCCTAGGAAGATATAATCCGTGTGCTTTGCAGAATATCCACTCAATTATCCACTCAATGCAATTTACTTTGATTGATTCCAAGGAAGAACCAGTTAGTTATTTTTACTATGCTAGTGTTAAAAAAAGATCTCTTTTGTCATCTCTACTTCCCCCCGCTTCTCACACTCTTAGAAAGTAAAACCAACCAACCAAAAACCACACAAACGCCCAAAAGAAGAAACTCCACATACGTTTCACCTAGAACCTAAAAAAGAGTGAGAAATAATGCGGAACTAAAATGGCAACGTAAAAATGATTTTGTATTTCAAGGACCAAAAAAGCTAATACCAACATCTCAGTACCCAGCTCACGATATAGGACATACAAACCAAAGCAGCAGTGGGCTGGTACCTGCAGAGAGCAGCTTTTGCTGTAAGGACAGTATCAGTGTCTTTACATTTCTGCCTTTCGCCCCATTTCTCTGTACAAATAGGGTGTATCACCTCACCTTAACTTCTTTAGCGAGTCTACACCTTTCTGTAATTTAACCCTCAAATGCAGATCAAGGGGAATTTTTTTTGTTTAAAGGTGGCAGTACCATATCCTAACCACCTTGCTGAAAAAGTGAACTATTCTGGCACTGGAAAGTTTGCACTGACCCTGTAACAACGGGGCCATGCTTGCACAAAATTCTTCAAGTGAAGTTCTCTTTATTAGAAACCGATAAAGAAAACAAAAAAAAAGTATGAACGATCACAGAATCTTCATGGCTGGAAGGGACCTTTGAGATAATCAAGTCCAACCATGCAAAAACACACACACACACAAAAAAAATCAAACAAAAGAAAAACATACAACACCCAAAAAAACCATAAAAAAACCACCCAACCCAACAATCTCAGGCACTAGAGCACACCCTGAAGTGCCACGTCCACACGTTTCTTAAATACCTTCAGGGATGGTGACTCCACCACCTCCCTGGGCAAGCTGTTCCAGTGCCTGACCACCCTCTCAGTAAAGTCATTCTTCCTCAGATCTCATCTAAACCTCCCCTGCACCAGCTCCAGACCAGCTGGGTGGCAGTGTTGACCTGCTGGAGGGTAGAAAGGCTTTGCAGAGGGATCTGGACAGGTTGGATGGATGGGATGAGGTTCAACAAGGCCAAGTGCTGGGTCCTCCCCTTGGGCCACACCAACTCCCTGCAGCACTACAGGCTGGGGGCAGAGTGGCTGGAGCTGCCGGGCAGAAAAGGACCTGGGGGTGTTGGTGGACTG
>JAOQGH010000023.1:14920947-14931181 GCA_025769975.1 Gallinago jamesoni | reverse complement strand
AACATAAGTTTGCTGATGATACTACGTTAGGAGGAGCTGTGGACTCCCTCAAGAGCAGAGAGGCCTTACGGGGAGATGTGGATGGACTAGAGAGCTGAGCAATCAGCTGCCTGGTGAAATTCAACAAATGGCAGATTCTCCATCTGGGATGGGGCAATCCTGGCTATAAACTGTGGGACGAGAGGCTGGAGAGCAGCCCTGTGGAAAGAGAACTTGGGGTTTGGGTTCGTTGCAAGCTGAGTATGAGTCAACAGTGTGCCCTGGCAGCCAAAAGGGCCAATGGTGCCCTAAGGTCCCTCAAGCACAGCATTGCTGGCTGAGGGAGGGGATTGATTGTCCCACTTGACATCACATGGCTGTGGTCCCACCTCCAGTAGTGTGTGCAGTTTTGCGCACCTCAATATCAGGACATCAAAATATTAGAATGTTCCAGAGAAGGGTGACCTTGTCTCAAGGGCAAGACTTATAAGGAGCAACTGAGGTCACTTGGTTTCACAGAATCACCTAGGTTGGAAGGGACCTTTTAAGATCATCTAGTCCAAACAATAAAACAAAACAAAAAACCTCAAACAAACAAACAAACAAAAAACCCCACAAAAAAACCCCACCACCAGTTTGTTCAGCCTGGAGAAGAGAAGGCTGAAGGGTGTCCTCATCGCAGTCTACACCTTCCTCAAGGTGGGCCTCAGAGGAGGAGGTGATGATCTCCTCTCTCTGGTGACCAGTGATAGGACACGAGGAGATGGAATGAACCTACATTGGGGGAAGTTCAGATTGGACATTAGGAAAAGGTTTATCACTGAGAGGGTGCTCACTCACTGGAACAGGCTCCCCACAGAAGTGCTCATGGCACCAAGCCTGTCAGAGTTCAAGGAGCACCTGGATGATTCTCTTACTCATATGGCTTAGTTTGAAGTAGCTCTGTGAGGAGCAGGGAGCTGGACTCAATGATCCTTACAGGTCCCTCCCAACTCCAGACATGATGCTAATTACAAAGTTGCTGGGTTGATTTATGCACCAGTGTGTTTGTGTAACAAGATTTAATCAAGGCAATATCCAAATTTTTTGTCGGAAAGTCCTTAGGAATTCATTTGGGGTGTGAAAGTTCAGTGGCAGTTACTGGAGGCTCAGATTCTTACACTCCGAGTGCCCAATAATGCAAAGAAAGCCACCTCACAGCAGCAGTTTCCAGCATGGCAGTGCTCTGTCACAACCACTTCTGCAGAATGCTCCCCAAAAACACCCTCCTCCACCCTGCACCCGACCTCAAGAGTCGCAGGCAGTTCCCTGCTTTGTGGGGCTCCACAGATGAGCAAAGTGGACTTCAGACCACAAGGAGCTGAACAAGCTCTAGGATCTCACTCCACCATAAAGTGCTGCAAGTAACACGGAATTTCTCCCAGCCCCTTCTCCTTCAGCAACAAGATCAATACTTGAACAAGAAAGATTCAGCCAAAAGACCTCTTATCTGGCAGTTTTGTGATGGCCCCAGCTGGAAATAGTCAATTTGGCACATAGTAGAGGGCTTTGCTTTCTAATGGATCAATTATTCTAGCAAATACTACATCCTTTGTTTAACACATTAGGTCTTAAAAAAAAGTTAACTAAAAAAATTTAGAGATCTCAGTAGCCTAAAAAACAGACTTCTGGATACAGACAGAGTTGGAGTAACGACCCCTGCTACCAGAAATCTCACTAAAATTACAACACAAGTAGAAGAGAAGGGACAATGCAAGGCTGGAAAGCAAGTAATTGTTCTCACTTCCAGAGCTGCTCCCTTTCTGGATGCTGTGATTCATCTGATCCTGGACTGGGAGCAAACGAGCCACAAGAAATCTATTTTTGAAGTTATGATTCTCCCCAATAATGCTTATACTAGTTCTATCGTTTCCATAGCAACTAATGTATTTGAAATGAAAGAAAAACTAATACGATAAATGGGAAGCATAAAATATCTTGCAAGAGTGTGGGTATGTGTAGCACTAATTGTTAATGGTCTGCTTTGGAATGAGTTGCAGGTTGCCTTCTTCAGTAACGGCTTCTCCACAGAGAAGTAACGTGGTTCCATGTATCTGTGTTACTACCACTTCACACTTCACCAGTAAAAAATTATTACCTTGTTCTTGAAGCAAAATCCACCTTTATCATCTTTGAAACAAGTATCTTCTCTGACCACATTTTGAGTGGTGTTTCTGTTGAAATCATTATGTATTTGGGTTGCTAAAGAACTTTCTTTGGTACCATTATGGACCTTGCCCTTTAGCATGAAGTTTTGCCATCAATCAGTGTATATGTTGAGTGACATGGATTTAGGAGTCAGCTAATATCACTTCACACCAAGCAAGGGATTGCATACACCCAGTTACACACTGGGAAGATATTGTATGTTTGAAAAAGGTGGCAACATCATGAAATGTAAGAGATTAAATAGTTTTAAATACCTGTAGCTTCTTAACTTACCACAACTAAATTATTCTAAGGTGATTTTCTGATTTCATAGAATCATTTAGGTTGGAAAAGACCTTTAAAGATCATCTAGTCCTACCATTAACCCAGAGCTGCCAAGTCCACCACTAAGCCACGTCCATGAGCACCATGTTTACACGTCTTTTTCTATACCTCCAGGGATGGTGACTCCACCACTTCCCTGGGCAGCCTGTTCCAAGGCTTGACAGCCCTTGCAGTGAAGAAATTTTTCCTGATATCCATCCTAAACCTCCCCTGGTGCAACTTGAGGCCGTTTCCTCTTGTCCCATCACCTGTTCCTCGGGAGAAGAGACCAATCCCCCCTGGCTACACCCTCCTTTCAGGGAGTTGGAGAGAGTGAGAAGGTCTCCCCTCAGCAGCCTCTTCTCCAGGCTGAACACCCCCAGCTCCCTCAGCCTCTCCTCACAAGACCTCAATGTCTTTCTTATTGTGAGGGGCCCAAAAGTGGACAAAGGCCTGAAGGTGAGACCTCACCAGTGACTGGTACAGGGGGATGGTCACTGCCCCAGTCCTGCTGGTCACACTGTTCCTGACACAGGCCAGGATGCCGGTGGCCTTCTTGGCCACCTGGGCACACTGCTGGCTCATGTTCAGCTGCTGTCAACCACCACCCCCAGGTCCTTTTCTGCCAGGCAGCTCCAACCACTCTGCCCCCAGCCCAGGGGAAGATCCTGGCACTTGGCCTTGTTGTTATACTTCATTAAATACCTAGGACATAAAGAATGCTTTTCAGCACACGGGCTGTTCTTTAAAGTATTCCAGACTTCGATTAAGAAGCCCCAGTCAGCCAGTCAGAGAGTTGAAGAGTACAGAGAGTAATTCTGTGAAGTTCAACCAGGAGTAAGTTTGTGAGATAAGCACGTAGGAGTCAGCCTTATTACTCACAAAGATAGCAGGATTTACAGCATATACTAGATCTTATTTACTAAGAATCAGAGACAAGGAAAATATCGGAACACAGACATCTTTTGTCAGTTACTACTTTTGATTGATAAAAATTTTTAAAGTGAGTTGATGCAATATAATCTGTTTATTACAAATGATGGTGGAAGCAAGTCCAGTCATAACCATCATCCTTACTGTTAATAAGCACAACAACAATGTGGATATAAAACTATGAATGGGAAATTTTGTCAGAATATTTTTCTCAGGAGATACAAATATCACAGGTTAAGACATCTAGGACAAATGTATTTTTTTATTGAGACACACACAAAATGGAAGCTTCATCCCACTTACTCTCTGCCTGGGGCTGCCACTTCCCCCCTTTAATTAATAATTTATTTTTCAAGCAGAATTATACAACTTCTTGTAGTTTTGTCTGAGAAATAACCCTAACGCTTTACTACATTCCTTATTATGGTTGCATGTTAACTCTTAAAGCTTTATCTGTGGGAATTTACCATTTCAGAGTTATTCCAAACCACCTTTGGATTAGATGTTACTTGTTCAACAGAGAAGATAATGTGGCATTCTTTTCACGGGGGGCCTTATGCTATGCAGTTGAAACAGAATATCAGACTAACTCCCATAGCCGTAAGACTGACTTAGCAAAGACTGGTTAAATAACTGCAGGCTCAATACATAAGAGTGATAATTATTTAAAATCTTTGAAAAGATCTGTAATGCTTACCTCAATGACTCTTGTTTCAAAATTTTCGTAAGTTTCTGTTGGCAGAAAAACAGGGTATTACATTTCCTTGTATTACTTGTATATCAGCACAGTGTCCTGTAGGTGGTATAACTTAAAAAGGACACAATTTTCATGTAACCACAATTTAGAAATTCATGTCAGCAGTAAGTAGAAAGTAAGAATAATTTGAAAAAAAAAAAAAGTATCTAAAGTGAGCTTCATTAGTTGCTTCTTTTTAAAAAGACCTCAAATGTTTTTTCTACTTTACTCCATTCATTCAATCTCTTTCAGAATAAGGTTGCTGAATAAACAGCATATAGCTCTTATTTATAAAGCACAGGGGTTTTTTCATTTCTTCAGTGAAGTCAATATATGTGAAGAAAACCAGCTTAAAAATACCCTGTTAAAACAGTAACTACCTAGAAAGTGTAATACTACTCTTGTTATAATTACAACACAGCTCCCCTTAATTCTAAGAGATGACAGCTGTTAAAAAGATTCACTGGGCTCTATTAGGGACCTCAACCTCCAGCTGCAATCAATAGCTCATTTTTTTTAAGTACCATAAAGGCAGGTAAGTAAGATGGAAACAGTCTCCAAAGACCGTCCAACCTAAATAACTAGTGTAGCACAAAGGAATAAAAATAATAATTTTTTAACATTGTACAGAAAGACATACAAATTTAACTGCTTTGTTTGAACATCACATAGAAAGCAAAGCTTCCAGAAAAACAGAAACATCTTCAGAATCTGATGAATATTTTGATCACAAGCGAAGCTATACAGCCTCTCCAAATTAAATCTGAAACTTCCTTTTGGAAATCACTGCAACTCACCACTTAAAATTTAACAAAAATGCCTCAATGTATCTGATACCCTTCCTAACTCTTTCTAACTGCAGAAATACTACAGAAAATAACTATCTGCAGTGTGTTATGAAAACAGAAAGTTTGGGGGTTTCAGTGGCTGGCAGCGTAAACTGACTTCTTCCCTAAATACTGCTCTAAAAGTGTACATGAACCCTGAATTTTATATACACTGAGCAAATGCTCTAAGTGCTTACAAAATAAAAATGTAAATCACCAAATGGGTCACTTCTATCACAACCAAACTATTATCCAGTATTATTCAGAGTATTCTGAAACTTGTATTAGACAATCAACAGGGATTCAAACACAGGTATTTCTTGACACATATTTCTGTAAAATTCTAGAAAGATGAGGGAAATAAAACAAAACAATACATAGCCACTTCAAATAATCAAGAAACACATAGCCAGACTTTTTTTTTTCTCTATCAATTTCAAATTCTGCCTGAAACAATGTCTTTGCAGTCACAATTACAGCATCATTTCTTTTGTCTAGTAAGAGTTAAGGTGTTTTGCACTATAAAATGAAGATCATTTCCATGTCACATCTGTGTTTCAGTCTTTTCCTCAAACTGGTAATGAAACTTCTGAACACACAAACACATGAATATGAATTGCAAACATATTTGTTTCCTTTTACACAATTGAGGCCATAGTTATAATTGATCTATATTTCAATACAGATACAATTTCCACAAATAGTGTCCTACTATCAGCTTGGCTGTGGATTAAAACCTACTGACTTTCAAAACAATGGACAATGGAGTAAAATGCGGTGTCTTGGTATAAGAAGCAGACGAGATAACAGATCTTTCCGACATCTTGTTTTCCCAATCTATCTCATGAAAGAGTACTTCAGTGTAACACTGAAGACCAGTATTAATTAAAGCATTTAATACTTATTTCATTTTGTGTAGTCACAGTTAGATTCTGGAGAAAGGCTTGGGAGTTGAAAACAGTATAATGATGAAGAAGTGGGGACTCACTTCCTCACCAAATATTGCTTCAGCATTTACAAATAACCTCCAAGATGATTATAAACATGAGCATCTTGGCACAATTTAGAGATCTGTTAGTCTACAAGAAGCAGACTTCTAGCTCACAGCAGAGGATGTAAATGCCAACAGGCACTCTGTTCCTTCTCAGAAGCCTCTTCAGTTGCATAGAAACTCTGTAAACTTGGACAAAAAATAATTTTATTTCCAAACGAAAAATACTGTTCCTTCTCTACTCATATTAAAGGCGTAGTGGAAGAAGATCCCTCTGAAAGAATGAAGGATATAAAAATCACAGTATGTCTCCATTTATTTTTTTAACATATTGGATGAGAACATAATTATGATTCCATGTATGTAATTTCCCATTTACATTGACTTGCTGCAAAATATGTTCCAAGATCCAAGCTTGCAATGGGAGACCATATTCCTGGAGAAAGAGAGCTCCAAAAACATGTACCAGCTTAACTGCTAGAATGACTGGAGCCTGAAACAGGAGTGTTAGAACACATCAACTGTCTGTTGTACCTCATTTTACTATAAAAGCCACAGAAAGAACACAATAAACATACAAGCACCATTAAGTTCTTCCTCATTGTAGGATGATGAAATAACATAGCTGAATATGAGTAACAACTCATTTTCATAGTTAATTAGTTGGGAAGGATTAGGCTTCTAAATGTTAAACAGCTACTATAGAATTTCTAGTGGTCTGAATAACAGCATTGTAAAAAAAGTTAAGGTATAGGACCTTTAGTTTCACTATGATATTTAACTAGCCAACAAATAAAGAAAGAACTCCTAGTAATTACATTCAAACTACGTCATCTTTAACCTTACTTTATTATATGAGCTAGAAAACAAGGCTGATCTATCCCAGAGGATCCTTTAAGAAACTATAAAAAAAACCATAACAATATTTCATTCTCAAGACAATTGATGTTGAACACAGAAAAATATTTCCATACTTCAAGATTGCTATAACATAATACAGTACTCTAATACAGTATAACGTCACAGCAACGTAATAGAACAGTCTAACAGCTATACTAAACTAAGCAGTGATTTAGGAACTTTCACTTGTGTTAACACAACAACTTCTTCGATTTAGCTGTCTTGGTTCATGAATGGGCATATAAGAGAAGCATAAAATCCGTTTTCAATCACAGAAAAGGTCTGGATCTCACTTTCTCCAAGCCCATCATCGGAACAGCTAAGTAAGACTAAGATAGACAGATAGATACTCAGTTGTCTTACCTCCATTAGGACCTGGGTCAGGAGGATCTAGAAGGACACCTCCCCAACACTTTCCACTCCATCCTCCCTCTCTCTTAATTTTTATTTTCCTTTTCTTCTCCCATGTATCTCTCTGCTGAACAATTTCAGACTGAATTCTCTCTCTTTCTTCTTTTTTTCGTTGGGTAACTGTCTGGACTCTCCCACTTTGTATCACAGGAGCATTAAGACCAGGCCAGAGGAAACCAGAACGTCCTTAAAAATAACAGAAAAATTACATTTTTATGTACGACTGAAACTCTGCACACTGGAAAAATGCAATAAAACAGAACGTTCTCAGGTATTTCAAGTGTGGTTTATGATACAGAATTTGTATTTAAAACCCAAGAATAACATTAAAGAACCATATCAGGATTTCTTTTAAAAGACAAAAATAATTCAAGCGGTTCTGACATCAAGGAAATTAGAAGAAATTTGTCAATTAATTAAATCAAGAAACACTATACACAAAAATGTCAAGACGTGTCTTCAGCCCCATATTTGTGAATCTACCTTCACCAATCTCCTGGCCTCTATTGAGATTCTTCCTTAGCTTTTTCTTCCTTCTCTTTCCTCTTCCTTTCTTTACTCCCACGCCGGTCTCTGCCAAAGCTCCTTTCCACAGCTCATCAGCTGTCACTGAAATAAAAAAAGCTTTCATAAGTAATAGAAAAGTACAGCTTATATTGGAAACTCAAACTGAACAGAAAAAAAAAACCCACTCTGAAATGTTAACTCTCGGTTGATCTTCGCTGGGATTTAAACTGTGGGATTACTCCCCTGCAGTGATTTCCTATGATAGGTATGTAGTGCAGAGCTGTGCCTCTATTCCTGCCCTGCAATCAGACAGGCACACAGCCAGGTGCACGGCTTTAAAAGGATTTTCAAAAATCGGTTTAAAGGCAAACATTCCTAAACACTAACCACAAAGGTAGTAATTCCCAGGTCATTAACAGAAAACAATGTGTTAGTAATTCAGAGCAGCAATATCTGTAAGCACTTATCCAAGGATAAATATCAGTGATAATTAACTGGAATCACTCCTAAAAATAGCCAAGGGTTAGCCTGGTTTAAAGAGCCACGAAACCCAAGAAGTTAACCAAAGCCACAAATCTGCATCCGTTTTCATGTTCTGACAAAACACAAGGTCCTCCTTATTGCCTGTATAAATGCAAAGGAATGGAAGGAGGAAGGATTGTAAGACACTAAAGAGCCTCAGGATAGAGCTCAGGCTCTGGCCAGGCCCCAGCCATGGCCGTGTGGCCATGTCCAGGACATCCACTGTCTTGGGATGTTTCACCCAAGGAAGGAGAGCATGACTTAGGAAGCATGGATTTTGTAGTTAACAACAAACTACTATTTGCCCAACTGATGGGAACACAGGATACTGGAAGAGCTCGAGACCAGTCTGGAAGAGGCTTTGAGCAACCTGGTCTAGTGGGAGCTGTCCCTGCCCAGGGCAGAGGAGTGGGACTGGGTGGTCTTTAAGGTCTTTTCCAACCCAAACCATTCTATGATCCTATGATCCTCATGACTTTGAGAAAAACAAACTACACCAAAATGAAGCTGCTGATGTGAAGAAGACACCACAGCCAATATTTCATGCTAACCAAGAAGGCTAACGCCATGGAACACACAAGCTTCACTATTGTTTTGTTTGCAGATTAATGCGATTATGTGTTTCACCCAGGGGTGATGTTACTATGGCAGTTTGTATCTCTTGTCTCCTCTGATCAGAAACTGATTTTGTTTATTTAAAAGTAGACAGAAGAAAGTCAGTAAATGCTTTTAGCCAGTTTCCCCACAGAAGTTCATGCTTTTTGGATTAACATATGTGAGAGATCCTGCCCCACGGACCGACAAACGTACTGGAACTGCTACAACATGCCGAGAGAGAGGAGTTATCCAGGACACCCAGAGGTACCGCTACGTGCTCAGCCTCATTTTCTATGGAGTTAAGTTTGTGTAAGGTGTGAAGGTGGCTCTTACAAAGGTGCAACACCCGTCTTTTCAGCCAAAAGCCCTTTTCAAGTGGGGATAGATAACTGAGATTCTTTTTTTTTTTTTTTTTAAAAAATACAATCCTGAGACAAGTAATCAAAGCTCAGTACACACTGGAAAGCAAACGTACAAGGAAGGACACACAACCATACAAGCCCGGGAAGCTACAAAATAGCATTAACTCAAGATGGACTAGAGCAGCATAGCCTAGAAGGTCACTACATACTCCAAATAACATATTGTATGAAAAGTACAAGCCAAAATATATCATACAGATTTCATATGTATTACAGACACGTGGAAACTGTGTATTACAGACAAGTAGAAACGCCCATGGATTGCACGTAACAGTAACATGTATCACACTTCTTAGGGTGAAGCAAGGATTGTACTTGCTCCTGAGCAGGCTTTAGTACCTGTACAAAAGAAATTTCTATTTGAAATTATACTCTCTTTTCTAGACATTCAACTGAACTCTCATGTCCAGGGATTTATAGTTAAAAAAGATTCCCACAAACAGTAACTATAACAAATGGCTTGAAACTGGTGTCTGAACTGTCAGCCACTAAAAATTTTCCAGCTGATTACAACAAACTGATGCATAAAGCTGTGTGCTAAATGCAAACAAACAAACCAAAAACCAGTAAACCTGCACTGCTGACTCAGCATCTTCCTTTCAATAAAATCAAACTGAGACAAGTACTACAAGTAGTGGATATTGCCCTGAGACAACACTGAGTTCAAGTTCAGTATAGGAAAGGACGGGTGGTAAGTAGGCAACGTATGATGCAGCTTTGGATGTACTCAAGGAGACCATGGGCCTGCTGGAGAGGGCACAGCAGAGGGCTACAAAGATGATGAGGAGCCTGGAGCATCTCTCTTACACGGAAAGGCTGAAGGACTTGGGTCTTTTTAGTCTGGAGAAGAGAAGGCTGAGGGGGGATCTGATCAATGCTGACAAATACTTAAAGGGAG
>JAOQGH010000023.1:14887485-14914820 GCA_025769975.1 Gallinago jamesoni | reverse complement strand
CTGCCCCATCCCTGGAGGGGTTCAAGGGCAGGTTGGAGGGGGCTTGGAGCAACCTGGTGTGGTGGGAGGTGTCCCTGACCACGGCAGGGGGTGGAACAAGAGGATCTTAAAGGTCCTTTCCAACCCAAACCATTCCACGATTCTGTGATTCTATGATTATTGTGGCCTTTCAATACTTAAAGGGGGCTTATAAGAAAGATGGGGACAAATATTTTGGTAGCACCTGTAGTGACAGGACAAAAGGCAATGGTTTTAAACTAAAGGAGGCTGGACTTAGACTAGATAAAAGGAAGAAACTTTTTACAATGAGGCTGGTGAAGCACTGGCCCAGGTTGCCTAGAAATATGGCAGATGCCCCATTCCTGCAAACATTCAAGGTCAGGCTGGACGGGGCTCTGAGCAGGGGGGATGAAATTAGATGGCCTTTAAAGGCCCCTCCCAACTCAAACCATTCTATGATTCTGTGACTTCAACTTTGGTCTCACGTTTTCTACAAGAACATGTGTCTCTGGTGACTTTTTTTTTTATCCCTTCCCCCCCCCAGATTCCATTCCACCACACACCTCCCAAACACCTTTCTGTTTCCAGCCCCCTCCCCATCAGAATTTAAAAGATTCCTAGGACAGAGGTTGGCACAGAGCAGGCAACGTGAACTACTCTAACCATCTAAGATTTGGCAATGAACAATAATTTAATCACTTCGGTCAGGAAAAGGAGTGCTCAGCTGTAGTTTTAAATCTGGGCCCTACAGCATTTTACTTTCTCTCTCCACAGTCTTATAAAACGTGTTTAATAACAATATCCTTCACTACAGAGCATTTAAGAGAAGGTGCTTGGCAAAAGCGTACACAGAGCAGCTGTCTTCAGAGCAAAACTTACAATACATTTCAGTGGCTGAACATGAACCAAGCACAAAGCAAATGATTTAGATGTTAGTTTTAATTAATTGCACATATTAACATTTAATTTAAATCACAATACTTATCAGTGGCTGGAAACATTCTCACAATTACATTACATACCTAACTCCAGAACAAACGAAGTGAACCATCCAAATCAAAGATGGAGCCTGATTTTACACCCCTTCATAACCTTCATCTGAACATATATACTGCTCAAAAACTCTCAGCTCAGTCCATACCAATAGTTATTCCTCACAAGCTATGTTTCTAACACAGCATTTTCCTGTTAGTTTTAAAAGTGGAAGTCTTTAAGACTTAGCCTTTTTAGAGATACTTAGTTAACTATTAACTAGTTAAAATATTGTCTATTTAACTCTTAATAGGTTGAACCCTCTCTCCACAATTCAAAAGGTAATACTGTGCAGATGATAATACAAACAGATTTATTTATGAGAGAAAAACGGAACAATGGCATACTAATACTGGATGGATCACTTATTGCACGAAAGATTCTAAAGCAGTTCCATTAAAATCAGTGCGATCATCCCAAACGAGAACTATCTTTGCTACTTCCTTCTCTCTGAACTGCCACTGGCTGCCATCATGTCACATCACAGTTTCTTGGCTCCCTGTCTAATCCCAGTCTGTGAGCAGAAAAACACGGATCGGTAAGAAACGAGATACAGTGCTGGATTACTCTCAAGTTTCCTAAGTAACCACGCTCAAAACCGCGTTTTCCTCAACTGCAAAAAGACTCCTTACATTCTAAAAGGGGGTACATGATGCGTATCTGATACTGAGATCTGCTGAAATACAAGATAAAAAACTGCCCCTCCCCAGTGATGCCATAAAAAAAAAAAAAAAGAAAGAAAGAAAGAAAAAGAGCTGCTTTAGCAAAACACATGTGGTTCTTTGCAACTCTGCCTCAAGCCTCTTAAGATGTCATCTTCCGAGGATATGACCTGTTAGGGCCAGGGCCTTTATTCAAACCTAACAAGTAGAGAAGAATATAAAGTGTTCAGTTCAGACAGCCCACTACTGAGTGACTCAACGTTAATCTGGATAGCAGGGGGTGTCCAACTGTGGAATTGCAAGAAGCTGGACATTGAAAGGTCTGAGAAAGACAATGGCTACTGCAAGACTGAAAACGTAAACTCATTTCAACTTCTCACTGCTGGCTGGATCTCCACAACAGTGCAACCTGAAAGAACTTCATCTACTAACAAACTTTCTGGATTGTGTTTGTTTTTCCTAATACAAGACTGAAGCTCTACCTGCCTATCCACAGAAGTTAAATAATACAATAAAAAAAAACCATAAAAGTTCTCATTATGTGGATTGCAGATTTGTTGGCAGCAAAAGATGCCTATAAACTAACTATTATTCCCATAGGATAGCATGGGAAAGTTCTGGGCAACTTCCTCAAACCAAGAAACAAATCTATTGTATTATGGTAGTACGACAAAAGCTCAGGAGCTGGAAAATGTTATTTTGAAAGATGCATTCATACTGCTACACAGACACAGCCAATACCACTTACCTGCAAACCTCAAGCACACTTTCACAGTGCTCTCGGTATTAGAATTCGACATTTTCTAAAACTGGCAATTTAGCACAACGCCAGCAGGAAGCTGCAGACATGGGATTTTCAGGTTAGTCAGAATTCAAAGCCTGAATAAATCCAGTTAGAAACCCTGTCATTAACAGGCTAAAAACTTCTTAGCTTAAACAAAGAACCAAAACGGCTGTAAATTATCCTGACAAACATCTAAGAAACTGTATTGTTTTCCTAATAACAACTTAATAAATAAACAGGACCTTAACATAGCTAATAGATGCTGTTGTAAATGCTACCATCTTTGGAAGATTGCTCTGATTATTAAAGCTTTCATTTGCAGTTTGGTTGTTGTTGGTTTTGTGTTTTTTTTTTTTAATAATAAGTATTTTGAAGCTGGCCTCGGTGTCACCAGATGGATATGGAGCACAGAGATTTCACTGAGGTTTGCAAACTAAATACCACTGGCCTGGCTCAGTTCCTCAAAACAAAATGAAAACGAGAGGCCAAAGTGCCTTCAAAAATGTTGCACTGCACAGTAACAAATCAAAACCCAGTAAAATAGACCACCCCATTAACCCAATTAACTGTAAGGCATGTAACATTCACTGTCCTTTTTTTATTACTGAAAACACACATGCACACACAGGCATCTGCCTTGTAAAAGGGAAAAAAAATAAAAGCAGTTGTATATTTGGAGCTTTTTTAATCCTTAATGCTGAAACATCAAAACTCTTCATATGTTACCACTGCCAATCACAAGTAACTGTTAATTTGGAGTGTTCACACTGAAAGAAAAATTCTTCAAAAATTGCAAAAATAAACAATTATTTTTTTCACCCTGATCCTCAAATTAGGCATGGTAGAAAAAATGAACAAATTTAATCCAAATAAAACTCATACAGGACTACAAAAATTTAATATAAAATATAATTAAGGAGCAGGCTTTCAGGAACTGATGTTTCCAATAAAGAACACAGAGATTTGTACTGAGTACAACTGCTTCCAGTAAGCAAAGCCTCCAGAGACAAAACGTGTCACTCTCAGTACGATTTTATATTGTTGGTCTAAAGGATTCTCCCTTGATTGTTATAATCTAGTTCTATAACCTCTGAAAAATCATTATATTCCCTATTCTGTATTCTAACCATAGAGGAAACATCACCTAGCAACAGAGAAATTAAGTCGTTCTTTTCATTTGTTCCCAAGGGTAGCTAATAGAATTAATACTGCGAGTAGGAAAGCATAATTTTTATGTAGTTCCAGTATCAAATAAAAGTTCTTTATTCTCACATACACTCAGATACACAACAGATGTTGAGAAAATTATGCTTGCTGGTTTGTATGATTGGGGTCAGAGATAACTCCTACGGCTGGGTTATCGTCAAGGCATTTCAGTATTCATGCCACGTCCGCGTGCCTCTCTCTGCTGCCTTCAGGAATGACATCTGAATGACGTTCAACCCAATTCTGTTGGCTCTCAAATGTAAACACCCTGCATCTCACATCTTCCTCATCTACAGGTCACACAGATACATACTTCTTCCATTAAACATATAGCGCTTTTTATCAATGCTTCTCAACAACTGAAGCTTAAGCATCTGTTCGGGAAGTCTGGATTAGTGGGATTTCCCAGCCTGTGCGAGGGCAAAGAAAAGGGAACAGGGAAAATGGATCTGTCCTCCCAGACAGAACCTGGACTGAAAGAGGCACAAGCAAGGCACTACCTGTGAATACCAGGTCCGTTGAGACACACTGAAAAAGGAGGGAAGACTTTTCAGAGGAAGTTCTTTTTTAAACTTGATCTGAAAAAAACCTCAGGCCCTTCCACATCTCTAAATAAGCACGTGAAATTGTTAAGTAAACGGAAACCAAATCGCTTCCCGTGGTGGGGAGGATGGGAAGGAGAAAGGAAGGAAGGACAGAAGCAAAGCCAGGAATAACAAATATCATTTGCAATTACTTCATTGCAAGCTCGCTGAAATACGTCACTGGAGAAGAACAAAGCCCTGTACGTTTCTGTTAGAGCTGCAGGAGGCAGCTATCCAACTAAGGATCCCAGACTACCCAGGATAACTGCAATTCCTCTCATTTAATTTAATGCCTTCTATATAAATGAGGTAAACTATTTTAAATAGTTACGTTGAAGGTACACAGGACCCTATCAACAAGAGCATGTTAGTATTGTTTTTTAAGTATGACAGAAAAGAATGAGATAGAAAAGTACAGTCAACCTATCTCAGTCACAAAGGACTGTCATTAGGTTGACATTCCACCTGAAAATTTTCACCTAAAATGGTCATATGTCCATTTTTTAATGTTACCACTTCTGAAGCAACTGTACTGCTATAGGGTATGAGTGATTTATACTGTTAATATCTACCTCATATGAATTTTGAAGATTTTTTCTTCCATAAGAGAAACTGTTCTTAGAATAACTGTACTTCGAAATATAAACCCCTCAAGCCTTGCAAATCTGATGGCTACTATCTCTGCTGAATACATAAAGGAGGTACGCTGAAATTCTTCCAAGTTGTTGCATCTTATCTATTAACCAATATTTTTAGGTATCTTGCCTAAATATAGCTTCTTTAAAATTTTCTTAAGTCAAACAATTGACTTAAGTAAACAGGATGCCTTCACAACAAACATTTTTAATTCAGTCATCTAAGAAGACAGCTGCAAATTTCCTGGTAAAACAGATCTCATGTAGACTTTGTGAACACGAACACAAGAATAATTAAGGAAACACCTAACCTACAAATTGTAATCACATTGCAATCGCTTGCAGTGCTATGCTTTAAATTTAAAATAACTTCTTGCATATTCTTACCTTGTGACTGCTTCGTTGCCTAAACGTTCTAAATTAATTTTTCCTGCAGTTGGCATCCTTACAAAACTGTTACCACGCAGACCCTCTGGCTCACACAGCAGCCTTTTGCAGGTCTTTGGAGACCTCTCTACCCTCAGTAGTTTAAAATCAGTCAACGGTTCAAAATTTACTGGGTGAGACAAAACAGCCCACCAGCATGACTGCTTCACCCCCATCTCTTTAGCAAATGTAAAGAAAACAAATAACATTGTTCTCCCACTCAGATGTTGAGAAGAACAGGAAGATACCACCAGTTCTGAAAGCCTAATTTTGCAGAGCTCTTTATTCTGCCAACTTTGAGTCTCAGGCTGCTGCGGTTGCCTCCTCCAAAGATTATGTTCCTACTGTTCCCTCTCTTCTCCTGTGGGACAGGATAAAAGAATCACAGAGCAGGTGGAATGGCCCCTCAGCTCCCTCAGTTCACAGTCCCAATCAGGAATTTAAACAGCCACCACTTCTCAATTATGTTAAGCACGTGTGTAATTCCTTTCAAGACTGGAGGAAAATACTGCAGCCGGCCAGGCAAGCAGCAGGACATTATCAGCAGTTTTTGTTTAACCCATCATTGCATTTCAGTTATTTCATTTTTGAGACAGCACAGCATTAACAGTATCTCTTGCCTGTGGCTCAAATATCATTTGGAAAAAAACCACACAATTTATATTCTCAATAAAGGACTAGGAAACAGAGGGGAAGGTGTTTTTCCTTTCCACCCAATGACATATATTAGAGGGATTCACTGTGACATAAATCAAACCCTTGCTTGCTATTAAAAGATAATAAACTAACCCTGTGCATCCACTTCTGTCAATAGCTGTAGTTGCAACTGTAATCTTAGGACATACATAATTAGAGTAGATACAAAAAGCAACTATACCCAAATTTTCATAACTGTATCTCTCCAAAGCAAAGTGCTTTTTCCCCTCTTCTGTTTATTACAGATAACAACTTTAATCCAACTCGAGACTTACTTGAATTGAAGAAACTGCTCCGTCTGCATTGCTGGACCGTCACGTTCCAGGGGGCAGAGATGGAACACCGTGTCTGGAAGGCCCACGCCAGGCTAGAATATGAACAGCAACTCCCTTTCACTGGCACGGAAGCAAACCCTGAGAATAAGGACAGAAAGGTATTTATATACAGGAACATCTTCTTTAAAATAAAGCATTTCCTGCAAATATACACACGAGAAGAAAAAAAAAAACAACCAGTAATATTTACTCATAGAGTTTAGTTTCTAAAGGGAATCAGAGTTGAACCTTCCATCTTGAAGGGCAAAGCGAGTTGCAGGAGGGAGGGAGGGGAAATATTGCCATAGAAAATGACGTGAAGAGAAGAAAGCTAGAAGGGTTCTAATATACTGCCACTAGAGTGGGAATATCCAAAGGGAGGTTATAAAGAAGACAGAGCCAGGCCCTTCTCGCCAGTGCCCAGCAACAGGACAAGAGGCAATGGGCGCAAATTTAAAAACACAAAATCCCATCTAAACATAAGAAAACATTTATTTATATTTTTTTCCACTGTCAATCAAACATGGTCCTGAGTAATCTACTCTAGTTGACCCTGCTTGGAGAAGGGAAGGTTTCCACCATCCTCCATCTGAAAGATGATCTCCAGAGGCTTCCAACCTCAACTGCTCTGTGATTATGCAAATTTGTGAACCTGACTTAAACTCTGCCATCCTGAAAGGGTAAAGTACCTTCCCCATTGCCCTCCATATTTGATTATTACCAATTAAATTATTATTTGATTATTACATGTGCTCTTAGCATCTCCAACCCAGTTTACTTCAATAGAGCGTACATGGTGGTGCCTTTTCTGCCAGGTGGCTGAGCTAATGCAGAAAGGTTGCTATTCTTTTAGCTAAAAGGAGCACATAAAAACTGCTAAGGCTCAGGTGCTTACCTACAATACTGAAAGCAAAATATACTGCCATTTATTGACCAGCACAGAGAGGTGGTTCTTCAGAAGTAAGAATTCCATATTTTTTCTACTGCTGTAATAAATCACTCAACACCGCGCATATTCAACAAACAAAAAAGGGCTATACTGTCTTTAAATCAATTCATCAACATGTTATACAGAAAATTACAATTAAAAAATATGAAAAAAATCTACTTTTTCCTAAACTACATTTAAATTCAACCTTTACAACTAGATTTTAAAAGCAGAAAATAAACATGATTTCTGTCATGTTCTGTTAGCAACCAGTATGAATAACCCAGCAATCTATTTCTTGAAGTCAGGGCCATAGCTCCTTTTAGGCAAATAACAATCAGTTCATATACCTTGGGTAAAGTAGCAAGAAGTTCTAAAAAATTTCTCGCCAAGTATTCTAAAAATGTGAATTTATCACCTTTTATTCCTATGGAAAGTTAAAGTTGATAATAAAACTCCATTATGAAACTCTTGTGGAAAACCATTAATTTTAACACAATAAAAAGCAGGCTAGAAACACAAAAGCAAAAAACAGGAATAGAAGATTCTTAAATATCTGGTTTAATTCACAGAGAATCAGAACATATCACAAGTGATAACATGAGACATACACAAAAAATATTCTCGTTGCTACTTAAACACTTCTCTCACTTTGAATTGCTACTGAAGGAGCAGTCACTCCTCACACAAACTACACAGACAATGCTAATGATAAGTCTATAAGCACACACATTTCTGAGCTGTTTTATGTTTTTAATATGCATTTAATGACAAACTGTTAATCTGCAAGACTAAACAGTTCATCTGAGAATGCAATTGAAGAAGTTATTTAAAAAAAAACACAACACATCATCATGTTATTTTTTCTACAACTTTTTCTTCAACTAATTCAAAATTGCTCCATATAGCAATATTTATAATTTCCCTTGTTGTACCTTATAATTGCCTACCACTGGAAATTGCTTCAAAATAACTTGCAAAATCAAATCCTGTCTTCTTCATGCACTTAAGAAGTGTGTCATACCTCGAAGCAGCACACTTTTCCCCACTTCACATACTTCATGTTGGCCTATGAACGACCTTTTCCCATACACGAGTACATCTACTCATAACTTCCTCGAATAAGCTTCTAAAAAGTCTTCACAACTTCCACTTCTTCTTGAAGAAAATGAGGAAAAAAAATAATCTGAATGTTTATGAGCAGATGTGTTGGTTCAGGCTGGGTATTTTGTCTCCACTAAGCACTAAAAACATCTGCCTGGGAAAGAGTAAAATGTGAGTAAATATGTACAATATGGTCCTCCTTTGTGTTTTCTCAGCCTCTGACTACTTTCAGTAGAGATGTTTTCCTCAAAACCATGTGGACATCTTCCATCTGCAATACTCCTTGGTAAGGAGTTCTACACATCTACTGCTCACCACATAATGAACCAGATGCTTTTTTAAATTATTATTATTTTCAGCCTGTCAAGACACTCAAGACGTTAGCTCCATGGCCTACTTGTCAGATTGGAAGAGAAAGTCAATTCCTACCCATTCCACATACATTTTAGTAGACTTCTCTCATACTTCCCCAGGAAACCTTTTCCAGGTTGTGAAGTCCCAGCCTACTCAGCTGTTCTTGTATTTCTGGTGACCCTTCTCGACATATATATATACATATATATATATATATGAATATAAATTCATAACAGAAGTTGTCAAAGCCCAGGGTGAGATCCTGGCTTCATTGAAACCAGCGAAAAATCTCTTATTTTCTTGAAGGATTCAATCTTTTTTAAAGAGAGACAAACTTACACTTTTAAGACCGGCAGTGAGAGAACATGAGTTCTGAGGTGGCAATCAAAATTCCATGTCTAGGGAAGCCCAGAGGCTGTGTTGACCATATTCTAGACACTGAGAGATGTGACTGTTTGGGTCTCTGAAATGCAGCAGGACAAAAGAGAGAGGAGGAAGATATGGCAAAAAAAAAAACTACCCCAAACCCACACAATTTCCTGAAAACTGAAATTCTGAGTACCCACACACTTCTGTACGCATATTGCTACCAAGGGAATAGAGACTTTGAAAGGAGAGCAAAGAATAAGAATGTTTATGGAATGTAAGTAGGTTGAAATGTCACATCTCAATAAAACAGCATTTGACATGTGAGTATGTATAATAAATGCATCATATCCTCATTCCCTATAAATCCTCCAAACATCCATGATGCATCTGAAGTGTTTCTTACAATAAGCTATTCAAACCTGAATTGCTGGTAAGGCAAGATACATCATGGATGCTGGACTGATGTCTTCCCACCAGCAAAAGATATGTCAACAAAGCAGAAAAATAAAAAAAAGGCATGCTTACTGTATTTAAGTAATGCTCTGCACTAACCTAAAATTAACTCCTCAGTAAGACTTCCCTGCTGTAAACACTACAATTAAAACCTGCTGTGACTATTAAGTGTTGTCTTTTGTTGGCTAAATGCAAAATTGTATGCAGGTATAAACATACATATATTCAGCACTAAAACGTCACTTAACAAAACCACTATAGAACCATTTCATTTTTCTAACAATATGCACCAGAAGAATGAATCTCAAGAGAGGGGTCAACAGTCTTATTTCTGTAAACTCTCAATTCCCAACAGTTTTCTTTGAAACACTCACCCTAGCTCATACACAAGTCTACTACTTTACTGTACCCATTTCACCATAACTTTCCTAACCTTTATTTCAATTCCCTGCTGGTCTAACACGCCACCTTTAGGAGATTTATGTGCAGGGTGCAGTGTCTGTCACCACACAAAATGCCCACAGTCGGGCTCAACAGCCACGTATTTACTTTACTAGTGAATGCAGTCTACAGCAAACCTGAGTGCTAATTTATATTTTTTTTTTAAACAACTGGCAACAATTTAATAATCCCTTCTACTCCCATAATGGTTTTCCACAGGGATTAAGTACAGAAAACTGTTCTTACCCAGTTCCGTGCCTGAGAAACACCACGTGAAGTGTTTCAGTGTTGAGAATTTCATTGTAAAAAAAAAAAAAAACCCACCAAAAACTTTTTAAAAGAGCCATCAAGATGCTTATTGTGTGGTTATAATTAGAACTTTGGAAAAATTGCCCAAGTATAGTTCCAGACATACACATGGGAGGCTCTAGCTGAAATAATCACAAGAAAACAGAAGATGTTCTAATTAAATTCCAAACTGCAGATCTGAAGATCCATTCGCCTTCTAATGGGCAATTAAGTTTTGAGGAGGTTTTCCCTGTTTAACATTTTGCTTGCTGCTTTTTACTCAAATGAAACTGTTATGCACAGAAATAACACATTCATACGAAACAATTGCAACAGGGAAGACACTTCAGAATCATTACTATCTTCTTCATATCATCTCACAAGTGCTCAAGAAAGGCCCACACCCTAATAAAATCTTTGCACTGACACAATCTTTAAAAAAAACAAACCAACCCTGCAGCTACCTTGGAAAAATCCAGATGTGAAGAACTTAATTTCTCAAGCTAAAGACCATGCATTTAAAACGCACATTAAATTGCAGATAGAAAGGATCACTATCTACCTGGGCTAAGGATGGAACACCAAGGTAATCAAATCAGAAGAGAGTTAGAGGGTCACATCTCAAAAGACACAGACTATTTTAACTACTTAGGAGCAGTTGTGATCTTTTACTTTTCCTGGTCTACTTGCAAGAAATCTTGGGATTTTGTTAGGATATACTCTGTGACTAGACAGTGAAAATGTTTCCCTCCACCAAGGAAACACCACTGGTCTGCTTTCAAACCTCCCTGAATGCTCAGGCTTTAACTGCAATCTGGCTACAGAACTGGTATCATTTCATTAGAGAGAGCCATGAGGAAGAAAAGAGACCAGAAATTCATCAACTGCTTAGAGCTTGTTTTTTTCCCGGGAGTGGAGTTTTTAGAGAACTGCAGAAACTGAAAAAACCTTGAGAATTTTCCACAGTACGTACACACTTTACATCAGGCCCCTTGTTAGACTCCTCACTGGATGCCTGCTATGAAGACATTTACCAATCCAAAACCTACAAGCCAGAGGAAAGCAAGCAGAAGAAGAGCAGTTTTCCCTGCTCTTGCCTGTTCCTACCTAGGAGAACCCACCAAACACTACTGGGATTCACAGCTGTAAGGTCATAAGGACAACAGCACGAAAACAAGGGGGGAAATACTGCCCCAAAGGCTCTGCAACAACGTCACGGCAGCTGGGGTGAACGGGGGACAGAGCTGATGGAAAGCAGGTGGCAAAGCTGCAAATGGAGTGCACTTGGCAATATGAAAAGCCAAGGCACCCAGAGCACTGCAATAACTACACCTACACTGCCTTAAGGTTGTGTCAAACACCTTAGTGGTATTCGCGGCTTAAAACAACTGTATAATGAAAATACTTTAATCTTCTCACATGAGAAGCACGCAGGTCAAAAAAAAACAAACAAACACAAACCCCCAACCTATACCAAAATTATAATTCAAAAAACACCACGCAGAAGAAGTTTTCAGTTATACTGTATTATTTCTCATATATCAAAAGACAATTTCCCCAATTTTCTAACCACAATTTTTCAAGGGCAGATCCAAAGTCAACTCTGATGCTTAGTGGAAAAAATACACATGTTCTCCCCCCCTCATAAGTATACTTTAACCTCTACTAAGAAAAATAATACATTTGAGTTTTGAAAAGTGACTGCGGAGAATTAAATCCAGGAAGTAATGGCTACTGAAGAATTAGAAAAGTCTAGAAAACAATCTGAGACTAAAACATCAAGGATGACATAGGAGAAGAAAGGTAGAAAGAATGGGAAGAAACCAATATTTGAATTAAAAAGCAAACCACCTCACTCCGTTATCTTAAGGCATATATCACTCCCCAAGTTACTCTGATGGGTAAGGCACAGCCAGCTGCCCCACGCCCCATAACAACGAGCAAGATCTGCATGCCTAAAGCCCCTTTATATTTGAAGTACGTATTTGCCGCAAGTGACAAAAGAATTAAGGAAATATGGAAACTGCTAGGGAGTGAAAAACAGTAACCTTGTCCACTGACAACAACGCAAGCGTAAAGCTAGTTATTTCACAAGGCATTTGTCACAATTCCTGTCCTGGAGAAGAGGAACACTTGCGAGAGCAACTGGGCTCACAGTTACTAGCAAAATACAGGCTTTAAAAAAATATTTGTTTAAAAAGTCCCATTTGCATTGCTTTGATATAAAACAGAATTCATATCTAGCTCTTGCAGGACCCACAGCAACTGAGTGGAGAAACCTTAAAGGTCTCTTCCAACCAAAATGATTCTATGATTCTACGATTCTATGATAAGAGGATGTAACCTTAAGTTACATGTTACATCAGGGGAGGTTTAGATTGGATATCAGGAAAAATTTCTTCACTGAAAGCATTGGAACAGGCTGCTGAGGGAAGTGGTGGACTCACCACCCCTGGAGGTATTTAAAACATGGGTAGATGTGGTGCTGAGGGACACGGGTTAGTGGTAACTTGGCAGTGCTGGGTTAACGGTTGGACTTGATGATCTTAAAGGTCTCTTCCAACCAAAACAGTGATACGATTCTAGCAGACAAGGGAACGTACACAACTGTGGCATGTTCTGATCCATGCAGATAGATCAGCTCCCTCTTCTCTGCATTCTTTTCAAGCTGATTCACATTGTGCTACAGGAACTACTGTTAAGTTGTACACACAGAGCCAAGTCCAACAACCACCAAAAGCACTTTTTCCAAACTGGAACTAATACAATGCCAGGAAAATCAGCACAAGGGTTTATAAAACACAAATATACATATGTACAGAAACCTGCATATGGCCTCGGAAGCTCCCCATCCCCATCACTTTGCCCATGTCACCCCCGCACCAGCGGGCAGCAGGCTGGAGGCTGCTCTTACCGGGTCATGCCCCAGACCTACCTGAACATGTATCAACAGAATCACAGAATCTTCATGGCTGAAAGGGACCTTTAAGATCATTGAGTCCAACCACACACACAAAAACCCCAACCAAACAAAAACCCATACACAAAAAAGAGAAACCTACACAGACACAACCCAACAATCTCAGGCACCAGAGCATGCCTTGAAGTGCCACATTCACACGTTTCTTCAATACCTCCAGGGATGGGGACTCCACCACCTCCCTGGGCAGGCTGGTCCAGGGCCTGACCACCCTCTCAGGAAAGCCATTCTTCCTCAGATCTCATCTAAACCTCCCCTGCCACAACTTCAGACCATTTCCTCTGCTCCTGTCATCATTCCCTTGGGAGAAGAGGCCAACCCCCACCTCTCTACACCCTCTTTCCAGGGAGCTGTAGAGGGCAAGGAGGTCTCCCCTCAGCCTCCTCTTCTCCAAACTAAACATGCCCACTTCCCTCAGCCTCCCCTCGTGTGACTTGGTCTACAGACTCCTCACCACCTTGGCAGCTCTCCTCTGGACACGCTCCAGTGTTTGTATATATGTATATACATCCCCCCGCCCCCGACTGCGGAAACTGCTCCGGCCTGCCCTGCCCCAGGCGTCGGGCCCGCCAGCGATTACCGCCTCCGCTCCCCGAGGAGGCGCCCCCACCGCCCTGCGCTCCACCATCACCTCGCCACGCCGCTCGGAAGGCACCGTATGTGCAGGCCCGGCCGATGGCCGCCGCCGCCATGCTGGTCTCTTCCCCCGCTGTCGGCCACCGTACTGGGCTGCCCGGCGCGCTGCCTGATGAGAACGCGAGAGCAGCGACCGACGGGCTGGGGGGAAAACCAGGGCGGAGCGGCGAAAACCAGCGGCTGACACTCAGCTTAAGCCTCACCGGAACCATCCCACCGCCCCGGCCCCGGCCCGCCAGCGGCTGCAAGGGGAAGGGTCCAGCAGGCAGCCGCCGGGCAGCCCCGGCAGTGGCCGCCGCAGGACCCCAACGGTCGCTCAGCGGGAGCTGCCCTCGCCTCGGCTGTGGGGGCTCTGGGTGCTGTCCTCTCTGTTCTGTCCTCCCGCCCTCTCCTCCAGCGGCCTCCCTTCCCACCCGCATTTATCATCTCCTCGTTTGACTGAAGCTTTCGTTGAGCGAAGATGTGGTTAACAGACCCAGATCTTCGTCAGCTATAAGGGTCTTCTGATCTGTTGCTGCATCTTCTTTTTATGACTATCATCTGGGTGTTTGTTGGTTTGTTTGTTGTTTGGTGGTTTGTTTTTTTTTCCTCCACAAACTTTTTAGCCTTCCTGTAGTATTCTTCACCATGCTTTGTTGGCTTCTGGCCTTCCACCTCTGCTTTCTCTTTTGTTTCATGCCTCTGATTGCTGGTGCTATTCGTGTTGTTGCCGCAAACTGGCAGGTAAAACTTCCTAAAACTCAATTTAAAGTTCAGAAAGCAGGCATTCTTTATTCCGGTGCTGGGTGCACAGGGGATAACTCCTCCTGTTACGCAAAAAATTAAATTTATACACAACAGGTATACATATTCAATGTAATTCCAAGAAAACATTAGCATATTCATTACATTTCTGAGAATTCATTTACATATTATAGTAAGCTTTTGGGCATGCGTAGTCGTGCCTTCTGGTGGTCCTCATTTTGAGTGAGGGTCGTTTCTTCCTCCATCTTCTTCACCTGTCCTTTGGCTTACTTTTCATGTTGGCAAAATGTTCTAACTGCTTAATTGCTCATTAAAACTAATGCTCTTTCTGCTGCCCCCTGTTTGTCAGACAATGCCCATATTTATTGCATCCCTGTCTTAGGTCACCATGTTCTCAGGGCCACATACATCCTCCCGTATCTGAATAAGTCCTTGAAACCATTTGGGGTGGTTGCTAAAATAGCTACGTTTCTCCTCTAAAAGAAGGTTCTCTACCGTTTAACCATTTATAAACTACCTAAGATCTGCCTTAGGTATCAGCATTCATTTCTTCTTTGCCTTTGACCCATCATTTTCTCTCATTACCAGTCTCTGAATTGGCTTTCTTTGCCTCTGCTTTTGCGTTGCTGAGTGCTTCTGGAGGAAAGCTGGAGACCTTGGTGTGAGGGAGTGGAAGTAACTTGCCATCCGCTGGTACCTCTGCGTTCCCTGGGCCAGTGCCTGCAGCTCGGGGAGTTGGGTATGGATGCAGCTGGGGGGCTCACCAGTATGGGACTGATGCCAGGCTCTGCCCAAAACCAAAGCTGAGGTGAACACCAGGATGGCAGCATTGCCTGGAGCTCACAGGGCTTTCCTAGGAGTTAGGGGCTGTTTCCTGGTGGTTCTGCTGCCCTTTCACACACCCAAGGTGCAGTGGGCTGTGCGGTGCTCCTAGTGGATGGGGGCTCAGACGAGGTGTCTCCTCACAGACAGCTGCTTCTTAGTGGCTCTGTGTTGCTGGTCAGAGTGGCAACATGTTCAAGCTTGCTGTTCCATGAATGCTGGTGGCCATTTGGTCCAACGGAGGAGGTGAGCTCCAGCAGAAGCTGTTTCCCGTGCAGATGAATTTTGCCTGTGGCTTCAGAGGCTCCCCTGTGCCTGACAATAAAGCTGTCAAACTCAGCTCTTGCTCCCCTGAACTGCAGCAGCTTAAGCAGAGAATGCGCTTTAGGAACTGCTCAAGCCCCTGAGCTGGCTCAGACAGCAGAGTTAACAGCAAGGCCTGGCAGCTCAGCACACTGCCCGTGCCTTCTACCCTTTGGTGCAGTCCTCTCGGCGTGGGGGCTATCTCCTCTCCTGCATGATGCCTATCACCGTGGCCACGAGGCATTATAATGCCAATAATGAAAAGGCAGAATGCTGGGGAGTCGAATTTTCACTTTCTCAGAACAGTTTTTGGGGCAGGGAAAATTTTGCTGGAAATGATGATAACGACAGGACCAGAGGAAATGGTCTGAAGCTGCGGCAGGGGAGGTTTAGATTAGATATTAGGAAGAATTACTTTACTGAAAGAGGGGTCAGGCCCTGGAACAGCCTGCCCAGGGAGGTGGTGGAGTCCCCATCCCTGGAGGTATTTAAGAAACGTGTAGACATGGCTCTTCGGGGCATGCTCTAGTGCCCAAGATTATTGGTTTGTGGTGGGGTGCTGTGGGTGGGGTTGTGGGTGTGGGGTTTAGTTGGTGGGTGCTTTTTTTGTGTGTGGTTTTTTTTTTGTTGTTTTTTTTTGTTTGGGTTTTTTTTGTGTTTTTTTTTTTTTAATGTGGTTGGACTCAATGATCTCAAAGGTCCCTTCCAACCACTAAGATTCTGTGATGCACAGCAGCTTTTTTCCCCTCTTATTTTTCTCCTTCCTGTGTGGCAAAGCCAGTGGAGTTGTTGGTCTGACTGCCCTCTTCCGCAATACAGGCGTTTTCATAGGCTGCATTACCATCCTTCCTGATGTGCGAGTTCCAGTACTAAAGACTACAGTAATAACAAACAGCTTGATTTGTATTAGTGAGCAAAAGCACACAAGCTGCAATGTGTTCAGTATTTCTCACGCGTTCAACATATAACACAGTGATTGCTTTGTACCTTATGGAAGAAAAAAAAAAAAGAGAAGCTGTAAAGAAGAATTTCTTGTAGAGTGCTGACAGACCAGCTGCTGGCAGAAAATTGATGCAAGACATAATCTTTTAAACAGGATTTTTATCTTATCTTCAGGCACTTTAAATATGCCCATTCTCACAGCATTAAGATACCACATATTTCAGGATGCAACCCTGACAGTGTCACTAAGGATAAAACCAATTAGTCTCATAAATTCCTGCAGATATGTTCACTGTGGTATTTATTTCCACTTCTTTCTTTTGGAAGTAATTGTGTCACATAGAGAATTAAACTCTCTTTTTTATTTATGCACTGAGTGATCCAATAAAACGTCACTTTCTGCACATCATTTTCTGGGGAAAAAGAATTTGCCTTTCTTAGGTAGAAAAAAAAGTTGCAGCCAGTGAAATGGCTGTTTAGCAACTGTGCCTTGTGACGCTGCTGCAGCTGGTCAGTGCCAGCGGGGTAGGGGTGAGCGTGCTTTGTCTTCTGCCAATGGGAATTGGTTTATGCACCAGCCAGTCTTTGTTTCCTGCACAAACTAGAAAAGGTGGAGAAAAAAGTAACAGACAGTCCTGAAAACCAGTTCCTGGAGTTCACTACTAGTCTTTCAGCTTCAACATCCAACTCAAGGAGGATGAATTTCCTCCTTTGTGAGTTATTGCAATTATTTTCCTCCCACCCCCTCAGAAAATGGACCTACATTTTTAAGAAAAGACTGTTCCAAAAGGCTAAATCATCTTGGAGCAAAACCTTTCAAGTCAGAAAAATTAACAAAGTTCTGAACTGACTCAGAACAGTGTTGGGGTTTGGGGTTTTTGCTTAGACCCTCTTAGAAAAATCTGGTGGCGTTAGCTCTGAACTGTTATTATCTTCCCTGGTTGAACCCCAAGTTCTTTCCCTAGAACTGGACGTAGCATCCTAAGTCTGCCCGTGTGCCCTGAGCTCTGCAGAGACACAAGTATCCTCTGGAAGATTTGGTGTTAGGGCTGGGACCCCAGGAAAGCACCCAGCGCTAGAGCTTGGTTGCTGTACAAGAAGCTGGTGTGGGTGATGCCATGAGAAGCGAAAGCGGTCAAACCGGAGCTGCTGGTAGCACCTGGTAAACGCCAGCGTGGCAGGAAAGGATGTCCACGTGGTGGGGAAAAGGAGGGGTGATCAGTCCAGGAGGGAGAACAACGTTGTTAAAACACCATGGTGCAGCCACCATTCTCTCTGTGGTGAGAAGCTAAGATGGACAAAGCCCTACTTCACAGGTATCCATCAGGCACGGCGCTTTCATTATCCCGCTGCCTGCACTTTGTGAGACCGTATCTGCTCTGCCCAGCACTGGAATACTTTCAGTGCAGCGATGTTATCAGCTAGCTGTTTGCCATCCCAGGGTAGAGAAAAATCCCATCATACCTGACACCCTACCAGAACTGAAAACAATTACAGTAAGCCTGGGCATGCTGTCATTTACATTTTGGAGCAAACTGTACTTTCTCCAGTGGGTTTTTTCACCAGTGATAGCTCTTTTACTTGGCAGTAAGACAGATTTGAACCAGTATGAGCCATTGATGTGGGAACAGTGCTGCCACTGGGAGGGAGTGCGGTGCAGGCTGATGACGGACCGTTCAAAGGCAAGCTGCCTGCTGCAGACAAACAGCTCAGAGAAGATGTGATTTTGATTAGGGTTTTCCTATCTTTGAATAACAGCAAAGCCTCAATCTAGGTCATTTGTTTCAGCAAGACTGATCATTTTTAACAACCAATAACACAAAACCTGGGGTTTTTTGCCTGGCACATTGACTGTAAATCTCTTGTTTAAAGTTACTTCCCAAAGCATTATGCTGCTTTGGCTCCTCCTTGGTAGGAACTTCACATGTGCCGGAAGAAACATCTCTAAAGAAGAAGAGCTTTGAGACCTAGTGAAGTCAGAAGGACTTCTCTCACTTTGAGTCACCTTCAGCAGGGAAAAGACTGGTGTCTTGAACAGTTTCTGATAAACAAGTTTCCAGAACTGGCTGTTTGGCATTGACACTGCTGTCCTGGGGAAACCTGGCCAGACCTCGCTCCCAGACCTCAATGTGAAGTGAGGCAGTTGTGGAAACCTCAGGAATATTTAGCTGTTTAGGAACTAATGCTAAGCAATGCATTTTTAAAAAGGAGTAAGAAGATCCTCCAGGTGTGGTGGAAACAGCTGAATGCCAGGGAACATGAAACCCCCCTCAGGAAGAGGAGACAGAAGTTTTTGTACCCTGCCTGGGCCACTGGATAGTGAGGAACCAGGGACCTTTCAGCCCAGATCCCCCTCTTGATCCCAGACCTTGGTGGCATATGGAAGGGGCTCCATTCCCGGCTTCTTTACTTTACAGCCCCACTCTGCAAACACAACAGCCACTTGCCAGTGTTGCCTAGGGGAGGGTTGCCAGGAGAAAGCGTAATACATTCTCCATGGAAACCTGTACTTTCATGGTTTGTATGTTTTCTTTTGTACATGTTGGGGACTGATGAGTGCCATCAAGGATCCTGTTTCAGGAAGGTGTCATTGACATGCCAGAGCAAGGCCATCAGCAGCATCCATGAGGGCGTACCTGCCAGATTGCTGCTGTCTTTTACTACTGGAGTGTTTTGGGGGGGTTCTGCCAAAACCTCATGTTTCTCCTCAGCCAGTCAGGAGTAACTGTGGCACACCATCTCCCAGGTGGTCAGTCCTTTGCTCTGTGCCAACAAAATCAGCTATTCCCTTCGGAAATGATACTCTTCTCCTCCTGCCTGCAGTTTGGATGGTGTGGAGGCTCCCATTTTGTAAAACCCCAGTGTGGCTACAAAAGCATATCTCTGGGAGCAGCAATTGGCTGCTAAGGAGAGTAGCAAAGACAGTACAGCTCTTTGCTTATCTAGAGATGCTTCTGAAACCAGACAGCATTCAGACTGCCCAGGGAAGTGGTTGAGGCACCATCCCTGGAGGTGTTTAAAAGATGGGTTGACATGGTGCTGGGGGACATGATTTAGTGTTGTCTTTTTTGTCAGAGTTAGGTTGATTGGTGGACTAGATCATCTTGAAGGTCTCTTCCTTCAGTCTAGGAAGGAATCTGAATCATCAATCTAGATGATTCTACAATTCCATGATTTTATTCTATGATTCAGTAATTTGAAATCTTCAGTGGGTGTCTAATATACCCGCTCACTGCATTGTAGTCAGAAACATTCCTGGCCTGGTCAGTATTCATTCTATGCCTCTATCCCTCTCCTCCTCTTTTTTTAGTCACAAAATCACAGAATGATACGGGTTTGGAAGGGACCTCTGGAAATCTAGTCCAAGCCCCTGCCAAAGCAGGTCCACTGAGAGCAGGTTGTCCAGGCGGGTTTTGAATGTCTCCGGAGAAGGAGACTCCACCACCTCCTTGGCCATCCTATTCCAGTGCTCTGCCACCCTCAAAGTCCATGGGTCTCACACTTGGCTGACCACTTGCTTTCTTCAACAGTGCTGGGTGCTTGACTTTTATTATTATTTGGGCATAAGCATCAGTTTTATGGAGGACACGTCACGTGAATCCCGGGTGTCCACATCACCTGGGAAAGGTGTGATGGAGTTATAGCAGTGGCAGTGATGCTCCAGCTAACAACACCAGGTGGTGTGGCACCAGGGGAAACCCTTTCTTCTTCCCAAAACAGAATTTTACCAGCATACATATCTAGAGCAATACCTGCTTGCTCTGTCCCTCGTTACTCTTCCAATTTTGATATGTAGGAGGTCAGTGCTGGCCTTGCAGCTGCTGGCTGTGCTCAGAGTCAAGCAGGGGAACATGGAGGCGTGCTGGCCATTAACAACAGTTAACATGCAATTGCATGTTCATTAGCAGTGCTGCTAATGAAGCCAAAAGAAAGGTTGTAAACAGCCTTCCAGTTCTGAAGGTGCCTGGGTATTTCTGCCATCGCTGTTACGAGTCTTTCAGTGAGGATGTTCCTTGGTATTTAATTGTTTTGAGATGGCATCTGTGAGCCCCAAAAGCCACTGCCAGGCTTTTAGCAGAGCAATGTGAAACCAGCAGGTAGCTGATTGGAAAGGTTAATGTGACTGCTGTCATTGTGTCTCTGGTGCTGCTGAGGTACAGTGTTACAAGCTACACATCAGTAACCTGCCAAAGTGAACACTGGAAATAGATTGAGGCTTTCCTGTGGCCAGCTCCTGCCTGAATTCCAGGCAGGACAGAAGATAATTGACATGGCTCTTGAAATAGATGGTTCGAAGGCTGTGCAACCAGAAAAGTAGTCAATCAGTTATACAGAGCAATAAACATATTTGTAAGGCAGGGCCCGGCAGGCCCAGAAGGCTGCTCAAAGATATACCTCTCAGCCAGGGTAGCATTCATCTGACAGTACTGCTCCATCTGTTAAAGAAACACCCGTTTCCACTGGGATCTAAGTATTATTGCCACCTGGCATCGATTGGATCACAGCTGATTTCTGTATGGCCAGAGATACAGGAGTGGTAAACAAAGCAACCATTCAACTCTTCACTTTATGTGTCCTCCTTCCCTGCAGTAGCCATGCTCCCACCTGCCTCACATGGATCATTCGCTGAGCAGAAGGCTGCTATCTCCAAAAACCAGCTGCTACCACGCAGATGCACAGTGGGCTCTGGCTCTGAACTCCAGACTAGCAGCGTGGCTGGGGGACATGGACACTTGCTCTGGCAGGGTTACTGTGGTGACAACACACTTGATCGATCCAGGGTCCTAACACAAATCCATCATTGCTGTTGTGCTGGCATGAGCAGACTCCCAGAGCAGGAGCTCGCAGAGGTTCTGTCACCCCAGGGTTCACTGCAGGTATTCAGCATGAGACTCCCCCGTGAGCTGATGGGAATTGGAGGTGCAGTGAGACATCACACAGGAAAAGCATCTGCAGTTAAGCTGGACACTCGTATCTGCAGACCTCCCCTTGCAAAGGCTGTCTTGCTAGGGCCACTGTCACAGGGTGGAAGGACATGAAACAAAGCTGCAAGTTCTTGTTTGCATGCTCAGATTCCTTGCCTCTGTCTGGCACTTGAGTATGAACAACAAAGAACAGATCAGGCAACTTCAATTCTGGTCATCCTGAAAGATATCAATTACCCCAAAGGCAGACGGAAATTCTGTACAGGACAAAGGCATTCACTACCATCACTAAATCTCCAGGGTCTAAAGTGGAATTGCTCCTTTGACTCTTTGGGGTCTTTGTTTTCTTTCTTTAGAAACACTAAAGAAGTAAGAGCAGGTGGTGCAGTGTTTGTTGTTGTCACTCCATACACATCTTTTATTGGTATGGTTTAATGACGCGTGCCAGGCCAACAGATTATTTATTTACCTGCAGTGTCTCAATTTTTGCAATGACTCCAGGACCCTCAGGACAACTTTCTGTTGCATATGCTTAGCTTGTTAAATAAGCTCCTGCAGATGATGAGGGACTGGACCATCTCTCTGATGAGGAAATGCTGAGGGACCTCCTGTTCAGCTGGAGAAGAGAAGACTGAGAGGGGACCTCATCAATGCTCAGCAATAGCTAAAGGGCGGATGTCAAGAGGATGGGGTCAGGCTCTTCTCAGTGGTGCCCAGTGATAGGACAAGGGACAAGAGGCACAAGTTGGAACACAAGAAATTTCACCTGAATGTGTGGAAAAACTTCTTTCCTGTGAGGGTGGCAGAGCCCTGGAACAGGCTGCCCAGGGAGGGTGTGGAGTCTTCTTCTCTGGAGACATTTCAAACCCACCTGCACGCGTTCCTGTCCTGCTTGCTCTAGATTCTGTGCTCTGGCAGGGGGTTGGATTGGATGATCTCTGAAGGTCCCTTCCAACCCTTATAATTTTGTGATCCTGTGTGATTCTGTGACGAAGACACCTCAGCTCCTCCCAGAAGCCACTCAGGGTCTGTAGAAATCAGTCCTAATAAGTGACATGTTGCCAGGGACTGGGACATCTCTAGGGAATGTCAAGAAGCCAAAGGACATGTTATGAATAAGAGACTAGAAGTTAGGGCTCAGAAAATGGATGCTTTCAGGCACAAAATAAATATTCAATTTGGTCAAGAGAACTTTTAAAAGATTAAAACATACTGGTATCTCCTCTTTAAAATACATTTCTAGAGAATAGTTTGATTTTCTTTCTTCCCTCCCTGACATGTCAGAGTTTGAAGAAATTTAAAATTAATGCAAGACTCAAAAAATTAAAAAACACCCCCCAAAAAACCTCCACTGTCTGCAGGTCCTATGAACTTGTGGAGGTGATCTGGGCCAGGGCAGCTGGGCTGCTTCATGCCAGGGTATGAAATACAGAGCGAACACAGGAGAACAGACATGAGTCAGGACTGTCCTCTCTGCCTCAGACATCCCAGGGTCTGGAGGGGGATCTCAGACACTTCTCCACTGGGATGGGTAACTAAGTGTGGTCAGGCTGTAAAAGAGGGTGTGAAAAGCTGCTCTGCGCAAACTCTTCTGTCCCTGCTCCTGAGACCATCCAGGGAAAGTGCTAACAGGAACAGCAGCTGTCTGTGGGCCTCTGGGACATGGCCACCCCCACCAGTCAAGCGCCACTCGCCCTCAGGGACTTAATAAAGCCTGTGTTGTATATTGTATAATGTATAATACCTTCATCAGCGACATAGTTGGTGGGATTGAGTGCACCCTCAGCAAGCTGCAGATGGCACCAAGCTGAGCGGTGAGGCTGGTACATCTGAGAGACGGGATACCACCCAGAGGGACCGGGACAAGCTCGAGAAGTGGGCTTGTGTAAACTTTATGAGGTTCAGCAAGGCCAAGTGCAGCATCCTGCACCTGGGTGAGGGCAACCCCTGGTATCAACACAGACTGAGGGGTGGAGGGATGGAGAGCAGCCCTGAGGGGAAGGGCTTGGGGGCACTGCTGAATGAAATGTGGGCTTGCAGTCCAGAGAGCCCCCCCCCAACATCCTGGGCTGCATCCCCAGCAGCGTGGCCAGCAGGGTGAGAGGGGGATTCTGCCCCCAGTGCTGCCTCCAGCTCTGGGGCCACCAACAGCAAAAGGACATGGACCTGTTGGAGCGGGGCCAGAGGAGATCACGGACATGCTGGGAAGGCTGGAGCCTCTCTGCTGGGAGGGGGGGCTGAGAGACTTGGGGGGTTCAGCCTGGAGAAGAGAAGACCCCCCTTATTGGGTTCTACAAGTGGCCTACAAGAAAGATGGGGACAAATTTTTTAGTAGCGCCTATTGTGATAAGATAAGGGGTAATGGCTTTAAACTAAAAGAGGGGAGATTTAGACTAGATACAAATCAGAAATTTTTTACAGTGAGAGTGGTGAAACCCTGGCCCAGGTCGCCCAGAGAGGTTGCAGATCCCTGGAAACCTTCAAGGGCAGGTTGAATGGGGCTCTGAGAAGCCTGATCTATTTGAAGATGTTGCTGTTCATTGCAAGGGGGGGTGGACTTAGATGGTCTTTACAGGTCCTTTACAACCTAAACTATTCTATACTTCTATGATCTTCATTGTCATAATTATTTAGTGTATTATATTATGAGAAAGATAAGAAGGTGCTTTATCAAACTTATCAAGACTTGTGGTTGACTAAGGACGTTGTGATTATTCTCGTGGAGCTACAGCTCACTCGTGAAACACTCAGGTAAAACCTGCTCCTTGACATCTCATGGGAACCCCAGTCTCCTCCGTCTGAAATTTAATGTATAATACTGACCCATGTCCTTGGTACAGCAGTGGGCAGCCATATGGTGATAGGTTCTACATGAAACTGCGTATCACCTGTTGACAGCTGAGGTGTGGGCAGCGTGCTGCTCCTGAGCCATTCGGCTTCTGCTAGGTCTCATCATTAGCTACGTTAAGGTCCCAAAAGATCTAAGTGCATATCTGAAAGGCTTCTCAGTGAGGGCTGTATATCGTTTTATCTGTCCTTGGGTATTCAAATATGTTGGGAAATCTGGACTAGCAGGCTGTATTGTCTACAAACATCAATAAAAGAAAATGAAACAAACAAAAACCAAACCAAAACAAAAAACTAGCACTGAGCTGAGAATGATGGCACATTGCCCACGGTCCATCTCTACCTTCAGTAGCAGAAGGCAGAGCAGCATTCATGCCTTCTTGGCTTTTGGCACTGGGAGAAGTGATTTGCAATGATTCCTGGGAAGGACAGTAAGAAACATTGCTTTACAAGCAATCCTTTCAGCAAACCCTTTGGATCCCTAAATCTCCACAGCCCTTCTCTGGACTTGAGAAAATATAAGAGAAACAGTCCTGAAGACACCAAGATCAGTGAAGAAGGAGGGAGAGGAGGTCCTCCAGGTGCCAGAGCAGACATTCCCCCTTCAGCCTGTGGAGAGGCAGGTTGTCCCTCTGCAGCCCATGGTGAGGGCCATGCAGGTTGTTCCCCTGCAGCCCATGGGTGATCACAGTGGAGCAAATATCCACCTGCAGCTCATGGAGGTCCATGGCAGAGCAGATATCCACCTGCAGCTCATGGAGGTCCATGGCAGAGCAGATATCCACCTGCAGGCAGACTCTTTGCTGGAGAAGGTGGATGTACCCTGAAGGATGCCATGACCCTGTGGAGAGCCCGTGCTGGAGGAGGCTTCTAGCAGGAACTGTGGCCCATGGAGAGAAGCCCACGCATGAGCAGGTTTTCTGGCAGGACCTGTGACCCCGTTGAAGACTCGTGTGGAGCAGTCTGTTTCTAAAGGATTCTGTGGAAAAGACCCATGGTGGAGCGGTCCGTGCTGGAGCAGTTTGTGAAGGGCTGTGGGAAGGGCCCACGCTGAGGAAGGCTGAGAAGGACTGCACCCCACGGATTGCGTGCTGGAGCAGCAGACTTGCTGGAGCAGGGGAAAAGTGTCAGGAGGGAGGAGTGGCAGAGGCAAAGCGTGGTGAACTGGCCACAATTCTCCATTCTCCACCCTCCTGTGCTGCTCAGGGGAAGGAGGTAGAGAAATTGGATGTGAAGTTGAGCCCAGAAAGAAGGAAAGAGCGGAGGGAAGCTGTTTGCAAGTGGAGGCAACCAGCTCTGGGTGAGAAGGCTGGTGAGATGGGCTCCCGTGGGTCACCAGTCTCTGCAATGGAATGGACTGGGGAAGATTCACAGCACAGCCAGAACACTGCAGCATTTAACACGCAGTCTGCTGATGTGTTCCTCCTCCTTTTTATTGCTCCCTACTTCTCTGTGATTTCCGGTTTTTATCTCTAACACTGGCTTACCCACACCATGAGGTGGTACTCCTGGAGGGACCCTGGGTGATGCTGTGATGTGTTTTGATGGCTGGGACCTCTAAGCAATTAGACACTGACTGGAAATCAGTGGAACAACTTCACAGCCACATCCTGTGAAGATTTGATCTAAGCAATTGCACAAAAATTGAGAACCAGTATCTTCCCATACATAATGCATGCTTTGATTTTATGCTTGCTTGGCATCCTTCTAAAGAAGCTGTTGAAATATTCCATCAACAAATGAAGATTTCAGCAGCAGCCCGAGATAGCACGCTTAAGGAGAAGAAAGCAAAGCATGCGAGACACTAGATTTTCCTGAAGTCAAGTCCTTTTCTCCTCCTCAACATTCATGTGACAGATTTCTGATCTATGAATGATCCAACCCACTGATGAGGGCTCGAAGGCCAAGGTGATGTCTGGCCTAGTTGTGGACAATGCTGTCCAGGCAGCTGAACTAACAGCAGCAGCACCTCCTGAAGTCACAGCTGGAAGCATGCACACACCATGGAGGCCAATGCTCTTTTCTTTGCAAAAAAGAGCCAAACTACAAGGCAGAAACTTTATATTTATACAGGACTTTGGGGAAAAAAAAAAAATGAAGAGGTTTTGGAAGCCCAATGAAGAGGAACTATAGTCTCCTAAGAAAGAGATTTAATTTCCATGTTGAGAAATCTCACTGGAACTCCTAGCTTCACTTAATACCATTTTTTTTTGCAGTGCCTAAAGCCAGTAATAAAATAACTACTTACAGTAGCTTTTCCTTCCCCATCCACTCCTCCCCAAGTAAAGCTATGTAATTTAAATAAGTACAGCGAGTCATTTAAAAAATAGTGCACAGAAAGTTGCTTGACCATTTGTAAGTAACTGAAAGGGATGTTTTTTTAACAGCACGTTTGGGGTGCCCTGCTCCAGAACACTACCCACAGATTGCTGTTAGCACAGAGGGCCAAATCTTTCACCGGTGGAGGTGGCCTAGTCCCATGAACCCCACAGCTTACCTTGACCAGCTGCTTCACCTCCCTCCTCCTGCTGTGGGGAAATCCTGTCTTGTTTGCCCCACAGAAGATGCTTCAGCCTCAGAGGGGAAAACTCCAAGTTAAAAATATCCAAATCAAATACAATACATGAATTTCACTGAATTTCATTGAATTTTTTTTAGAGTTGGAAGGGACCATAGAGATGATCCAGTCCAACTCCCCTGCTGAAGCAGGATTGCCTGAAACATGTTAGAGCATGTTACTCAGGACGGCATCCAGGTGGGTCTTGACAATCTCCAAAGGAGGGGACTCCACGACCTCCCTGGGCAGCCTCTTCCAGGGCTCTGGCACCCTCACTGGGAAGTAGTTTTTTCTCATATTTGA
>JAOQGH010000023.1:14864323-14881744 GCA_025769975.1 Gallinago jamesoni | reverse complement strand
TTACAGTGAGGGTGGTGAGGCACTGGAACAGGTTGCCCAGGGAAGTCATGGATGCCCCATCCCTGGAAGTGTTTAAGGCCAGACTGGATGGGTCTTTGAGCAACCTGCTCCAGTGGAGGTGTCCCTGCCCAGGGCAGGGATTTGCAACTCGATGATTGTTAAAGTCCCTTCCAACTCAAACCATTCTATGATTCTCTGATTCTATGATAAGAGTCCCTGACCAGTTTTCCTGTAAGCCCCCTTTAGCTACTGGTATCTAGCATTCAGCACACTGTACTTTAATACACATGCCAGTATGAGGTGTGCCTTCTCCTTGATGGCCTCCTTTTTGGCTTATGATTGACTGTGGCTCAGGTCACGTCAGTAGCTCTCTTGAAGCCAAGGTCAGGCTTGCTCATAACTCCAACCCAAGTACAGCCCTTCACTTCCCTGTGTTAAGCTGCATCTCCAGTTTGTCAAGAGTAAGCTCCTGGATCTGCTGCTTTGTATTTCTGCTCTTGCAGTTTGAGGAAAAGAAATTAGGCACAAATGAAAGTTATGAACCAGAAAAGTCTACATACTTCAGAGTAGGAGACAGACTGATTTATCTGAAGTCCTACCAGAAGCCAGCATCCATCAGGCTGGATGTTTAACCAGTCTTATACACCCAAAAAGTCTTCTTTGCAGTGTTTGTACCAACTATGTGGATTGAACGAACTGGAACGTATGCTGATTATCTCATCCTAACTTCAGTGTTGTTTCCTAAACAAGCTACACCTTCTGTATCGTTTCAGGATATGGCAAAATGAGCAGCGCAGAGGCAGGCTATTAGCCTTAAAGTGCTCATGTGAGACATTATGGCTGCTTCCTTCAAAGTAGCAGTGGCTACTGGTCCCACATGCTCCTCTGCTATGGTGAGACGGGTTCACTCTTATTAGATGTGCTATTTCTTCCCAATTCTTCCCATTGGCTTCCCATTTTATCTGCATCTACATTCCGGCAATTGAGACAGATCACCAGTGCTGATTTGACAGGGAAAGGTGGACATCATGCTGTCCACCAACAACTCACTCCTTTCAGGCTCAGAGAGCATGGCATAGCTGTGATGTCCTTACACATGTGGTCAGGCCATCCTGCAGCCACCCGGGGCATGGGTTGGGTGACTTAAGTTGTGAAGACAGTCTCCAGTCTCCATCTTGTACCTCCCTGTACTTGAGACAGTCTTGATTTACGGGCCCAGCTGCCTGGTGGAGAGGGGCAACATATTTTTCTGAAAACTTACCCCAGGAGTTTTCTGCTGCCCCAGAGTGACTTTCTGTCTCGTTATGGTTTGAGACAACCTGAAATGTGTAGAGATCTGAGAATACCTTGAGACGTATTTGTTTGTCTTTCCTTAGAAGAAGCCCAGTCACTTGTGAAGATAAGTTTCAGAGATGTTTTCAGCATCTATAAACAAGGCCAGATATTTTGGCTGTGGCCATGTCGTGACTGCCACGCACTACAAACGCACTCAGAAGCATGATCTGCTGAGCACGTGGTCAGGCTGGTGGTACTCGGTCTGCCTGCAATTTGTTGCCTCATTCAGAATAAAGAACCAATGCTCTGGATATGAATTGTGAATGCATTGCCGTATTTTGGGCTCAGGAAATGTATTAAACTTTTCTGATTTTCTGAATACTTCAGAAGGACCAAGTGCAAACGTTCATTTATTGAGGGAAGAAACCACCAGCTGCAGCAAGAGCTACATCTTAGCTATGGAATTACACTTATGGCCTGTCATCTGCCAATAATGCCCAGGGGGAAAAGAGCAGAATTATGCTGAAAAAGAAATTAAGCACCTGTGTGCCAGGAAATCCTGATTCAGCTTGCTCAGCAATAGTGGCCAGGTCTATTAGCTCCATCTCTTGATAAACATTCTTGTTATGAGGTGGTTCTGGTTTAGGGTTCTCTGTAGCCCATCTGTGAGTAAACTCTCTCGGTGTCGATGCTGGCAACGTTGATCTCTTCACTGGGAGCCCTGGCCCCAGAATTACAACCTGCTCAGCATCAGCGCTCTCTTCCCAAAAGCAGAGTCTATAGAGTGAGTCCAGCAGCTTCCTTCCATCCAGGCCAGAAGTGTCCCACCTTGCCTCTTATATCACCCACTCTCCGCATTAAAATGCCAGGGTCAGTTTCTGTTAAAGAGTGTAAACATGTTTTGGAAATATACAGGGCGTCATAAAATCCCACTTCGTGCTCTGCACTTTTAAGTTCAGCACTTTAAAGGAGACTCACAAGATATTGTACTGGCTAATTTACTGAGTGGGAAATGGTTGTGCATGGAGCTCAGAGCTTTCCGGAGATTCTTTCCAAAGCAGGCAAGTCTCCTCTGAGCCTCTTTGATCTTCAGTAACAAGACCTCCCGGGAGAATTAGAGCTCTTCCTGGCTACTGCCATGCTAAAGAGAACAGTATTTTTTTCTCTCTTTTTTTTCTTCTCTTACTGAAGCATTTTGCCTTCTGGGCACAGCTTCCCTCCATAACAACCTGATTTTACTCATCTTTAAAAAACAGGGAGAGATGGACTGGAGGTAAAAACTCAGCAAAAGCTGAGGCCAGCCAAACCCCTGCCAGAGCAGAACTAACCTGGAAGGAGACTGAGGATGAGAAAGTGTCCCCAATTAGCCACATGGAAGGAAGAAGAGTCACAGGTGGAGTGGCTGCGTGCCCCGCAGCGCAGTGTGAGCCAGCAGCAACCCACACAACAGGCGGCTCCCATGTCCCCAAATAGACACCCCAAGCGTGGGCACACACAGGCGGTGCCAAACAAGCTGTCAGACGTGCCCCAGCATGTCCATCTTCCATGCCCATGTCACAGTAAGTTGTGTGCTAGCAGGCTCACAAACAAAAGCGGCCTTTTCTGCCAAGCTGATGTTGATTTTACACATAAGACAAATTATTGACGGTGTTCTCTGCATGAGCAGGGGCAGCATTGAACCCATGCATGTGGTGCCAGCATGGTTGAGGACTGACCTGCTGGAGAGCAGCTCTGAGGAGAAAGACCTAGGAGTTCTGGTGGACAACAGGATGACCGTGAGCCAACAATGTGTCTTTGTGGCCAAGAAGGTCAATGGCATCGTGGGGGGCATCAGGAAGAGTGTGACCAGGAGGTGGAGGTCCCACCCAGCTGGAGCACCGGGTCCAGTTCTGGGCTCCCCAGTTCCAGAAGGACGGGGAACTGCTGGAGAGGGTACAGCAGAGGGCCACAAAGATGATGAGGTGCCTGGAGCATCTCTCCTATGAGGAAAAGCTGAAGGACTTGGGTCTGGAGAAGAGAAGACTGAGAGGGAATCTGATCAACAACTATAAATACTTAAAGGGAGGGTGTCAGGAGGACGGGGCTGGTCTTTTTTCAGTGGTGCCCAGGGACAGGACAAGAGGAAATGGACACAAACTTGAATATAAAAGTTCTACCTAAAGATGAGGATGTGAGAGTGGCAGAGCCCTGGCAGAGGCTGCCCAGGGAGGTGGTGGAGTCTCCTTCTCTGGAGACATTCAAGCCCACCTGGACATGTTCCTGTGCAACCCGCTCTGGGTGTCCCTGCTCTGGCAGGGGGTTGGACTAGATGATCTCCAGAGGTCCCTTCCAACCCCATATTATTCTGGGATTCTGTGACTCTGTGTGTCCACAGCCTGATCCCTGGCTGCTTCTGTCTACCCAGCAATACAGACTCCAGTGGCTATAAAGAAGAGGCCTTCTCTTGGCATAAATGAGCCACGCGATCTTAAGGTCCCCTTTTCCAGGATTACTCAGTCTAGTGTTTAACCTTGTCAAATCAAACACTGGACATTGTCTCTGCTTTAGAAGTATTTGGTTTGTACTGATGGAAGGCATTGCAAGATGCTCTGGGATACCGGTTAGGATCCTGCAACCTACTTCTTTCTTTGGCCTCTGCAACCACTGCAGAGAAAACCCAGTCCAAGCCTGGGAGCTGGGAAAAACTGATTGAAGTGGGGCTAGAGGAAAAAGAAGCAGCAAGAAAATTCCCAAGCAAGGAGATAAGGTACCAGGCTGCTTTGGAAAGGAACACCTTCAGGCATTACACTGTAAACCTTACAAAAGGATAAGATCTTGATAGTAGATGGGGGAATTTTTCTAATGGGATCATCAAAGCTTTGACTACAACAAGCTACCTTTCTATTGACAAACAATTTCATGGAGTGATATAATTCAAGTCAACTCAATCATCAGCCATCACCCCGAAGAGAAAGCAGGAAGGCGGCCGTGACTCTGCTCTGAATGCAGTACAGCTGCATGGGCAGCTCTGCCATCCCTTGGAGTGATGCTGGGGCAGATGGGTGTTCTTCACCTCACTTTTCTGCTTTCTTCCAGTGCAGGCAACAGCCCCTTGCAATAAGCACAGAGGAAAACCAAGAGAAGCATGGACCGCTCGCTGCACCAGCCTTGGTCCCTCCAGCCCATACAAGCCCAGGACTTGGATTTCCACGGCACTCATGAACTGACAAAAAGCAAGTAGCTCCACAAAGCAACGACAAGTTGTTCTCGTCCCTCATGGCCAATGCAGAGGTCTCATTTCCTTTGAAATTTGTCTGTGCATGGCTCACAGAAGTTTATCTTCAGGCATGCAACACACACAAATGCTAGACAGAGCAGAGAAGAGCTAGTGACCCTCTGGAGAGTCATTGCAGGTTTCTGCAGGTCAGCTGGATTCGTGCACTGGTTTTACTGTCTGTGGCCCTCTTGTTTTTATTGAAGTGAAGAGCTGCCTTTTTCAGTGCCAGTAAGTAAAATGTTCCAGCTCTGCAGAGATTTGCAGAGGAAACTTGACAGTTGTTTTTAAGAGAGGGCATATGTGGAAGCACCATAGGAAACAGCAGAGCAAGAAGTCAAGGAATGGTGGACATGCAGCAAGTCCAGAGACTGAGAGCAGCTGTGAAGCCCAGGATGGACTATAGACACTGCCTGGGAGGTGGCACTGGGAGGAGTGCTGGGTGCTGAAGCACCAGTGGTGTGACTTCTCACTCTCTTGCCAAAGCAGGCTCAGGGCTGGGTTGAGTTGTAAAAGCAACAGTCACACAGTATCATGGGAGGTATCAGAAGACAAGATGAGGACTCAGGATCTGTTGTTCCTAATGGTCTGTGTGTTCCACCCTGGACAGACAAGCCTAGATGCTTGTGAGTGTTGAAGAATGGGTGAGAAACTGAAATGTGTCCTGTTTAAAATGAGACTTGTCTTCCCCTTCTACACAGAATTTGAGTTTCACCACAGCTCCACCAGCTTTGCCTGTCAGCTCCTGGGGAGAAGTCCCTCTTCTGACAACAGGAGTTGGTCGAAGTTCCAGCTCTCACATTTGGGATGATTAGTTTGGCATCTTCCCTGGGAGGGAAGGTCTCCACAGAGGTGAGGACTGCCAGCCAGGGAGGCTGCTAGGACTCAGTCAAAGCCATGGCACACCAAACCTAGTGTTGGCATCAGTGCAGCTGATGGAGACTCCACAGGGCCATTCTAACCAGCACTTCCAGGAGACTAAGGTGACTCTACAGCTGCTGAAAACTGTCCATCAGATGTTATTTGGAGATGTTATTAATTTACATTAATAATATAAGATAGCTACTGCTCTACCCTTATTCCTAAAGACACATTGTACTGCTGCTTCTTTGTGCTCTTCTCATCTGCGTAGGGGGGGACCTGCAGCTTCCTTGGTTACCAGCTGCATTAACAGCTGAATTTGGTGGTTGTGAGCTCTTTCTGTGGAAAGAATAGCACTGGGATTGGCTAGAACTTGCTTGACTGTAGGAAGGAGGCAGAAGACCAACTGTCTGGTGCACCAGACATGGTGTGCTGCTGGTCAGTACGTTGCAGGAACTGAATGAACTGAGACAGTGATGACAAACCCAGACAGTGTTCTGCACCCTTGAGTCACTCCCATCACTACAGAGAAGGAATTAATGCACAAACCTGTTTGCTTTCAGCTGGCCACAGAACGCCTGTGGTTCAGTTTGGGTTCACATGAGTGGCAGCCTCCTTTAATCAACCTAAAGCAGAGTGGAATGAGCATCATGGCTTCAGTCCTGCTTTCCAAGACACACCTGCCTTATGGAGGGAACAGCTGGAAATGGATGGCATTGTCAGCATCATCCTTTTTCCAAAACTTGAGGGCTAAATATACTCTGCTTTTTGCTCTTAGGCAATTGGGGACAACTGAAGCATTAAGTATGTTTGCAGTCACCTTTACCCACCTGGGATCTTTCAATTTTTCTTCATTATTGAGGGCATTTTGGAAATGAGAAGAGCCCAATTTGCTTTCAAACACACTGTGCAGCAGCACTGACAGAGGTTGGTTGATGATCAGGCTTGGGACCTTCTCCCTCCCCTCCTCAGCTTGGCTGAGCTTGAGCTTCTTGAACCCCCGGAGCCCCTCACTGGGACCAGTATGGTTTAATAGTATCATCAATGGCATAAACACTGGTATTGAGTGCAACTTAGTAAGTTGCACATGACACCAAGCTGAGTGGTGCAGCTGACATGCCCGAGGGATGGGATGCTATCCAGAACAGGCTCGAGAAGTCTCTGTCAATCTCATGAGGTTCAACAAGACCAAGTGCAGCATCCTGCACCTGGGTGAGGGCAACCCCTGGTATCAACACAGACTGAGGGGTGGAGGGATGGAGAGCAGGCCTGAGGAGAAGGACTTGGGGGCACTGCTGGATGAAATGTGGGCTTGCAGTCCAGAGAGCCCCCCAACATCCTGGGCTGCATCCCCAGCAGCGTGGCCAGCAGGGTGAGAGGGGGATTCTGCCCCTCTGCTCCGCTCTGGGGAGACCCTCCACCACCACCCCCAATGTTGCCTCCAGCTCTGGGGCCACCAACAGCAGAAGGACATGGACCTGTTGGAGCAGAGCCAGAGGAGGCCATGGAGATGCTGGGAGGGCTGGAGCCCCTCTGCTGGGAGGGGGGGCTGAGAGAGTTGCGGGGGTTCAGCCTGGAGAAGAAAAGGCTTGGGGGAGACCTTTTTGGGGTCTTTCCGTACCTAAAGGAGGCTTAGAAGAAAGATGGGGACAAACTTTTTAGTAGTGCCTGTTGTGATAGGACAAGGGGTAATGGTTTTAAACTTAAAGAAGCTAGATTTAGACTAGATACAAATCAGAAGTTTTTTACAGTGAGAGTGGTGAAACGCTGGGTTGCCCAGAGAGGTTGTAGATCCCTGGAAACCTTCAAGGGCAGGCTGCTTGGGGGTCTGGGCAGCCTGATCTATTTGAAGATGTCACTGCTCATTGCAGGGGGGTTGGACTAGATGGTCTTTAAAGGTACCTTCCAACCTAATCTATGCTATTATTCTATTTCCTGGAAACATCTGTTTTCAAATAGGATGGCTAGTCATCCAGAGGTATCTATCTCTCTGCTGACTATACAGGAACCAAAGAGAAATTTCAGTGCAGCAGCCTAATTCCTAGGTGCCTGAAGTGAGCTTAGGTAGATCCAGGCTCCCAGGAATGGCCTAAGTGCTGTGTTCTGGCCTGACACCTGAGCTAGTTCTCCAGTTGAAGACTAGTCCCAGAGGCAGGCAAACATATCCATCCCCAGGGAGTGGGATAACCTGTTTGGGAAGATTCACACAAGATAGCCTGCCTGTTGTATCCTCACAATCACACACTTTCATGTATACTTATAAACACCTCCACAACTGGATTTTGTAGCCTCCAGAGTTTCTGCTTCCAAAAAATCAATGGAGTGGAATTTGCATCCTGGTTAGTGCTGAGGTAAGGTCCACGGAGATCATCAGGGCATTCTGTTTTGGGCAGGTTGGAGCTGACCACTTGCTATTGTCTCCACACTGATGGAGAATTAGAAGCAAGTGGCTCAGGGAGATTGGGGCAAAACAAATGTCGATGTCACGAAGGAGAAAAGATGGGAAAACTTTACCCATTTGCTCTGGTACCTCCCTCTGCACGAGTGCTCTGGGTCTGGTAACCATCAGCATAGCCATTTCCCACCTAGAGGAATGCTGGTGTCATTTTGTTCTTCCTGGTCAGACCAACAGCGCATTGGGAGGCAGAGCCAAGCAGCAGAAAAATGCCCTGGGAGGGAACTTGTGAAAAGTAGATTTATTCTCAGCTCCAGGCCAAAACGTGTGGCTGAGCCAGCTCCTTCATCTGTAAAGCAGGCATCTGTGCTCAGAAAGCCAGGTGCTGGGAGTGTACTGTACGTGCTCTCTGAAAAAGGACATTTAAAAATGGACAGCTGTTCTCGGAGATAAGTCCAACATATATGTGTATGTATATATATCTACCTATATATGTACATATATATATTTATGTATAAATATGTACATGTCTGTATTTGTGTATATGCATGCATACAGGCGTGTACACATACTCGCGGAAATAAATTCTCTAGAAGACCAGAATCTCAGCTTGTGGTACTCTTGTGCATATCTGGCAAAAAAAACCCACCCCACCCAGTAAATAAAACCACGGAGCAGACAGAGAGATGTCTGAGTCCTGGCCCTCACAGATCAGTGTGTTTTTCTTAGAGACATTTCAATGGCACCAGAGAAGTCAGTACAGGGGTGAAAGAATGAAACACATCGTCACAGATTCTCATTCCAGAGACCAAGTCAGGAGAATGGCGTTGGGCTGTGAGCCAGGACCCCATCACTCAGTAACACTGAACGAAGTCCCAGTCAGAGCTAACTGGAAAGGTTTAGACCAGGCAATAACCCCCAAGAACATGCCTTTCTGTCAAAGCAGAAAAACCTTGTAAAGGACTGAGTGGTTCTGACAAAAAAACCCCACCAAAATGTAGCGAGAATGTTTTTCACTTCATTGTGGAATATTTTATTTCATCTGTTACTATTTCCGCATCTTGTTTCTAATATTCTGACATTGTTGAAAAAAATGCGGTTTCAATATTCTTATGGGAAAAAGCCACGGTTGAAATGTGTATTTCTGAGACTCTCAGTTTTATAGGGAAATGGATTTTTCCCAGTGGAACAAGCCCCAGGTAGCTGGGGGATGGCCATCCTTGACATCAAACCTCATTCAAACCTCAGCTGAACATGGTCCCGAGCACCTCCAGGTGATTGGGCTTGTTCACAGCAGGGAGTTGGACCTGAGTTTTTCGGAGCCAACCTATTTTGTTCTGAATTCTGTGATGTAAGGGATGGGAAGAGCCTTGCTACAGCACAGGTGAATGAAAGCCTAAGAAAGAAAGATATTATTTTTTTCCTCTTTCTCCGTTTCACCCGCTTCTCCACAGAAAGGCATGAAGTGTAAAACATTAAATTTTGAAAAACCTAAAAATACTCCAAGGCGCTGTCTCACACGGGAAAAGGGTGGTGGGGTCATTTGGTCTGCCTTTTTTTTTGTATAAATACAAACTTTTTTTTTTTTTCTCTTTTCAATCTAACATCAAACAGCTCCGGTTTGAGGCGAGACCTGGAGGATTTGTCCTCCCTGGGCCTGGCCTACTCTTGCAGCTGCGTGACGATACCATCCGGGCGGAAAATTCCCAGCACTGGGTGGAAGGGATGAAACAGAAGGGACCTATAAAACCTGTTCCCTATAAAGCAGCAGGGACCCCCCGGCAGCAGCAGCAGCTTCCCTGCCTCCGCTTTTCCCACTTGCTTTCTGCACAGATCCAAGCAGGATTCTCTGCCTTTGTATCAGGACCGGCACGCGTTTTCCCAGTCTTTCAGGTTAGAGGCCATCTCCTTCTTACTGAATATTTATGGTGTGCCCCACATGGCTCCAGACATCCCTCTGGAGCCCAGTGCTTTTCCCCAGTCCAAAAAGCTATTTGTGGCTTTGGGTGCCCCTAATGCCATTCATTAGCTTCAGATTTAGTAACCTTAAAATGGTTTCTACTTCCTCTTTCCTCATCTTTTACCGGAAAAGCAGTTGCAGTCCAGCACTACGAAGATGATGAGGGACTGGAGACTCTCTGCTGAAGAGGAAAGGCTGAGAGACCTGGGGCTGTTCAGCTGGAGAAGAGCAGACTGAGAGGGGACCTCATGGATGCTGATCTCTAGCTAAAGGGTGGGCATTGAGAAGATGGGGCCATACTCTTCTCAGTGGTGCCCAGTGACAGGACAAGGGGCAATGGGCACAAACTGGAACACGGGAAATTCCATCTGAGCATGAAGAGGAACTTCTTTCCTGTGAGGATGTCAGAGGCCTGGAAGAGGCTGCCCAGAGAGGGTGGGGGGTCTCCTTCTCTGGAGATCTTCAAACCACCTGGACACGTTCCTGTCCAACCTGCTCTGGGTGACCCTGCTTTGGCAGGGGGGATGGACTAGATGATCTCCAGAGGTCCCTTCCAACCCCTACTGTCCTGTGATTCTGCGATTCTCAGATTCCACGACTATCAAAGCAGCCAACACGATATACATAAACACCCACGTGTGATATAAATATATTATTATATGATTGCAATTGTGCAGTCTAGTCTGTATAACGCAGGCACACGTGCATACTAGCTAACACGATGTATCCGACGTGAACGTGCAGACCTGGCTTCCTACCAGAACATTCAGCAGCCACTCAGTCAGCGGGGCACCACTGCCGTGGGACTGCCACCACCAAGCACAACGCAGCCAGGACCATTCTTCCTCCTCATGGGTGAGGCTGGGTCCACGGTTGGTGCCAAACCCACCCCATTTCACCAGTACGAAGGCTGACGGACCAGGCAGAGCTCTCAGTGTTTGTCACCCGGGCTGCTTGCCAGGAATTCACGTTAACAATACATTATAGTTTAATATTATGCAATTTAAGAAAAAAATCAAATTTCTTCCACGAGAGAGACATTAACACTGTAGAAAAAAGCAGCTCATGGCATTGCAATCAACAACTGTTGGGGGGGGGGAGAATAAAGTTCATACAGGCAACATTAAATCTGTTGCTTAATAAACCCCGAGTACTTGATTTTTGCAGCGGCAGTCCTTGTCCTTTAATGTTGTTTCCTGTTATGTATTTTATTGAGCTGGAGTTTATCCCTACGGATCTCATCTCCAGTGATTATTTCCCCTGAGACAGATTGGAAATGGCTGGATAACCTGCCTGTTTGAACTGTAATTTAAAACTTCCATTTTAATCGCACCGGTGTAAAAATCCGATGGGCAGGTGTGGATCCAAATGCTGAGGAGGCAAATGTCTGATGTCAAATCCTGCCAGGGCACCACTGAGGTTCTTGGGACACCCACTATCTCATCAGCTGCTGTCCCACCTACACAGAAGTCCTTACTGCGCCCCTCACCCCTTAAAGCTGATCAACAGCTTTCTCCTGCAGATCTCTGCATTAATCTGCTTAGTTTAATTAAACGAACCTCCAGATTCAATTAGCAGTGATAGCTAAGACTTCTGCAGATGTTAAAGCAAATGTCCTGCTGATTTTAATGCGTGCCTGTCACCAGGCTGTATCTGTTCCTTGGCTTGCTCGTTTGCCCGACCCTGATGGGCTTGTGCTCAATTAAGATGCAGCAGAGCCATCAGGAGAGGAGGCAGCCCTGGAAACAGCTGCTGTCATGGGGTATCTCATTAAAAGTCTCCCAATTCCAATGTTCTTGCCCTCCTACCTCTGTTTAAAACTATCACAGTGACTTTCCACAGGGAGAAGGGCATCTCGGTGAGATTAAGGAAAAAAAGCCTAATAATTCTTGACGTTTGCTACTCTCGAGAGCCTTTGGTTTTCCCTTTCCATTCACTTTGACCTTGCTCCAAAACTACTGCTTCAGTATCTGCCCAAACACATCACACATAAACCAGCCCCCATGCACAGCCACAGGAGCTGCTTCTTTGGAGAGCTTTGGTCCCCAAGAAAAGTGACAAGCCCGGTTCCACATTCAGCCTGTCCCATGGAGGGAGATGCTTCGATTCCTCACTTTTACACAGTGCAAGTGATTTAGGTTTGACAATTTCATAGTCTTTTTGCCTCCATGATGGCATTGTCCTTGGTTGCGAAACCTGGTTTGCCTTCACAAAAGCTGCATGAGCTGGACCCTTCTTAAGAGACGATTTTATTTCTAAATCTCATTAGAGCTTGGGGATGCAGCAGGTGGTCCCAGCCACTCCGATCTCCTCCTTATTTTAGCTTGCTCTTCCACTTCTTGTTTCCCCATGAGTCGCCTCTGCTGGGCACTTGGGATACTTGAGAAAACATAGCGATGCCTTTTGGAACCTTCCTTTCTCTAAGGCTGTTGGGTGCAGCTCCATCACAGCCATGGTCGCAGCTATTTCTCGCACAAGCCCCGCAGTGGAAGCACAAAATAATGGCTGTTTATTAGCAGTAGTTATAAGTGGTGTTTTACAGAGGATGTGTCCCACGCTGCCATGTGCAGGGACGTGAAGGGAATCTGTTCCCTGCTGTTTACAGACTGTGCAACTGAATCATCGCTGTGGGTTGTTCTAAGGGTCACCATCACAGTTGCTGTTTCAGAAAAAAAAAAAAAGTCTAGAGGAATTAAGTTTAAGGCCCCTGTCTCAGCATGTTCTCTCTTGTTTTTTTGCTTTAATTTTTTTTTTTTTTTTTTTTTCTAGCTCAGGAAGTGAGAGATGTTATTAAGTTTCCTTTGTGTGAGATTTCAGGAAGTAATCACACTGATTTGAGTCTCTCTTTCATCAGTTGCTATTGCAAACATTGGTTTTGGTTTAGTTAATTAAATGGAATTATTCTAAGATCAGCATTTACCTTAAAAGCACTAAAACCTTCTTTATGAATAAATGATAACTATAAATACTCAGAATGCCCAACATATGTCTTCCTCGGGAATGCACAGTGTTTGCCTCTGAGCATTTATGGTAAACTTTAGCTTCCAAAATGCCTCAGGAAATGCTTTTTTGCTCCACTGCAGGACTCATCCTCCCGTTCTTCTCCCATTGCTTCTATCCAGCGCTGTGCAACGATTTGATTTTTCATTTCCCTGGCAGTTAAGAAAAAGAAAAAAATTCCATTACTATTTTTGTTTTTAACTGAGGTCGCTGAAATGTAAAAATACATTTCACATTGGCCAATGAAATTTAGCTGGGACAGGACTAAAAAATAGAAGCTGACAAGAATACAAATTTGCATAAGAAGTCCAACACGGTGCATTAAAAAAGGCAAGATCAACATTTTCTGAGCTGCTGTGAGCGATCTGGTGAAATGGCATAGACTCTGTAGGATGCTATCGTGTCAGCTGAACCCCATTTGTTGCTTTCCCGTGGCTTCTGAACCAATTGCACTTTCTTCAGCTCTGGCCACAGACCCCATGCTGTGCTGAGCAGAACGCATGTCCTCCCGGTGCCTTGTCCTGAAGAGATTTATTAACTGCGTTGAGCAAAAGCCTGATAATTAAGGGTCCAATTAGGAAAGAAGACTGGTGCTGGTCTAGCTTTGCCCTCAGCAAAATCCTGCTAGCTGCAACACATTTCGAATATCCGTTTCAGTGCTAACGTTGATGAGCTTGATATTCCCCTACTGTGGGGAGTGCTCGCTCCTACTCAAACCTCACACTTGAGTTCTGCTTGCGTTGGCCCTGGGGTGTTGCTCTGTTCCTCAGACGTGTCTTGGACAATATCTCATGGGATTTTCATGGATTTCGCTACATGCAGACATGCACGGGGTGAATAAACACAGGTTCCTATTAAACTCATCTGCAACCAGGCCCCTGCAGTATGGTAGGGCTGGCAGGATCTAGTCTTTACATCCCAAAAGGGCTTTATAACATGAAGTTAATTGTATCTGATGTTTCAACTCCTCTGTTCTGTAGAGCTCATAATGAGAGTCTGGCAAACAATTTCATCTGAATAATTTGTTGCATGAATTCAACCTCTTTCCCAGCTGACAAAAGCCTTGAATAGACTGCAATTCCTTCAATATATTCAGCGCTGCCCAAATGAATGGAAATAACTTTTTCCCCAGCTTGCCCTTCTTGGCTGGGAGGTCAGTTACAAAAACAACACTGCAGTACCCAGCCACTTCAGCATCTTTTACCTTTGCTTGTGTTAGGCTTGAGGAACCCACAACAACTTATTGTCATTTAGACAATTATTCTATCATCCCCTCCCCACCCAAGAAGGGGGATCAGGAAAAACGGGGCTGATATATAAACAGATTTAATAGAGTAAGACTAAATAATTAACATTAATAACACTAAAGAACCAGTATTGATCCCAATACCAATATAAAATATATAAGGATTATACCCAGCCCATTCCCCAGCAGAAGCCATGCCCTCCCCGCAGGGACAGCCAGTGTGGGACCCTGCCAACGCTGCAGCTCCGGGAGGGAGGGAAGGGCTCAGGGCTCCGGCACCGGGGCAGGGATTTCTCGGGGTGGCAGCCATCAAGGGAGAGAGAGAACTTTGCAGTAAACTTTCTAATTTGTACTGAACGTGACATTCACAGTATGAAATAATCCTGTTGGCAGCTTGGGTCAAGTGCTCACGTCTCGCTCCTCCTCATCCCTGCACCTGGAAAGGCTTGAATACACTTGAGACCTTGAAACCCACATACCACAGCTGGCTATAAAGTAAATATTTTCATGAATTCAGGTACTAGAGTTTTCTAAAAGTGTAGTTTTCCCCAGCATTAGAAGATAAATTAGTCCTGGATGGTTTGGTAGAGCCAGTCTTAGTTGGCCACACTTATCTCAGCAGAGCTTTAGCATCTGTCAGAAGGTTTTAATGCCCCCTCCCTGCTGGCCTCTATCCTACAGACCAACCTGCAAGTAGTCGTGATTGTCAGATAACTCCATGTGACCCAGCTTGGGACATGAGTGTTCCTGTACCTGGGGCAGCCAGATACCCCCTGCCAACACCAGGGAGTGCCAGAGCATTTTGGAATTTGGGCAGAGATGTGCACAAGACTTTGTCTCCACCTCCTCCTTGGGGAATGCACTGAGGCTGGCAGCTGCCACATGGCCATCAAGACATTGCATGTCCCCAGGAGGCTGGGATGAGCCATACACACCAGGCAGCAGCTAGGGATGGGAGGCTGCTTGTCACATCTTATCAAGTGAGCTAGAGGTGTGTTCTGGAGCTGTGGAGCTCAGACCGTTCCCCACACATTCTACAGTCTGAAGTGCAGATAGCCCTGCTTTGAACACGCAGGCTGATAAGCTTCTACACACTGGTTTCACTCCCAGATAGAGAAATGCTTGTTTGAGAGGTTTCCTCAAATAAGCCAGAAGCTTTCCTACCTCATTGGCCCAGCTCTGGGGACCACAATCATAAAAATTTAAAAAAAATGTCTTCACAGACCAGCAAAACCTCTGTCCCTGAGGAAAGAGGAGTGAGCCGGCAGTGTGCCCATGTGGCCAAGAAAGCCAATGGCATCCTGGCTTGTATTAGAAATAGTGTGACCAGCAGAAGTAGGGAGGTGGTTGTCCCCCTGTGCTCAGCGCTGGTGAGGCCACACCTGGAGTGTTGTGTCCAGTTCTGGGCATCTCAATCCAAGAGAGACATCGAGGGGCTGGAGCTGGGGCAGAGGAGGCAACGGAGCTGGTGAAGGGCCTGGAGACCAAATCGTGTGAAGAGCGGTTGAAGGAGCTGGGGCTGTTTAGCTTGAGGAAGAGGAGGCTGAAGGGAGACCTCATCACTCTCTACAGCTATTTGAAAGGACACCGTAGAGAGGTTGGTGCTGGTCTCTTCTCACAGACAATTAGCGATAGAACGAGAGGGAATGGCTTCAAGCTCCAACAGGGTAGGTTTAGACTGGACATTAGGAAACAATTCTTCACAGAAGGAGTGGTCAGACACTGGAATGGGCTGCCCAGGGAGGTTGGTTGAGTCACCATCCCTGAACGTGTTGAAGAGTCGTTTAGATGTGGTGTTGGGGGATAATGGTGAAGGGGAGAACTTTGTAGAGTGAGGTTGATGGTTGGACTTGATAATCCCAGGGGGTCTTTTCCAACCTGAATGATTCTATGATTCTATGACATGGTGGGCTGTGACTACTGTCAGAAAAAAGCTGGTACAGAAGTAAGCTTACTGAAACCATCCCCCCCCCCAAAACCCCAACCACCTATGTGATTTTCCAACATAGGTGGTGAGGTGGTGGTCCATGGTTGGGTAACAGCCAGAGGTTCACACCCAGAGCAATACTGCCCTGTTTTCCCAGGCAAAGGGGGCTGGGATTTCTGTGAGAACTGCTGTCTTCTGCCTGCTTTTGAGGCAATACCAAGCACAAGGAAGAAGGAGCAATTTCAGTTTCTGGAGGGAAAGGTTCCTGGCAGGTGAGCACGTTTGAGCAGGGTTGGATGTACAAAGCTGACACAATGCCCCCAAATTCAGCTGCATCCACACTCTCCTAAAATCAGCCTAAAACCACAACCTCAAATCTCATGTCATCCAATCCGGCGTCTAAGCATTATTTTGCTCTCAGGGTAGAAAGAGACTTGGAACTTAGTCTTAAGTTGGCTGCAAGAAAAACATGCCAGAAATGCAAAGTCAGCCCTAGTTGATGGCAGACACAGGGTGTTGGGCATTTTTTAGGCTATGACAGCTAATATCTAAAATATCTTAGTAATGAGTCCTGCTGGACAGAACAGGTGGGCATTTTTCCTCCCTCAGTGTACTTGCCTAAGGTCAGCCTTGGCTTATAGGTAAGAATTTGCCCTAGGATTTTTAATTCATCTCTTCAGTCAGGGTTCTCCATCCCTGGAGGTTTTCAGAATTTGTCTAGACCTAGAGCTGGTGACAACAGGGAAACCCTGTGCTGGAAACCCTTAGGGTCCCTTCCCACCAACACTGCTGGGAGCCTGTAACTAAACAGAAAGACACCTCTCTTTCCCAGTGAAGACACAGCCATGCCCTGTAATGGCTACTTTCTGGCTATGGGTATAAGAGGACAGCCCATTCCAAAGGGTTCCCTCCCTTGTCTCCATCCTGGCTTTGCCCACGGGGAACAGAACGAACTCTTGGAGAACCAGATCATTTCAGCTGACAGCAAGGAGGGTGAGGTGACTACCTGACCAAGATGCAGGTGTACAAAATGTCCCTTAGGCAAAAAAACAAGCCACTTCTTCCAGTTTGGCCTTCTTAGGGTCAGCGGGGAGCCTGTGCAGAGGTGGGGGGGGGGGGGGCATGCCCAGTGCATCACTTCCCGAATGGTACAGCCCAGGGCCTCAGGTGGCACCTCACTGTCAGTCCTTGCCCTTCTCACAGTACCTGCTCCCACTGGAGGCAGTGCTGAGACCCTCTCTCAGACACTGATCTTGGTATGAGTAAGGCTCAGTGGTTTTATTTCCTGCTCTAACTCTGTCTTAGAACCACTGAATCATAAAATATCTTGAGTTGGATGTGACCCATAAAGGTCATAGATTCCAACTCCCTGCTCCTCACAGGACTACATCAAACTAAGCCATGTGACTAAGAGAATCATCCAGGTACTCCTTGAACTCTGACAGGCTTGGTGCCATGAGCACTTCTGTGGGGAGCCTGTTCCAGTGAGTGAGCACCCTCTCAG
>JAOQGH010000023.1:14843617-14863636 GCA_025769975.1 Gallinago jamesoni | reverse complement strand
CCTTCATGCATATCCTTCTAAGTCCTTTGTCTGACAAACCTGGCAATGAATAACGTGCTCTTAATTAGTAGGATGCATTTGAAAGCAGTTACTCTGTCTCGAGGTATTTTGCATTGTGGTCATAGTCAAATCTGATAGTCAGCCAATTGTTCACCCATCGCGTTATGGACATCTCTAGCTGTGATAGGGTATTGTGAGAGACAATATCAGAAGTTTTGCTAAAATTCAAAACCCCCACATCTGTTGGCTTCCCTTGATCAATTAGATGGGTGACCTTCTCATAAAAAGAAATTAAGTTAATTAAACAGGACTTTCCCCTAATGAACCTGTGCTGGCAATGAGCAATGACTGCATTGTCACTTGAGTGTTTTTTAATAACTTCCAGGATAACATTTTCCATAATTTTACCGGGTGCTTAAGTGAGACTAAGAGGCCTGTAATTGCCAGGGTCTTCCTTCTTGCCCTTCTTGAAAACTGGGACAACATTTGCAGCTTCCAGTTGACTGTTACATCTCTAGACTCCCAAATCATTGAAAAATGATGGAGAGGTGCCACAATGCTATCAGCCAGCTCTTTCAGTACCCAGGGATGAATCCCATTGGGCCCCATGGATTTATATGCATCTAGCTGGAGCTGAAAGTCTCAAAGTCTCAAAGAAGTTTAGAGTCAGCTGGGAGTTTATAATTTCCCTGGTCATGGTTTTCCAACACAGGGCTCCAGGGCTCCCAGGGCCTATCATTGACGTTGAAGACAGAGCAGAAGGTGGCATTAATCATATCTGCTCTGTCTGTTTCCCTATTTGTCAGGTGACTGACCTCATCAAGTAATGGACCAATGTTATCTCCGACCCTCCTTTCACTGTTAACATATTTCAAAAAGTCCTTTTTGTTGTCCTTCACAGTGATGGCCAGCTTGAACTCTAGTTGAGCCTTGGCTGCATGAATTTTCTCCCTACAGTGGTGAACAGCATCTCTGAAGTCCTGCTGTGACACCTGTCCTTGCTTCCAATGTCCCTACACTTCCTTCTCCACTTAAGTTCTGGAAGACCCCTGCTCATTTAAGCCAACCTTTTGCTCCTCTTGCTTGACTTCTGATGCTTTGGAATTTCCTGCTCCTGTGCTTTTAAGAGGTGGCCTTTAAAAAGCGATCAGAGTTCGTGGATCCCAATACCTTCAAAAGGAGATTCCTGGTGGACCTTGCTTACTAGTTCCTTCAGCAGCCTGAAAACACATCCAGGGTTATTTCAGGGTCTTATCCCAGCAGCGTAACTTAATGATCCCTCATTCTTACACAGTCAGTCACTTTTCAGTTTCTTCAGACCACTGGGGATTTGGTAGAGCTCTACCACTTTCTCTCCCAAAGCACTGTTTCTCAAAACTGAGGTGCCCCAGCATATGTGATTTGTCATTGCTCATAGGGAAGCTGTTCCAGATCTCTGATCATTCCTCACTCTTTGTTGAACTTTCTCCTATTCTGCTCTGTCCTTTCAGAGTTGTGGGACCAGAACTGCACACTGTATGGAGACTGATGGCAGTCCATGAGAAACACAGCGATATCCTCTATTTTGTGCTTATTTCTTTCCCTGTAGTTACAAATGCATTAAGCTGGCACGTTCATGCTTTGTTTCTAGCATGCCCGCCAGGTCTCTCCCATCATTTTATACACGGAGATACGATTGTTCCTTCCCTATTGTATCACTTCACATCTGCTTTCATCTGATCCTGCAGTTTTCCTTGCTCTTGTAATCAATTATTTATTTTTGAAAACAGTTTCAAAACAATGTTTTTCCCTTGCAAGATTTTTAATTAAAACTTTGGAAAGTTTTGGTTGGTTTGGGTTTGTTGTTTGGATTTTTTTTGTGTTTTGGTGGTTTGTTTTTTTTTAACTGGCCATCCGTGAAGCAACACTGGTGAACAGATGTGACTTGGGTAAACATTTGGTGAGAGAAGGTTGGTAGAAATATTTTCTGACCCCCATCAAAGCTGACAAAGGCCAGAAGAAATCAGCTGTTTAGTAGAGTTGATCTTTCGGTGGTAGAGAGAATGCTGCTAATGAAAGCAAACGCTTAATAAAGGTAGCTTCTTGTAAAAGAGCCTGCCACCATGTCTTGCTTGAACAACTGCATGCTCAGTGATGTAGCCTGTCATGTTCTGATACCTCCAAAATCACTGCATAGATGCATTATAATTAGCCTTCGTGATCCACCATTATCCAAACAGCAGTCTTTTCTTTGGTTGTTTTTTTTTTTTTTTCCTTTTTCTAGAGGCTTCCTAATTCTGTTTTACCCCATGGCCACATGATTAAGAGTGAAGTTGAGGAAATTACGCTCAGCTCCTGACAGGAAGAGAGCCCACATTCTCTCAGGGCAAACGGGGCATTAAGGCTCCTCACAGGCCTGTGGAAAATCGAATTTCCACCTGCCACAGGTGGTTTCAAAAGCAGAGATAGAAAAAGTATCAGGATGGTTTTTCATCTGCTGCCCCCAGCAGTGATAATTCAGTTTGTCACTATGGCTTGGGGAGGGGAACAAAAAAACATGAAGCCTTTCCAGCTGACTGAGCATTGCAGAAGGCATCCATTGAAGGTGTGAGAGTGCTTGAAAGCATGTGATGCTGTTTGCTGTGCATGGATGGCTATTTTATTTCTTCTCTCCGCAGTGAGTTCATTCCACCTAGTGCATGAATTTCTTAGCAACATTCATCTTGTAGCTCACCCAACTCCCTGCTAGGCACTGCTGATAATCTGGTTTCTAGAAAAAAAATATCCCCAATTATACTTTAAAACTAAGAGGGTGAGTCATCTCTTTAATGGTACTGTCTGAAACAGTAATTTCTTTAGCTCAGAGAGAAACCAGGGCTATCCATTCCCCCTTTCTTCTCCTCTGTGTTTCAAACTGCACGAAGAAACTCACTACCTGTGGCTCCCACACTGCTCCGCTCACTTCAGACCTGACCGTGCTGCAACCATTTCTCATCTCACTTCTCTAACGCTCCCTTTTTCCTCACAAAAATTCATATTAACCCAGTTGCTTTGAAAAAGAAAAATGATCTTTCTTGCAAATCTATGAGGTGCTAATTAGCAGCCACGGCTGGGTGTTTGCAGCAGACATGATTCTCCTGTCTGCAAAGCCTTATCATTGTAAGGAATAGAATAGAATAGAATAGAATAGAATAGAATAGAATAGAATAGAATAGAAATTTCAGTTGGAAGGGACCTACAACGACCAAATAGTCCAACTGCCAGACCAACTCAAGGCTGACCAAAAGTTAAAGTGTGTTATTAAGGGCCTTGTCCAAATGCAACTTAAGCATGGATGGGTTTGGGGCATTGACCATCTCTCTAGGAAGCCTGTCCAGTATTTGACCACCCTCTCTGTAAGGAAACGCTTCCTGATACCCAGTCTGAACATCCTGCAGCACAGCTTTGAACCATTCCCACGTGTCCTGTTGTTGGTTCCCTGGGAAAGGAGCTCAGCACCTTCCTCTCCATGTTGCCTCCTCAGGAAGCTGTAGGGAGCAATGAGGTCCCCCCTCAACCTGTTTTTCTCCAAACAAGACAAGCTCAGAGGCCTCACCTGCTCCTCATAGGACATGCCTGACAGTGCAGATGAGAACACAACGCTGCATTAGGAAACTGGAAGTTTGCCCTGCTGGATTCCTCATCTGCTCTCTTTATACACAAAAATGAATTCCAATGAGCCCTCCTGTTGCACTGCTGTCCCACAGCCTTTTCTTGGTGCAGCTTCATTAATGTGCAGGACAGGTACTGAGATTGCTCTGGCTAAGGAGGGGGAAACCTGCACTTAACTTCATATCTTGGGTTAACTTTGCTCTGTGTGTGTAATGACACCAGGAAACACTACAAGTGAGCAGTGTGCCCTTGTGGTGATAAAGGCCAACTACATACTGGGCTACGTTAGCCAAAATGTCAAGGAACCTGATTATTCCTCACTATTTGATACTGATGAAGCTGCACCGGGAGTATTGTGCACAATTTTGGGTTCTCCAGGATAAAAGACATCTAGCAGGGTACCACTAAGGTGATCGAGGGGGTGGAGCACATCATGGGTTTCTTTTGTCTAGGGAAGAGATGTCTTATTGCTGTCATCAGTTGTCTGCAGGAGGATGTCTCAGGGATGCACAGTGGAAGGACAGGGACAAGGGAAGTTACAACTGAAAATGAGAAAAAATTCTTCCCCATAAAAGCAGTGTGGTCATGAGATGCCCTTTCAAGAAGAGAAGGCCTGTAGAGAAGTCCTTGTGTCTATGTGTTTTAAGCCAAGAAGTTTAGCTCAAAAGCAAGGTTCTTTCCCACCGCAGAGCTTTCCTGTTCAATTACTATCTGTCATAAAGAAGGCTGCAAACACCATTTCATTGTCATAAAGACCCATCAGTGTCTTCCGTCTTGGTGGAAAGATTGGCAGGGCCTTCTCCCTGGCACTGGAGCTGGAAGCAGCTCAGGTATAGGTAGGGAGGTGCAGCAGTCCTTACCAACAGGAGCAGTGGAGGAGAAGGAGGAAAACATATTGGCTTTCTATTTATGAATTTCTTGCCTGAGTCCTTCAGTCCCCAGGATACAATGAATTCTGTCCCAACCCCCTGAATATACTTTTTTTTGTCATGACAGCTACAACCTTTCTGAACATGTTATACTTGGGCAACATCCTACTACAGAATTATCTAGAATGGCCCCAGTCCCCTTGAGGCAAGGCCCATCTCTCTGCTGTGTCTAGATCACACCAATCATCCCCCAACTATACATCTTCCAAAAAATTGTAAGGAATGTATATTCAGGGGTAGAAGCAACATCTGTGTTGGGATGCAGGGACTTTTCTCCAGGCTTTCTAAATGGGCAGGGATTGCTGAAAGCCCATTAGATACAGTCATGTGCCTGCCTGATCCAGGAATGAAGGTAGAGAAGTCCAGTTTATTGGGGCTTGCGATCCAAAGTTCATCTCTGCCTCCTTGCTCGTGGCTGGGCAGAAGGGGAACAGTGTTCCCTGGGCAAGACTCAACATTAAGATTGAAGAACTGTTGCTGTGTGGAGAGAGGTTTTCTGTAGCAGAGCTTTGCTACGACTGATGCTAACGTATTAAAACCGATCAGCACGCACAGCAGAACAGATGTGGAAGTTCGGAGCAAAACTCTGGTGTGAAAAATGCAATCAAAAAAACTCCGTAATTTTTAAATGCTGCTCTTTGATTCCAACCCCTCCAAGTGTTAGCTCTACGCTTTTGACTGAGATCCCAAACACCCCCTAGGAGGAGCGCAAACAACCAACCTTTGAGTTAAATCCCTTCTGCCGGGCAGCACTGCCAACAGCAGCGAGCACGGTCCTGCCCTCGGCGGCGGCACCGGGGGGCTCTGGGTGGAGAGCAGGGGCAGGAGGGACACAGGGGTGAGAAGGTACCACATGCCTCATGCTGCTGGGTTTATGGAGGGGCAGTGGCTTTTTTTTCCCTTCCTCCTGCCTGAGGGAGGCCCAGGATGGCTCCCCTTCCCGAGGCTGACAATATTAAATGCAACTCTTTCCCTTGGGACTTCACAAATTAATTTCTGTAAAAAAATGAAGCGAAAGAAAAACATTTCTCTATGCAACACCAAACACGGTGACGTTGCAGGGCAAAGCTGGAGCCCTCCCTGCTGTGAGCTGGTGGGGGTGGTCCTGCCAGAGCCCTCACTGCAACATCCCCAGGATCACAAATCCCATTCTGCGAGCAAAGCCAAGGATGCTGAATGGGATACAGGATGCAGAACAAGCTCCATCTCCACCTTCGAACAGAGGAGTTTCCTCCAGAATCGTTCATTAACACTTGAGAAATCTCTGCTCTCATCAAAAGCTTTTATTAATACCACCAAATTATTTTACTACGATTGCAAAAGCCGCAGCCAGCACTTGGAGGCTTTGTGCTCAGCCGCGTCAGCTGGGAGAGGCATCCATACTTGGCAACCAAAGCATATGCTTTTTGTTGTTGTTGTTGTTATTAGGTAGGTTTTTCAACTCTGCTTTATAATATTTTCCTCCTCAAGGTTCTGGAAGCTACTGCCCAGCAGGAGGGGGCTGTGACAACGTCCCCAGACACAGCCTGGCAGGCAAGAATTGGTGTGGGAGTGGGTTCAGGACAAGGCACAAAGACCACGCTGAAAGGATTACAACCTGACAATGTGACAAGTACAACCCGCTGCTGCTTAGTGGTGTTATCAACACCCATAACAATTTCAGATGACCAGGAGACTACCTGGGATTGCATATAATTAGGTACATGTGTGTGTAATCAATGTATAATAGAGCACATAATAAAAGCAATGGGCCATTTAGTTAACTTACACAGCAAGTACACCCCATTCAAAGAAGTGCATTTTAAATGCATTTAAGAAGTGCTGGACAGACAATTTCCACCACGCTGGAAATGCTAATGCTTCAACACTTAATTTAATTATGAAGTGGAAAGAAAAGGCAACATTTCAGCATTGCTTCTGGAAGATGAATTCCCCCTCCCACCCAAATTCTGCCTTGAAGGCGTGGATGTGCAAGAGTCACGTCGTAGTTTTATCGCCTAAACAAGGTAATGGAGTGTGGGTTATGGAATACATTAGTCTCAATGAAGAATATAATATATTGCTGCAGCCATATCAAACCCATATTAATCAAAGGATCACATAAAACTTTATTTATATGAAAGGAGAAAGGTGGAGGAACTGGGGGAGTGGGAACTGCTCCTTGCTTAAAATCTCCTTTGCATAGAAATGTTCTGTTTTCTCTGGTTACAGCCTTACTCTGGGCGTTTTTGATCCACAAGCATTTTCAGAAGGGAAAAAAACCAAAACAAACCCAAACGTTTGTCCTAATTCCTAGGTCCCTCTGCTGGTCTGCTAGAGAGGGACACCGGAGCGGGAAGGGGATGCTGGTTAAGAGGGACGTTTCCACCTTTGGCTGTGGCCAGGAGCAGTGGTGGAGCACAGGCTGTGCTGGGGAGCCTGGCCCAGGGCAGATTGTGTGATGGGCTCCAAGCCCCACTTCTTTGAAGACTGCTGAAAAGCTGGAGAAAATCCAGAAAGGACAACAAGACTTGGCCAGTGGCTGGAGACAGTACTTCAGGAGGAAAGAGAGCTTGTTCTGCTCCAATTATTGAGGAGCGTGAGGTGACTGGATTTAGTGTGTGCAGCCTCCAGGGGATACAAATGTTGAAAGGGGATTATTTATTTTTTTTAACAGAATGGGGGAAGAAAAGGCTAACGTTTCTGTCAGTGTCTTGGGATTTGGGCCTCAGGGTTTGCTTTACCCAATAACAGATTATTGAGACCAATGCAAAGTGAATGCTGTGGGGACAGCAGGTCCCACCATGTGGTGCCCCCTGCCCCAGCTGGTGGAGGAGAAGCAGAACCAAAGAGCTGGGATGTGGGGGAGAGACCCTGTAAGGGGCAAGTTACGGGTGGGAGGAATTATAGAATCATAGAATGATGTGGAGTGGGAAGGGACCTCTGGAGATCATCTAGTCCAACCTCCCCACCAAAGAAGTCAAAGAGGTCAAAGAGGAAGATGGGTGAAAGGACCCAATGTCACTGTGCCTCACCGTGGCAGTGTCTGCCTCTCTGCCTCCACACACAGGACGCCCAGGGGCAGTGGTGAGCGATGACAAGACCAAGAGATGGATGCCACGACTCTGAGCAGAAGCGCAGCTGTTTTTGCAGGCCTCAAAGAGGTGGCTGCAATGTGAGCCCCAGAAAAGCAGAGCATTGACATCTGGGGCTGCCATCTCATGCTCCTAGATATAAATTCACTTAGAAGAATCCCTTCTTCAGCTGTAGCTGGTGGACTCTTGTGCCTGCTCTGGCTGGGGTGATGGAGTTCACAGGCTGGGAGTCAGCCTCTTACCACAGATACACGCAAATATTTTGTCACCTGGAACAGCAGCACCATAAACCATCATGAATAGGCTATCATTTTTCTTCTCCTACTCTTTGAACTTAGCACAGAGCTCTGTATCAGTTTGCTTGTGTTGACAAATCCTGAACTGCCGTGGGGTACGTGGAGTGGGAACGGGGGCTGAGAAAACTCCCATCTATGTTCCCATGAGAATGCATCCCAGTTCATGTCCCTCTTTCCTGGCACTGCTCAAGGAGGGTGCCAGACCTGCTCTACTGAGTTAGAGAGTTGAGGGACAACCCCTTGGTACTGCATGAAGCAAGCAAACCTGGCTTTGGCCAAAGAGGAGCAGGACCTGCCTGTGAATGACTTAAAGGTGGCTCTTTGATTTTTTAATGCCTTTTCTAAGTCTCTGTGCACCACTCCGTCTTCCCCATCGCACCTCAGCCTTCTAAACCTAAGTAGGTTTAAATGACAGCCTCAGGCCACTGCTTGTGTTTTAAACCCGTTATGTAATGCTTAGATACCATGACTACAAGTGCGTTTTAGATTTGGATAAATACACCAGAATCACGTTCTTCTGCTATGCAAGGTGTCCTTGAAAAGCTTGTGTTCTTTAGCCTTTCTCTCTGAATAAGACTGCCACCTCTTCCCCTTTTGCACCAGAGCAGTGTTTTGCAGCCTATAAGCACAAAGCAGCTCTAACGGATTGCAAAAAAGAGCAAGCCCATTGCCAGGGAGCATAAAGGAGCATTGGAAAATGTCAAAAGATCCACAAATTGAGAAAACTAGATGCCAGGTTAGTTTGCAGCTATGAATATGCAAGGAGGGAGAGTCTATTGTAGTCTTTGCAATGGCGTTCAGTATCTTAAGTTAAATGCCCATCAATTAACAGGAGGAAGAGAGGTCTAAGAACAGTTCCCTGAAGCGACTATAAATGTACTTGGCCATAATTACGAAGCCCTTTCTGCTGTGATAGTGGCTTAAAATGGCCTTAGTCTACCTGAGAATCAGGTGAATGGATTTTGGCTTTAGCCCACCTATCAGTTTTCAAGGAGCTGGTACGTTATCATATTTATTTGGGTTATCCAGAGGTGGATGAGGACCCCACTGTGGTTTGTGCTGTGTGAGGACAGAAGCACCCCAGGGCAAAAGACCACTCCAGACACAAAGAGCCCCGCATCCCAAGGTACTGTTTATCTTCCCTTGAAATACAGCTGGAGTGGACAAGGAAGGTAGCCAGGCATTACTGGGTTTATTAAGAATGCAGGGAGAATATCCATAGCCAATGGACACACTGTTGTGTAACCATGATCCAGATGACATCTTGTGGCTGAGCTTTTGTCAATGCACTGCTTTGATTTAATAGGGCACAATCTGTTTAGCTGGAGCATTTGGCTTCTAGGTATACGAGCCTGGGAAATATCTGAATGTTAACCTCCACATTTCTGTCTGCTTTCTGAACTTGTCTGAATGCTCAAATACATGCTTGAAGATGCCTGTTCTTATTCCAGATGGCATCTCATTGGAAACAGTCGTGCCCAATGTGTGCAGATAGGCTGTGATGCGCGGAAATGTTTACCAGGCAACCATAGGTCATTCGGCTCCTCCGGCTGCTGCCCGGGGTCCAGCATTGCTCCTCCTAACCAAAGGGAGACACTCAGCTTCTCAGCTCAGCTCCTGTGAGGCTGTGGACAGCCACAGAAACATTCAGTGATGCACATTGCTGGTGGTGGCCTTCGGGCACATCTGGATCACAGGGGACTACGTGTAGTAGTGATGGGAAGGTATTTGCTCCGTGGGCAACACATCCAAAATCTGTCTCAATAGACTTTCTGTTACCAGGGTGCATTTGATATGTGATAGGAACAAGTCGTACTGAGGCAGCTGAGCACACAAAAGCCCACCTCGTGCTGGAGGTGCAAGGTCTCTACCCCACACGTGTGACCACGAGGCTAACAGACTGGAGCTTCCCGGCTTGACGTAGACTGGAAAGTTCCACATTACTAAAGTTTAGGGCTGCTCCTGGGTGACCGGAAGATGTAGGAAACAGATTTAATTGACCTTCCATAGGGTATGCATTCCCAGTGGCTCCAGGAGCATTTGAGCAATATCTGCTCCGAAAGCCCCTGAGCTCTGGGCACAGCCAACCCCACGCATGGACGAGTTGCCACCTCTGCATTGTAATTACTCCTGTGCCAACAGTAATGGATCAGGCTGTTTAAGAAGGCAGCTAGGGATTCCCCTGGATTTCAGCACGCTTTGAAATTTTCAGGTAACTCAGGTTTACACATTTTTTTCCATTCTTAGGGGCAATTATAGGAAAAGTGTAACGAGAGTGATTTGCCCCAGGTATCTAAACTCTACTGTTTTTATAATACCAGGTATTTCCATGTCTTACCCGGGGTCAGATTTGTTCAGGTCATTATGGCCTGACCTTGGCACATTCCAAGATTTTTTCCCCTATTCTTATTATTTCCTTCTCTGCTGTTTAAAGAAATTCTCCATCCACTTTAACAAACCACTCAGTTAGAAAAGCTAGACATATTTTAAGAGCTATGTGGCCAGAAGGGTTTTTCCAAAGTGCTCAGGTATCTGCTAGAAGTGTTCCAGCAATAGAGCTGTCAACATGGAAAAATGCTAACAGCAAAACGCTAAGATGAAAATTTAAGATATATAGCAGGGAAGATATTAATTTTCTGATTCACTGACAGAGGTCCTTGCTCAGTCTCTCTCTCACGGAAATGTTATTGAGTGAGAAACGTTACCAGCTGAGACAAAAACACCTGGGATTTGCTCCGTTTCTCTCTTTGCTGTGGAAAATAGTGGGAAAATAACTTAATGGGCCCTGACTGCTGCAGCAGGATCTGACCACCTCCCGCATGAGGCTCCCACTGTGGAGACCACCAGCCTGGGACCGGGCAGGAGTGTGGGATGAGAGTGGGGGGCTCCGCCAGGTCCCCAGATCAGCTCCTGGTTCCCAGGCGGTGGGGAGCTGCGTGCCTTTGCAATCAGGGGATACATCTGCTGCAATCGCTAGGTGTGCCCGGTACCCAGCACGTGCAGCGACAGACTGCCCTCCCAGCTCATCTCACCTTGGGTCTTGTTTGCTCCCCACCCCTGCCCTGGCTCCCTGAAACATTTTCACTCTCTGCAGGCTCACCATCTGTTGGAGTTATTCTTCTGTGCGTGGGGATGAAGATGATGATTTTTCAGTTCTCCCCATGGACTGTCTCCAGGAAGGGCAGGGAGCTGAAACTATAATTCAACCTAATTTCATCTCTGAGTTGGAAACTCAGGCAGCCTTTATTGCTATTTGTTCTTTATGATTTAAGCCTGGATCTTGTACTGGTAAATACAGGTCACGGTTCCTTTCCTTTTGGCCTAGGAAGTATCCTACCAGTAACAAGCTAATGCTATCACCTGGATTTTGAGATCATTAATATTATTATTAGTTATACATCTATCTATAATTATCATAATAATTCTTAATTTATGCTCTTGCAGCATTGAAGGTCAAGCAAAACCTAGCAGCACAAAACAAACAGTTGCTCCTCTGAGACCCCAACTGTGCAATTGAACTCTGATTTACTGTCAACATCCAGCCTGAAATTTTCCCCCAGGCGAGCGCTTGGCTGTGCACCTAGGAGTTAGATGGAAGCCTACTCAGTGCAGCTTTGCAAACACTGATTCTGTAACACAAACTGGGTGAGCTGTTCTGAAATCAGGGTGTCAGTGTGGGAGAGGTTTGCCAGCCCACCAGAGCTAGAAGAATCTGGAATGGTCCAGGCAAGGAGTAGGCAAGGATTGTAACTCATCCCTTGCTCTAAGCCACTGGCTTTGGTCTTGCTTTCCTTGGGGCTGACTGAGCCCACGCAAATTTGTCTTGTGAATCACACCTGCATTTTTTTTTATTAATTTCCAAATTGCATATATGACAGAGTGAAAAACTCATATGCAGCCGTATGAGCCAAGAAGCCCCCTGGGTTTGCCAAACAAAAATCAATTTTCTACACACAGAAAATGCACAAGGAAGAGTGATGGTCTCAGACCTGCACACACTGAGGATGCATGAGTTGTCCGGGACTCAGCAGGCAGGCACAGGGCCTTGGGTGGCAGAAGGGAGTGGGATGGTGAGCAGTGAAGAGGTATTGCACCTCCCAAGAAACCCTCAGGTCCCTGCTCAGAACTCCAAGGTCCATGGAACGTGTTCCACAGCTCTCTCTCCCTGTGAAGTCACATGTGCAACCCCAGGGTCACAAAAGGTCTGGGGCCCAAAAGTTTGTTTGCATAATGTTCTCTCAGTGCAGGATCTTGCTTTCTCCTTACTGCTCTCATTTTCTAGTGCCCTGTATGAGATTTACGGCCCCCAAACAGATGAGATTCAGCTCTGTGCCATCCCTCCTCTTGGAACTCAGAACAGCTGTTGGGGCTTGCAGCAACACGAGCCACATCACAGCTGTCTGTAGCCTCTGCAGCCCATGTACAGTCTTGGTGGCACATGGACACATGGCCAGCTCAGCCTTGTCCTTCCAGGTCCCAGCAATATCACGCACAGTGGTAGCCTCTACTCATCCTCCAAGTGCTGTGATCAGTTTTGGGGCCCTCACGACAAGAAAAACATTGAGCTGGGGACTGCAATCTCTCAGGTGTAGGTACCATAGAGCTGCAGCAGGACACCCTTGTGCATCCTTCAAGGTGGTAACAGTGAGTGGAAGCACTGACTTCAGGAGGCTAAGACACCACAATTGAAGTGAAGCAATTACAGCAATGATTCTGATTTCAAACCAGCTTCAAACTTAATTCTCATTGATTTTAGTTTTACCGATCCATCACGGAGAGGCAGTGGGGTAGAAGCTTTGGTGGTGAGATGAAATCACTGTCCACCAAATGGACAGAGCCACAATAAATTACCAATTAATGTCAGCAAACTAAAAATGTCAGTGATTAGCTGGAGAGAGTGCAAATGGGAGCTGCGAAAGTGAGAGTCGCAATAGCAGGGCAGCCAGTTATTAATGTGATGAGGCAGCAATCAGAACGGCCTTATTGTATTAAAGCAGTCCCTCTCATGTGGATTGTGTTAGCTGACTTGTCAATGGCATATTAAAAAAAAAAACAAACCACAAACCAAAAAAAAAAAGCTTCATTTTAGAGGCTGAGGATTGTAACAGACAAGGTGCAAACACAATTGCCTCAGATGTGACCCTAGTTCAAGCTGTTGTTGTGACGTATGAGCCTGCTCGTGTTAGCCCGTGGAGGGAATTGATAGGCTTGGTTGTCACTGGGGCCATCATGTCCTTAAAAAGGTTCAGGTTTCAGCATCCCCGTGAGTGTATTTTCCATGGGAAACTGTGTTTAACCTCTTTTCTGGCTTGTTTTGGTAGGACAGGACCTTGTTCGTTTCAACAGAAACTACCACGAGTGCTGTTTCTCTGTGAAGGTGCGTCAAAGAAGGTGGGGAAAATAGTGCCCATCAGCTGCACAGGAGAACTTTCCCGCATGGGAGGTGCCAGTCCCTTCTCACTGCTGTTCCCATGTCACCAGAGCCACCAAGGGATAGTCCCTTCATGTTCCCCACGCGTTGCCATCCAGCAGGCCCTTTTGCAGACCATGGAGCCCATGGAATAAAGCAACAGCAGGGAATGGCTGCAGGAATCTTCTTCAGCTGCAATCAGAAACATCCCTGTTAAGCTCTTCTAGCCAGAGCCGGAGAGGTGGGGAATCAGCTTTTTAACACAAGGTTAAAAAACACTTTCTGTAACGTTTTAAGACTTTTCCAGACAAATAAGCACACTCTGATGGGAACAGCCAACCACGACTACTAATTAGCACCATGAGAAAGAACATTTTTCTCCTATGTCAGGATTGGGATAATGTAATCTATTACAAGCAAAAAGGGGACATTAACTAACCGAGGTGAGAAATGACTGTAGAGTTATTTATTAGCTGTAGGTGTTACACAAGCAGAGCAAGAGTTGCACCAAGTCCAGATCTGACTGCTAGAAAAATGTTTAAGCGATTAAAACCAGCAATGCAGTCTGCTTTTTTGGTTGGTGGGGTTTTTTTTGGGTTTTTTTTTTTTGGTGTGATTTTTTTTCAGTAGCAGATAATGGACTGAATGCCTTACGGTCACACAGAACATTCTAGAGCTGTTGCATTGAAGTGATGCAGAGGAGGCCTTTGCTGGGGGAGGAGGAGGCAGACACGTTTCTAATCTCATCTGCTATGGGATTACCAGGTTCTGCATCTCCCATCCGTCTCAGATGCTCAGGCAGAGACTGAGCCAGCCCGGCTCCCTCCCGCAGCTGCGCCGGTCCCTGCCAGCCCCCGCAGACACAGCTCATGCAGCCACGCTTTCCAGGGAGGAGAAATCACAGCGCCTGACTGGAAAAAGGGCTCTGGAGAGGAAGGAGGGAAGGAAGCACCCAGTGGAGGAGCAGAGCAGGGCATGGATCCTTGTGGAAGGCTGGCGAGGGGAGAGAGAGAGAGGAATAACGGGGAGGGATGGGGCTTGCTGGGCTCCTCACGGCTCTCCCCTTGCCACGGCAGCTGGTGATGGTAAGCAGCCTGTTGAAACGCAGGAAAATCAGGGTCACGTAGCCCTTTGGATGTGCTCTGGGATGTGTTATGGCTTTGGGAGGAACAGACGAGCCAAATCTGTGTGCTGCAGGAGACAAGCAGGGCAAGGTCAGCACCCCAGGCCCAAAGGCACACGTTATTCCTGCAGGCAGATGGGGCACTGCCACAAGAGGACACACAAATCTAGTCACCTCCCGATGTTCCTGGCTCCTTAGCAAATGGAAAATCTCCCTGAACACTGACTATTCAGAGAGCAAGAACATCCGGCTTGTCCATAAAAAGGAGCGTTGTCCCCTCTTCCTTCCCTCCCAGGACTTCCTCCGAAGCTCAGCTGCACGTGGGCTCAAGCAGTGGTTGTTGGGTGGGTTGTCCTTCAGGTGGGCTCTCCTTTGGCTCCCTGGGGACTGGCCAGGGTGTGTGCAAGCTCTGTCATGGGAAGAAGCAAGAAACAAATGCCTCAAACCATATCCCAGACCCCAGTCCCCTGTAGGTTGGTGATGGCTTTGCAGAAGCACTTTCGGATGAAAGTGGCCGTTCACAAGGAAACAGTTTGACTTGGGATTAGTACAGGAACTAAGAGAGAAAAATGCTGCGCCTTTAGCGTTGGATTTTTCTGTTTAACGCCTGAAATATAACTGCACAGAAGCAGATTTTGGCTGCCTGCAAGGCTTTTTAGATATAGCGTGGAAACAGGCTTTCTTTCTCCTGAGGTCACGATGCACACCACGTGGTGTTAACCAGAGCAGCTTCCCCTGCTCCTCAGCCCAGCCGCACATTGGTATCTTTTCCCCAACCAGGGCAAGATGTCAAACTCCTATACCTCTCTCAACAATTGCCAAGACCAGCATTTCTAATAATATCCAGCCTTGAATTTTTGATGGCAGATTTCAGGGCGATTTAATATTACAGCTTGGCTGTCAGATAAAGCTAAACCCTTAAACAAAATATCCCTGCTGTCTTAAACCTTTCTGAAATGCTCTCAGAAATGTGCCACCGTGTATTTTTCTCAGTAGTTTTTCATTACATGAAAAAGTTACTCTGCCTTCCTGGAACGGCAGGAGATAGAGATTTATTGTGTTTGGTGGCTATTAATAGTTGTAACACGTTATCACACAGAGCAACCGTGAGCAGTCACAGTACGTAACAAATGGAAAAACTGTGTAAACGGCGACACATTAAATGAGAAAACAAGGCTCCATAACTTGCTAAATCCCAAAGTTTTTACTATTTAGTAAAATTATTCAGCGTTATTTTCACAGAAGCACATTCTGAGGTGAAAGGTGACCTTCCCTACATCCAAGGGGCTCTGGGTATGGTATTTGCCAGGGTTTCCTTCTAATATAAGCAGAGACTTTTTCATGTACAAGAGCTGTTTTGGATCTGTACGATATCGAAGCTGCATTCAGCAATTTTGAATTTAAAATTTTAATCAGAGTTTCTTAGGTCATTTTGGTAGTGCGGAGGAACATTGTGTTTCCTTGAGAACGAAAACTTTAAAACAAAAAATAAATTTACTACGAAATTGCCTTTTCAAAACTCTTTGGTAAATGAATACTCTGGGAATTGCATTTGCAAACTGTTCCAGTCAGGAATATAAAACAAGACAAAGCTTAAACTGACAGTTTTCTACAAATGAAAAATGAGTCTGGGCTGTCTTGCGGTACGTTCTGAAGGAAATGTTACCTCCAGTTATCTGAGTTTTATAAAAATCCTGTCCTCTTGGGAACTGCCGACCTCTGCCTCGCAGCTTCTGCCCACAAGCAAGTCCCACCGCTCTTGGGGTTCTTCGTGGGCAGATTATATTTTACTTCTTCCTGGGTTAAAGCCACATTTTCTCAGTCTCTTTCCAGACCGGCTTTTCCAATTCTTGGCTGGCTCTCTTGACTTCCTAGGGTTCTTTTTCTTCTTTTTCAAGAAAATAATCCCCTTGTGTGAATAACTTTGGCTGGGCCACTAGGGAAGCATTACCATCTCCGAGCAGATGTCAAGATTTACGTTTCAGCCTGCCTTATTCTTGTGACAGAAGGATGCAGCCGAGTTTCAAAGCTTCCCTGAGAGCATTTGTGCAATCGATGGTGCACTCAAAGGAGAGCCTTCAGCCAGTGCACAGGGACTCTTTGCTGAGCTGAAGCTAACTCTGCTGAATAACTGTTAAGCATGGTTTATTCAGCTTTTTGGCTGGTTTCAACAACTCGAGGGGGCACGATTCAAACACGACCAAGGACACTTGGTGTCTGAAGATGATCCATGTCTCAGTGTATCTGCTGCTAAGCTGCTGAGAAATAAACTGACGTTTGATGCTCCTTTCCCTTCTCAGTTGTGCGGGCTATTTTGGAGGGTCAATCAGGCTGCTCTAATGGGCTTCACTGAGAGGTGTCCCCTTTGCTCCCCCCATTGACTGAGCTGGGGTCTGTAGGCCACAAATTCTGTCCTCAGTCAAAAATACTACACAGGTGAAGGTCTTCAGGACAAAGCGGGCATGCAAGGAGGCTTTTTACAGAAAGCGTGGCATGTTTTCAAAACTATGGCTTCCTGGTGAGGCATGTGAAACTCCTCCCTGCTGGGTCAAAGAAATCACAGTCCTTTGATCAAAGAGTTGCGCTTTGGAACGAGGGGCTTGGTGCTCTCTTTGAAGGCATAGCAGCTTTGCCTTGAGCATTGTGTGTGAGCATAGTGCTGCGTGGAATTTGGAGAGAAAGTGTGCAGCTCCAAATACCTTTGCTCCTGCCCTCTTTCCAGGGAAAAGCCTAAGTGCTGGTCTGTCCTGCTTCTCGCACAGCTTCCTCCCAGGGAAGCTACAGAAGCCCACGCGGCATGAAGCTCCAGCAAGTTGCCGTCCTTCCCTGCTTATTGATTTGTTTATGGGCACTGGGGAGCAAAACCACCAGCAGGTTTATACCTTTGTGATATTCCTGCTCCAAGAGAGAGGTTGGACTAGAGACCTACCAGTACTGGGAATCCATGAAACTAAGCCCATCCCATGGGCCACAGAGGTGACCAGGCTGGAGAGACCCCTGCACTTCCCTCTGCGTGAAGGCTGCTGAGAAGCCCAGGACTCCACACTGACGTGCATCTCTCTGTGGACTGGAAACGCCTCCTCAGCTCGCCTCTTGCAAATGCTGCATCTGTTGGGAAATGCAGCAGTCAGAAAAGATACCCACCATGCTCGAATGGATTTCACTGGGGCTTGCAGCGACTTCACCGCAGAACAAGGAGCACAGTTTGACATATTGCAAGCTGATGGAAAAGCTCTCTGGGCAAAGCAGGCCAGGGGAGAGGAGAGAAGAAGGGTTGCCGAAAGGGTCTTGGGCTGTGATGGAAGCACTGTTAGCTCCAGTGAACCACAACTGAAGAGGGAAGAGAGGGTCAAACAGAGACTCTGGGTACAAATACCCTCCAACACACCCTATGGGACTTTCATCCTACACAAAGCCACCTACATCGCTCCTTTATGTGATCTCCTGTTGGTGAAGAACTATGCTGTTTGACCTGTGGTTCCTTTCAAACCTTTTCTCTTCCTAGTTTGAGCCTCTTCAGCCCTGTGAACCAAACATCACCCCACCCCAGGCCCTGCCACACGTCCTGAGACCTTCTTGTCCCCTGCCCAGCAGCTGTATTCCCTTTTCTTCCTTAGACCTACCCCACAGCTTTGTGGGGTCTTTGAACACCAGCCTCGGAGCTTGGTGTCAGCACCCTTCTTTGTCACCGTTGCTGCCAAAGAGGTTTTCCTTTGTCTCTGATTCAGGACTTTTTCTCATCTTGCATGGGGAAGGGGACAATCAGTCTCCTAGAGGACCTTGTACTACTTAGCCTGTTACTCAAAAGGCACAAAAACTGGGGGATTTGTGCCATTTGGTTGGAATATAAGATTCTATTTGATGCTTAGAAGAGCTGAAGATTTGGAGTCCAGAGGAGGCTGTGAAGATGATCAGAGGGCTGGAGCACCTCTCCTATCAGAAGATGCTGAGAGAGTTGAGTCCAGGCAGTTCAGCCTGGAGAAGAGGAGGCTACAAGTAGACCTTATAGCAGCCTTCCAGTACCTAAAGGAGCTCCAGGAAAGATGGAAAGAATTCTTTATAGGGTAGTGACAGGATGAAGGAGGATCAGTTTTAAACTGAAAAGGGGAGATTTAGATTAGATTTTAGGAAGAATTCTCTACTGTGAAGGTGGTGAGTTTGGCAAGGTTTCCTGGAGAAGCTGTGGCTGCCCCATCCCTGGAGGGGTTCAAGGCCAGGTTGGAGGGGGCTTTGAGCAACCTGGTCTGGTGGAAGGAGGGATGGAACAAGATAACCTTTGAGGTTCCTTCCAACCGAAACCATTCTATGATTCTATGATTTGCACGCAGGTCAAAAAGTAGCTTTTAACCCTGCTATGACCAGAGATAGAGCAAGGCCAAAATAGCTTATTTCCACCAGCACTTTTCTATGGCGAGTAGTTTTCACTGTTTGTGTTCATAATTAGAGAAACTCTGCAGATGACACTCTGCCATATCCCTGTGTTCACAATGGGGAAGGACTCTGTTAGTACATAAAGCTGAGCTCCTAATAAACACACGTTTCTGAGCATTGCAGGACTGTAAAAGAGCCATCACTTGCAAGGTGGCAGACACCACACCAGGGCCATAAGCCTCCAGGGACAACCATTGAGTCAACACCTTCCTTGCAGCCTCTTTGCAAGGTACCAGGCACAGATCTCCCAAGAGCGGGGACGCATTCCTGCAGCCCCCTCCTCCTCAGTTCCCTGTCAGATGGAGGCTGCATCTGTATGGCAATGCACCAGCAAAGCTGGCAGCCAAGAAAAGAGTTGCTAGGCAAATCTGAGCAGTGGGTGGATTTTCACATCCTGCAGCCACCTGGACTGCTGCGTGCGACTCCTCTCTCTCCCCACAGGGCTCTCAATCTCCACCCCTGTGCTTCTCCTCACCTATTTTTAGAGCAGATCTCTAAGACTTTTCATAATTTTATTCCTTACCCTTCCCCATGGGACAATATCATGGGACAACCCACATGTGCAGACAATAAATAGTAGCAACTTCCAGTGCTCCCAGAAGGCGTCAGCTTTCCCTGAGAAGAAGTCAAGCACTCATCTATAGGACACTGAGTTGATGAAAGGTGAGGGTAAGTGGCCTGAGAGAGACCTAAGTGTGAGACACAAAGCCCCACCAGTATAACCCTTTCCTGGAGTGGCTGAGCCTCATGTGCTCAGCAAGCTGGTGATACAAAAGTGGCACCAGTGGGTGCCTGGAGGTGCTGTCAAAGGAATAAAGCCTCTGATGCCAGAGTGTGATCTGGCAGGGTTTAGCCACCAAAAGCTAAAACTGTGACAATGCAGTATTTATAGTTAAGATGCTATTTGTGCATTGAATTTTTTAACAAAACCAGTGGTACCAAGACCCTGGCTCCATCCCTGGCAATATCTAACCAAACCAAGGCAGGAGGGTTTTGTACAAATCATAGGATCACAGAATGGTTAGAGTTAGAAGGGACCTTAAAGATCATCTCGTTCCAACCCCCTGCCCTGGGCAGGGACACCTCCCACCACACCAGGTTGCTCCAAGCCCCATCCAGCCTGGCC
>JAOQGH010000023.1:14828647-14843517 GCA_025769975.1 Gallinago jamesoni | reverse complement strand
GGATGGGGCAGCCACAGCTTCTCTGGGCAACCTGTTCCAGTGCCTCACCACCCTCACACCAAAGAATTTCTTCCTAATGTCTAATCTAAATCTCCCGTCTTCCAGTTTGAACCCATTACCCCTCATCCTATAGTTACCCTCCCTGATGGGGAGGAGTCTCTCCCCATCTCTCTTGTAGGCCCCCTTTAGGTACTGGAAGGCCACTGTAAGGTCTCCCCAGAGCCTTCTCTTCTCCAGGTGGAACACCCCCAACTCTCTCAGTCTGTCCTCAAAGCAGAGGGGGGCTCCAGCCCTCTGGGCATCTTCATGGCCTCCTCTGGACCTGGCTTGAGCAGGTCTATATATGTCTGAGGCCCCCAGAGCTGGACACAGTAGTCCATGTGGGGTGTCCCCACAGTGGAGCAGAGAGTTAGAACCTCCCCCCTCACCCTGCTGGTCACACTTCTTTTAGTTCAGCCCAGGATGCTGTTGGCTTTCTGGGCTGCCAGTGCACAAAGCCATGCTCAGGCCCACCTGGGTGCGGGCCATCCCTCCAACTTGCAAAAGGTGGAGCCTGGTAGACCTTAGCCTATGTCGTCGGTAGCTTGGGTCAGGTCATGGTGACGTTCCCTGAATGAGCTTCACTGTGGAGGTGTGCTAGCAATTGAATTTCATCCTCTCTGATGGGGAGCTGGGGATAAGTGGAGATCACAGTTGGTGTCAGCATTTGTGAAGGGCAAAGGCCACATATGGATGGAAACCATCCAGACTATTAGAAGAAGAGCACCCTACGTTAAAACCACTGTGACTCCTGGCCTGGTTATAGAAAGCAAAAGGTGAGCCAGGGTAATTAAAACCCAGTCATTGCAGATTAACCAAGCAGGGATCACATCCCCTCAATCCTGGCTGGTTTTTCAGTTTAGTAGCGTGAACGTAACTGAAGGGAGAGCTGGGAGATGCCGGAAGAGCAGTGGTAGGAGGTTATTTGTAGACTGCCAGCCAAAAAAGAAGAAAATTTGTAGGAGGGTTTGAAAGATGGAAATGGGGTTGTTTGTTCCAGGCACAGTCTGAAAATAGTCCTGGGGCTCAAGGTGATGAGAGGGGCTGCAGACCAGGATAACACACTTACCTCTGAACCGACAGGTTCAAGAAAAGGACACCCTTGTAAATGAAGAAAAACTTGAAAGAATAACACACATTTGCTCTGTTTTACACCAAACCCTCCCCCCCCCCCCCCTCCATTTTTGCATTATGGAGACTTTTGCCATCCCAAATGCCCTTGGGCGGCAATTTTCCAGACTCACCTGGACGAGGCCTTGGACTGATGGGGCCAATGCCAAGAGCTGAGAGCAATGAGGCGTTGGGCTGGCCTGAAAGCCCTCCCTTGCTGTGTCACTCTGCAAACTGGAAACAGAAACAGGAAAGACAAAGGGGGAAGATTATTCATACGCTCCTTTAGAGCGGCCGCTCGGGGGGAAACTGACTGCCTGGCCGCCACGCTGCTTTGTGAATGCCAGAGAAGAGAATTAAAAAAAAAAAAAAGAGAGAAAAAATTGTATTTTGCTGGAGCTGAGGTTATGTTTAGCACCATGGCTGGTGGGGGAAAAAAACCCAAAAAAGCCCAAACGGCTTTAATAATAGATTTTGGAGGACTTCGGATTGTCAGAAACATTTCTAGTGACAGTTTGTCTGAATCATATTTGGCTCTGGTAATATACCACATCTCCTGTCATTCTTTTAATTACTTTAGAGCCTTTTAAAAGATAGTTTTAAAAATTAATTAAGAACCCCTCTGATTTCAGACCAAGCATGAGAAAATAAAATATCCCCGCTGCTGCATTTCAAGGGGCAGATTGTCCTGGTGCTGCAGATAAGCTTCCTGAAAAATCCAGCATGCCAACACCAGAACAACCCCCAAAGATAACTTAATTTTCTATCCATTTAAGGGCTTGGGAAGGGAAATGCAACATTTTTGAATTTAAGGAGACAAAGGACCTCAGTTAACTAATTATGTTGTCAAGGGTCTGCATTAAATGGATTGGTTCCGTGCTTTGCTGATTAAAGCTTGGAAAGAAAACAAGGCTGGGCTATAGCTGGTGGCAGCGTGTGGCAGAAATCACTTGCAGAAGATTTCTTGTGTGCAAAACCAGAGGATGCGAGCTTTCTGGAAGTCAATAGAAATATCAAAGTTTTCGGATCTACATTAGAGATGAATAAGTTGCTGTTTTGTTTTTTTTTACCAATTTATTTGATGACTTTACCCCTCTGCCTAACATCTGAATGCTCTGTGGTGTCTAACAGCTGTATTCATGCAATTTATTCAGGCGCAGATTTTGGGGTCAGTGGGAGTGCGTTACCTGTTCTACCTGTTTCAAACCACATGGGATTCAACCCCGGTGCTAAAAAGCACACCCCTCCTCCAGAGCAACCTCTGATGCCCATCTGCCATGGCCAGCAACTAGTTTTCAAATAACCTATTTTCAAAGGTAATACATTAACTTACTGAAAAGGGACAGCTATAGATTTCATTCTTCTGACCTTTTCAGCCAAAGCTCCTTCCCTTCTCCTCTCATCTCATGTGTAGAACATATTAAGGCTCTCAACTTCCAAACCATGTTCAGTTCTTGACCAAAAACCACTTGGCAGATGGGGAGAAGAAGAAAGAGAAATGGAAGTATCACTTTTCCCTTTTCTGAAGGTGAGGATGTGCCTGTCTGCTATGCCCAACTTGTCATTTTCTCTGCAAAGAGCAGAAGAAGCAGCAAGGCAGCTCTCTCCTGAGAACATCTCCCAGTGAGCCAGTCTCCTGCTTAAGTTAGTGGGAATATTTAACATGTGCTAAATAAGACCATGCTCGATGGGAATACATATTGTTGTACTGCTTTCATGTAAAAGGCTCTCCTCCACTCCGAGCAGCATACTCTTGACTTTACTGTGGTGGGATTCAAATGCATTTTTTTTCCTGAGCTCCTTTTCAAGCTGACCCTGCTTTGAGCGAGAGGTTGGACCAGAGACAACCCACCCCACACCCCACATCCCCTGATCCCTTCCTGCCTAGCATAACACCCTAGAATAAAAGGATTTATGTTTACAACACATGATTTTCAATGCTACAGGGCCTTTCTTTGGAATTTTTTCTATATTGCAGGTAGAATTTAGGTGCATTTACGTTACCTTGCTCATTTTACAATCTTTCCTTCTTCCCTAGCCCCCTTTCCACCCCATTAACCTTTTTTTTATCTTGCCAGAAGTTAGTGACATTAACTTCCAATGAGCTAGGGGGGTTCAGAATCACCTGTCACTGTTGGTGCTGAGGGTCCCTAGTTAGACTGACTATGCAGCGTATCAATGACCACATGGAGCAGGATCTCTCAGGCACCTCTCAGGCCAACTTTCTCACAGATTATGAATTATAAACCTACAGCTCTCTTCATTTCTTAGGACTGTGGTAGCACGACTCGTCCCTTACATGTCTTCCCGTTACAGTCTGCCATCAAAAGCTCATCGCTGGTATCACTCATAGTCACCATCTCACTGTCTGTTATTCATTAATCTCTAACTGGCAGTTGATAGCAAGGAGGATAAACAGAATTATTTCCGTTATCTTTCTTGTTTATCAGCAAATATTTAAGGAGAGCCACAAATAACTCTAGCCCTGCCATTGAGTCAAAACCCACTCGTGATACCATCAGAGAGCTCTACCTGTTCTGCTGCTGGCTCTGCAGTGTTTGTGAAACAAATGCGTAAGGGCTTAGCAAATGTCACTGCAGCAGCACTCTCAGTCAGCTGGGAGGCTGGTGAGAAAATGGGGCAATAATTTTCAGAAAGAGATGAGTATTTCTGGTCAAAAGCATCGATGCCATGGTTGTGGCTGCTGCGCTCTTACCTTAAGGCCTGATTGTCTGATGCAGTTTGGAGTCACGTCAGTTAACTATAAAGTTTAAATAATTGTTACATATAGAGAGCGCTTGAAGGGCTATCACTGGAAATGTTAATAAAAGCTCAGGATAGAGTCACCCTGCTTGTCTTTTCTGGTTGGGTTTGGGGTTTTTTTGTGGGCTGTTGCTTTATGCAAGCCTTCCCCTGCATGACCTTGTCTCTCTGAATAAACAAGTTTAAAGCATGAAATCAGAAGCTTTTCAAAGGTTAGTGGGATAAGTGATCCCAGAGTTTGTTGGAGATTTCCTGGTTGTCAGGAAACAACCTCTTCCAGGAACACCTCTTCCAGAAACACCTCTGGAGAGGCTCTTACCCCCTCCTTGTATTTTGCACACAGTGACTCACGTGATCTCTTGTAGGCTCAGATGAAACGTAGTCAGCTTGAATTCTGCAGTGATATGTCTACAAGCTGAGGAAAAGAGTGGGGTGTCAGTTTGGACTGTATTGTTTCAGCAGATGCACAGTTCCGGAGGCCCAGAGCATGCTAAATGCGAGATGAAATTTTTCAGGGCATCTAAGAGGTCTGGGACCCCAGTTCTCATCACAGAGCAAAGATTTGAGGATTCAGAATACATGGATTGCCTTGAAATTGCAACCCCTCTTCACTTATGGTTCAGAGGAAAAGTAAGCTGCAGGGGCGGTCTTCCCATTCACACTATCCTGCTCCCAGACTCCTCCATTTGCAAAGAAGAGGAAGAGCAGGTGAAACGAGATGGAGAGAAGGGAAGATGGCCAGGGGAACCTTCACTTGTCATATGCAAGCGAAGACAGATTCCTTAGGAGGGTCTTGGAAGAGCTAGCTGGATCTGTCCTGCTGTCAAAGACGTCCTTGGTGTCTCTCCACGCACAACACACTCCAGTGAATTTAGGACGCAGACATGATCATCTGCCCTTCAGCCAAGGATTGTGTCACAGTAGATTCTCACAGAAGGAGGATGAAGTTACTAAACTCTCAATGTAGAGATACATAATATTTTTTTCCTCTTTTATGATCCGAGCTGAGCCCTGATGTCTTTCTGCATGCCCAGCTTGCCATCAGAGCTGGAGTGACATGTCTCTGCCTCCTTTGTCTTCATCACCATGACTGGCTTACACAACCTTGGCTTTACCCTGCCAAAGAACACTGAGCCAAGTTCTGAGCTGAAGGTGGAACGGACTTCTGCAAAGGGCAAAGTAACCTGGTCTGAGAGTAACACCCATCTGGGGGCCTGTAATAACTGGGCCCAGAGTAAATCCCTTGGGGATGGGGGTCCCAGCTGCCAGCAAGGAGAGAGCTAGCCAGCCACACATTCAGAAAATGATGCCTATAGTTATTAGAGGGAAAGCAGAAAATAAATGGCTGTTGTACCCTTCACACAAGGTCCCGGCATTGGTGTGCCAACTGGGGACTTTTGAGACCAGTGGGATGGGATAGGATTTTCCAGTTGGGGAGTTTCATCCTAACTCTACTGCTCCAAGGCCAAGGGCAAAATCCCACACTGGGTGTTGAGCCCTTTTACATCACAGCTTGTTCTGTCCTGGCAGACACTGTATAAAGGTTTTACAGGTCATTCCCATAATGACACATCTGTAAATTATTACAGGTTCTGGGCTTTCACGCAAATCCTTTTTGGATTGAAATACAGAGACAGTAAATGATTCATGGATACAACCTAGAGATGCTGGCTTTGGCTAGAGCTGTTGTTCCACCTTGCAGTAAGAGGAAAACTGGATAGGAAGGGATAAGGGCAGAGAGGGGAAGATGGGGACAGGTCTCTGTCCCCACAGACTGGAGTTCTTGATGAAATGCTGCCTCTGTCTTCCAACTAATGCAGAGTCTCTCTCTCACTGCAAGAAATCTTAAGTCTCTGTTGAAACTGGAGCACAGCAGCACTGTGCTCTCACCCATTCTAATGCACTAACCACTAATTCACTTACCATCAATTAGACATTCAGAACTGCTTTGATTTCAGGTAGATGTCACTTCATTGTGCACTTGTGAATGTCAGATTGATTTAGCTACACTGCTCATCTATATATTTCTTTGCATTAGAAGTTAAAGCACTTGACAGAGCCTTTAGAGAAGCCACTGTGGAAACTGGAGAAATTATAGGAGTCAGACTGGAAGCTGAAGATCACTGCCTGGCAGGAAGCTGAGCGTCTCCTGTGAGTCACTGTGTGTGCTGAACTGCCAGAGGTTTCAGTCTGGCAAGCAGAAAAGGCCAGCCTGCATGTGAGTCACCAGCCCTGACGCTGGATTTACAATACCACCTTGCAGGAATCAGTAGCATGAACTCCCCTGCAAGTCTGGACAAAGCTTTTCCCACAGCAGTATTTGACACCCGATTTCAGAAAGCTGTGCTCCATGTCCTTTAGCAGAGTAGTACTTAGATGAAGGAATGAACAAACAAATATCTACCTGGAAAAAATAGGTAGGAATAGCCCTACCTGAGTGTTTCCCTGGCTGGCATCTTTCCACTCCTACCCAGCCTTTGGCTGCTCCTCCACCACTTCTGATCTCTGCTCAGTGCTTTCTCCTTGCCTGAGGCTCCCAGTGGATCTCCTAGTAGCTTTGGACCAGGATTCATCAGAAAACCTGCTTGCTACAAACTATTTGGAGAAAGTATGGTCTTCATTTACTTGTTTGTTTAGGGACTGTTTTGTTTATTCCCATCTCAGTTTAATTTGCACTATATATATGTTGGAGCCCTCATTATCCACTTGAATCTGCATCTGAGTGGAAAATTAGCGGATTCCTTGGCCTGCCACGACTCCCACTTCAGGCATAGGCAGCCTTCCACACCCTGTGTTCAGGAGATGCACTGTCCTCCCCGAAAACAGGTCCTGTGGCCATGTGGCCATGAAAGGGCTGTGCAGAATCGTCCCTGGTGCACTATTCCCAAGGTCCTGAATTGAACACCACTGGGACATGTTGAACTTAGCTCAGCCGTAGTATGGCACTGCTTCCCACTCCACACTCACAACTGCTGAGATTGCTCTTCCATATATATTCATACCGGAAAAGGCAGAGGCCACCACCACCATCAGGTCCCTACTACATTAGCAGGGGAATGTAGTAATTCCTCCGGATAACTGCTCTGAGATTATATGACAGCATGGTTCTGTCTTGCAAGAGCTTTTTCTGCATGTGACACTTTTATAACCTCACTTTTCAGAATGGAAAAGAAAGCTGGGAGAGATTGAAAGCCACACCACAATGGCAGGGAACATCAAGACTAGCAAGACTCTTCTTCCTGGGATCTAAAGCACCTCATGAGAATAAGCTTTGAGGAGAAATCCATCCCTCTTTTTCACCGCGTTCCTTCCCAAGTCTTCAGGCTGAAGCCTCGGAGCAGCCAGTCGTGATTGCACAGGGCTTTTGCCTAGATGGGTAGTGAGTTCCAATCACCAACATCCAAACCAGGGTTCATCTGTGCCTTGAAATGCGTGTCAGCTGAAACCAGGTGACCACTGCCTTGGTTATCGCTACAAACATCAGGCAGAATTTCTCTTGGGAGTCTTCTTTCCGGAGCAGTCTTGTGCAGAGGCGCCCCGCACCATGTGAGGTGGAGGGGCTCATCCCACTCCATCTGGGAGAGCCTTTTCTCCTTCCTCTTTGAGAGTCACTTTCCATCTTGTTTTACCTGATCTCCCTTGTCTCCCGAATCCCAAACTGGAATGCCCTCCAGTTCTCTGAGAAGCTTAAGCAAAATGGAGCAGTTTATTAGAAAAATACGACTCGGAGAGCTTTTGTCCTCCACAGTTGTTTTCTTCTGTCTTCACAAGAGGCCTTCTCTGTGTGCTTTCTTAGCTCTGTTAGGCAGGCAGGGTTTCCATCTTTTAGCTGGAAAAAATGCTGCTTCAGTCAAGGTTTCCACAATGATGAACAACAAGCCCTCACGTTTTATAGCAGCGCATTAGAACAATCCGTTTTTTTGCAAGATGGAAGAATGTATTACGCAGGAGGGTAAAAATCCCTTCAAAATGTCCTTCCTGGACACCTAATCTGCTCGGTAAGCTATTTAAATCAACACTTATAAGACATGTGTCAGCCTCCAAAAATGCTAAGTACCTAATTAGAGGCTTTTGCACTGAATTGAAATGGGGGGCTATGTATTTCTGTTCCTTGCTCAGGCGGTCCTGTGCAGGAGAGCTGAGCAGCCAGGGAGTTGATGCTCCTGGTGGTCTCTGCAGGCCTGCTCCAGAAGGGGAGGGCAGAGGGATGTTCATCTCAGCATCCAACCCCACGGGTGGGTGCAGGTAACCTCACTTCTCCCCAGTAAGGCTGAGCAAACTCCCAGGGTCTGGCCATCTGGGGAGCAGTGCACCAGTCTCTCTGCCAGGAGAGCTGGGCCAGAGGACCCTAGTAAGAGAACAAGAGATAAATATATTGTATTTCACCACCTTTCAGTCACTGCAGGCACCAAAGGAGCAAGTCAAGAAAGGAGAGTTTGGCCCAATTCAGAAAACCCTTCCCATAGGAAACTCTTACATTTCATATCTATTAAAATACCAAACTGGGTCCAAAGACAAATGCTTCTTTCCAGTCCCGACCTTGAATTTTAGACTCACTTGCACCAGAAATGTTGAAACTTCTTATTGAAAGACTTTTACTTGAATGGAAAAAAAAATTGTTATTTTTGACTTCCCCTGAAAAGGAAGCTTACCTTGCTGCAACCAGTAGTCAAAGTTATTTGCTCACTCTTTCTGCTGGTAGGACGGTTATTGGGAAGGGAAATACTGGCCTGCCATGATGAATCATGGCACTTTGTCACCAGAAAGACCATCCTGTCTATGCCACCGTAACTGTAACACATCAAGCTGTACCAATGTGTAACCTTTTTGGAAAAAAGTCAACTTTCTTCCCTTCTCTGGAAAAGAATGCAGATTGGTTTGCGTTGGAGATTAACATCAGTTATAAAACACCTCCATCCGCAAGTGAGGTGGAGAAAAATTTTCTTCATTTCAGGTAACTGTCAGGACCATTAAGATACACTGCATTTTAGTTTGATAGGTTTTTTCTCCTTGCTGGTTTAAACGCCTCATTTCGATGGGCTGCCCTGCTTATGGTGGGAGGGAAGGCAGTGGTGGTGTTAGGGCAGAGCTTGCTGGAAGCCCTGGTCTCCTGTGTTTTGATCTGCTGAACTGAAAATTAACATCTGCTACTGAAATGCTTTTCCTTTTTTTTTTTTTTAATTTTTTAAAAAGCTTTCATTTCAAGAGGTTGCAAGCAACCAGCCTTTTTCAGCTGTAACAAAAAAGATATTTCTGAACACAGCTGGGACTTGGCAAAATGATACAGAAGTAAGGACAGATTTAAGAATCACTAATCATTTATAATTAACTAGAGCTGTCACTGTGTTCATAGACTCAATATTAGTTAAAAAAGACACACACACACACATATATAGAGTCCTATAATGAGATCAGCTCTAAATATACAAAGCCAGAAGGTAAGTTTGTTACACCTCACTTATATTTTGCGCATCATTTAACAATACCCAGCTGCTGGTGGGAAACAACTCAATCAACCTGCTCTGGAGAAGTGCAGGACTTTGCAAAGCACACACTGATGAAGCAAAACTCGGGGCTGGGAATTGCACCTCGATCACGTCACTGATACAGTCTCTAAGGTGCTAGAAGAAAAGCGGGACCTGATTGAGCTCTGGTAGAAAGAGCTTATTACATTTTCTGGGTTATTTTTTTTTTACCTGTCCATTCTACATCTAAAATTCTGAGAAGTTTATTTCTCAAATAGAAAGTCCATATCTGGTTTGGCTTTCAACCAGTCCCAGAAAAAGATGGAACAGGATCACATTTTCAGTGAAATGTCCCCATTTGAAAAAAAAAAGCAGCAACAATGACAATAATCTGGGAAACAGGCTATCATCAATTCAACCACTTCCTTCCAGAGAAACACACTGGGGAGTCTTAATCCCTCCTGAGTAGTGGACCAGTGCTAACAGCAATAAACCAAGGACTGGAAGCACAGAAAAAATGAATAAACACGCTGCTGCATCTTTACTGTATTGGCACAGAAAAATAAGGAATGCCGTGAACTTTGTATTTTGTGAACAGGCATGGAAATCTACCCAAAACACAGAATGTGTGGAACACCACATGTTGAATCCAGTAGCAATTAGTGGAAATTTAAAAGGCTCTGTCAAACAGCTCTCACCTCCTCACTGCAGCTGGGGTTGGTCACGGTCTTCTAAGAGGCAAATTAATTGCCAGTGAAGAATGCGGAAGATTTGTGCCAAAACAGGACTAAGTCATCATTTGGAGCAGGAGAGGACTGTGTTATCCCACAATGGTTCTTGTTATTACACAAAAGACAAGGTCTGCTTTCTCTGACCCTTTGCTTATTCACTTGCCATTTGAGAAGATCCACTCAGGTGCAAATTGCACCAAGCCCCAGGCTCCTTTTCTTTTTTTTTTTTTTTTTTAATTTATATCCTGGTCTAAAGAAGAAACCAGAACACCAGCAGGGTTTCATAGACTGAGAAGGTATGAGCCTCTCTTTCTGAAGGAGCTTGATTTCCTCAGGAGGTTCCACTCCAGTCTCTGTTACACCAGTCCAAAACAGCACGTGGGCTTCAGTTCACCGTGAGGCTAACTTTTTTTGAAACTGTCTTGGCTTGCATGAGGATCCTTTCAGTCAAAGCCCAGGATGTTTCTGTTTGACAATGTTACTTCAGTGCCTCAAGAGCCTGTGGTGGTCTTCCTCGACACCCAAGTATCTACAAATCCAGCCTCCACATTGACATCATGCATCAGCTTCCCTACTGGTATCTGGGAGATGGCACATAATGGTAGATACAATCTGAACAAAATGTCAGGATCAGAGAGAAGAATGGAAACCTGAGCAAATCAATCCATGCTTCCCTTGTGGACATGCTGTTCAAGGGTTTCAGAAACAAAACAACAACAGAAAAACAAAAAAAAGAGAAGAGAAAGAAAGAGGATTCCTCATTCCCCCAAATGACACATTTTGGAATATAACCCTTCATGCTGCTGTAAATCCAATATTCCATTAGTAAAGATCTGACCTTTTTATTTATTTTTTTTAACAAGGTATTAAATAATATACCCTGAAATCCTGCAATTTCACTTGAAAGACTGGGGAAATCAGGTCCTGTACTATGGAAACTAAGCAAAATTCCATTTCAGCAACTCCCCCTCATGGTATGCAAGCCCTAGAAAGCCCTCTGAAGTGCATAAATTTCAAGCTCAGCTTTAATGACCCACATGTTGTCACAATTCTGGAAACCAAGCAAGATGAAAAAGGACTGGAGTTGCAGAGAAAGGCAAGGAACGGGGGAGCAGGGTAACTGCTCTCAATACCCACATTCTCCTGGAAATTTCAAGCAGTTTGTAGCCAAGCCTGGCGTATTTGAGCCTGCTCTTCTTGTTACATCAGAGAAGAAAAAAATTGGTTTTGCCTTGGCTGGCCAACGTACCCATCTTCTGTTGAAGGCAAAAATTAGTGTACGTTATGGGTTTTGGAATGTGGGGTGCTGCTGCCCCGAAATTCCCCTGCACTACAGGAAAAAGAATGGCTCCTGCCCTGACTCAGGGAAGTCCTGGTCACAAGTGTGTTGCTGCCCATCTGATTTCTCCAAGGAGCTGTCAGGCCCTTGGGAAAATACAGGAGCAGAGCATATTCTGAAGCACTAGCCCAATCCCATCTACTCACAAACCAGCCCTTTCTGCAAAGATCAGTAGGTGACTCCCATTATAACCCCGCAGCCTCACCTGGGCCTCAGAGCTCTGAGCATTAACATCGCTGCTTGGACTCTTGACTCTTTACTGTCAGGAAAAGAGATCAGAATGACCTCTCTGGTGCATTTTATTCCTTTCACCCATGGACTAAAGATGATCATAGCCATGGGTAGAGAAAGACGACAAGATGTTGGAGCTCCTGAACTTCCTCCTCCTTGATGTGTAGACACATCTTTCCAGCTTGCTCTAACTGTGAATGGGTTTGACACCACAGAACAGTGAATGTAGAAGTGACATCAATGCCCTTGCTGGTCTGATCTGTGAACACATCCTGCTCTGAAGTCCACGGGGCGAGCAGAGTTGGATTTCTCTGAGAAGGACTGCATGCATTTCTGGTGCTGCAGAGGTAACTGGTGTTACTTGCCTCAGTTTATACTCTCAGATCTGTGTCCAAGCAGAATCTAAGGTTTCTCATTCACTACACGTCACTTACTTCAGTGGAGACCTCAAAGCTTGGAGTGATGATAAAAACTGGACCAGAGGAGGGAATCCAGTGGCACAAATGGCCAGGCTGTGTTTTCAGATACAACTCCAGCACAACCCCTGTGGGAACCTGGAGTGCCCAGAGAGAGCAGGGAAGGGAAGTCTGGCTGTCTAATGCAGGCATGGGCAGGGTGAGTGGAACAAGCTAGTTATGGTCCACACACACCTACTAGTGTCCCTGCACATGGAGAGGCAACGTCACTTACAGCCTTCACCAGGCATCCAGGAAAGAGCAGGTGGCTGGGGATGGAAGCCCATGGCACAAAGGAGCTTGGTGCAGGCAACCTGGCAAAACAGAGGTGAGGAGGAACTGCTGTCGCTCTCCATGGGAGTCTGGAAAGTTTTGAGAAAGCCTTCCAGTGTGTGCAGGGCACAGAGGGAGATTGTTCAGGGTGCAGCAGTGCCTGCCCTGCTACCAGGAGCAGACTACAACAATTTTGACATCAATTATGTTGGATGGCTGTGTTTCCATGGCTGAAACATGCCCTGCATTGCCTAATCCCACCCCCCTGACCCACAGGATGACACGCGCTGGTGGAAAGGAAACCTCCAGGGGTAGACATCACCCATAGCTCTGGGTGGCTGCACTACCCTGGGGCAGGATTTTTTCTTACTGCCAAACTTGCACTTCCAGAAACACCATTTCTGGCTGTTACCCTGTTATAATACCTGTCACAACCACTCTCTCTGTAAAATCATTTCAATAATCAGTAGCTGCTCCTAGGTTTGGGCTCCACAAGAGCAGGAAGGAATAAGGGTAGAGATAAACAGGTACTTCACCATGCGCTGGATAAAACAACGCCAAAAGAAAGCTGTAGAATTATCGTGTGGATGCTGAGACAGCACAGCAGAAGAAATGCACAATGCCAGTATAAAATAAAAAGCCGGTTGAAATCACAAAACCGTGCTCATTACAGTTATTAATTTTCATTTTATTATCCTTTTGCAGAATTTAAGGCAAAAAAAAAATTTTCCATATCTTCCAGATGGTACAACTTCAGGAGTACTATGAATCATCATTTTCTCCACTTTTGATTGCTCAGGACTAGATGTATATGTTCAAGGGACTCCCAAAGAGTTTCTCTCATTTTCTCCTGGATTTGTAGGTTTTTTGAGGGATTTTGTTTGTTTATATGCTTACTATCTTCTTTGTCAGAGGCAGAAAGTGGCTAAGTTGCTTTTTCTTCTGATCTTTAAAGTTTTTGAAGTTGAGGATATTTTAAAAACTTGGAGAGAGAGAGAGAAAAGAAAAATTCCACCCCAGGATCATCGATCTTCTAACATTCAGCAGGAAGATGTCAGGCATTGATAACTTTCAAAAGCAAAATTGAAATAGCCATATTCATTTCAATTACAAAACTTTTTGGCAATTACTTTATCTCAAAAAAATCTACTTGTTTGAAAAGACGCTTTTCAAACTAACTCCAGTGTCCAAAGGGGTTGTCACTGGAATCTATAGCCTCTTGTAGCAAACCCAGTTACCTCTGAAGTAGTTACAAAAAGAAGCGAATTCTTACAAATGGGAAGAAAAGATTGCTCTGCCTATTATTAGTGCACACGTATTGTCAGCAAGAAAGACATGAGCAAGGGTCAGAGCCTGTAATAGCTGTCTCTGGAGCAGGCGTGAGGCTGGAAGCTAAAAACCAGGCCAGCTGAAACCTGCTTTGCCTCAAGGGATGGGCAGAGCCACCCTGGATTCAGTCACTGAAGGACAAGGGGAGATCAGACCCAGAGCAGCAGAATCACAGTAATAAGTAGGAAGTATTGTCTCCTAATTGTTCCATCTCACAAATAATCTCTGCCGGAGTTTCAGGTTTGAGAAGAGAAAGGAAAACCAAAAGTGGAATTTGATGGCCAACTCACCGGTGGAGGTGGCACTCCTTGGGCAGGTAACTGGGGTCTGAGGACTGAGCCCCCAGAGCACTCGCTCTAAGGCACCCCACCACTGCTGTGACACTGCCCACGGTGGTGAGTGCACGCCTCGAGAGGCTTTTCACCACAAGAGGAGGATGCCCTGATCCCTGGTTTTCAGAAGTGACAGAGACCAGACGCGCATCCGTTCTCCTGCAGAGGAACCGAAGCAGCCGTCACCTGGAGACCTGCCAGGGTCCAGGGGAACAAACTGCTGCTGAGGAGAAGAGGAGAAAAGAGTAGCAGGAACTGCTCAGGCAAATTTGCTACACTGTGGGAACCTTACAAATTTGAAGAAAAAGGAATTCCTGCACTGAACTGTACCTTTTCCTTCATCTTGAAAAGGAAAATGTGCAGACCTTGAGGCACTTCTATCACATTTAAAGCTGACTGATTTTTTAAAAAAATTTAATTACACCTTCAATGTTTTGCAGGAACTAGGATCTAATACAGAATGATAGTGGCGCTCAGGTCTGCTTAACTTCTGCATGGCCCATAGTCTTGTCCAAGTCCCCCCGGTTATCCGGGACACCTGCTTTTCTTCTCCCATTTCCCTGCCTTATTAGAGCTGCAGTCCGGCGCTCCTGTCTTGTGGCATCCCCTGGTGAAGAGGCCTTCCCCTTAGCACATGGCGTTTCCACAGGGACAGAAGAAGATGTTTCTATCAGCAAGTTTGCTGATGATACCAAACTGGGAGGGGTGGGTGACACCCCGGAGGGACGTGCTGCCATCCAGCGAGACCTGGACAGGCTGGAGAGCTGGGCAAGGAAGAACCTCATGAGGTTCAACAGGGAAAA
>JAOQGH010000023.1:14794547-14818249 GCA_025769975.1 Gallinago jamesoni | reverse complement strand
GGCTGGATGGGGCTTGGAGCAACCTGGTGTGGTGGGAGGTGTCCCTGCCCAGGGCAGGGGGGTTGGAACTTGATGATTTTTAAGGTCCCTTGCAACCCAAACCATTCTATGATTCTATGACAGGGAAGGCCTTTTCAGCTGACTGTGTTATCGTAGCAGTGATCATGCAGCTAAGGCAGATAAAACCAAGAGACTTTGTGGTCTGGTTCAAAGTACACCATTCTGGCACCTCTCAGGACAAACCTGGCTCTTTCTCCATCCTTACGACCAATATGGCCTTGTTTTACCTAACAAGTTTAGTGCATTTTGTGGCTTTGCCATGGAAATTGGATACAATGCATACCTATGTGCTTTATGGGTGTGTGGAAGTTCGTAAAATTACCCATTTCAGTCTTTCGTTACAGAAGAAGACCAAAATGGAGCTAAGGGTTGTGAGGGAGACAATGGCTTCTATTTAACACAGCAGAAATATCCTAAATACTCATTTTTAAAGAGATGGAAAATAAGGGTATGTTGGTTTACAGAAGGAATTGTCAAATGTGACCTGGCTGTCAAGGAAAGCAGACAGGTATGCAACATTTCAAGAGAGGGAAGCTGACAAAACTGGCATTATCATCAATCTCAAAATGCCATGTAAATGATTAGACAACTGTTTCTCTAGGATAATTTAATCTAGGTGCTATTGGGCTCCATGTTAAACACTGTAGAAAGATGTTGAATAAGAGTTTTGATTTTTCCCTCCCTCTTCTTTTTTTTTTTTTTTTCCCTTTTCTTATAGTTTTGCCTTTGTGTATCTTGGGATACCTCAGGCTTTGGGCACCATTTCAAACCACAGGTATACCAGGGCACAGAGTCCAGAGCAACCTACCAAGACTTTAATGGCTTCTCCAGAGAAAGACTTTTCCCTAAGATGTGACACTTTCCTGAAATAGGTAATAAATAAATACATAAAAAACAACAACCCCAAACAAACAAACCCCAAATGAGCAAAACCCCAACAACTAAAGAAACACAAGGCAAAAGTTCTAATATTTGAGTGACACTACTTACCTAGCTGTAAACCCAGGTCCTCTGAAGATGGAAACCAGCTTCTAAAGGGCCAGAGTGAAAAATTAACATGCAGTACTCCAGATGGAAAGAGACAGACTACAGAGTATAACCAGGGGATAATCCAGGTTGGGCGAGTCCGTAGGTAGCAATGGCCCCCATTGCTGTAGATTCAGCAACAGGGACCAGAAATCCCTGGGAGATTTACACAGAGACACCCTCCCCTGCAAACATTTGGGCTGGAATCTGTCCTTAACCCAACTAGTGTTCAGAAAACAGTGGCAGACAGAGAGCTGTAAGAGCCAAGGGAAATCTCCCCTGGAACCAGGTCTTAAAAGACCAAATGTGCTCCCTTGGAAGAAGATTAGAAACAAACGGCTATGTTTATTGGCTGTGAAATGCCTCCAAAGCATGGGCAGCAGATAACATGGGTCTGTCCCAAGGCAGATGAAGTTTTTTGCAAAAGGGGGCAGGAGAGCAGCACATGGGGAGAATCCAGCGGCTAGCCCTGGAGCAGCTCAGCGCCCTGGTCTTCAACGCAGCCATAGCCAAGCACCCGCCTGCCGTGCATCAAGCTACACATCTGCTGTGTGTAAAGACCACGAGAAGCCGTATGTGGGGTGGGACTGTTTTTTCATAACGCTGGGGTGTTGCCATGCATTCCCGTGAAAGACAGGCCCACGGCAAAAGCACAGGGACTGCGGGGAGCAGCTCAGACCTGCTGAGGAGCCAGGGCATACATGGATGGATACTGCTTTCCTTGTCCATTCCTAGAAGCCCCCAGATATTCTTCCTCTCCCTTCAAAGCCTCTCCTTCAGATAGCAGGGGCAGGGTTTGAATACCTCCAGAGAAGGAGATTCCACCACCTCTCTGGGAAGCCTGTTCCAGGGCTCTGTCACCCTCACAGGAAAGAAGTTTTTCTTCATCTTCAGACAGAATTTCCTCTCTTCCAGTTTGTGTCCATTGTCCCTTGTCCTGTCACTGGGCATCACTGGGAAAAGCCTGACCCCATCCTTTTGACACCTGCCCTTTAGCTATTGATCAGCTATTTAGTGGTGAGGTCCCCTCTCAGTCTTCTCTTCTCCAGGCTAAACAACCCCAGGTCTCTGCGCCTTTCCTCATCAGAGATATGCTCCAGTCCCTGATCATCTTTGTAGCCTCCACTGGACTCTCTCCAGTAGTTCCTTGTCCTTCTTCAACTGGAGAGCCCAGAACTGGACACAGCACTCCGTATGCAGCCTCACCAGGGCAGAGCAGAGCGGGAGGATGACCTCCCTTGACCAGCTGGCTGCGTTCTTTTTAATGCCCCCCAGGATGCCTTGGCCACATGGGCACATTGCTGGGTCCTGGGCAACTTGTTGTCCACTGGGACTCCCAAGTCCCTCTCTGCGGAGCTGCTTTCCAGCAGGTCAGTCCCAACCTGTACTGGTGCATGGGGTTATTCCTCCCCATGATTTCCTCTTCCAGCCTCTGCCTTGGCATTCACGGCTGCCAGCACAGGGAACGGAGCTGCGAAGCTTTTGTGAAAGGCTCACAGGCAGCAAGCACTTTCTTTGCTCATCCTCTTTGCCAGCGCACCGTGAATCTGCACCTGCTCCAGTAACAATGATCTTCAACAGTGGACAATTCAGCCCTACAGCATCCTAGTCCTGTCAGACCACACAGCTCAGGGCCCACAGTCACCAGTGCCAGTTGTGGTGCATTAGTTCCATCAACTTTCACACACACACAGAGCTAATACATGGCAGGTCTTCCCAGGACAAGTATTTCTGGCAAGACAATGAAATAATTTCTGACAAGACAATGAAACAATTTCTTTCTCAGGTTAAGCCCTCATCTTTACTTACCATCAATGCTTTCATATGAACTACAGTTTAGCTCCAACAAGCTGGTGCCGTACCTAGGTAGCCTAGCATTGCAGGTGCACAGTGCCAAGAAACAGTAAGACAAGAGCGTGTCAGTTTATGGTGCATGTCAGTGAGCGATGGGGAAATTTCTGCTCTGGATTGTGCTCAGGTTTGGCTACCCAACCAGTGTCTCAGGGACTTAGTGATTACAGCAATGAGCAAACAAATGGGAGACTTTCTTGAAGGTGAGACCCATGAATTTTGGCATAATACCTATTTGCAAGCACGTCTTTTCAGTGCTGGTGTCAGACTGTTCTGCACTGTCACACGCAGGCGCATGGTCCAAGTGGTGGGTCCTCTTGTGTCAAGGCAGCCAAGGATGTCACATCTTTCTAGCCATATCCACACCTCATTACTGTTGGACTCCACAGCCCAAATTGGGATTTTGTCAGTTGGAAACAAACCTAAGCACACAGGCAGAGGAGGTCTTGAACATGCATACATCTGCTAGCCTTCAGGAGAGAGATGAGGGGGAGACCAATAAAGGACAGGTGTCTGCAGATGCAGTTTCTCTGGAGCACACAGCCAAAAGCGTTTGATTTATGACAATACAAGTGCTGCTTTTTGTAGGTTGGGGATCTCTTTAGGAAAGCCAGTCAGTAGAAATCTCTTTGGGAAAGCCAAGACCAGATTGCTTGGAAAGGACCTGGGAATGATGTGACCTGCATTTCTGATGGGGCTTTTGGGGATAGAACTAAGAAAGAGGGCCAGCTACAGTCCACAGTGTCTTTGTTTCAACTCCCCCCACCCAAGCAGCATCAGCAAGAAAATGCTCTCCGCTTCTCACTTATTTATTGCTTCAGTACCAAAGCCTACTGCTGGCTTCCCACCGACCTTGGTGGGATCTCTCATCCCTATACCAAGGACTGTAGCACCTGAGTGTTGGTACACCATACACACGTGAGCAACCTGGACTTCCTCCAAGACTGTGGTCTGAGCTCTCATGGCCCTGACACTCCTTTCCCAAGAACCAGCAAGACAACCCATAAGAGAACAGAGAGATCCCTGCAACTTGTGGCTTCCCCCTTGCTCTCCTCTCTTTTACCTGTAAGTCATTAACAGCGTAAAGTTCCTCTCCATCTCTTCCCCATCCAAGATCTCAGGCACCCACTTTCCCTTTCCCAGCAGGATGATGGAGATGTAGGGGACAGCACAACACACAGCTGGCCCTCATCAGAGCTCCCAGGCTTATTGCTTTCCAGGCAGAATTTAGTCAAGGTTTAAGGTCTATGTGGAATTAGGGGTCCCAAAGTTAAATGGGACTTGAGACAGAGGCTTACACAAGTAGGATGCAACAAGGACTGGCATTTAGTTGCAAGAAGGCTTTATTCAGTATTACTTTTGCCAGTGCCTGGTAATAATTTAGAAAAGCACACTCATCTCGAGCCAGCCAATATGATTAGAAGTACAGGAAAAGTCTGATTGTTTTTCCATCCATGAAACATTAAGAAAATTAAGGCATTTCTCTCCAGTCCAAATGTTGACTGTAATTATAGATAGCAGGCAGCCTTAGCTACTATATTGCTACTGCTATAGTTTACTACTTAGGGACAGGAGAAAGGTTGCCATTTAATGAAGTGAAGTTTCACAGAACAACAGAAAGGAGGCCCATTACTACATAATACTGCTGCCCTTTCCATTATTAGCCTGAAAGCACTTGCCAGATGAATAGAAGCAGGTTTAAACTTAGTTTATTATTTCTATAATGTTAATTTGTCCTGAGCAGCTCGCCCTCCAGGTAATCTCTGCTTGAAAGAGAGATTCTTATCTAGAAATTTCTAGCATATTTTAATTTCTCAGAGTTTCAAGTGGCTCTTATGGTATGGCCAGGGCAGTCACGGGTCAAGGAAAACACGTTGCCCTGCAAGCATTTTCTCACAGTGAGGCCTTGTCCTTCAGCTGTTGTCATCAGGCTGTACCTAAGAATTCAACCACTGTCCAAAAACACTCTGCCATCTCCTAATTTTACAGGTGAAAACAAGCCTTGGAGACACTGGTATATCTGTGACCCTGGGCAAGTCAGATGGGCTGGAAACAGGTGACCAAGGACACCTGAGGACACAGACCCTGAAAGTCTCTGCAGTACAACTTTCCTAGCTGTGGAACAGCAGCTCTATATTCCATACCTATGAATGAGAGGTATGTCGTTAAAGAACATGGGCTGCTTAGAGGAAAAAAATGATGGTCCAGTTATAGAGCATAGGCAGGGATTATTAATATTGAGAGCAGGTGAGACTGCCAAGATGGTTTGTTAAGTTTCTCCTGTGTGTTTAAAAGCTGAACAGACATGGTGCCAAGGGTTTAGTGGTGGTTTTGGCAGTGTTAAGTTAATGGTTGGACTTGATGATCTTAAAGGTTCTTTCCAACCTAGCCAATTCTATGATTCTATGTTACACGGCGTTCTCCTGGGTCTGCCACCCTGAGCAGCGGTTCCCTTTGTGGGGAGAACGGGCAGTTTCCCCTCCTTGTTCAGACGTGGGGGCAGAAGGAGGTGGGTAGGTGGGCACCTCCTCTGCGCCGGGGAGGGAACCAGCAGACACCGGGCACTCAGGACCTACTTGGTGCGGAGACAGGAGCAGGCTAGCAGGACACTCCCAGTATCCTAGCAGTAAAGAAGACTAACTATGACACTTCTCAGGTTGCCACATCTGCCTTGTGATGGTTTCCTGGCCCAGACATGGGCACAGGATCTCACTGCAGGAACCTAGGAGGACCAATCCAAATGGTCTGCAGCAGGGCCCTATTTGTTTATTCAGAGTACACTGTTTTACTACATTGTGCTCCACTGAGTTGGCTGAATATTTTTTACTTCCTTAGCTCACAGCATGACTTTAAATTTAAAAGGAAAGCACCAAATTCCTCAGAAGCAGTACCTGCAATTGTACCTTACTACAGCTCTGTATCTAAACTGTTAGAAAAAGTAAAGGTCAGACCCTGAACTTTAGCACTTCCAGAGCCTATCAGAAAAAGCCACCTAGGCTAAGGTTAAATCTGCATATAATCATTCCAAGTCTTGAAGGAAAAAAGGAAAAAAAGATACTAGAATAGACTAATATTTAATTATAAGTTACCTTTGCTGACAGACCATCTTGAAGAGATAAGACCTGGCTACAGTTGTGGGGTTTGCTCTACTAAAATTACTACAAAGAATCACATGCAAAAGCAGAAGACATCACTAATACCTCTTGATTAGCAGGATTAAAGAACTGTTCTTAGAACACAAGGCCTCATTTTCTCTTTTGTACTCGCAGCCTCCTCCAAACAGACAGCTAGCCAAAATGAAGTGAGGTTCATCTCATTCATGCATACAAGTGTATCATGCAGATGTACATCCCAGGGGCTATTCGGGGCACTATCTTCCACTGTTTCAACATTTCCACTTACCTTATTCAAGGTTACTTTAACAAGGAAAAGGCTCCAAAATCTCTACATTGGAACAGTCCAGCCCAATAACCCTCTTACACAAGCATCCTCTGGCAATGACATCCTAATTGTTCAGTCAATACACATCTCAACACAACCAATTAACATATCTCAAGTCTTTATTTCCTTGCTATCCAATTAACAAAACCCAAAGGCTATTTCTTTGTCAGGAGAAAAATCACCATTATTTCCCTTTGTGCTAAGTCTTAAATAAAACAAAACAAAATTAAAAACAAACCAAAGCAAAACAACAACCAAAACAAAAGCAAAACAAAATAAAATAAAATTCACAGGTGGTCAGAGCTCTCAGGGTTCAGCCCAGGTACAGTTTCTCCCTGCTGCTCAAAGTTCCAGATGATCTTTATCAGGTCAACAGCCTAGATTGTGGGGTGGTCTGCAGTCCACTGGATTTAAAAGGATATGATACATTTATACCGGAAAAGTCATTATAAACAAAGCTCTGTAAGTCTTAAAATGTCTGAAATACGGAGATTAGGGGTTTCTGCAAAATTTATGGGTTTAGGGAGTGGGATAGTTGGAGAATAGTTAGGAGAATAGTTGCACAGGGAGGTCCTAGCTTTCAGCCTGGTAAGAAAAAGACTGAGGGATATAAAGGTCTGGCTGAGAAGGGTCAGGTCAGAGATCTACATGCCTTGTGAACAGCTTCTGACCTATCCCTAGGCCTTTTTCACCAGGACTTTGGAAAAGATCTTCCTCGTTTCTGCTGTTTATGGTGTTGGTACCTGCCAGATTTTGAAGAGTCCAAGGACCTTTTTTAGAAGTTAGCTAAAGCCTTTGCTCTGCCCTTGTTACAAATCTCCAGTGACCTGGTAGACCAACAACTCTGCACAGATTCCTTTCTAGGAGAAATACCATGAACACCTAGAGGAGTAAACCAAGTTGATTTACAAGTATGTTGGCCCAAAATGGAAGAAGAGAATTATTTCTCGAAGATTATTTTCTGGATGGAAAGCAGTTGCCAGAGCAACTGGGTTTGCCACAGAAAGTGTTAACTTTAGGAGCAATCATCTTTCCTGTAAAGAAGCATATATTTTGTAGTTGTCAAGAAAAAAAAAAACAAAACATGTTCTGAAATATCAAAAACATTAATAAAATAATTTCCACACTCCATTAGGGATGTAGCCATGGGAAATAATGAGTTTATTTTGTTTTCTTCTACTGGCAAATTGCCTTTTCAATTTTAATCACTTCTCTAAAGCAGCTGCCAGGATTCTTTTTCTATAATGCATTTATATACTGTATATTAATTTCATTGCCAGTTTTGATACACATAAAATGGCAATGCATAAAAAATATAAATAAAGTACAGTGGCACGCCTGGAATACAAAACACAGCAATGATATCGTCAGTACATCAAAGGAGATTGCAGAGCGCTCTCCTTCCTAGCGAGCATTTCTCCTGAGAAACCAAGGCAGATTTAGTCAGCGCTGAGCACACGGAAAAAAGTTTCTGTGCTGGACTTCAAATACATTGTGAAACATAATAAACAGAATTTTCTACTCTAAAAGGACCTCATGTTGTGCTTTGGGGAATAGGAGACACATTGATGTGTAGAAATGTTGAAAACCTGCATAAAAGACTACATTTATCGCTCTGCTGCATAATAGATGTTCTTCTGATTGAGTTGCACATGATAAAAATGACTAGACACTTTCCTAGGTAGCTTGTCTGATAAATCCGTCAATGGGCATGTCTTCAGGGTAGTCAAGGAGTTACAAATACTGGCATCACTGGAATTTGTGTCCTTGATGTTTTATTTACTTTTATAAATTGAGTTTGCAGCAGATAGTGTGACTAACCAATCTCACACATGGGGATGGAGACACATAACTGCTCAAATAAGCTTTCCAAAGCACACCAAGGAGCACCCATCCCCAACACCCCCAGGGCAGTAGCTCAGCACATAGCTGCTGCCCAGGGACATGGTAGATAGTGTAGATACAGACAGATGGCATTTGGAAGGCAGCGTTTGGACATGGAACAAGGCAGGTCTGCAGAGACATGTGGCTTAATTAAAAATTGTGTCTTTTTTCTTAGATTGCTTTTGGCAAATTACACATGCCAAGGAAGAGAGTGGTTAACAAAAAAAAAAAAAAAGCTTCACTACTATGCTGATAGAAACTGCAAAATCTAGAGATGTTTGAGCATCCAACTGCAAAGACAGAAATAGGTTACCTCCACAAACCTGCCAGGGTTGGTTGGGATTTGGGATTCTTGAAGCCCTCCTTTACAGATGTTATCTCAACATGTTTGTCCATCCTGGGTACAGCTTTTTGTATCTTCCATGCTTTGGCTGTCAGTCTTTGCAGGACCATGTGAAACAAGTGAGCGTGTTTTCTGGCCCAGCATGAGTTCACTGAGTGGCATGCTCTCCTCCCGGCCCCAGGATGAAATTACATAGACATAGAAATGTAGAATGGTTAGAGTTGGAAAGGACCTTAAAGACCATTGAGTCCCAACCCTCCTGCCCTGGGCAGGGACACCCAGCGTGAAGTATTTATATGCTGCAGGACAAACCCTTCTCAGACAGAACTGAAAACCTCACAGGGCTATACAGCAACTGGCAAACATGCTACAGATGCAGTTCTTTGCCCAAGCAAATGGCAAAATACGTGAACAGAAAAAAAGGGAAAAAAAGAAAAATTAAAAAAAAAAAAAAAAGAAAAAAATCAGGAACAGATTTAAGGAAAGAGGGAAAAGTATCATAAAACTAAATACAGTCTTTAAAGAAGATACTGGAAACTCCTGTAATGTAGTCAACCAAATATCTATGGCAATGTCTTTCCATTAGAGAACAGCTTCTAATAATGACAGCAAACACTTGCATCTAACAGCCATACCCACCCCCTCTAAGGGGCCTCTGCTTTTTGCAAATAGTGACAGGTGGGTGTATTTGAGGAACAAAGGGAAGCCAGTGCCACCAGAGCTCCCAGATAAGCAACTGCCCTGATGAGAGGGGAAGCAGCAGCACATGGAAAATCTCCTCATGGAAGAGGGTGCAAGTGACACTTGTCTAAATGAAAGAGGACAAGGGAAAGAGATAAAGCAAAAATTTAAGGAAGCTCTGAGTGGAAAAAGAGTAAGGGTGAAGGAGAAAGCATCTGAACACAATTTTCCATATAATATCTTCAGCTTCCCAGCCTGGACAGGGTCCTCCATTTCTGATAGCAAATAGAGGATGTCAACACATGAGGTTCATAGAAGACACTGTCACAGTAACAAGAGCAGCATTAAGACAATGGGTATTGTAACTCAGACTCCCAAGTTTGGAGTTACAAGGAACTCACCAAGGTGAAAGCAGTTGAAAGGAGAGCCTGTATCATCACTGAAGTACTTCTACAACCCCTGAGTAGAAGGATTCTTGCCCACCCACTGGAGTTTAAGCAGGATTTTCCTTTGAGATAGTGCAGTGACAACAGAGCTCACACAGCCTCTACTCTCCAGTAGCCCTGGTATGCTGCTCATCTGAGTCCCTGGAGAGTCACTGCTGCTCTGGCCTTGGGCAAGACAAGACCAAAAAGTAGAGGCAAGTTTCACAGTTGAGGCACTCTCTTCAGTGGTTCCCTACCTTGGCGTGGTGCCTGAAGATGCCAGTATACACCTCTCTTCTTACTTTCCTTTCTTTCCTGACTTTCCAGGCATAGACTTACTTTGTTCTCCCTCCCATGCTCTGCCTAAGGGATACAAGTAAGACTGGGGTAGTTCCATAAAACCAAAACCTTGTCCAACATGACCAGCCAGGTAGACAGCTGGAGTTTCCTCATCTGCCCAAGGTGAAGATGGTGGTTTCTGCCAGCACATCTGACTGGGGCACATCCCACCTTCCTTCACTAGTGGGTAGTCTCATTTTCTTTAAGGGCAGGAACAAAATCCCCTTGATCTGTGATAAGACTCACAGAAGCACTGATTCAAGAAACGCTGGACATCTCACTCCAACCTTCCAGTAGAAGCAGGACTACCACAAGGATTGGGCCAGGCAGCTGCAGCTTTGGAGGGAGTTGTCCCAGATGAGGGAGAAACTCTCCTTCTGAAATAGCTTTTAAGTAATTAGCCTGTCTGGGTTGTGCTTGTCTCCTGGACTGATTTCCTACTCTCATACCCTCCCAGAGAATCTCTCTGCTCCTTGGCTTTCCTTGCTTTCCTCTTTCAGGGCTTGCCTGCCCCTGGTTTCCCCAGACCCCAGTAGTCCCAATGGATTTGGATCAGGCACTAACTCTGTTCTGTCTCGCACCATCTCTCTTCCTTAGTCACCTTCACATTTACACTTAGCTAATAAAAGCAGAAGAAAAAAAAATGCAGGTGGAGAGTCTCCATCTTGAAAAAAGCTTGCCCTCAGAAATTTCATATGAGGAGACAGCCATTCTAGAGCACAGCTCTGGCTTTTTCTCTGTTAAAACCTCTTTTTTTTTTTTCTGTTTCCATAGAGGTCTAGCCACAGGCAGGTTTCACTCCAAGCTGCTGCACTTCCAAAATTCACATCTGTTTGCACTAGGCTTGCATGCTGCGATTAGTGAGTTGGAGTGGTGGATATGAAGCAGGGGAGGGACTTGTTTGCTCCTCACTGCCTGCCAGGCATCACAGAGTCACAGAATCACAGAATCACCTAGGTTGGAAGGGACCTTTTAAGATCATCTAGTCCAACCAATGAGAAAAAAAAAACAAAAAACAAACAAAAAAAATCCCAAAGAAACAAAAACACCACACCACACAAAACACCACCCAACACTAATCCGTATCCCTGAGCACCATGTCAACTCGTCTCTTGAATACCTCCAGGGATGGTGCCTCAACCACTTCCCTGGCTTCACTCTTCTGAGTCTACTTCTTGTGGCAACCAGGTTATTAAACTGCTCACCAGATAATTGCATGCTAGGAAGGCAGGCCCTGGAGAAGACTGGTGGTTAAACCACCTGTCACTACTGAGTAACTTTTGCTTGTTACTTCTCTCTCCTGCCCCTTGTTTCCCTCCTTACCTGAGAAGCTCCTTGTCACACAAATTTCCTTTCTCTTTGCCTCAAAAAGTATTAATGGAGATGGGATCTACCACATTAAGCATGGGTGATGTAACATCACAAAAGGTTTTAGGTGGGCAGGGACCTCTGAAGGTCTCTGGTCCAATCTCCTGCTCACAGTAGGACCAACTCTGAAATAAGGTTGGGCTGCTCAACCCGTCAAGCTTTGAGCATTTGCAAGGATGGAGATCCTGCAACCTCTCCAGGTTGTTCCAGTGCTGCAGCGCTCCCAAGGGGGAAATGTTCCCTCCCCATCATGTCCAACTAGAAATTCCCTTCCTCTAACTCATGCTGGTTTTTTCACTGTGTGTCCCTGGGAGCGACCTGGCTCTGTCAAGAGCAACAAAACTAAAATTTTTGGTGGGATGAAATTTCTGTGTGCAGAATACAAGAGTCAACTTTCTTGACTCCTATCAGCTGCTTTCCCAGGGTACACAGTTGTTATCAATGGACAGTACTGTCCTGAAACAGAGCTGTACAAAGCTTTCAGAGCATAGGGTGGCAGTTTGGAAAGGTGGCAACTAGAAATAAAATCCCTCACTGACATATTTTCCAAATGTTGTCTTTCAACCCACCATGAAAAGTAACCTTTTCCTTTTGGAAGATGCCATTAAATTAAAACATTAGGCCTTTGAACTTCAAACTTCAGAAGATGGAAACCACTGACTCATTCGGTAATGATGTGTTTTACCTGTCCTGATGGGAAGGGCATTAAGAAAGAAAATTTAAAAAAAATATTCTGAAGGGCAAGAAATAGCAAACAAGCTAAAACAAGCTAATTGCAATAATCCTGGACACAGAATCAGGGTGGAACACACCCCCAGTTGTAAAAAAACTTCCTTAAAAATCAAGTTGCTTAACTATAACCAAAGGATTAAGATTGATTTAAGAAAATGGGCGGGGTTTTTAACTTATTCTTTGAAAAAAGGTATGTTAAACAGAGCTAATTGAGGGCATACACTCTTAAAGGGCATCTTTGAAATTTTCTGGAGAAAGCAAACTCCAGTTTACTTTCAGTTGCTGAGAGTATGCCATTATATTTGAAGACTTGTCACGTGCCTTTGTTTCCCCATCTGCTCTGCATGGGTTTTATCATGTCAAGGAACAGGCCAAAGCTTTTGTCTTGGTTTCACAGACAAGGAGCCCAAATACATTTTTCCCTACTTTGGTACTCCAGATTCACTAGCCTTTGGATACGGAACATGGGCAATGTCTGTAGTAAAGGGCTTTTTAACAGCAGTGAGCTCTACATTAGCCCCCCGTGAGTCTTTAACAACTAGCTTCAGTGGGGATAGGACCAAAGATTCACAGAACTGTTCAATAAAAGGATGGGGAGAAAAGGAAACATGCCAGAGACAGGAGAATAGGCTAGAATAAGACATCTCAGTTGGAAGGGACCTACAATGATCATCCAGTCCAACTGCCTGACCAATTCAAGGCTGTCCAAAAGTTAAACCATATTATTAAGGGTATTGTCCAAATGCCTTTTAAACCCTGACAGGCACTGGACATCAACCACCTCTCTATATGAAGTCTGTTCCAGGATTTGACCACCCTTTCTGTAAAGAAATGCTTCCTAGTATAGAGTCTGAACATTCCCTGGTGCAGTCATGAACCATTCCTACGCATCCCCTATGCATTCCCTACTCATTCAAGCACTGTTGCAGAATCCAGCATTTGTTCTCATTAAATTTCATGCCAATGATGATTTCCCAATGTTAAAATCTATCTAGATTCCTCTTTAAGGCATCTTGCCCCTCGAGAGAGTCAACAGCACCTCCCAGTTTGGTATCATCAGAAAACTTGCTAATGGTGCATTCAACTCCTGCATCCAGATTATTGATAAATACATCAAACAAGACTGGCCCTAGAATTGAACCCTGAGGAACACAGCTGGTGACATTGCTAGCCAGACATAGCCCCTTCACTGCGACCCTTTGAGCTCTGCCCTGCAGCCAGTTCTTTACCCAGCTCTGCACGTACTGGCTCATCTCACAGTTGGACATCTTGTCCAGAAGAGTTCTGTGAGGGACAGTATCAAAAGCCTTATTAAGATCCAGAAAAACTGCATCCACCTCTTTCCCTTCATTCACTAGGCCAGTGACCTTCTCGCAGAAGGATATCAAAAAGGACTTTACCTTTGTGAACCTATGTTGACTGTGCCTGATGGTTGTGTTGTTCTTTAAATGCCTTTCAACAACAGCCAGTATAGTCTTCTCCATAATTTTTCATGGAACTGAGGTTAGACTGACAGGTCTGTAATTTCCTGCGTCTTCCCTCGCACCCTTCTTGTAAATTGGAATATTGGCTAGCTTCCAGTCAGCAGGGACTCCTCGAGACCTCCCCTCTGCTCTTCCTGGAGAAGAATTCAGGAGTTTGGAAAAAGCCCTTTGTGATCGTCTGGCCATAGGTAAAGGGGTGAGTTCTGATCTCAAAGCAATTTCGCAGAAGTTTTGAAGAGTGAGAGTATGACCACTTTCAGATCTGGGCCACGTCAAAGGACCTGGCCTGCTTTGCACTTGGGTAGGGCCATGTTAGGACAATTGTTTTGCACGATCTGTGCTTCTGTCACAGATATTCAGAGTAGAACCTGTTATACCTCTGTTTCATTAGCCTAACCCTATCAACAGATAGCAAATATTTAACATATGCCTGTTGCTTGATGCTAATCCCTTACGATATCACAGGGACCTTTCCCTCCATGAAGAAAGTGAAACTGAATACGCCAAGCTCAGCCGAGGTACCAGAAGCTCTGTCTGTCTGTCCAAGGCCAGATAGGGTTGCCATTACACAATGCATATTTCACTATGCCTGTCGTCCTTTTAATGCAGGAACAACAACAGTTAAAAAACCAAACCAAACCAAAACCAAACCAACACCCCCCCCCCCAACACCACACTCCCCTTCTTAAAGCCATTTTGCTTTTGGTACAAATGAAAAGCCCAGTATGGATCTGAAAATAAAATCTTTCTTTTTTCCTCTAAGCAAACAAGCAGACGTAGAAGTTCTCTCTGCAAAACTCACACCTTTTGGGGGTTTTCTGACATATTCATTTCTCAGTTAAAAGAAGCTGAAAAATCAATTGCTAAAATAAAACTCTAGTAATATGGTCTCCCATAGACACATTTGTTTCAACATTATGAAGTTGAAACTTAAATGAAGTTTCTCTGGAAAGAGCTGTAGTATCAGAGAGCAGAATAAGGATTCTCTTTATCAAGGTAGCTGGAGAACTGCAGTATTTTACAAAGGAGAATACTGAGGTTTCATAGTAAAGATGAGTAATGGCAGCAAGAGGTGACAAAATACTGCATCGCACTGTCCTAGTTAATACCAGAACTGACACATCAACACATCGTTCTGCAGCTGCCTGTGATTCTGAGTGGCTTAATATTTTTGCAGAGACTGTGCCAAGAGGAACGTTCAGCTGGCCTCTACAGCCACGAACCGCACGATGACCCCAATTAACAATTGCCACTGGTTTGTTTGATGGGGTTTCTCGAAAAGCTTTTTGCACTCTGTAGCCCATGACAACATGGGTTATTTGCATTGCTAGAACATCAAGAGGAAAAGAGAGTTGTTCCTACCTGTGGAAGAATTAGAGAGATCTTATTACCTCATCCAAGAAGTGGGTGGCAAAGGCTTAGGAGCTGAATTCGACTAGGCAAGAGGGAATCTCTGTAGTGCTGAGCACTAACCAGTTCAGAGAAACAGTCCCAAAACCAAAGAATTTAAAGCATGGACCTATCAGGCTGTAGGGTTGTCCTGCAGATTTTATTTGGGAAACCTAAGAAGCAGTGATATTTTGCTAATCAAATAGTACTAGAGCTGATATAACTGTCCTGCAGACGGTAACAAGACTGTCAGCTACCTAAACCATACAACCCAGTTCTCTGAAATGTATTTAGTACCTACTTACATGGTATGTTCAGCTTGTAACTACACCCCAGTCTTCTCCCCTTTGGGTCCACGTATCTATCCTTGTAATGCCTAGGGTTAAACCACCTTGCAGACAGCATTTTGATTCATATATTGCAAGTGATTCAGACAACCCATGTAGCCTCTGAGAAACTTCTGAGACTCGACTCAAGCCTCTTAACACTCAGTAAATACTCCATTAATACCCGGCACGTAGCACAACACACAGGCTCCTGCAAGCTGTTCATTTCTTCTTCAACAGGAGCAAGCAAAAGAGCCATAGACCAAACAAATTCCATTTTTTTCTGTAGCTGCTGTGACTGAGAGATTCACTTGAACAGTCTAATGGAAGTCACTGAAGTAGCTTGTAGGGGGGCCTCGTGGCCTCAGGCAAGAGCCATTGGAAGTTGGAATTAATGTGTACTTTAAATGGGAAAGAATGGGAATATGTGTGAAATAAGGGTCAACAGATTGAAAATATATGAGACAGCTGGTGGGAACAGACTGAAGGTGAAGATGGGTAGCCAGAGAGAAAGAGGGGAACAGGACAGGAACAAGATGGATCTTCATCAACAGAGGCAGAGATGTAAGAGGAAGAGTAAAAGAGAGAAGCTGTTAAAGGACATGGGAAAAAAGGAGACAGAAATATCTTCCATACTAGACACCAGAGGAACAACGAGCAGAATGGAGCATTCTGTCCCAGGGCAGCAGGCAAGGAAAGCAAGAAGAGGAGAGTTCTAAGGGCATCTCAGACAAAGAGCAAAGAATTGAGATAAATGGGAAACAGCATCACAAAAGAGGGCAGAACATTGGATGTGCTCAGACAACGGCATGGTACTTCACTGCAACAGCAGAGGTTGTCAGATGGCTTGGGATTTCTCCTTCCTTTGTAACAGATACCCTCCAAGACATCATTTGTTTTTTGCAAGGCAGGAGCTGTCATCCAGGCTAGCAACTAGGGTCTGGATATTTAGGGAGAAGTTAGCTTCTTTTCCAAGCATCCCACCTCCAATAGAGGAACTAGGGAGGAAAATAACCCAACAGATTTAGTAAGGCATGGATAACAGTAAAGCTAACCCACTGTGCATAATAAAAAAAAAACCCCACAGCCTTATTGCTGCATTGAGTGAAACAAGAAAGCCTCCTGCCCCAGTGGCAGCACAATCTTTTGAAAAACAGCCTTGCTGAACTCTTTGATTTTGTATTTAATTCCATATCCCTATTTTGAGAACAATACCTCACTCCTAAACACCGCACAAGGCAGCTTGAATGTAATTCTCCCCACAAAAGGCACAGGCTGGTTGAAGGAATCAGCTTGAGTTCCCTGCTTTGATACAGCAAGGTAAATTTAGTTATCCTAAGAAACTTTGCAGAACAATCAGGAGACACAACTTTCAGCTAAAGGAGGGTCACTAGGAAAGCATCCAGGCTGAGGAGCACACACCAAATAAAGTCTCCCTCCTAACCCAGCATGCCCTCCTTTCCCAGCCCACCCCAAGGAAGAAAGAGGAGGGAGGCAGCAATTACAACCTCGGCTCCCGGGAGCTGGCACAAACCCCACAATCATTCCCAGTGAAAGGGATGCATTAGAGTTCGCAAGCACCGACTTTGGCATAATTGCAGCAATCGTTTGAAGGAACCCCACCACTCCCCCCCCTCCTCCCCACGTGTCACCTCCAGCTGTTCTGTTTAAAAATCAGTCTAAGTATTATGGGCCTTGTGCAACAATAGTCTTAAGTGCAGGCGTAGTGTGACGATTCGCTGGGCACAAAAGCGCCTTTGGAGCGCCTGTCAGTGCGAATATACCCACCTGCTCTGGTAACAACAGGCCTCCAGCGATCGATTCCTTAGAGGGGAAAATTAACACCCTCCTCCCATCAATTTCTAGAAATGACTTTTCACTTAATCCCCCAAAGCAAAAGCACCCACGCTGGGGAGCGTGAGCAATCAGTAACGCTTCGGATTTGAGGTTCGAACCGAGTACCTGGGTAACGGAGCCCAAACAAGCAGTTACACTCGTCCCTGCAACACCCCAAGGCTCAGCCGGATGGCTCAGACCTGTTCAAATCACCAGACTCCAACTCTACTTGGAAAGTACTATTTCTGCAGAAGGGTGCATGCCCAAGACCCCAGGGATAGGCAGTTTCCCCTCCAAAACAAGTTCATTGCAGATCTGGGAGTGATGGCCTGAGTGGCAGCACCCTACAGACTCATGGGAGCTTAGATGAAGGTATCCAAGGCAGAGGACCAGCGACAAAGCAACCACTCAGCATCCCATCAGCACGTACACACATTCCCTTGTTGTCAGTAAGTAGGTTAGTACCTACGACTGGGTATAACAAATTTTTTCAAAGACTTTAGGAGTTGGCTGGCTGGTGACCCTATTGGGTGTCTTGGTTTGGGCTGGGTTGGCCAATAACAAGACAACAGATGCTCCCCCCCCCCCGCCTCTTGCTCCAAGGAGAGGAAGAAGAGAGGGAAAGATTTATAAGTTTAGATAAAAATAAACTACTTTAATGTATTAATGATAAAATAAAAATAAATAATGAAATAGACACAATATATACAAAATCATATCAAGCTCCCAGGGAGATGTCACCAGGAGGCACTAGGAAAGTTTGCAACTGGACTCAGTGATGAATAGTAACTGGATTCCAGAACACACTGATGGGGATCAAGGGTAGATGAACTCATAGGGTCCTCCTCATCAAAGAAGCATTGAAGAAGCAGCCGTTGAAGAAGCAGCCGTTGAAGAGGAGCCAACCTGGCACCTTTGATCCCTCAGCTTTTATCCTGAGCATGGCAGATGGGATGGAACACTCCATTGGCCAGTTTTGGCTCCTCCCCACAGGTGTGAGACCTCCACAGGGCAAACACCTGACTCATCTGGCCTTGGCTGCTGCAGCAATGAGCATGAGCAAGAGTATCTCACTGAACAGAAAGTTGGATGCTCCACCTGAAACCAGGACATCAGGGAAGACCACTCTCTCCAATTACCTGAAGGGAGGTTGTAGGATGAGGGGTAGGTCTCTTTTCTCAAGTAACAAATGATAGGACAAGAGGAAATGGCCTCAAGCTGTGCCAGGGGAGGTTTAGATTGGATATTAGGAAAAAATTAGTCACTGAAAGGGTAATCAAGCCTTGGAACAGGCTGCCCAGGGAAGTGGTAGAGTAACCACCCTGGAGGTATTTAAAAGATGTGTAGACGTGGTGCTGAAGGACATGGTTTAGTGGTTACTTGGCAGTGCTAGGTTAATAGTTATGCTCTATGATCTTCAAGGTCCTTTCCAGCCAAAATGATTCTATGATTAACAGATTGAATAGAGCCTATTAAGAGAAAGGGCTATGACACCCTTGCAGAGGAGGTCTGAGCTGACTTGGTATGCTGGCTGTTACTTTACAGAGGAGCCCATTGCCTAATCCTGGAGCTCTTTTGAAATCCTTGTCTGCTATAATGAAACAGAGATTACTAGTGTGAGATGTGACAATACCCAGCATGTCATGTAGGTTTTCAAACAGACTTCAACATGTGCCCGTTCACAATTAGTAACATTTCAACACAAGTGAGTTTATTTGGTAATTTTCTGGTAATTTCCAGTATGTCCCATGTCATATATATTCCTCAACAGTATCCATCATAACTGAAATTCCCATCTCTGTTTTTCCTTGCAGAAACATACATTTTGTTGGTTTGCTTTTACCAGTTACCTGCTATGCCTCCAAATTGTACAGCAGGCCCACAGTATTTACCCTCACACAATAAAAAAAAACCTTTGGCAGAAACCGGAACAGCTGAATAGCAAAATGTGCAGTTGAATACCACCAGTGGTCATTACGACTGCAGCTCTTTATTTGCTCCTTTTGTTTCTCAAAGAAGCAGAAAGAAGATTTTAGTACATTTTAAGTTTAATTTTGAAAGTGGCTACTCACAGAAGATGCTAACAGCCCTATTTTAGTATTGGTCATAAAAGCAAAGATTAATCTTTCATCAGAAAGAAAATAGTAAATGGGAAGAGGCTAATGATAATTAATGTTAAAGACTTTTTACTTGCAAACAAAACTTGAAGAAAAAGTCTTATTTATCCATAATATTTAATTCCAGAACAGACCAGGATATCATCAAGTTTCATCTTTTCTATAACAAACCATAGGTCATCACCCCACTGTGCCTGTGCTAAAACAAATAATTTGCCAAAAGTAAGGTACCTAGTTGTAATTTCAAGACATCAAGAGCTGAAGGAGGTTTTGGAAGAATGCCTCACTCCAACAGTTACTCAGTATGGAAGATGGGTATTCAGTGTCAAGTCTGAATTTGCATAGCTCTGATGTTAGTCTTGTCTACCAAACCAAAGCGTTGTAATTGGTCTGCATTTTCTCCCTGTATTACATATTCATACAATAACCAAATTTTAACAGTGTTTGGTCAGAAGGACTTACTCAACTCTCGATATTTCTTCATGAAACACCTAAGATATCACCCAGTCTGAACCCAGATCTTTGTTGATGTGCTCTATACATCTAAAGATGAGGTGCTAAGATTAAAGTTCCTAAAAGCTGTATGGGACATATAGGCACAGGTCTTCTTAAATCAGGGGAAAAGCATCTTTTCCTTCCCTCATCTCCTAATTTGGATGACTGACAGACTCACAATAGAGCATCTCTGGATGGGACACAACAGCGTAGCAAGGAGCTGGGCTAGTGCAGGAATGACAACCGTATACGGTACTGATTGGTGCTTGCAGCAACTAAAGATGCACCTGCATCACCCCCTGAGCCAGCCTTCACAGCAGACCAGCTCACTCACACCAAAAGGGGTAGGTAAGAGCCAGACACTGGCTCTGTAAATTAGAAATTTACAGACTCAAACAGTTACAATCAATATTAATAATTACAGAGTAGCTAGGGGTATCTCTCGGTATGTCCTTCTTCAGAGAGAGTTTAGAAACAGATTTCTTTTTTTTTACACTTTAGGTATGAATGGTCCTTCTACTCCACTACGTCCCAAGGCTGTCAAACTGCTGCTTCATCCCACAACAACAAACCAGCAGAAGTGACCGGGGACTGAGCAGCAATGAAGCAGATTTACTGCCATGCCTTGTGCCTGACTTTGCATTTCCAGCCACATCCCTCCCAGTTATTGTGTCTCTTTTTCTTCCATATGGCTACCCAGGCACATCTCCATGTCACCATATGTCCCCTAGTCTATTCTCCACAGGATATCTCCTGCTGGGAAAGGATCCTCCAGAAGAGGGGCTGCCCTCCTGAGTCTAACGATGTCTTCATGGTCCCCTCCAGCTCTACCCAGGTAGAGGTCCCAAGTATCTGAGCACTTACAGCTGGGTAAATTCCCACTGTCCTCTTGCCTATGCTCTCCTGACATCAGGTAACCTGGCCAAGTTCATCCCTGGGCAGCCTCCTTCTCAGCCACATACATGCATATACTTACTGGGGACAGCAACAAGGTCTATGCTAAGACTCCATGCACCAAGCAGCAGCTGTGTTTGCCCCAGAAGGGCCTGCAGAGCATCTGCTCTGGAGTGTGTAGTTACCTTGTGACCATTTAAACCACATGCATCCAAGCTCTGTCTCACTGCTGATAAGCTGTGCCTAACAGTTACATCCCCTTTTAGGGGATGCAGAGCCCTTCACACATCTAGAACATCAACTGCACCTTTGTCCCAGCCCTCTTCACCGATTTGAGCCGACACTGCCAGACCAGGTCTTCAGACCCTTCTCCCAGGGCTTGCTCCTTCAGCACAAGTTCATTTTAACACAATTTGGATGTGTTGTGAAAGAGCAAGAACAGCCACAACAAAACCAACAGCATGGGTTCGCTCTTTTCTAGGGCCAGGTTTCTATTGTATCATCTCTGGTAACACTGGCATTGAGGTACTTTAAACAACAGCATGTGTCCTGGGGTGAACCAATATTTGCTAAGGAGAAGATCTGCCCAAGCTGGATGCACGACTCAGAGCCTCTGAACAAGCCAAGCTTCAACCATCACCAAAGCAACGCACCAAGTTAAAGTTGTGCAGCCATGTTTCTGGACTGCCCTTGCTACCACCATGGATTCATCTTTCTCTGCCAGGCCACCCGATGTGGGCATCAGCTCATGCACCAGGAACACAGGCAGCAGGCTGGTGTGAGACAGAAGGTGGAAAGGACATACCTGAAGAAAGAACAAGTCACACAAGACAGAGGCAAGCTGTACAATCTCACATAGGACAAGAAGGTATTTGGAAAATGCACCAAGAGGAAAGGTACAAACTTTTATGGGGAATACTTCTTAGTTTCTTAACAAGAAATTTGCCAACTAGTGGAATTCGTTCCAGTACATCCTTTAACTTTTTCTTTTCTCCTTTTCTCCACTACAGTACTCCCAGCTTCTCCGTGTCTCACAAGACATTTGTTGTTGATGTTCCCTTTCAGCTGGAGAGGGTGCAGCCTGCAGCTCACCTTGATGCTGATCTGGGCCAACTGTGGAAGAAAGACCAGACAGACGCAATGATCATGCAAGCCTTATTTCTTTAGGAAGCCAGTCTCAAACATAGTACTGCTAAAGCTGGGGAGCTGTGCTAATTAACTCTCACCTATTAATCCTCATAGGCCTTCTGGACCACTGCTGGAAAACACAAGGCTTCCTTCTAGCAATGTGCTGGCACATGTACCCTTGGGTACCTGACTCAGCAGTCCTTCGCCCACTGTGTAAATTACAGCAGAATCAGTAAATTTATTCAAGTTGGGAGAGTGGTGAAATACCCACTCATCCCTCTCCTTGCTATCAATCTTGTCACCCCGCCAAGCAGACTCAAAATGACAGCTACGCAGTCATGACATGAAAACAAGAACTGCTGCATCATACCCAGCTTCCAGAGGGATATTTTAAAAAGCAGAAGGACAAAGATGCAGCAAGTGGAGAGGTTACCAAATGCCTTCTCAAAACAGTCTGCCTTGGGTTGCCTATTGAGAGGACACACACCCCACAGTAGACACGTATCCATGGCTAATGTGGTGATCTTGCACCCTGAGCCTGTATCCTTCCACAAAGCAACAGACGGAAGGAATAGGGAGATGCAACAGCCTCTGTTCATTGGCCCCAGATTGTCACTGTCCATCCTCATTAAAAGCATTTCTAACTAGCAGAGATGATAAATTGCAGGTTTTCATAAAGAAGATGTTTGCTTTGCTCTTCTCCCAAAATAGAAAGGATTTCAGGGAGTTTTAGGATTTTCACTGAAAATTCTGTTCTGAAACTTTTCCCTAAATTGCCAGAGCACCCTCCCACTTCCTTGCAGAGACAGCTAAAGGCTGGAGGCCCTTGTGCCACAGCTGTAACTGAGCCCTTTCCTTCCTCCTGAGGTCACAGTGCTCGCAGAGTCCCACACCGGCTGTCCCTGCGGGGAGGGCATGGCTTCCTGCGATGGAATGGGCTGGCTAGGGTCCTTGTGTCTTTTATATTGGTGTCAGGATCAATATGGCTTCTTTAGTGTTATTAATGTTAGTTATTTAGTCTTATTCTATTAAATCTGTCTGTATTTCAGCCCTTGGGTTTCCTCGTTTTGCCCAGTTCCCCTTCCTGGGTGGGGAGGGCTCATCGGGTGGTAGAATAATTGTGTAAAAGACAATAAATTGTTGTGGGTTTCTCAAACATAACAGTGCAGCCTCAGCAAGTTTACAGATGACACCAGGCTGAGCGGCATGGTTGATACTCTAGAGAGAAGGGATGCCATCTAGAGGGACATTGACAGTCTTGAGAGCTGGACCTGTGCGAACCTCATGAAGATCAACAAGGCCGAGTGTGAGGTCCTACACATAGCGTGGGGAAATACCAAATGTGGATACAGGCTGAGGGATAAGTGGATTGAGAGCAGCCCTTGTGGAGAAAGTTCGGGGGGTGGTTGGTGTGTGAAAAACAGAATGAGCCAGCAATGGGCGTCAGCAGCACAGAATCACATCCTGGGCTGTGTCAACAGAAGCGTGGCTAGCAGGTCGAGGGAGGCGATTCTGACCCTCTACTCAACTTTTATGAAACCCTACCTGCAGTACTGTGTCCAGCTCTAGGGGCCTCAGCATAAGAAAGACAGGGACCTGCTCGAACTGGGTCCAGAGAAGGGCCACGACGATGATCAGAGGGCTGGACCATCTGCCCTGTAAGGATGGGCTGGAAGAGTTGGGGTTGCTTAGCTCTAGGGAGACTGTATAGAAGCCTTCCAGTACTTAAATGGGGCCTACAGGGAAGATGGGGAGAAGTCTTTATCAGGGAGTGTATTGATAGGACGGGGTATGGGTAATGGTTTTAAACTGCAAGAGGGGAGATGGAGCTGAGATGTGGGGAAGAACTTGTTTGGTGTGAGGGTGGTGAGAGCCTGGCCCAG
>JAOQGH010000023.1:14783131-14794447 GCA_025769975.1 Gallinago jamesoni | reverse complement strand
CTTGGAGCAACCTGGTGTGGTGGGAGGTGTCCCTGCCCAGGGCAGGGGGTTGGAACTGGATGGTCTTTAAGGTCCCTGCCAACCCAAACCATTCTGTGATTCTACAACTCTGTGACCCAGAAAGAACTGTAGCTGAGACACACAGCTCCCCCCTCCGCAGCATGTTGATCTGGGGTGCCATGTGGTGATACTCCAGCTCATAGCATCAGAAGCCTAAGTGTACATTTTCCTATGGGGCATAATAGCAATACAATTAAAATTAAAAGAAGCCAATTCTTTTGTCAGGAGTTTCAGTCCAGCTGTCAGTGTTCTTGTCCTCTGTTAAATTAAACTTTTTATTAAATACGGAAGTTCATTTAGCCATTTTAGTTGTCACAACGTGACAGAGCACTTGAGTTCTGGCTGAAAATCTCATTTTTAATCTTCAAATATTTCATGCAATTGCAGCAAATTTGAGAAAAGGTCCAAGCCTGGCTAATTCTTACACACAAATTCCATAGCATTCATTTCTGCTTCTTCTTCGTTATTTGTCCCTATTACAGAATTAGATAGGAAAGCCTGGTATTTCCACTCCCATATCCCTTCAAGTTTCTAAAACATTTTCCATCACATTGGAAAAACTAGAAGATTGTTGGAGCATTAGGTTAATTAGGTAGTTCAACAAAGGGCAAGGTCTGGTCTCCTACTGGCTTGATCTTGCAATAAGTGCTATTTTTTAATCAAGGATATATTTTTTAAAATTCTTAATATTTCTTAATATTCTTAATATTTCTTGTCACTATAGCACCCTGTGGCTGGAATGAGTATTATATATTCTGATATGTGATAGGCTCACGCAGTGCATTGAGAAGTAACAAAAATCTTGTTAAGAGATGATCTAAATTCTGGAAGACTGCCTAGAAGGGTAGTTTTGTATGAAGAATGTGCAACTGCCTAACATTAGAAACTTTTTTTTTTTTTTAATCCTGCTTATACCAAATCAATCAAGAAACAGAACGTGCAACTGCTCTACTTACCATCAGCCTGATTTGAGAAAGGAGCAGCCAGAACTGCAAGCAATATTACAACACAGATTATGTACCACGTTACAATCAGAAGCCCTGCACCACACCACCACAGCTTTCTCAGGCTCATGCTGAACACCTGCACAGAATTGAGCACCAGAAGGAGCTGTGGTGGGAACAAGCATCCTCAGAGCAGAGAAGCTGGCTGCTCCCAACTTTCACAATGCCATTTCAAAGCCTCCAACTAAAGACATTGAGCTAGACCATGTTATCTTCCACTCTCTGCTCTGCTACCACCAAAAGTATTCAGATGTGTTGTGTACAACCTTCCTAAGCACCTGATCTCTCTAAGGACCCCAAGGAGTCACCCAGAGGTTGAGAATGTCAGAGCACATAATGTGCTTTAAAAGTAGGCTTCCTGCAGGACCGCACGGGAGAAGTGGTCGCACTGCACAACCCTTGTTTTGGTCCCCAGGGCTTTGCAGTGCCTGTGTTTGGCCTGACACCAGCTTTGCCTTATTTAAGATAAGAATCATACCAGGACCCCTGCTCACCCAGACCCTAAAAATGACCTGGCTTCCTGTCAGCTCTATGGCTGTTTGTCACAGAACTGATGAGCTGGCCATGAAACCTATAGACAAGAAGCAGCTTTAGTCCCAGGTCTTTGAGAGGATAAGCCCCCTAAGAAACCTGCTTTCCCAGCCCAAAAATAACATGATCTTCTAACCCCCCTTCACGTTTAATGAAATCCGATGATTAAAAGCACTTGTGTCCCCTGAGGTGAGGGCTAGGCACTGCTGCTGCTCACACCTTCTTATCAATAATTAGGATCAAGTGCATAAAGGCACCCACCCCTATCACAGAGATACGTAATTTGTTAGCAGGGCAATGAACAAATTAAATCAGACTGAAACATCCTTCAATTAATCTGGAGATCATAATAACGTTTGCAGCTTTGGATGTGCAAACACGACTTGTGCTTTTAGAAGTCTCTTAGGGCACTGAAAATTGCCGTCCCGCATTTCCTCAGGAGCTAATTTTGCCAATATGAGCTTTCTGGAGAGAGAGCTAACAGGACTAACTCATTAACTAAGCTGCTAGAAGGCTCCCTGCTCCCCATGCGCCACGTCCCTGGCTTGCCTGTTCCCTGCCTGTGCTGTGCTTGTGCTAGTCCTGGAGGGCAGGTGACGGGAGATTGACCAGAGGAGCACGAGGTGGTGGTCTTCAGAGGAGGATGGGGATAGTGCTTTTCTTCTGCACAACGGAGAAGGTTTGCTCTGGGAAGAGCAACAAGGATTTATCTTGCTGCAGCCAAGCCAAGTGGATCCTGTTGGCACTCACTTCAACCCCCAACGCGTGGACTACGCTGCACCAGCCTACCTCCTCACTGGTACTGTGAGGCAGGTACTAGGATGTGTCCTGAAGATTCAGGAGCACCTGATACCTCTCCCCAGTCCAGTGAAAAGTGATCTTTTAAATAGGCGTTGAACAAGGGGCTGAAGAACAGGTCTGATCACTGAGGGTGTCCCTGAGGTGGTGGGATCCTGGTCAGAATGGAGCCTTGATCCTCGTAGCCCGTGGACACTCTGCACTTGGGCCATTCCTGTTACTGGGCAGTTCTATGTACCTCTGCCAGCAAACATCTAGGCAGCAGATGAGTTTCACTGACGAGAAAAAAAAAAACACAACACACCCAACCAACAACAAAAACAAAGGAGGAAAAAATACGGGGGTGGAGTTGGGTGGGTTGTGGGATATATTGATGCTTGGTTTTCCTGCCTGGAGAGTGGCTGGTTAGCCACAGCCTTTGGTGGATCAACACTGATTAATCTGCAGTTTCCTAGATTCCCCCAAAGCCCAGCCACTGGCCTGTCCTTCCCAAAGTACTATAAGATTCCACCTCCCAGATGTCAGGGGCAAGAGCTGGTCCTGTTCCTTCCGGGAGAAAATCCTGCAGCTCCCTGTGAGACTCAAACACTACCAAAGGGCTAGACTTCTTTCCCTTCCAAGCTTTCTCTGTGCTGCCGATACAACAGGACCAACTGTTTACCTGTCCCTCTCCACCTGAAAACAGTGTTGAGACTGAAGAATTCAATCAGTGGATTGAAAAAATTCCTACATTTTAGCAAGGACATGTCCCGAAGCAAGGAATGTGTCTGAATTTACTTTTATCTATGCCCTTCTGGGGACAGATAGAGAAGAGCCATTTTAATCAGGCCTGGCTGGATGATATACAGCAAGTTTAGCTGCTTGCTAACTGAAAGCTTTAGGGATCTGAGTTTTCTCACTAGAAGAAGATAATAAACCTAGCATACGCATGGGAGTACAATGTTGATAGCACTGGCTCTATGGTACGATTAAAGCTTAAGAAAGAGCTTTCACCTTGGTTCTAGGCAAATACATGCAGATTTAGCAGCTGCCTAGGTTCAGATCTACTACAAATTATATCGCACATCAGAGGGTGCAAAATAAGGCAAAGCCTGCAATATTTCAGTGTCAGGCTTTGTGCTGCTATCTTTAAAGCTGTGGGCAGTGTGCCTTCACTCAGCATCCTTGTTCTGTGCCTGAACTAGAGATACTCATGATGCAGCTAACACGCTCACTAAGGCCTACCGAGAGCTCATGCCTTCCTCCCTAGGCTTTGTTTTCAAAAGTGTGCTTAGCAACTTCCAAAAATGCCAGAAGCCATCTGAGCAGCAGGGTGGGCTTACGTCCCTTCCTTGCAGGTTGTCTCTGGCTTCGGCTACTACAAGTTTACAGAGCCCAGTCTGAATACTCCAGGCAGTTCCTCCTTTGCATAACTGGGATGCCAGCTCTTGTGAGAGAAGCTGTCTTCAGAGGGGCTGCAGGGCCAGGGCTATAGCGCGGACATGTCTCAGAGCTCAATGCCTGCCTCGGGCATTGAGAACCAGCAAGTCCAGCAGGGCTGAAGCAAACCTGCAGTCCCACAGGGGAATTTCTTTCCCCCTAACTCACCCTGTGGGGCTGCATACACTCTCAGCCTGACTAGGGCTTCACCTGCCTGGCAAAATAACAGAGTCCCCCTACAAGTCATGTAGGAGAAAGAGAAGTTCCCTCTCAGAGGGTCTTGTCACAGACTCCCACTCCCTGTCAGAGGGTGGACAACCCAAACCACTTTTCTTCATTCTCTTTGGGCAGAGAGCAACCTGATGTACCTCAATAAAGGCAAGTGCAGGGTGCTGCACCTGGGGAGGAATAACCCCCTGCACCAGGACAGGTTGGGGGGTGACCTGCTGGAGAGCAGCTCTGAGGAGAAAGACCTGGGAGTCCTGGGGGACAACAGGATGACCATGAGCCAGCAATGTGCCCTTGTGGCCAAGAAGGCCAATGGTATCCCGGGGGCATCAGGAAGAGTATGACCAGCACGTTGAGGGAGATCATCCTCCTCCCCCTCTGTTCTGCCCTGGTGAGGCCCCTTCTGGAGCACTGGGACCAGTTCTGGGCTATCCAGTTCAAGAAGGACAGACGGGAGAGGCTACAGAGATGATGAGGGGCCTGGAGCATCTCTCTTATGAGGAAAGGCAGAGGGACTTGGGTCTTTTTAGTCTGGAGAAAACTGAGGAGGGATTTGATGAATGCTTATAAATACTTAAAGGGAGGGTGTCAGGAGGATGGGGCTGGTCTTTTCTCAGCGGTGCCCAGGGACAAGGGGAAATGGGCAGAAACTCAAATGTAAGAAGTTCCACCTAAACATGAGGAGGAACTTCTTTCCTGTGAGGCTGGCAGAGCCCTAGAACAGGCTGACCAGAGAGGTGGTGGAGTCTCCTTCTCTGGAGACATTCAAAAGCCGCCTGGACAAGTTCCTGTGCAACCTACTCTAGGTGGCCCTGCTTTGGCAGGGGGTTGGCCTAGATGATCTCCAGAGGTCCCTTCCAACCCCATGTGATTCTGTGATAAGGCACCCCGCGCCAGGTACTTATCCAGCCTCACTCCCTCTATTCCCGATGCCTCCTCCATGCGTACGAGCTTATGTAACATAAGGCAGGATTGCTCCCTTGCAACATCAGCTCATGGTCCGGTTGTTAAACCTGCCAAACTGGGCATCACTGCTGCTGTATTTATCTGAATAGGGCTCATTAAGAGAGCAGATATGAAGAATAATGGCATTGTAGAAAAGAACTGGGTTTCCTATCTCAAGAGCTAATAGTATCTTGGTCATTCCTGCAAACCCATGAAGCATGGAGAATCAAAGCAGCTCCCGATATAGAGCATTTTCGGGAAAGACAGAGCTATTTAAGTCAAAAGTTCTATCTTGGGTACCCATTCCACACTATCCCAAGCAGGACACTTTCCATTTAAAAATTTCTGACTCCTTACCCTTTAAAATACTCATAGAAATTCAAGATACACAGACTACTTCTGACCACTTCCCTTAACTGGTCTGTAATATTTCAGGTGTGATCAACAACTTACCCTTAAGATCCTTACTGAACACCTACAGGCTTTCTGAAGATCTGTCTATAACATTTTTACTTAGAGAAATCTGCCCATTAGCATTCAATGCACATCATTATATTTAGTTTTCAGGAAATATGACATTCATTCCACAGGAAGATTGGGAAAAAAAGTAAGTGGCCTATTTCTTTATTATAAACCTGTTGCTAAGGTATTTCCATTGATTTTTCCTCCATACAATATATTTCTAAAGCACTGTAGAAGCAAATTTAGGATCCAAAGCAAGAGGAAAAAAAATTTCTCTAGCAAACCTAAGTTTGGCCAATCAATCATCATGAAAGAAAATTAAAAAAAGATCCTTCTCCCTGATCTTATGAAGTGATGCACTGCAGTTCCTTGCAGCTGTGTAGGCCTCCTGAAGATACAACAAAGTTCATCAGAAAAGCTTAAGATGGGTTTCTTGAGAAGTGAAAACAGTAAGATACCAAGCATCCACTAAATCTGCTATTTGCCATTCATTACAGGCTTTCCTGCTTCTGAGCCATGCAAGGGAAGGTCTTGTGGTTTGAGGAGCAAGTTTGGAGCAACCCCTTCCTTTTCCCCAGGGGCTGGGTAGGAGATGGAAGTTACAGGACAGGATTCAACACAACAGCAAGTCTGGCCTTCCATCAAACTCGGCCCAAGACCAAGCCATCACCTCTGTGCAGATAAGGCTTTTTGTGGACACCAAACCTTGCCCGACAGTCACAGACTCATAGCTAAAAGCAAGTCCATCAACATAGGCGAGAGCCCTGCTCCAGGTCCTCCCTGCTAGTTCAGTTGGCAACACAAGTGCTTTTTCAGCTCACAACGCAGCACTCGGGAACCAGTCCCACCATACCCTTCCTTTATTCCTGCACCCATTTAGTCGCTCTACCAAAAAGGTGCACCTACAGTCCATTTCCAAATCCGAATCTACCGTGAAAGCACAAGCAGGTGTCCCAGCTCATCCACCTCTTGTGGATCACCTACACTGTTTCAAAACATTACAGAAGGTTAAAAATGAAATTAAACCTATCTTAATTTTACTCAGAAGAAACTAATCATATTTACTACAAGATAACAGAAACAGCCTCATTAGTACTGTTTACAGTGCCCATCCATGACGTGGCAGAAGAGAGACAAGAAACAATTTAATCTCACATAAATGAACAAAAAAAGCACATCTGAGAGTTCAGCACGAAATTCTGACCTATTCTGATTTAGAAATCAACATAACAGAAAGTGACCATTTCAAAAACTGCACAATGTTCAGTTTTCTTAATAGATAATATCATTCCAGCAAACTTTTCCACTTTCCACCTGGGTTACATGTGCAAATTGCTTCTCCATGTCTGGCTGGGGCAGTGGTTTTCAACCCCAGTCCAAGGATTCATGGACTTCTGAGGGACTGCAAGTGATAACCAATAAAGCACCTATGTAGGGTCTCCATGGATCCAAATACTCCCAAGTGGTCTGGCCTTCTTCTGGAGAGACTTAGCATTCCAGAAATAGGGACTGTTTGAAAAATCACCTGTTCAAATGCTAAATTATGATGGGCAGTGACCGTACATTACACTGGGAGTATAGAGTACCTCATTTTCTGACTGCAAGGCAACAGAACAAAAGCAAATATGTATAATCATGCTGGACTAGTTTTCTTTGCTGGTTTCCATTTTGAATAAATAGCTCCACATCCGGATGCCCAGTCCAATTCCAGCCTTGAACAGTTTACCAGCCTGGGTAAACAACAACAGCACCCTACCCCACAGGATTTCCCCTCTGACAGCATCTTTCCAGGGCAGGCAAGTCCATACTGACTTGATTGTCAAAACATCAACAAAACATGGAAAGGGAGTTGAAGGGGATGGGGGAGGAGGTGCTAACCTCCAAATGGGCCTGTCTCCAGCAAAACACTCAGTCTGGGACCAACTGGTCTTAGTTCCAGTGAAGCCTGTGGAACCAGACCTACCCAGCGTGAGCAAGTCCCACACTAGACCACTGATTCCAGAGCTTATTTCAACTATTCACCTATTCTTAGGTACCTGGAGGCTGCCCCCTCATTCTCAGCTCAAGAGACCCCCATAAATAGCACCTCATTCAATACCTGCATCTCCTTTTAACTACACTCTTGTAAATCAAAAAGTTCTCTACTACAGTCGATAAACAGCATGAGCAGGGGTTAGTTCTTAGCATCTGGCTCAAATCTGTCTCTGTTTTGGCTAATTGATATCTCTAGGTGAATAACTGTGTAGAAGTGACCTTTGGTGAGAGAAGAAACTTAAATCCCAGAAAAGTGTTCCTGATTTTACTAACCCAGGCAGCTGGATACCCAGAAAATTCAGTCTCTTGTTCCCAGCATAATTAAGAGCAGAGATATCTTTTAACAATGTTATTTTCTGGTTCTCTTTTTTTCTACCAAAGCCTATTGGAAGCCAAAATGGGCTGGACGAATCACAGAATCACAGAATGGTTGAAGTTGGACGGGACTGTAAGGACCATCTAGTTCCAACCCCCCTGCCATGAAGTTAAGTAGAGCTGTTCTTTGAACAAATCTTTGTTAACATCAGGCCTGGAAACTCATCAGCATCCTACAGATCACCTTATAGTTTTGCTTTGCCCTACTCTGAGCAGAAGAGATTGACACCACCTACACACACCCCACAAAAGCTTTGTTAGCAGGCACAAGAGAGAAAGCCATGTTGTTGGCTTGTTGCGGACATCTATCAACACCATAAGACTGAAAGCTCTTCAGCCCCAGCTCTCCTCTCGTAGATAAAAGCAGTAAATTGGAAAGTCCATCCCACTCCCTTGTTCCACCCACTGTTCGCAGTGTACTAGAGGGCTGCTCCTTACCCCCCAAAAATACACTAATCAAGGAGAGATCAGCCATCTCCCAGACTAAAAATTCCAAAGTCTGCAGGTCTTATCCTTGCAAACACTCCTCTGTCCCCTTCTCAATGTTCTTTTCCCCGTTGACTCCAGACTCTCTGGTCGTTGGGTGAATTATAGCCTGCAACAGCTGCAGTATATCTTCTCTTGCGCATTTAACCTTCAGCAAAAGTCATCATGAGTCTCCAAAAATAAATTATTCTCAACTGAATAGGAAGATACCAAAGTCAGTCATATTACTAACACACTAATGAAACCTTAAACCTGATGTCAAGCTTGGAACTTCTCCAAGATGCTACCTGGTACTGATAACCCAGGATACAGCCCTGTAAGGTCCTACCTTGCAGGTAGGAACCCTGAACCATTGCACTGTGCTGCATGTGCATGCAAGCCTGGAAAGCTACAACATAGACTGCCTCTGAGCCTTCTATCATTTAATAAGAGTCATGTAATAATGAGTCATTTCCAAAAATGGCCAGTGGGGTACTGACGGCTGTTTTTCAGTTGCACAGAATAAAAGAAACAGCAGGTACAGGAGCAATCTTGGTCCAAAACACACACAGCTAGAACCAATAGCAACCAGCTGCAGTTTCCAAGGAAGGTGTGATCCCTTGTCCCATTGCATCTGTTCCTGGGAGCCTTCCTTGTAGCCAAAACTGCTCAGGATCCCCAGGGAACATGTGACAGCCTGAAGCATGTGGATAATCGGAGCAGGTGGCTGGAAAGTCTCCTTAGGCCTTAGACCCCATGGCTTGAGGAAAGCTTCCTCCAAACAGCAGGCAGTCATAAATCAGCAGGTATCTTTCTGACTCAGCAGACACAGTGTCACCTTAAGTGACAATGATAAATGAGTCTGCGAAATTTGCTTTGCCACGCTGCCTTCTGTTTAGCTTCCTCTGAAATTCTGAAATTTAAATGCATGAAATAGCATTAATACAAAGAGGAAGCCAGGTGTGAAATGAAATAATTCAGATGCAATACTTCATCACAAAATTTTGGTGTAGAGGAAAGCTTATTCAAGCCAAAAGCCTAAAAAGTCACATGAAAAGGAGTATCTAGGTATGATTTATTTATAGGTCAGTTTGTCCTGAGCCACACCACATCCCCTGCAAAGAACAGTTTAGCTGTATTAATTGTCAGCTTTTGTGAAACACTTGGGAAAATTTCTGTGCTGGGAGTCCAGTCCGGACCCTGATCTCAGCAGAGTTGACCCAGAAAGTGGTCACCTTTACTATTCCTCAGTCATGAGCCACCTGAAAGTGGCTGGTTGTAAGTGCCAAGGGAATTTCAGGCTCCATGGAGTCACTCTGCAGGATCATGGAGCAAAAAAGTCAATCTGCACAACTCTGGGGTACGCTGGAAGAGAAGGTAGAGATGGAAATGATGACTCTCGTGGGAAACACAAGGAAAACACTCATTAGCAATCAATTAGCTAATCAATGATGTAATTTTTGTACATTTGAGATAGGCTGGTGAATAACTGTTTGAAAACTGTGGCTCATTTTAAAACAACCATGTTTTAAAGAAAGTACCCAATTAGGAGTCAGAACCTGAAAATTAATCCATTCTTAAGGATATGAACTAGGTTGCAAGTTGCAATGCTGCTTTGGCTTTTGAGTTAGTAAGACGCAAATTTGGGAAAGCACACGCAAACAAAATGGGAAATAAAAATCCTCCTTGTAAAGAGAGAGTTGAACTCCACTCAGAAAGCTTCAATGTCACTTACTTATAGTAAAAGTAAAGGTTATGCCAAGATTAAAAGAAGAAAAAAAAGTTTTAAAAACATAGGTGGACTTTCTGGCAATCTCTCCAACATCTTCTAGTAGCAGAAATCTAGATACTCTGCCCAAACCCTATCTTTCCTCCTTCTTTCAGCTCCTCAATATTCCATGGTAGCAGGAATGCCTGGCCATGATATCTCATCTTTTGGAAAGCAAAACCCAACCCTACTTGCCTTCCTGTGTTAGATCTGAATATTTATTTCTTACCTGGTAAATCAACCACTTGACCGCAGAGGAAAGTTACAGGCTCACTGCTGGAATTATATAGATTTGCAAGTTCAGTGGTGTCTATTCGGAGAGAGCAAGCAACTATTTTAACACTGTTGGCATTCTCAGAAATAATTTCTGGAGAAAATTTCTATTTACATTAGTGTTACTACTCTGCATGGTTGCTTCCCACGAGAAATATGGACTGTTTTAACAATAAGCCAGTCACCATTTTTCCACCCAAGAAGTGCTACGCAGTCATTCAAGGCTGATTCCTTTGGACCCGTTTATCATCTGGGTTCCTTGCTTTGTACCAGTGTTTCATTGTTGAGGAAGAGTCCAAAAAGACCCTCCTGCCAAGTCATGAGGTTCAGCCTGGACAATCTATGATAGCTGTTCATGCCTCTGTTCATGCAACAAGCATGTGTCTTTTGTCCGATCAAATCGTTCAACATGAGGTTGAACGTATTTACATGTCCTCTTCTGTGACTGGACTTTTGGTGCAAATGCCTTTTCCTTCTTAAACAGTTTCATGATCTCTTTGTCCCAACTGCACCTGGATTTCAGCCATCTCCTGGATCTTGTCCATCATCTGCTGACTCCAGGTAGAATGGTCCCTTCCTTCATTTCCAATAACTCCAATTCCCTTTCCCTTGATCGCAACGATCAGTCTAATTCATATTGCTCAAGCATATAATTTTCATTAATATTATTGTACAATCTCATTATGTTCATTAAGTTACAACATATCCAAGTCCTACAAGACTACTTACCATTCTTGGACTAAAATGGAGTTCAGCCTAAAGTTCACCATGTTGAGTGGTTACATCCTGAGGCCAAAGGAAGGCTTTACCAATCTAGCTACTTATGCTAAACACAACTCCAGTTTCCAGTCATAGAATCATAGAATGGTTTGGGTTAGAAGGGACCTTAAAGACCATCCAGTTCCAACCCCCTGCCCTGGGCAGGGACACCTCCCACCACACCAGGTTGCTCCA
>JAOQGH010000023.1:14741021-14777784 GCA_025769975.1 Gallinago jamesoni | reverse complement strand
TTGGTTTTTTTTTTTTTTGTGGTTGGACTCGATGATCTCTGAGGTCCCTTCCAACCACCACAATTCTGTGATTCTGTCATGGATGCCCCATCCCTGGAGGTGTTCAAGGCCAGGCTGGATGGGGCTTGGAGCAACCTGGTGTGGTGGGAGGTGTCCCCGCCCAGGGCAGGGGGGTTGGAACTTGATGATTTTTAAGGTCCCTTTCCAACCCAAATGATTCTATGATTCTGTGATTCTATGATTCTATGACACACCAATATTCTTTTATAATAGCAGTCATCAAAGCTCCTACATTGGACTCGATGATCTCGGAGGTCCCTTCCAACCACTAAGATTCTGTGATTCTGTGATTTAATCCTTGGCTTTTTGGGAACCTGGCTGACAGTGAAAGCTCAGGAGATCCAGAGTGTAACGACCAGCTGCAGCCCGGCGTCCCTGCTGCTTTGCAGTGCTCCACCTCTCACAGCACCCCTGGATTTACAGCTGATGTGTCAACAGAGCAGAAGTAGCTGCTGCACGTCTGGGGATGGCACGGGGGAGCTGATGTTATAAATCTTCTCTTCAGGCATTTTTCAGATTTGCAGTGTCTTTTTCCTTCTGAAACAGGAAAGGCATGAAAATAAGATCCACATCAGACTCCTTGGAAGGTGTTTGATGTTGGCTGCTGCTCTTCCTGAAACTTCATCTCTTATTTGAAAATAGGAACCGTGCAACTCTTTTGCCTAAGAAGAAAGTCTTGCAGACATTGAAATAAGTGTAACTGGTGCAGAGCTACTTGGCTGATTCTGCAGAAAACCAGAAGCAGTGTCTTGCAGACAATAAATGCTCCTCTTTCATCTCTGCTCAGAGGTCTAAAGCTGATCGCTTTAATGTTACCATTGCTGACTCCTTTCTTCCTAAAGAAATCACCTCAGGGAGGAGAAACAGAGATTTCCTTACACAGTATGCCACCCACAGAGGCACAGACAGGCACCTCTGATCATATTTTGAAAACCTCCCTAGCCAGTTGTGGGCAACTCCTGATTTTAACAACAACAACAACAACAACAAGAAGCTTTTTGCCTTCCTCCTTGCCTGTGCCTTCCTCCTTTGCCTTTTACTGTTTCAGATAGGGATGGACAAAAATTGGCTTCATCTTACCCTGTACAGTTGGGCCTCCAACCCTTACAGGATAAGTTGGGTCTCACTCCTTCAGACCTTCCTTATCAAACATGTCCAAAAAATACTGATGATTACTTAACCACCTGAATTAGCCAGGGGATGCTGGTTTTGCTCCAGAAAGCTCCCAGATCTGTAGTGAGATATTGAGAAGGTGGCCAGACAATGCTTGTACTGCCTATGGGGGATGTTTTGAAGGACTTTCATGACCAAAAAGCTAATGTACGTTGTTGTCTTACGGGACTGATCAAACATCACACATAGTACCAGCTGAGGAGCTCTAGGAAGCCCTGAATCAATGTGAAAACAGGCATTCATCCCTTTGCTAGGCAAAGAAGATGTCTTCAAGTGTCTGAAACAAATGCTGGCCAAAGCCTGTGAGACTTCAAGCCCTTAAAAGCCTAGAAATCTGCTTGTTTAGTGAAGAAAGCATGGTTCATGGTTCAGCCCAGCGGCATCGAGGAAAGAAGATACACTGGCCTGATCACACTGGACTCTGTATCATATTGCAGTTTTCAGGCTGTGAACAGACACGCTTTGCAAGCAGCTTTTTTTTATTAAAGGTTACACCATCTCTCCCCATGGAGACAGGTCTGTTCTGGTATACACACAGCTGATTTTCATCCCTAATTTGTGCTTAGTTACTCAGAGCTGGTATTAAACTGCTGTGGCTGTGCCAGCTCTGATATTTGGTAAAGCAGTAGAAGGGAGTAAAGAGCAGTGAGAGTGACCGAGCATGAATGTTGTGGTGAGGGGAAGGAACTGGCAAATGAAAAGGGGAAATGCCACTGCAAGAATAGCTGGAATGAATGGGCTGGACCTGTGGCAGGGAAGCTGAGCTGACCCACAGGTGATAAAGGGAAATTGAGGGCAGGAGGATGGAAATGCAACCCCAGACTCACAGCTGGCAAGAGTTCTCAACCCCCAGGTTCTCCTTCCAGCTCAGACTCTGACCTGCAGGGTCCCACAGTTTGGGGACTGAAAGCCAAAGACAAGCTTCAGTTTTCTCTTGCTACAGTGCAGAAAGGTGCAGGGTTTTATCGTGAGGCTCCCATCTTCTACCTCTCTGCCTGTCTCCTCACTTTGGAAAAAGAAACTGCAGAGTTAACCACCTGTAACACCTGCTGTGCCCTTGCTGCTGTTCCTGCCCTAGTTATTAGGAAGCAAGCAGGTATGTAGCAATAGCATCTACCCTGGAAATTATGTTTTCAGGGTCTCTGTTTCTCTCCATAGCAAAGCAGTGCTAAACTCTGCCCTGCCAAGCAAGAGTTTTCTCTTCCAAAACAGCAGAGCATCAACAAAGCTTGAGAACCAGTGTGCTTGGGTTAACCCGGACCAAAACAAATAAAGAGGTCAGAAGATAACCCCGGCTTTTTCTGAGCCTTCTCTCATATTTCTTCAGAAATTCTCCTATTTCTTCAGAAAATTTCATCTTCTTGGGAGAAAGGATTCACAAAACATTTCCTAAACCCAGCATTTTCATCAAAGGTGCAGAGCCTTTTCTCTCTGTGCCCCAAGAACTCCATCATCCCAGTATCTTGAGCACCTGTGCACTCTTGAAGTCCTTCAGATTGCTCCACTGCTCTGACCATTTCACTGGCTCTCTTAGAAGGGATCTTGGCTGTGGTTCTCCAGTATAAAAGGCATTTAAAGGTCCTTTGGTAGCTGTGGACCTCAGGGTTTCACTGTGTAGCAGCAGAGGCAGGGTGGCCCATGCCAACCTAGCCTCTAAATCAGTGTGAGTGTTAAATCAACCCAAGGAGAGGCGATGTCCAAGGCATCAGGCACATCTCCAGCAAGACCAGATTCTTTGTTAGCATGAACAATACCGTAGCCTTTCAGTCCCACACTCATTTTTGTGCACAGTGTGCTGGTATCCAGCCTGAGCTCCCTTTTGTGTCCTGCTCAGAGAGCAGCCCGGAGTTGCTGCAAAATTGAAAGGGTTCCACCATGAAGCTAGGAAATGAATATCTGGAATATCCCCTTAGGCTCTGGGTGCCTTTGCTTATCACTGCACTAAATGCAGGAAAAAAGGAGGGGGTTATATCTCACTTCACCTAGTTGAAAAAGTTCCTAGTCATTTATTTAGTTTAATGTTGCTTTTTGATGAATTGTTATTCATACAAGAATATTCATTATTCTTGTGCACCTTGTTCACCAAGACAGGCACATTTGCCTGTCTTGGCGCAAGAGGCACAACCACATGTTGTGAGAGGAGGCCATGAGGCCGGATTCAATCAGTGCACCTGATGCCAGCAGGGAAATTAACTACGATGGATCCGCTGTCCCTCGGCGATCCCAATAAATCTGACTGTACCTTTCAGTCTGTAAACACCACTGGGTACCTGGCCTGAGAGCGTTTTGTGCCAGTAACAGGCGGGCAATAACAGCGTAAAGGTAAATATGGCAAAGCTCAGGAGGCTGCTAGACTTGCGGGTCCTGCCAGCCCCGATATCATGCTGGGGCCAGCTCCCCTCCCCTGGGGCGCCGCCAGCCATCAATGCTCCCTGGCAGCAGGAGAGTTTGTGAGACTGATGTAGACAGTCCTGGCACCATACTCACCTCTAAAAGCTCTTGGTCACCCTTCAGAGGAGCCGTGGCTTCTCCACGTGGGCACAGAAGAGACACAAAGGTTTTCCCATGCCCATGCGCAGTGATGGGCGTTTTTAAGAGCAGCCTGTGATGTCCTGGACCCTCCTCTGACCGGCAGCTCATAGCGGCTCTGCCAGAGGCATGGCTGGAGCACACCAGAGCCCTGCTGAAGGAGCAAGGGAGACATTCAGGAGCCTGTGCTCCTGGGAGGCATATCTTGGTTTACAGCTAGACCTGACAAGACGCTCCAGTTGATCATTACCTGGCAAGTGTCAGCGGTTCTTGCCTGTGCCCATTATCCCTGTAATATAAAACAGCAGGGAGATTAAATGACCTTCTGAGAATGCAGCCAGACCTGGCTGGGACTTGGAACAGCCCTTATGGCGTTCTGGCGAGCTCTGCTTTTATTCCATTTTCTCCACTGGCAGACGGCACGGTTCATTGTGCATGTGAGCGTATGCAAAAGCGCGACATAAATGAAATGCAGTCAGCTTTATGGGGTGTGTAAGAGCCCAGGTATGCCAGGACCTTCAGTTCTTTTACAAGATCCAAAGCAGAGGAAGTAGGTGCCAGTCAAAAACTCCAGATTCTTTTGTCTCTGTCTCCCCCTTTTTCCCTCTTTTTAGAGGTTTCTTGGGAAAACGAGGTAAGTGAAGCACTGAAACTCCCCCTTGGAGAGTCGATCAGCTCAAAGTCTGCAAAAGCCTGGATGGATGCAGGTCACCTGCCAATCAATCCAGCCTCTAGCTGAGTGGGAAATATTTAAGCTAATGTACACTTCTCCAAAGGCATCGTACTTCTAAAGACTTACTCCTTTTCGGCAATCCTCTGATCACTCCAGGACCCCACTGCAGTACAGGCGTCTGTGGTTCAGAAATGGTGTGACCTAAATAAAGCAAGAAGACAGAAAGAGGGGCAGAAAAAGCTGCTAAAGAGAACTGGCCAGCCTTTTATTCACATTAGCAAATACAAGTGAAGTCTCGTAACTCCCAGCCCAGCTCATTAGTCCATGCTGGCTGTGCACACCGTACATCAGCAATATTTTAATTCAGGCACGGCACAAGACTTTTTCTAAAGTAACTTCCTTAGTTTGTCGTGTTTCAGAGGAACATGTATGTACCAGGTGTGTCGCTTCCATCTGGCTCGTGAGGGTCTGTGTGTCAGGTGGACACGTGTACCAGGGAAATGGAATACTACAGGAATATAAGGTGTTTGAGACAATAGGCAGTTTAAGTTTTTGTTAACTCCATTAGATACACAATCATCTTCTGGGTAAAAATTTTAGCTTGAAAGCTGTCACGCAGTCAAGCGAAAAGGGCCTGTGGTGAGAACGACTCATCACAGTGAATTGGAGTGAATTTTTCTTTATTGCCGGCCTGCAGATGAGCATCCAGTTTCCCAATTACCTCTTCTGTCTTTCCTCATCCCAACTGCTGCTCCAATAACAAATCAATGACTTCTTCTGATAGATTGCTTCCAGGATTTTTGTTGTGTGACTCGTGAGCAGGAAGGACTCCATGGCTTTGTGTGCCTACGTACATGAATAAAACACACCTTCCCCTCACAAAAAATTCCTGCTGGAATTAGAAACAACTGCAGGTGGACCTGCAAGCCTATTTGCCCCTGTGAACAAAACCAGCATCAATAGTGGTCTCTCTTGCTTTAGTTCCAGCTGACTCAGTTATTTCCCAATCTAACATATAATGGGGAAAAAACCTGAAACATCATAACTTACTCCTTAGATATCACACAGCCAGTCACCTGCATGCCTGAATCTTCAGAAATGAAAATAAGGGGCTATTATCATCATGGCAATTCCCAGAACAGCTACCATATTGCAGGGTTAGACACATGTACTAGCAGCAGACAGCTAAAAATATGTAGGCATCAATTCACTTTTCCACTTTCTTCAGAGATTAAAGCAAGTGTGTTTCCATATGTACATGCACAGAGACATATTTATATGGACACATATTTGTGCATGTCATTATCATCATACATCTCCTTTTAAACCTCTCTTACATATTTTTAAACCTTTCTTAAATAAAGTATCCTTTTGCACCTCCCTTATATTGGACTTGAAAGAAAATAAATTGCACAAGGGTTTGCAACGCATAAACAATCGAAATTTTCACCACGAAGTTGTGCATGATGTATTATTTGGTGAGCTAAATAGAGAGTGGCTATCTCTTGATACAGTTTTCAATGATCCATCCAGACTGACAATAAGCATAACTTTCTTCCATCACTTTTAAAAAGCTCGAGGCCCTGTTCACAGGATTCACTGGGACACCCAGACATCCCCTCTGGCCTTCATCCCAGTGACCCCAAGCCAGCACAGAAGCCAAGCAAACACTCAGCACCATGTGAATTCAAGGTAAGCACGTATTTAAGTGCTGTAAAGCCCCAGACACTTAAAATTCCCTAGAATTTTTTAGAACTTGGCCTTAGGCAGAGTTTCACTGTGACCATATGGGATGATTTCCCCTTATCACAGGGAAATGTTGATAAGTTCAAGTTTTTTTCATTTCTGTCTTTTCTCTACTGTCCCCTTAAGCTGTTTGTCAGCAGTATTTTTCCTCTGTGCTTACAGCAGTGGTTCAAAATTGATGCAAATTGCAGCAGGGCAGTTATTTTACCTGTCAATCAAACCTGTGACATTTTTGGTGTGGTAAACTGAAGGGGACGGCAGTATCAGCTCCAGTCTACTCCTCTTTCTGCTAACTGCTGCATTACATGTTGGCTTCAGTCACTTCTTTCTAACACTTTGCTCTATGCAAAATATTGTTTTTTTAACTACAACACCCACAACCTAGACCTATCAGTGAGGAACAGCTCACCAGAACCTCTGTGGGAAATTCAGTACGTTTTTTTTTGTGTGGTCCTTCTCCTCTCTTGGAGCAAACAAGCTCTCCCAGGTAGACCCCAGACAGAAGGACACAGCACTTCATCCTGGAATCTTCCTGCAGAAGTGAAAGAATGAACGTATCCAGTCTTGAAGACTCATGAGTCATGGAGGTAGAGTTTCCAAATCTTTCCGTTTCTGAAGCAGTTGGGGTTTGCAAAAATCACCCCAGAAGACATCTTTTTAAAGCACATTTTCCCTCCTGATCCGCTCTGCAGGGTCCAGCTGAGGAAGTGTTTCACACTCCGTGAGTCATGTGTGTCCGAGGAGATGTCCTCTGAACCTAGGTGAGACATGTGGCCTTGCTGTGTTGCCCCCAGCCACAAGCAGAAGGCAAAACTGGGAGAGAAAAGTGTTTTAGGACTCATCTCTAAAGAGAATGTTTTACAGAAGATAGAAGATAACTGTAAGAGTTAAAACAATCTTTAAATCATTGTTCTAGCAGTTAATGGGCACCAGACAAAGCAAAAGGAGATTACCAAGTTTTAAAGTTAGCCATGTAATTAACCAGAACAGTGAGAACAGCAATTATCAATAAAAAAAAAAATAATAAAAAAGAATCTAGAGAAAAAAAAACTGGGAACCTGAGTTGTTTTTCAAAACGAGTTTCTACCAGGAACATCTAGCTTATAAAGAGAGATAATTTACAGGTATGCACTTAATGCATGTTTATGGTTTAGTCCCCAGGATACAGAAGGAAGAAAAATGATCTCTGCTTTTTTCCACTGAGGCTGCATTAAAATGAACATTTGGGGCTGTTGTCCATAGCTCACTGCAAAGCAGCTGTACGGAAAACCTTCTCAACATCTGCAGGCCTGCCACAAAGCTGTCCGAGGAAGGGAAGCACCAGGACCCCGGTGGCAGAGTCACTGCCTGAGCGAGGGGCAGCTGGAAGGAGAGGACCCACAGAGCAATTAGCAAGGCCTAAAGCATTTTCACAGTGAGGCCCCTAGTGTGGATAGAAATCCCCCAGGACCTCCATCCCTGTGTCTTGGCTGTTGAACAATGTGCCCGGTGCATCAGCACTGGGGATGGTGGGGCTGGCCTCTGTATCCCAACCTCTGGCCCTCAGCTAAACCTGCACACAACAAGCTGTGTGGGGCCATAACTGCCATTTTCCTGAGCTGCCCACGACACCCACCCCATTTCCTTCACACCAAGCTATTCCATTTCCCATCTCTCCTCCATCCCATCAGCATGGATGGGCTCCCTCAATGGGGGCCAAGCTCACGGGCAGCGAACCAGCACCATTCCCACCCCCACCTGGGCTGGCTGTCTGCCCCAGGACATAAATCAGACAGGCTTGTCTGATTTATCAGGTCAGGACTCAGGGGAGGAAGAGAGGTCATTGGAGACCTTGGTCATTGAAGACGGGCACCTAATGAACAGGGACACAGCTAGCGTATGCTGCTGACTGCTGGCTGTATTAAAGAAATGAAACTCACACCAGACTAGTAATATGAACTGTCCCTGCCAAAAAGAACAAAGCCACTGTCCTAATAAAGCCCAGAAATAAGGGGAGCAGTGCATCCATGGCATGCTGTTTGACTGTGTGTGTACCAGAAGAGCATGCAGAGGGAGGGTGCCTGGGTGGTGAGACTCTAAAAGGGGAAAGCAATGCAGATGGGACAGAGTATGGGGCTTTTCCAAAACCACTGTGTCTGCAGACATGATATTCTCTGTGCACATGGGATATGTAAGAAAAGCTTCCTGTGACTGTTTGGAGCAGAAATCATGGCATATCCTGAAGTGACCAGTCCTCAGATGGACAACCGAGCTCCACTTACAACAAACACCTGCAAATCACAGGCATCTCCCAGGGGATCACCACCACTGTATGCTATTGGAAATGCCACAAGCTATGGGAAGCTGTGCCCTCCTTTAGGGCTGGGTTACCCCACTGCCTGCTGATTTGGAGAAGACAGGGCCTAGATTCGTGTCACAAATGGCATGGTTCCCCAAAGGCTTTTCTCTTCCAAAAATGCTTTTCCTCCCTAGTAGTGTGCCTGAGACCAACTGTGTGTCTTCTCTGATGTCTCACAGGGGCTGATCTTACAGTGCAGTCTTTCTCACTGTTGCCATGTTAAATACTGCTCCATCCCTGCCCGTATTGTTTCACAAAATTTCAAGGGACCTGGTATTGGTGAGACCACTGTCAAATTTGGGTAGGATTGGTCAAGAGACTCAAGTACTCTGAGGTGCAACCGACTGTCAGGCAGCATGATCACACGTCTCTTGTGTCCTGGGAAAACCTGCTGAACCTCAGCATAGTGCTTAGTGATGTGGTTAGTGATGGGTTTTATCGGAATTATGTTGGTAGTTGGACTAGATGATTTCAAAGGTTCCTTCCAACCTAGAGAATTCTATGATTCTGTGTTGAGGCAATGCCTCCAAAATGCATCTGGATGAGTCCAGAAACTCCTTTGCCTGCGAAAGGTCATCAGTACTTCCTCAGCCTGAATTTCAACAACCAAAAATTGGGCAGCGCCAGGTTTCAAGTCAGCGGGGAGTGGCTGTTCAGGCTTACAGTGTTGCCCCAAGCATTGTAATGCAGAAAGCATGTTCTTAAAATCTGTTGTATTTCAGAGAGCAATTTAAGAAAAACAAAACCAAAAACAACAAAAAGCCCCATGTATCTGAGCTGAGACTCTTCTTGGCCACAGAATGAGACTTGCAGATGTTAGCTATAGTAAGTCAGCCTGGCGTTCCCATGCGTGGGAGCCAGAGGTCTCATTTCTCTGAGGTACAAGCATGGGGGGATGTGGCAGGAAACATCCCACGCCCCGTGCTACCGGGTTGAAGGCAGTGACAAGGACTGACAGAGATGACTTCTCACGAGGCCTTTGTGAGCCCAAAGCCCAAATAAATGGCTCTTCGCTGCAAGCCAAGGCCCCAGCACCTCTCCCATGTCCCAGCCCCGTGCAGGAAGGACTACAGGATAGCTGTCTGTAGGGCTCTGCGAGAGGAGAGGAACCGTGCCACTGCACTTCATGTGGATGGGGCATGGCTAAAACAGTGGGGACTCAAATATGCAAAGCCGACATACAAAGTCTGCAAAACTCATGGGAACGGCCAAGCTCTTGCTGGTCTGGGGGACAGACATGGTCATGAATTCAAGGGTGTGCTGAGTTGTACCTAGAGGCTGCGTCATCTCTCATGGAGCAGCACATTTGTTCTTACTCAGTCATTAGAACGTGCAAAGGAGAAAGTGAAGGTTATGCAGGCTGATGCTGTAAAGGTAATTTACTCTGAGCTGTTAATTATGCCACGGGGATGTGCATGTGGCTGCAGACACTTGAAAAATAAGTGGGCAGATATTGATTTAGGAGCTTTCTATAAGGTTTCTGGTTTTTTTGAACCGTTGAAGCTGAGGGGCAGGTGTGCACACAAAGAGCAGTGGCTGCAGCTTACTGCCCATGATGTAATCACACCAGTTCTACAGCCGCAGGTACAAACCCAGCCACTGTCCAGAGCTGAGATTCATGGCTCCACATACATCTTGCTCACTAGAGGCAAAGGTTTGTATACGGAAAGATGGAAGGCAAGTAGGAAAAATCAGGGTGAAATCACTGCGAGACAGCAGGAAGTTATTTTTGGTGCTGCAGATCGAAAATCTGATGAATACATCTCTCTTAATGTATGTTAGGCTTAGTGCCAGACTGATAGAGCTAATTCACAATTCCCATTTCAAAACGTATTGAAGTCTGAGAAGTTTTAAAGCAGAAAGAAAGAGACAAGTTGTTTGTTCTCAAATATAACAGCCTTAACATGGAGATGTGTGTCAATTGAAAGAGCATGAACAATGTGTTCTAACTCAAAACTTGTAGGAGAAATGGGATACTTCTGAGGATAGCAAGAATATTCAATTTATCTTTTTCCAGAGAAATCCAATCCTACAGCTCTTTCCTCGCCGTATAGAATAAGAGTGATATGAGAGCTGTGTACTTAACCCTTTTTGGCTCTTCTTAAATCCCAGTCGAAAAGCTTTAACCACTAATATTTTACCAGGCCTGCTGATCTGAATAAGAACTTGAAACTCAAGTCAGACAATGAGATAGAACCCAAATCTGGTTACACTGTTGTGACACTAATATAATTCCTTTGCGGGGAGGGGATTAGAGTCTTTTAATGCCCTGATTTTATAGGTTTGTACAAAATACAGCATGGGTTTAGCTGGAGACATCTGGACTCTCCCTGTTAAATGAATAAAGGCTTTTTTAATGCAGAGGATTCTCAAAGGAAATAAGAAGTTCACTAGTGGGTGAAAAAAACCCATTAAATAAATTTGGAATACTCAAGAGGAAAAGAAAAGCACTGCATAAAATTAAAAATAAAAAGATCTGAAGTTCTTAATAAATGAAAATAACAGAATGTAACACATGTCAAAGGCTATGCAGCCATGAGTAATGAGAAAAGGTGGTATTAAACATTGCAGAACCCTGCTTAGTTTTGTAATAGCGTATAAATCTGTGAACATACAGCTTCAAAAAGAAGATTTAAATGTCGTTCTCTAAACAGCTTACCAGAGCTCCATTTTTTAAATCTTCATTATTGTTTCTTACTAATTTGTTTTTACCAGATTCTCCTACTATCTCCTGTGCACTCCGGTTATGAGGTGTTAAAAGGATTAGGAGACCATGGATTTCAAGAGCAGTTGATCTTTTCTACACAGTCTTGTTCCAGCAAATATAAGCTTCATTGCTAACTCAAAATAAACCCAAAACTGAAAAACACAGGTTATTCTTTGCAAAACACTTTGAGAGAAGATGCAGGAAAACAGCTCTGGCTACTGCTGCTGACTCGCAAGTACTCTAGGACGGATAAAAAAGAAATCAGAGGTATGGCAGATCCACCACTTCAGCAAAAACGCTGCCCTCATTTCAGAATTATTTTGAGATCATGATGCCCACCAGCACTAGTCAGTTGCTTGACCCAGAATGTCAGAAAGCAAAATAATTTCATTCTTGAAGAGTAAGATTAAAATCCCAGATGGCCTTATTCTAAAGCGTGATGCCACTTGTGCATCTCCAACTGCTATGGTCCCATAACCGAGAAGAAAAGGTTCCCTCTTGGTCCAGGATTTTATATCCGACCTCATAGCAAGGAACACCATTTCCCTCAGTGCACTGCAAGGACACCCTTGGTGCACATGTGGGGTGAAGAGCTGCTCCTCGTCCGTCTGTCCCTGTCTCTTACAGCCTGTCTGCTGAGCTCCTGTCCCCTCACACACGCACCACGGGCCCAATGCTTGACAATAGGAGATTGACCCTACACAAAGCAACTGCAGGATACTGAGGGAGACCTTTTTAATTTTCTGCTGGTTAATGAATCTGTAAAGTCAGGCTTGCAGAAGTGGTATTTGATTTCCACTGATGCACACCATCTCCGGAATCCCACCATCAGTCCACAGACTGCTGCTCCGCTTGTTCCCTACCAAAATGATCCAAGACCCACGTGTGTGAAATGTGAGGAGCAGAGCAGTGCAATGGACTGGATTAATCTGAAAAAGTAGAAGCCAAAGGGACATCTAATCCCAGCCTGTAGTTTGCGTGGCAAGTACCAAGATAACAGAGGCAACCCCCCCTCAGCAGGTCCAGGTGGTGTAACAAAGGCGATGGCCACAGTTGCAGCTTGGGATGTTCAGGCTGGGCATTGGAAAAACTTTTTCCTGGGGTGGTGGTACATCCCCAGTCATTGGAGAGATGGGGGATCACCGTTCTTGGAGGATTTCAGAACTCACATGGGCAAAACCACAGCTGACCTATCTAGCACTTGATGAGAGTCTTGCTGCAAGCAAGTCCTCTCTGACCAGCATTTCTGTGAGTCTGTAACTCTGTGAATAACTGTCTCTTTTTCCATTCCACAAACAACATCTGCATAACTTTCTCCAAAACTGCCTAACACCATATATTGGGTTTACATGGTAAGATTTGGGTAGTGGGGGGATGCAGGGATGGCTTCTGTGAGAAGATGCCAGAAGCTAACCCACATGTCACACAGAGCTATTTCTAGCCAGCTCCAAGACAGATCCATCTGCTGCTCAAAGCGGGTCCCATCAGCAATGTTGGTGGTGCCCCTGTGATAACATATTTAAGAAAGGGTGAAAAATGCTGCACATAAGGAGCTAGGAGAAAGGAGTGGGAAAACGTGAGACCCTGCAGACACCAAGGTCAGTGAAGAAGGAAGGGGAAGAGGTGCTCCAAGCACTGGAGCAGAGATTCCTCTGCAGTTCATGGTGAAGATCATGGTGACACAGATTGTCCACCTGCAGCCCATGGCAGAGCAGACACATATCCACCTGCAGCCCATGGCAGACTCCATGCTGGAGCAGGTGGATGTGCGCTGAGTGATGCTGTGAGCCTGTGGAGAATCCACACTGGAGAAGACTTCTAGAAGGAGAGGAGCCCACAGATGAGCAGGTTTTCTGGCAGGACCTGTGACCCTGATGAGGACTCACACTGGAGCAATCTGTTTCTGAAGGACCCCATGGAAAAGACCCACGCTGGAGCAGCCCATGCTGGAGCAGTTTGTGAAGAAATGCAGCCTGCATGGAGGACCCACATTGAAGAAGGTCATGAAGGACTGTATCCCATGGGTTACACTCTGGAGAAGGGGACTGTATGTTTTTCATCCCTGTCCTATCTTCTCCCCACTGTCCTGTTTAGTAAAAAGAGTCATAGAGCGGCTTGGTGGGTACCTGGCAGCCAACCAAGGTCAATCCACCACGCACCATCTCTCTCAAATCATCTTAGCAATGATCAGAATTCAGTTTAATTTACAATTTATTTCTTTGATGGCCAAGCCAGTGTGAAGGTGGCGTGACTCATTCACTCCTTTCCTACTTTGCAATTTGCTATTCCCTCGGTTGTGTCTGTACAGCTGCTCTTGGGAAGCTCCTTGCCTGCAAACAAGCTGGAGGCAGATGAAAGCACACTCAGCAGTAGAGAGTGTCACACACTGTAGCCTCAGAACAGATGTTCCCAATCTGAGCTTCTCTTGAAAGTTGCTGATTTTATTTTCGGTTTTGAAGAAGGCTTTGTGCACCCCAAACTGGGTATGTTTCTTCTAAGAACATTAGCTTCTCTGATAGAATATATTTCTTTTCCCCATAAAAAATGATTTACTCTCTTCAACAATGTCTTCCTATGACTCTAAAGGCTTCTCCACCCTAGAATATCTTCAACACGTTAACCAACAACTCATAGACAAAAAAATAACACAGGGGTGCAATAACCTTCCAGTCAGATCAAAGAACAGGAAGAATTAGTTTTTTCCTTTCCGTGTGAAGGCTTTATGATTGAATCTGACAACTTCTTGCTGAATTGAAGCATGTCACTTCAGAAGAGATCTGATCCAAAATTTCAAGTGATGGAGACCTTTCCCATTGCAATACCTAGTTATCCACCTCAAAGGAAAAAAAATGGTCATTTCTTGCACCCTCCTCTTTGAGCTTAGCAGACTCATATTGCTAGATGCTTCCCACATCTGGAAGCTTCTACAGTTCCCAGATTTCAAAAGTGAAGGCAAAGTGAATTTTTCATTAGGCAAACAAAAGTCTCTCAATTATTGTCTTTTTGAACTGCAGGTAGCCTTGTGGCTGGAACTTTTCAACTGGGGGAGCATACTACATTTCCTGGCTTCACCTTTCTTGTCTGCAGAGATAAACATACAAGTAAGAAAAGAAGTGTGGGAGGAATCCGAAAGCACCCTTTCCTGTGTGTGACTTCTGGGGATAATCCCTGAGAGCCTTTACACAGCCTAGACCAGGAGAACGCAGAGCCGATTTCATCACGGCAGTGCTAGATGGCATAATCACAGAGTACACCATTTAATAAGAATTCGCTCCATTGTTCATTAGCACATAAACCCCATAAAAGTTTTATTATTTCATCAATAATTCTGGCCTCCATAGGCTCAGATTCTCTGTCTCAAGAGAACTGCAGACTCTCTCCCTCTCTCTGCCCCATGCCCTTCATTTGTTCATTTCTCCCCTCCTTTCTTTCTTTTCCTTCTTTCTCCTGTTCCTCTCTCTGAAATGTGGTTTTCACGGATGGCTCAGTTGCCCTTCATAGCCAGCCAGGAGGTGTCTTTGTATGTCACATCGTGCTGGGAGCAAAATGGGCAGCTCAAGTCCTGGGTGGAAGAGCACTGAGTGCACCATCAAAGCTGAGACACCGCAGGCAAGTGGAAGACAGCAGAGGTGGCACCTGCAACACTTCACTCCCTCCCTTTGCAGCACGGGGGGTTAGTCAAGAAGATGATAAGTAGCTTTATTTGTGAATTTTTTGAATTTGGACCACAACAACACAACAAACTTGAGTACTGCCCATGAAAAAGGGACAAGACAGGCAATGTTGATTGAGATGGAACAAAGGGGGGTTGAGAGAGAAAGACAGAGAACTACAAGACCCATAAATGATCTTTGACAAAACAGTTTTAATTTGCCAAGCAGAGGAAGACTTGCACAGCCAAATGAAGCTTTTAAATGGATGGATGGGATTGAAAGGGCAAATACTGGAAACAGTGAGATCTGGGCCAAAACAGGCTTGCTGAGCTCTGCAGAGGGGTACCTGTGTGCTCACAGGTTCACAGCTGTGTGTTCACGGCTCCGACCCCAAGGTTTTATGGGCTGCAGAAACTCTAAGGCAACACTTACCACTTGGAAAAGGCTGCAACAGTTTATGGGATGAAGCAAGAGTTTGCAAAGGGCCACTATAGACATCCAGCCTGGAAAAAGATGTCAGCAGTATTGCCTGCATGGGATAACCCTTCAGCATTGCTGCAGAGTGTGAATGGGCCTTCATGCTAAAGGAAAACTGAGCATATATTATAAGTGAAAACAATACATTGGGAAGATACATTTTTGGAGATTACTGGAAAACGGAGGGAAGGAATAGCTTGATTAGTGGGTTAGGGTTACGTTGAACATTTGATCTAGCCAACAGTCTGACCTCTGTGGGACCAAGACAGTGGAGCAGGAGTTTTGAGACAAGTGAGTTTTCAACAGGTTCCAATTCAAAGCTGAGAGCACTTCACTTTTCCACAGACCGGGGGTCTGGGCAGGATCGCCTTGCTCTAGGACAGAAACACCTTGATCATGTTGGTGTTCTCTTCCCCTAGAAGTCGTAGGAGTAGACAAATAGCCTGTCCTGTTTCAGGCTGGGACAAGAAACTCCTGGCTTTGCCAAACTTGCACAGATATATCCAAGAAGAAAAAAAAATCTGCCAATTCCAACGGCAGAAATTCTGGAAAGGTGTATTTCTATTCTTTGATAGGCTCAGTGGACTGAAAATAAAATTTTAAGGACAATTAACATCCCTGGGATGTGTTCAGGGAGGTCACAGCTTGTCACCAGCCTGCGAGACAAGGAATGTTAGCAAGGATGGCAGCAGTGTTCGTGGGAAATCTGGGCTTGGCTCACATTCTGCACCAGCCACTCAGGAGCAAGACCTGCACATCCAAGGGTTGTGGAATAGCAAGATTTAAAAAGATATCAACATGCCAAAAGAAAAGTCCCTAATCAGGTGGCAGGTAGGTTTAAGCTTGCCTGCCCACTTGGGCTTCGCAGACAGCATTCATGTTTGCGGGACGTTATACACCACAGGTAGGCAAACATTATCTCCGCTCAGCCAGGCTGTGTCACCCATGGGCACAGAGAAAAGTCATGTTTCCCTGCACGATCCTGAGCAGCTCTTGGTCCCCAGGGAGGTGCCTGCCCTGTTTCCAGACTCGAGACTCCTCATCTGATGGCACAAAGGTCCTGTCGTGGCTTGCAAAGCCCTGTCATCCTGTATCAAATAGAGCATGGCATTTCACCCAGCCTTCTTTATGCAGAGGTGACATCTCCTCCCCACGGAGCAGACAAGCTGTGGCTTGGTCTAGGGAAACTGGAGCGTATCTTTAAAAAGATATCGTGCTCTGACTCCAAGGACGGCTCTTGCTGGGGCCGTGGGCAGGAAGCACAGAGACCCACCTCTCGTGGGTCCCTCACAACACAGCTTTCCTTTGCCTCCTGCTTAGTTCACCAGAGCAGCAGCAGCATCTGCCCACGCAGCGTGCCCAGGGCGTCTGGCTTTGGGAGCACACTGCGCTGTGAAGGGAGCGGACCCAGGCTGCGTGTGGCTGAGGGAGTCCGTGGCTCTTTTCCCTGGACTTTGGCCGGTTGCAGACAAGAGATTTCTTGTGTAAATTCTGACCTGACGAAGTCACTTTGAGAGTTGGTTATCAAAATGGATTTTTTCAGGGGGAACTTATTTTTCAGTGACAGGAAAATGCCATTGCATGCCCAGCAAAATTCATTTGAAAGGCTAATTTTCTACAAACCAAAGCGTCTTTTTCTCTTACCATAGGCAGAATAGTCTGTTCCAGAAGCGAACCGGAGCTTTTCCTCTCTTATGCGCTACGGCTACTGTCCTGACAGCCATGCTTAAGCTCATTAGCTGGACACTCTGCATTTCAGGGCAGAAAGAAAAGGCAGAAGAGAAGCTAGAACAAGTCTGAGTTGCAGCACATTAAAATCCATGGGTTTAGGGATCACCAGCAAATAAAAGATCAAAATTCAGTTCATGAATTCACAAGAGCTTTATGTGGGAATTTGCCTTCCTGTCTTGCAAAGCATTTTGTCATTCTTACAGGAAGGATAAGATCTGGTAGATACAGATCTCTCTTAAAGAATTGTTTCTAATATATCAACGTCTCCCTTTGCGGATAATTAACAACTGCTACATTATTTCTGAAACAGCGCCATGCAAACCTGCTGTATACGGGATCCAGCACCCCACCTCACCCCCCCCCCCCCCCCCCCCCCCCCATTTTAAAGAGTTCACAAGTCATTTAGGGAGATGCATAAAGTAGCACCGTTCCCAGGTTCCCTGCTTTGTGCCCTGCGTGTGAATGTGTGTATATGTGAATATGAATCTATCTGTCTCTGTGCACACACTGTTACATCAATTGCAGTCCTCCAAGAGGAGTGAGCAAGAACCAGTAGCAACACAAGGCTCCAGGCAGGGTTCACCCGAGGGCTTGTACTGGAATAAGCCCCTCAACGCAGCAGGTTGGGATGGATTTTCCCCATGGCATGTTTCCCAGTGAAGGTGTATTTCCCAGGGGACTTCTGCAGCCGCCCACAACTTCACGGCACAGCCCAGGACATGTACCTAGCAAAATACCCAATCCAAAGCTCAGCTCCTGGCACCATCGTGTAAAAATCTGCCCGTGCTGATGGGAAGATGTGCACTGGGGGAGATAGAGTCAGCGTTTCTGGCTGTTGGCAAAGGGCATTTTTCTGGAAGTGTTTTGGAAAGAAGATGTGGTGCAGAGTCCCAGATGGCAAACTAGCTGTTCTTCTCTTTTCAGTCTTCCCCTTGCCCCAGTGACTGGGTAAGACTGGTGCAAAAACAGACCCAGAACTGTTGTATGCAGCTTCCACTGGTAAGTCAAAGGTAGGTATCCACAGGAAGTTTGCAATGGTTTATAAGAAGGAGATGTCCTCTGAGAATTTTCGTATGAGGAAATTAAGTTTTAGAGGGGAAACTTGTTCATCATCAGAGCGTGCATATGCACATATATGCCCATATCTAAGATGGACAAGGATGTGTACTTAATGTCAATACACAGGGCTGCCCCTGCTTCCTGGGACCATTGGGAAGTAACTGCTTGCTTCACACAGAACGTAGCTACAGTTCAGAGAAGTTGGAGGTCTTTTTGAGGAGAAAGAAATGGTCCAGGAGTGTTACGTGTCCCAGAAGGGACAGGTGAGGATGTGGTGGAGCCTCTGGCACTGTGTGGCTCTTCTTTGGACGGCACTGACAGTCACTTTGCGCTGTTGAATTATTCAGGAGTCCTTCACAGATGGCTGCAAGCAAGGGAGAGTAGGAGGCCAAGGAGGAAGTTTAGGGGGAAATGTTCAGTGTTCAAGGAGAAAGCTAAGTATAAACCAGATTTTCACAGGTGTTCAGGCCAGTAAAGGGTGGCAGACTCGCCTGATGGATGCATAGACTACACCGAGAAGGCAGTTTCACCCTGTTACTGAAAATCTTTGGAAGTGAAACTTTATGACAAGGAAAAATCTTACCTTTAAATTAATCAAACCAAAGCAACAAGGTCGAAGAGACCAAGTTAAACATTGTTGAAGTCAACTGAAGGCTATATATTATATTGCAGCATTTATGTGGCACCTGTGATAGTGTTATGGGGCTCTTCAGCCACCTCTGAAGCCACCTTTCTTTACCATTATAGCAGAGCTTCATCTACACAGGTTGCAGGCATGCCTCTTCCTTCACGCATGGGACACACAGAAAAAATGAGGTTAAAATGCGCGTGCTTTTTCTCCTGCATGTGTGAAAGAAGTAATAATGTTGTACCAAAGTGACATTTGACCTGCAGCCCAGAAAAAGGCTAGAACTGATATCTCCAAGAGCATTTCAGAGGTGTTTTCTTGTTCGGTTTCCCAGGAGCTCACACCGTCTTTGAGGCCCAACAGCCCTCAGAGCTGCTGGGACAGTACTTGTGTAGGCAGTGAAGAGGAAATGTGGTGCTGTGACCTCCAGAAAATCATCTTTCCCAGCAGCAGCTCATCATCTTCCTCCTCAAGAGGTATCTAATTCAGGAAGCTGCATACACCACACAGTGGCTGACAATTAAGACAATCCTGGATCAAAAGGCCCTAAGAGATACAGCTCGGCAAGACAGCTGGCCGCACTGAATAGCCTAGAAGATTACCTCAGCGGGATGGTTTTGTACCATTTGAAATACAGAGTTCCCTTCAAGGACAGGCGGCAGATATTTAATGGTAAATCATATGTCAGAGACAACCTACAAGTGAAACACACAATAGATGAAGGATGACCCTATCCATTTATCAGGATGTCTGCTCTCTGCCAGAAGACACCAGAAAATCTCTTCAGGTGTTTGGTTTTTTTTTTTTCACTCTATCTTTTCTCTACTGTCCTGCTTGGATTTTTTGCTTCCCATTTTTCTCAGCTCAAGAGTGGCAAGGCTTAAGAAAAGCTGGCTTTAAGGATGTTTCTGGTCATCAGGACAGTGAGTTTGTGTTAGAGAAGGCAAAAAAATTGTTAGATATTTTTTCTGAGGCCTTCAAGAAAGCAGCAGTTCTGTGTTTTTAGTAGCAGAATTGTAATCTGACAGTGCAGGTGTGAGCAAAGTCTGGCAGAGAGCTGAAGACTTCAATGAAGTCTTAGCTGGTCTGGGATGTGCAGGGCATACTCATCCTTAAGAAAGAACCACTAAAACGTGTTCACACCAAATTTCAGTTTTGATGAACCACAGATTTGCAGGCAGTAAACATACTATCCGAAAGTTCTCAACCAGCACTAATTGTTTTGTTTTCTTCTCCTCAAACATCTGGATTTTTTAAACGAGCATCAAGGACACTCACCCTATGACATTGTTCCTGCTGTGAATATAAATGTCCTTGATGCTTCATGAAAAGAAGTGTCAGAAATTGTGCTGTTGCTCAGTAGTCCACAGAATTGCATTTATGCTTAATTTCTTCTTTTTTACTTCTCAAATTGAAGTTCAGAGTCCCTACAAATAATCTTGATTATCGCTGGCTGTGAGCGAAAGCATACTTTGCTCAGCTTTCCATAAAATGAAAATCATGAGCAATCCAAAAGCTTCCTGAAGTATCTTATGTGAAAGGAAGAGGGAGAAAACTTGTGATCCCCTCTGAAGCACCTCAACCAGCTCTAAAAAATGTCTGTTTTGTTAACCTGCTCCCATGTCAGCCCAAGAAATAGGACTTGAATCATAGAATCATAGAATTGTCTAGGTGGGAAGGGACCTTTAAGATCATCTAGTCTAACCATCAACATAACTGATAAAAAAACATCATTAAAACATGTCTCTAAACACTATGTCTCTATCTCTAAATACCTCCAGGGATGGTGCCTCAACCACTGCCCTGGGCAGCCCATTCCAATGCTTAATAACCCTGTCAGTGTAAAAATTTTTACTAATTTTCCTAAATGAAGGAACAGCTCAAGCAACTTCAGCAGGGACTACATAGTTCTTAGAGAGTCCCCAGCCAATGTAAAATCTTGGTACTGTTCAAGGAATCCAGACATCTGTTGCTTTTATTACAAGAATTTGTAGTACCCTTTCCTCACCTGTGAGAAGACCCCCCAGTTGGGTCTCTGTGGCAGATGCATTGCTGTTTCTCTGCCTGCAGAATTATAGAGGTGCTTTTCAGACACTCTAAGTGTTTCAGCACTGTTGGGGCACACAATACTGAAGAACAACGGTGCATCCACAGGAGAAGAGCAAAGCTTATCAGATAGCCTGGAAAAAGAAAATTGCAGGCTTCGTTTTCCAAAGTTTTATCCGTTCTATTTCTTATTCTTTCTATTTCTTATACTTAGGTTTGGTGTTAATATTTGATGTCCAGTTATTTCTCCTGACAAAAGCTCTCCAGAAAAAAAACCAAATTTAGTAAGCAAGTAGAAAGCAAGATTATTGGAAATAAACACAGTTCCTCTGTGGAGTTCCCTTCTCTGGCACAGAATTTTTTGGGGTTTGTTTTTTAAAAAGAGCTGAACAAGGATTTTGTTGGATTAACTGGCTTTCTTGTAATAAAAGCCTTGAGTAGCTCTAATTGTATACTTGGCTTTGTTTACAACAATTATATCAGCTTCTCTTTTCTCTGTAATTTATTTCCCAGTGTTGTTATCCAGCACACGTTTATGTAATTTTTTTTCCAAATGGCCCAATTGTTCCCCAAATGCCTGAAATTGTTGCTGTGCAAATTCATTGACTCAGGTTGTTGTGCCCTATACTGTTATCCTTCTCACATTCCTCAGTTTACCTTTTCCCAGATACATGAGTTACAGGTTGGAAGCAGGACAAGAAACACAGAGGATGTGTGTTCCTTGTCAACAAGATTTCCCAGATTTTGTTCCACCCTTCAGAAGTGACAGCCCGCTTTTTTCTGTTAAGATGAAATCTTTTCTCAGGCTCGGACAGAGGGTTCCCATGAGTGGAAACCACTGGATACAACTTTGTGTTTCTGTTAAAAGACCAACATTGTGGCATTGCTTTTAGCATAGAAATATGTCTAGAAATATGAGAGCAACACTGGGTTCTTTATCTTGGCATTTCCCTTTTCTGTTATATTCATGTTGATGGGTTAAGCTTGACTATCTGGATGTTATTTGAATGTGTATTTAAATATATGATATAGTGTCTGTATACAGAGGGACATCTGTAGATACAGATACTTGAATATATGCTGTATTTTTGCAAGGGGGGAAGAGTGAGAATGATGGCATTTTACTTTCATTTTCCAGTCATAAGAAAGCCATAAGCCCATATTTTAAGTCTAGTGGTCTGGAGAGTGTCAGTTTGATCAGAATAATTGAATTTGATGTGTGTATTTCTGTCCCAAAGTTCAAGACCATAGGAACGCTGCAGGTCTGAGCTCTGAATCAGCTCCTTGTACAACAGATCTCTTAACAACACAAATAACTATTAAAGATCGAGACAGGAGCGGGGAGAAAAATTTCTAAGAATCAAGCAGTGGACAACCTTCAAGAATCCAGGCCAAAACTAGTATCTCACTATTCATCTTAGTTGAATTTCTGGGTATTCTCATGTCTTCAATTCTCTCTCTTTGTTCCCTCCTCCACCTCATGTTTTTCACCTGGTCATTTGCTTTTTTTTCCTTGCATTTGATTCTCTGAATGCTGAAGTCAGTGTAAATCTTCGCACGAGCTGAGACATCCTTGGACCTCCATAACCAGGCTGTGTGTATGCACCTCATTCCATCCACAGACCCTGCTTCAGGTGCTCTTGATTGTGGCTCTTGGAGCAGATCTGTCTCATCTGCCTTGTCTTGACCCTGGTGACACACAGGATTCAGGTTGGCCTCGGGTGTTTTTATCAGCATGGAAAGAATGCCTTAAGCAGCAACCTGGTTTTGGTAACATTCAGCAGCCACACTCATACATCCCACTTTCCCAGGCCTTAGGAAAGAAATTGGCCTCCTTCAAACTCCAGGTGCATTTGCAGTGCCACAAAACATAGTAGCTGCTGAGCGTAGCCACATGAACACCACCTGAGGTACACAGCCTATCTTTACTTTTTTTTTTTCCTTCAAAGTGATTCAAATTTGGTTTGAAAACTTACCAGATCTTGAACACAAAAGCCATGGGATGCTGAACAGCTTTAAACACATTCAGTGCCTTTCTGCAAAAAGTGAAATCAAAATTGTCCTGCAGTGCTTTTGGCTAGTCTAGTGCCAAAGTGGGTCCACCTCTCCATCCTTGTAAGGCAATCCTAGCTCTCCTCATCAAACATGATGCTCCTGATATCTTGTCCTATCCACAAAGACACAATGAACAGTTAATTGCACTTCTACAGAGAATGAACAGGGTTTTTATGAATGTAAGGCTTTTACCATATCTCTCTTCAGTCTTCTCTTTTCTGAAATGAACCATCCCTGTGCAATTCTTCCACAGATCATAGTTCTCTGAGACACTACATCAGCATAGGACCTTGATACTGCTCTGCAATTTCACAAAATGTTCCTCACTGATTTTCAGTTCTGCAACAGGCGGTATTTGGAAGCAAGTATTTCTCCTTGTTTTTGTTCTATGCCTGTTGCCCCCAGATCTGGGTGCCTATCCAGACCAGAAGAGCCTAAAGAAGCACGAACTAGGTTGAAGAGTCTCTTCTCCTGCACAAGCCAGAGCCTCACTCTCTTAGATACAACTATCAACCACGTCTCAGACTAAAATGTGCTGCAAGTTGGCTCCTGGCCTTGCAGTGTTGGAAACAGGAGGAATGGGCTGTAAATCATACTAAATGGTTGGGGACTGGTGAAACTCTGACAATCCTCAAGGAGCTAGAGATCCTCTAAGAAAACGGGGAAAACAGCTAATGTTCCTCTGGGTCACTGAATCCTCTCCCAAACCTGGTTCTGCTTATGACACATCTCCTCTTTTCCCTACAGGAGGGCATCTTTTTACCTGATAAAATCTAGAAGCCCCTGCCACAAAGCCTTGGGGGTCACGAGCTACCACAAAACTTTAAAATGGAGATATTTGGTTCAAGGGGAAAGCTCAGATGAAGTTCTCCATGACTCCTGCCTTTTGAGATAACAACCTTGTATGTTCAAACACTTCCAGACCTCTGACATAATTAGTTCATTTTCTCATGCAGAATCATGCATGTGATTTTGGGCAATGCACAGACACACCTCACAGTCTATTGGTAGGCAAGACAGACTTGAAACTGGATTTGTAGACCTGGGTGAAAATCCCAATCCGGAAAATGGAGGAATTTTCTCTCCTGAGTGTGGTACACTCACATTTCTGCCCATGAACCAAAGTACTCAGTACATCATAAAGTTCCAGAATTGCAGTTGAGCAAGCCGATATTGCTGTGAAAGGTAGAGTGTCAAAAGTGTCAATACCAGCCTGAAGTCTCATGGTAGGAAAAACAAAAAATACAAATAGTCACTCGTTTTCAGGAGAAAATAATAGGCAACAGAATACTCCCAGGGTTCACAGCACACAATCAAAACTGACAGATAAAAAAATACACACTATTAATCTGTCAAGCGGCTCGTGTTATGGCAGGGAGAAAACACGGAACATAGGACCTGGTACCTCCCCTACTTTGGGAGAAACCACAAACACGAAGAGCAGAAACGGGAAAGAACGGAGCGAGCAAAGCTGGGCAAAGGGATTGCAGCTTAATTCAGCTCCAAGAGGTGCCTGAGCCTTGAGACAGTGATGCAGGTTGGCCTCTGCCCACAAAGCTCCTGTGAACAAGTTACCCAGCAGTATTTCCTGCTTTTGGCTTTCCTGGCAAGGCTGCAATCCTAATAGAAATTTCCACGTCAGAAGGAAACCCAAAAGTAGAGAAGTATGCAAGCAGGGGAAAGAGCAGTAATTCACAGATTGTTTTTTAAGTTCAAGAGTTCATTTTTTTACTTTTTTGAAAACAATTTTAACTATTTCCAATTTATCTGATCCCAAACCTGATATCATAGCAGAAAGAGGAAAAAAATAGTATCAGGATGTTTTTAAAGGACAAACTATTCAACTATTATGCTTTGTGAGCCTCGCCACAGTCACATTGCTAGCTGGGGAGCAGGGCAGTGGTGACAGTATCTTTTTACTTTCTCAGCCAGGCTGGGAGGTAATCTGAACAGAACCTTATGTGATAGTGGTTGCACATGGGTGTCACTTTATTGCAGATCATTAGCTTCCTCCTTCTAAGGACTCCTTTATGTGAGTGGGTGTTTCAGCATCTTTCCTGTGAGGGTGGTGAGAGCCTGGCCCAGGTTGCCCAGAGAAGCTGTGGCTGCCCCATCCCTGGAGGGTTCATGGCCAGGCTGGATGGGGTTTGGAGCAACCTGGTCTGGTGGGAGGTGTCCCTGCCCTGGGCAGGGAGGTGGAACCAGATGGTCTTCAAGGTCTGAAATGGTCTGAATTTGTGGAATGGGAGGTTTAGATGAGATATGAGGAAGAATGACTTTCCTGAGAGGGTGCTCAGGCACTGGAACAGCCTGCCCATGGAGGTGGTGGAGTCGCTGTCCTTGGAGGTATTTAAGAAACGTGTAGACGTGGCACTACAGGACATGCTCTAGTGCCTGGGATTGTTGGTTTGTGTCTATCTGTAGGTGGGTGTGGTGTGGGGGAGTTTGGGTTTTTTTTTGTTGTTTCATTTTTTGGGTTTTTTTGTGGTTGGACTCGATCATCTCAAAGGTCCCTTCCAACCATGAACATTCTGTGATTCTGTCCCTTCCAACCCAAACCGTGCTATGATATGGGAGCAGTCAGGGTCCCCCATGCAAATGCTCTGAGCTCAGATCTCAAGGGAGAACCCCCAATAACAGATTCCAGAAGGACAGCAGAGCAATTTAAAAGTTGGTACCTCTAATTGACAAGTATGTATTACCCTATAGGGAAGAGGGGCTGGAGGGTCTGCTAGCCACACACACATGCTGGCTTTTCTTATTTGGGTACTCACTTATGTAAGCCCCAGCCTGCTGATCTTAGCTTCAGCCCTGTGCCTGTGCAGTGCTTTGAGTGCTCCTGCATTCAAAGGGTTTAGCAGTTCTTGCTTTGCTGTTCCTGCCTGAAGTCACCGAGCAGGGAGAAGAGGAACTGAAGTGAAGACTGGGAAGGACACAACTCGCCCATCAGCTGCAAAAGATGTCCATTCAGCCTCTCTAGTGCTCATGGGTTTTCATCCTTCATTGCTGGAAAATATCTTTAGTCTTTTCCATCTGTGTTTAACCTTTATCTTCTCTAACCCTCCTGCCGACCTCATACCCACAAGGCAAGAGCAAGTCCTTCATACAATCCTTTCTCTAGAAGACACTCTGCAATTTCACTTAATTGCCAGTTTCTGTTGTGTTATTTATACTCACACTGCTGGTGCGTTCCTATGGCCAAGGCAACACTCGAACAGAGCAGCTTTAGCCTGCTCTCCTCTGTGTAGCACACATGCCCGGGTACAAATCACTGGGCTTTGCACTGAGCAGAGGAGTGACAGTACTGAACAGGAGGATTCACTGGCTCTGCCTTACCTTCTGCAACACAGATGATTAGAAGAAGGGAAAACAAATTAAAGTTGGCCTTTTCCAGTCAAAGTGACTGTTTGAAGGTGGAGTCTGTTTTACTTCTGTATTTCACCTTCCACTTGACCGAGATATTTACAATCTGTAGAACAAAGACTAACCCTTCGCAAGGCACCACAGTAAGGAGCCCATTTTTTCAGTAAGCTCTGGAAAAATCACTTGCGTCTTCAGCCAACAGATGAGAAGCAGGCATCTAGCCCCCAGAAAGCTGCAAGATGCAATTCTATCCACAATATCCTAAAAGCCAAAGACAGTAGAGAAAAACAGGAGAGGAGCATCAAGACCACTGGATCCATTTTGAACTTCTACGTGCTCTGCTGATACCAGTGACTCTTGCACAGCACGTGCCTCCCATGGTACCTAAACACTATTATGAGACTGGACAGCCCACCTTGTCAAGATCTGATGCTGTTTTACACTATGCTGACAGCTTCCTGGCTGTGGCTTCTTTCTATTTTTGTTTTAGAACATGTTCACATTAATAACAGTGGCTGAGAAGCATGTACTCATTATGAATGAAAATCTGCTCTCCAAAAAGCTAATCAAGCAACACATTCTTGCCTGAAGCAGCTTTTTAATGGAAGAAAAGCTTCATGTGCATGTTACTAAATATCATATCTTTACAGTTGCATACTGTTTCCCTTAATAGATTTTCCTAAAAGTCAGCCATGCTAATAAATGTCATTTTTTACTATAATGAGAAAGTAGGGACATTTTGCACAGGTGTTGGTCTATTTCCTATGCCTGTAAAACACATTGAAAAGCAAAAAATAAAAAGAGATATTCTTTCTATTCTTATCCTTCCACCATAGAACAGTGGATTTCCCCGGCTCACATCCTCTCGTCTACAAGTGTGCGTCCTTATAACCTTTCAGAGATATGTGACACAGTGATGCTGTCCCCGAAGAAGCTCATGATCTAGGGGAGTTGAAGATTGTTTTCTGTAGTGAATAGAAAACAATTAATCTAGTCTTCCTAATAACATCTTAAGCTGCATGCTTAGCAAGGTAGCTCTATTTATAATCATGTTGTCATTTGTAATGTGCTAAAAAATGAAATAATTCCCTCTATCAAGCATTGATTTTCTCGCACCCCTCCTTGTTGGGAATGGGAGAGTTAATTCACCCTGCCACAGCCAACAAGCTACACATCTTTCTAATTGTGGGCATGGTTTCTTCTCTCTTCCATGTAAGGAGAGAAGTGGTCCTTGGCTCTGACAGCTAGACACCGAGCAGTAGTGTGAGCTATGACCTACGGCATCCCATCCTCTCCTCCAGCCCTTGGCTCACTCCCAGCCTACCAGAGCTAACCCAGAAGGCACTGACAGGGCTAAATTTAGAGAAGTAACATGCAGCAGGACGCGGTGGTGTTCCTGGTACCCGGAATCTGGCTTGGCAGCTGCAGAATGACAATGCTGCTTCCCCCCATTCCCATGCACAAAGTTGTACACCTCCCACCCCCTGCGTAGGAGCATCCATCCAACTGAGATACCACCCTGGGGCACAAAGTGGGTGGAAAACTAGCTGCCCAGCCAGACTCAAAGTGGGAGCAGCACGACTACATACCCACCAGCTCTATTTCAAGTGGACTTTAGGAAGACACAATAACCACCTGAGCAGCACGAGTTGATCTCCCAGGGGAATGCTGGGTGCTAAGTCAAACAGAGATAAATATAGAGACCGCATCCACATCCAGAGGAGCTTTGCATGGCCACCATCTGCTGCAGTCCTGAATGTGGGAGAGGCTGCTGTTAGAAGCACTTTTGCCTTCAGTCAGCCCAGCCTCCTTCTGCTCCTGCCCAGGGGACTGCCATGGAACTGAGCACAGAGGGGTCACTGCTCCCTGCCCTCTCCTTCCCCTCTTAGCTGGGCAGAGACACTTCAGTTCTGCAAACACAAGAGAATTAGCAGCTCTCAAGAAGTGGATGCACTTTTTCTCCTACTGGCCAATGGCCTGAAATAAAATATTGCAACTGTTGGTAACATGTGGGATGGCAAATTACAATTGTGCTTTCTAGGACATCTATGATGTGGCCTTGTTTGTGGTATATGGCTGCACTACAACTTTGCCAAGCCTTAAATAGGAAATCATGGTTTTACTCTTACTGATGACACCCTCCCACCTTGTGATGGATATGACTTTGCACTAGAGAAACATGAGCTGTAAATGTACAGCTCAAAAAGAAATTCTTAATAAGGAGCTGAAAAGCCGCTTTCACTTTTTAAATGCAGCCTGCATATCAGAGAAATAGAGTCTGAGGAAGGCAAGCAGCTGAGGATTCTACCTGAGCAAACAAACAAAGCTCAGAAATTGAATGAATGGGAGAGCACCACATGGTCGTGGCACATATATCTAATGGACAAAACTGGCAAAATCAAAGAAGTGGCATAAGGAGCTCTCTGTGCTTGTCATGGGGTGGAACTACAGAATGGGGAGAGGAACTTCAGTTCATCTTCTCAAGTCCTTCATTCTCAGAGTCTGTAGCATTGGCAGGTGGCCTAAAGCAAAAAACTTCACGAGGAGGAACTTATTCACTGTGGATCAATCCACAAAGGCACATCTAACATTAAAAACACCCTAACCTGTTTGGTGCTTACAACCGTTTTAAGCATCCCTCTGGGGTAAAAAATAAAAAGAGGTGAGTTGTAGTGAATCTCATCATCCCTCCCGCTGTCTACAGTTAATCCCTACACACTCTAATTATGCATGGTATGACATAGGAAACCTGCTTAAATCTCTGTCCGAAAGGAAGTGTTTCAGCACTTGTGAAAACTAATTTTGTCAGACAAGACCACTTGCTACATGCAACCCACAAATAGTTTCCATCTCCCTGAAATGCTTTTTCTCTGGTAATTTACTACTGATCAAGATTTCTCCGCTCAGATTCACAAAGTTGTCCCACAGGAAGAGGGAAGGAAAAACGCACAATGACAGAATCACAGCATGATATGATGTTGGAAGGGACCTCTGGAGATCATCTCGTCCAACATCCTGAGATTCAAGCCTGTCTCTGCAAATATGCTCTTCTTTGGGAGTGAAACTGGCAATCTGTGTTGGGCCTGCCATAAAGTCATCTAAAAAAACATCTGAAAAGGCAAACTGGGGTTAGAGCTGGCACTGGGGAGCAGCTGGACCTCACCGTGTGATGTTGCACCACCCTGGGGATCAGAGGCCCATCTCTAAAGCCTGTGGGCAGCTCTCTGCCTGATTCATGAGATGATCTGTTTGACCTACTGCTGCCCAGGAAAACAGCCAGGAAACAGGACACTGTTCTCCCTCCATGTCATACCATCTCCAAAAAACATCTATAGAAACTTAACACGCACTACACTTACCACTACAGCACCTCCCCATCTCCTATCTCCATTGACCAGGCACACAAAGGAGTGATTACCTGGGGTTGGTTTGGCCCAGCTACATCAGCCAGGTCCCCAGCCTGCCAGTTCAGGAATCTGCTTTTAGAGAACGATGTTTGAACAAGCAGCACATTTGCCCATATTCCCAGCAATGGGAGCTAGCAGCAAATACAGCAGGGCTTTTCTGTAGAGAGACGTGGTGGCAGCCTGAAAGCGTGTTTGTTTTCCTTTTACATTTCCTAAACAAAATATCCCTAGTTTCTATCTTTTTTTTTTTTTTTTGCCAGGACAGATTGTTTTTTTTTCCCCAAAATGCTGGAAGAAAAATACATTCAAACACAAGCCATTAGCTTGACCTCACGCTTAAAAATAGAGGTCTGGGAAAAACAGCAGCAAAACAGGAAGGTAAATCTGCTGTGAGTTTGTCCACAGCAAAGGTTTGCCCATTACCAGAGACAGCCCTCAAGCAGAACAAAACCAGTAAAGAAATCGATGGAAATGGGGACTGATGCAGGGGAATTCAAAGGCGTATCTTTTTTCACCACCACCCCAGCCAGGCCAGGAAAACACACTGGGAAGGAAAACTTCCAGCACAACTGATGCTGAGTAATATAATTTCTCTCTCTCTCAAGTCCTCTGGGCCACAGCAACCCGGGCAGGTACTGGAGGCTGACACTGCTATGCCTCTCCATGAGTAACTCTTTCCCCAGCTTGCCTCGTGCCAAGGTGCTATAATGCTGCTCCCTGGGTTTGGCAGCCCTGCTCTTTCAAGGTGGTGGGACAGACATCAGGGCCTGCAAGGGCAGGGGGCAAAGCCAGTGCTCATCAGCCCCTGGGATCTGCAAACACAAGCACTGACCAGCAGGGAAACACACATACAGGCTTCTGTATAAAGATGCTGGGAGAGAGTAGCTGGCAAAGAGGAGGTAGAATCATAGAATCATTTTGGTGGGAAGAGACCTTTAAGATCATCACATCCAACCATTAACCTAACACTGCCAAGCCCACCCACTAACCTGTGTCCTTCAGCATCATGTCTACGTGTCTTTTCAATATCTCCAGGGATGGTCACTCCACCACTTCCTTGGGCATCCTGTTCCAGTGGTTGACAGTCCTTTCGTTGAAGAAATTTTTCCTAATATCCATCTTAAACCTCTCCTTGGAGCAACTTGTGGCCATTTTCTCTTGTCCTATCACTCATTACTTGGGAGGCAACACCAACACCCCCCCTCTCTACACCCTCCTTTCAGGGAGTTGGAGAGAGCGAGAAGGTCTCCCCTCAGCCTCCTTTTCTCCAGGCTGAACACCCCCAGCTCCTTCAGCCGCTCCTCACAAGACTTGTGCTCCAGACCCCATGTGCTCACCCCTTGTGCTCACCAGCTTTATAGGGAAGGTCTGATCAGGTAAAACCCATGCCATTGCCTGCTCACCATTTAGGGTGTCAGACACCAGAATACCCAGGGCTCTCCTGCCATAGGCACATGGCATGCTTGTCAGACAGCACTTTCTGGTGGTGCTGGACACACAGACCATGCTAGATACACATCCGCTTTTTGGGTGTTGCTGTGCACCAGAAAAGGGTGCCACCTCCCCACTCCAGGCAGCAGGCACGGGCTCTGATGCTGACCAAGCCAAGGCTTGAAGACCAGAGTGTTTCCCGTCCTCCCCTGCCTGCTTGATTGCCCCACAGCATGCATGTCTGCACTTTCCTTCCAATCAACACTTTTCTCTTCTGATGAAGCGCTAGTAAAATAGCTGTGCTATTTCCCCTCAGTCATCCAGGGCCAGCATTAACATCACAGCTTTCTCCTTGCAGATACGATCTAAAAAATGTCATGAGTACATGTTCCTGACTATCCTGGGCACAAAGAGCAGGGGTCCCCATTTCTTTCTGCATGTTCTGGCCAAATTTCCCAAGAATTCTTTCTCACATCACTAATTCTTTGAAGAGAAATAAGAGAATTTGACAAAAAGCAGGACTCCTGCCGCTAAGTGCTCATGGGACAACACCACACAGTGCCAGTAGGCCTGGCACAGCCTCTGGGTTCCTTCAGGAGCATCTGGTTTCCTCATCCACAGCTGAGACTGCTCATGAGACAAGATACTCCAGATTTTGGCTTTGTTTGCCCTCACACGATAAAATCGGCCGAAGGACAGTGAGGAAGCGGTGCTTCACGTAAAATCTTTTTCCTCGGTGTTTGCCATCTTTGTGGTTTCACCGGCTGGCCACATGAAAGATGAAGATCCTCTCTGTGCAGCCAGAATAATTACTGAGCAGACTGAAAACTCTGTGGCATACTTTCATCGCTACAGCCACAGCAGTTTATCTCAAACATAAACGGGTGATACAAAGGCAGGGATAGGGCAGGGCCACCATGATGGAATCATCTGAACAGATAAGAGCTGCTGCTGCTGAATTTGGTATAGAAAAAAAACTTTTCAAAAGATCTGAAGTATCTGCTGCAAATTAGATGTGAGAGGTAAGGGGAAAAGAACCAGAAAGGAACTAATGCCATCAGTAATCAACTCCTTCAGAAGGGCAAGAAAAAAACCACTGCAAACCTCAGTGAAAAATTTCCAAAGGCCTATTTAAAAATCTGTATGTTTGAAAACCTAAATAGAACATACACAAATCAATGTGTCATACTGAAAATGTAATAATTTCATATTTCAGTGTAGATAACTTCATGTCTTTTAAAGGAAAGAGGCTGTCTGAGAAAATGAGTGTCTTTGCATAGATTCTCTGGTGTCTAATAAGGGCTGAATCTGTTCTCTAGTCTTTTCTTCAGTTGGAATTTCACCTTTCTACTTAACCATCTATTTTTATTACTTTTGTAAGGCCCTGTTGTCTCTTCATCTGCTGTTTCAGTCTCAGATTTCACTGAGATAGGTCTAGTTCCAAAGTTTTGGCCCTTTCCTTCCTCAAAAAAAAATCCCCCCAAAGTCTCTGGGGAGTCTGAAACTAACAACCCTTCAAAATTATTGTTAAAATGTATAATGCTATTTTAATTACTGTCCCCTTCTTCCCAATGACTTATTGCCATTCTTTCAACGTGGACACTTGTTGACGTCCAAACACAACGTGGATGCATGTGTTTGACTGTACAAATAACTAATGGCCACCTCACAAAGAAATCCCATTGCTTGGTCATTTATACAGGTTCTTTTAATGAAATGGATAGCAGGTAGAGGTAACTGCTGAAGTTAGCGTACTAATAGTGCTGGATTAGACAGTGTGCAGTAGAAGGGGTGCTGCTGCCAAAAGCAATGAAGAGGAAAGCCAAGACATCAATTAAACTGCCAGTTACTCTTAGTAGGATCCTTCTGATTTAAAGCAATCCTGTCAGAATGTGTCTGTTATCATAACCAGAGCAGGACAAAAGAAGAAATACAGCTAAAAATCAGGCTCCCCATTTGCTTGCTGCTCCAAGTGCCTTTGGAGCACACGGAAATATTCACTGGAGTCCAAGGAGAAAGCTGAAGTCCAAATAAGCAAGTGTAGAGTTCATCTATGGGATAAAAAATTACCTATTTTGCTGATTTCCTCCAAGTATGAAATCCATTTTGATGTTACATTGTTACTGGCAAGTGACCTTTAAAAATAAAACACAAGTGACTTTTCCAAGTCATTCGTAGTCTCTATAAAGTGGAAGGATTTGAGATGAATGACTAGTAACAGGAAATTGATTTGGGCACTAAGTAAACTTAAGTGGATGGAAAAAACCAGCAAAATGAAAAGAAAAATGGATTATCACGGAGCCTGACAGGAACAGCACAATTCCAAGAAAACAAATGAAATGTAATAATGAAATCACGTTTTGCCTGTGATGCTTCAGTTTATACCAAAACAAGGTTTATTGTGCTTGGCAGTGTGTTGCAAGAGAAGGGAAGCACAGCAGTTTGAACAGAGCTGTTTTGGTTTTTTTTCCCCTGGTCTGGCCTTCATCAGGGCACGACGAGGAAGATGTATTTCCTAGAAGTGTGTTTCTTCTACCTGAAGATAAATACTGGAGATCTTCAAACCTGTTCCAGATCAAAGTTCATTCAAACTGCTCTCCCACTGCCATCCAGGCATAGCAACCATCCTTGCAGGAGAGACTTCACTGTCTCGGCCAAGAGGGATGGGATGACAGCTTCACTGGCATATGTGCCCTGGTAGCCCCAAAAAGCTCCCTCCATCAGCAGGAAACCACAAGACCACTCTCTCAGAGTACCACACCAGTGCCAAAACACCCTGATTGCCTCTTCTTCCATCAAAACGAATCTGATGTTAATGCCAGCATGAGAAAGAACTTGCCATTTCAAAGACAATCCAGGCACTGCTATGGCAGGAGCAAAGCCATCAACCAGTCAGCTTCAATGCATTACTGGTTTAAGTCTATTTTTGCCAGGAGACACCAAAGGGCCAGACCAATTTGACCACAACGATGTGCAGAAGGGCCCTGGTGTGAGAGCCTCCAGGCTGCCCGTACAAGGAGCGACGCACCAGGGTTTCCAAGGCGAGAGACAGAGCTGCCACAGAGACGACTGAAAACAGGCACAGTTCACAGGCTGCAGATAAGGAGCATATTTTAAGTGCTGCACTGAAAATACATGACCTTGCTATTGCAAGAAAGCAAGGATCTGCTCCAGAAGCCCTCAAAGTAAACGCAACAATTTCAGACCTTGCTGGATCATCAACGTGAAGCAATCAACAAGGTTTAGCTGTATCCTTTCTTTTCCTATGCCGCCTCAAAGTGTGAGGAGGCTGTGACAAGACACCCACTCTCAGAGGTTTTTAATCCTCAGATTTATTCTGTATACGACCGCTTATATAATTATATGTAATACGTATGGTTGTCTAATACTTAGAGGACACGTCAACGCTGTCTAAAGCAGAGTGAGCAGGCACACTCTCTTTTAGCAATCACTTTTTTTTCTTCAAAGAACAATCTATTGGCTCAGCAAATCAAATGCAGAAACCTACATATCTCTTATTTTGTTCAAAGAAGTAATTTTATATTTTTTCTTCTTTTCGAAATTCAGGCTTGAAGTACTTTCAGAGTGAGCACTGAGGCATTCAACTTGCGTAAGTTAAGTTGCTACCTTTTCAAATTATTTGTTGTGTATTACTGTTTCATAAGGCAAATAGAGATCTTTTAGTTAATCCTTTATTTAATACTTAATACCATATTTATCAACACAGAAAAGAATCTCTCAGCTCTGTGAAAACTTTGTCATAAAGCAAATCTGAGAAGTAGCACCGAAACATATTTTTCTTTCCTCTATTGAGGCAAGAAGGACATCCTGAACCGAGAGCTTCCCAATTCTGCTACAGGGGCCAGAACAGTGATTGAGATTGGTAAGAGACTTTTCATCTCTCTCAGTACCCCGGATCACGCGATACAAAGCCCATGTGCTTCTTGATCCTTAGTAAGGCTGGAATTGTGACACTGGCTGACAATGGTTACTAATTCCAGCTGCTTGCAGTAAAAGCAGATTTTGCTTTGCTATTTGAAATAATTCTGTAGAAACGTCAGTTGTTTTCCAGTTATGTTAGAGAGAGATAATGCATTCCTCATTACCTACACAAGAAGGGCTCTCACACCACCCTGTTATTTTTGCTAAAATAATGTGGGTTTGACCTAATGTGTTGCAATTAGCCACTAACAACACTTGAGGGACTGATACAGTTCTTCATCATTTAACAGCTCTTATAGCGATATTCTTCCCTTTCATCCCAAAGGCCCTCCATAAGATAACCAACTGTATTTGTATACTTGGTTTAAAAAATAAAATTGGAAAATTACGTATTTCAAACACAGTCCTACTCAGAGGAAGGAGGATGCTTTTTTTTGGCTTTTTAATGAACAAAACCACATGGCTTTGTACAAACCCTTCACAAGCAAGGGCTGAGAAGCTGAAAACACTTCAGGAACTTCAGGAAAGCTTGAAACTAAACCAGATAAAGAACATAAAGTATAAGCAAAGGTTTCAGGAAAGGGAGAGGGTTCCAGTATTATCAAGAAAAGGAGAATCTAACCAGCTTTTTTTTCTTTTTTAAATCTTGGCAGAAAATTACCTGTTTTTCAGCTGGGTCTGTGAAGACAGAAAGAGAGAAAAGTCAGTGACTTGAAAAATCACCTTGTTTGTTCTGACCAGGGAGATGTTCAATACATTTCCAGCTATTGGACTAGTGGAAATCAAAGCACAATATGTGTTCTGATACCTACAGAAGGAGAAATGAAACTGCTTATTGTTTAGCTTTGCTGGTTTCATCCTTGTTACATCACATACAATAACTCAGGATTTAATGTTTTCTGTAACTTTATGTCATGGTTTTGATCAACACACAGAACACATCCTACTGGCATAAAGCTCTCTGTAAATCTTGGACATGACCATAAGTAAATTCCATGTGCATTTTGCAGCTAGTAAGCAATTTGAAATATTAATTTAAAATCAAACTAAAAAATACTCTGGATTTTGGATGCAAACCTTGTGAGGTATCTGGGCATCCACTGGCCTGCATTCACATCAGAGTGGGGCTGACTGCAGAGTGCCATTCTGAATCAGTTTGTATTCTCATTTATTACTGTATGCTGAGCAGAACTTGCATAGCAGAGTATTCTCATAATAGTTGCAAACACTGACATTTTGCTATAGAAAAAAAAAATGCCACTCTCATTTCAGGAGGCTCTCTCTGCCTGAAGTCCAGGACAACTTTTCCACTGAGATGATCAGAAGGAAGATGAATATCCTCTCAGGCATCAAAATATAGATGGGACAAGCAAACATTAGTCAAAACCATACAGGTCAGAGTAATGGACATCTTGGAGTGCTGCCCAGCCAGAACTAAGGTGGTGAGATGAGATTGAGAGCCGTGCTCACGGAATGGTGTAACTCTGCTTTGGGAATGGTGACACTCAGAAGCAATTTCTCCCTTACACTCACAGTCAGGAAAGCAGCCCCTATATCCTGGAAGGGACCTGATTCAAGAAGATGTGCATGCATCTCCCTTATGGAGAAAGGCTGAGAGAGTTGGGACTCTTTAGTCTGGAGAAGGGAAGGCTGAGGGGAGACCTTATGAATGCCTATAAGTATCTAAAGGGTGGTTTGAAGGAGGAGGGAGCCAGACTCTTTTCAGTGGTTGCCAGTGAGAGGAC
>JAOQGH010000023.1:14719485-14740921 GCA_025769975.1 Gallinago jamesoni | reverse complement strand
CCTGGATGCCGTCCTGAGTAACATGCTCTAGCTCTGGGCAATCCTGCTTCAGCAGGGGAGTTGGACTGGATGATCTCCACGGTCTCTTCCAACTCCAAAAATTCAGTGAAAATTCAGTGAAATTCAATGCAGGTTTTGAAAATGTTTTCCAACATTTGTCTATGCCTGATGTTGATGGCCATGTCAGATGATGCAAGAGAGGGCAGGAGCCAGAAGAGAGCTTGCCTATATTGGCCAGAAGTCACTGCCTTTGACTCAGAGGCTAAAAGGTGCATAAATTTTGTGCTGCATGCAAGGAAATGTGTGCCATGAACAGGCAATGACATGCAAGTGGATCAGGTTATGAATGCCTTACACAGAGGAAAAACCTTTAGATGAAGTAATCCCATCAACCGCAACAAAATATGAGTCAAGGGATTTGCCATCCAGCCCTTTAGAAGCAAGAGGCGTACTTTATGTAGTCAGTTTTAAATATCACTGTGAATACAACACATGAAATCACCACAGTTTAGGCACACAGTCTACTGTACACCTTCATCTAGATTGTGATTAACTAATTAAAATAATATTCTCTATTATGGATTCTCTCTATATAATATTCTCTATACATGCATTTAAGATGTTTTCTGCAGCAATAAGTGAAAACATTATGGAATTATGGATTATGGAATTTAAACTATGTTACATCAAATCTTCTGTAGGGAAAAAAGGGGGATAGAGACACAAGTAATCACTCCTGATTGCACATATAATATACACATCTCTTCCCTTTTGGCTTGATTCCTTACATCCGTGATGTTTAAGAGATCATATTGTTCATGTATCTTTCAATCCCCCACTAATAAAATTTAACCCACTAATCAGTCTCACAGAGTAGTTGATGTTTCCAGGTTTTTTTATATCCTTACAGGTTTTGTGAAAATTGGCATCTGGCTGGAGGAAAGCAGTCCAGAAAATGTTCTTGCTGTCTTATAAACTGTGTTTGGCAGCAGCTGGCAACTCATCAGCACGAGTGTGCTGGCTGGCCAACGAGCATGGATGTCATTCATCATTACCTGCAGGCATCACAGATGACAGAACGGAAGCTGCGTGTAAAGGAAACAGGACAGGAACCGGGTTTATCTAGGAAACAAGTTTTAATTAGTTCTGCTTATTGAATGCCTTGTTGCACAGGACTTGGAAATCCTTGCGGTGTGTCCTGTGCATGGTTCTTCTAGCATGGGGCAGCACTGCCCAGGAGAAGAGGAACAGCCGCAGTGATAAGCCACATGGAGTGTAAATGTGAGTCTGTGACCCCCGGCTCTGCTGACCAATTCCTGCAGGGTGGGGAGCAGCCCTTGGATAAGGAAATGAGGAAAGAGCTAGCAGCTATTTGTTTTCCAAAATACCAGTTTTCCTTGAAAGAATGAAAGTATATCATGTAAATATGAGGACTGTACAGAGGCCACATTTTATTTGGTTGGGTTTTTTCCTTGAGCGATATATTAAGAACTGGTTTTGTGACTTTTTAACAGTTTACTTATTGCAATAAAAGACCTGATGACCAGCCATTTGCATAGACAGGAACTTTGATACTTGCCTGGAATGAAAAGGATTGGAGGACTCTCATAGCAGACATTTGGCACTTCACTTGTACCCCCATGGTCTCGGTGACAAAACTGAAGAATATACCACGATAAGTAATCAACCTGTAAATGTGCTGACTATGGGTCAAAACAGATCACAGGAGAGATTCAAGAACATGTGAAATAACTAGCAGTGCAAGTTATCTCTGTGCAAGCAGATACCATATTAAAAACACCTTTGACACAGTGAAACATTTGCTTTCTAGCAAAGGCTTTGATGTGGTTAGTCAGAAAACCTACCTGTATTTAGTTATAATCCACTCCACCACCTGATTTAGAAGTATTTTATTTGCCTTATGTCCCTGCTGTCTTGAAAGCGTCCCAAGCCTCAAAAAGAAAAGGGAAAAAGTTACACCTCAGCTAGTGAATCAGATGTGGCTTGGCCCTGAAGCCAAATTGGATGAAATATCTGCATTCATAACATGAAATACTACCCTCCAAAGCAGGCTGGACACATCCAAGTTGACTTTGGGGACAGCAGGGAACTCTTTTGAGTTCATCAGTACATGTCACTGCATCATACTAGCGCAGTCAGGAGCGCACAGCTCTCTACAGGACAGCATCTCTCCTCATGAAGTTCTGTTTATAATGGTAAGTTCAGGGGACCATCAGAGCAAGCAAGCACTGGTCATACCACCAGCACTTACTCAGCCTATACAGCAGCAGAAAACTTTGCCCTGTGTTTCGATTTTCTCTAATAAGTCTTCACATCTCACCTGTGGAGATCCAAAGCGTGCAGGTCCAGTGTGGGAGGGGTATATTTTTTCCCTACACACATTATCTGTGTCTTATCATAGACGGAGCAGAAGGTATTATAACTTTAGTTAACTAAAAAAAAACACCTATCTTGCTTAATTTGCTTTTTTTTTTTTTTAAATATGTGTATATGTGCCAGAACATTAATTTTGCACATGGTAACACCAGTTTGATATTTCTTAGGAAAAAAGGCGTATCTGCCATCGCCATGAAGAAGCTTTTGACCTTTGCCCATGCAGCTCCAGCAAGCAAATAATGGTTTAATAATCCTCAGTGGCCCACAGTCCTTGCTGAGGCACAAGCTCTATTGCCCTAACAGCCAGGCAGAGCCGATGCCCAGAAACATTACAAGGTCAGCTTAAAAACCAGCCACAGGCCAAGGAATGGAGCTAAATTCCCAAGGGGCTGAGAAAGGTCCAGTTAGAAGTGTTATCCCACTCAGCCTGGGCTGTGTGGCATGCAAGCAAGGCCTATCGGGCACTGCTAGAAGCCAGCACAGCATTTGGCAGGGACGGCACAGCAAGGATGCCCAAAGCCTAGTGGAAGGGGCAACAGCGGCACAACCAAGTAACCGAGCTACGGGAGAGTCACCTCGGCACCTCACTAGCCCTCCCAGGAGCACAATTGCTTTGTACCTGTTAAATGGAAAAGCAAACAATGCCAGCCATCTGTTAGCGGCTCCTTTGGTGAGGCAGAGCAGAGGGGTTCATTAAATCAGAAAGGGGTTATAAAATAAACACACCAACAGCCTAATACAGATCAAAAAAGACAATGATCTCGAAACGCACAGGCAGAGATTAATGAGTCACTCACAAAACAGGGAGGATGCAGGGAACCAGAGAGCAGGCACAGGAGGTGTATGCCAGAGCCACATTTTGAGGGTAGCTCTCGGTGGAACACAGATGGCTTGAGAATGCACCCCAGTGACCCAGAAGAAAGGTCTGAAAAGATTCAGATGGACTCTGTCTTTGCCACATGAAAAACAAACCAGCGAACTGCAGTAGGCACCTGCTGGCAACAGACAGAGAAGGGGAACCTGCTGCATGGGGACGGTGCACGGGCAGCCCAGGTGCCTACACACATGCCTGCTCTGTGTAGCCATGAGGAAGCAGGGACAGTTGAAAATAGTAAGTTTTGCTCCAGATGTTTAGAAGGCAGCTGCCCATGCTCTTACACCTTGCCAGGAATAAATAGTGCTTTTCTTCACCCAGGGAAGGGGCTTCCAAAGTCCTTCATCCCAGCTCCTGCTTGGAGCAGGACTACCCCCAAACACTAGGTCAGGAAGTCCATGGATTAAATCTGCAGGGTATTCCTATCATCTATATCCTGTCATCTATAAGAATAAATATAGAGATAGATAGAACATATAGATATATTCCTATCATCTATAAGAATAAAATTTGCCAATGGAATAAAACTGATAACAAATTCATAGAATCATAGAAATTATTCTGGACCAAGATATCACCAAATTGGAGAGCTGACAGGTGGAAGAGAGAAAGCTTCAAGAAGGTTGGTTTTTTTGGTGGTTTTTTTGTGGTGTTTTTTTTTTTTTTAATGTGGTTGGACTCGATGATCTCAAAGGTCCCTTCCAACCACTAAGATTCTGTGATTCTGTGATTCTGTGAAAAGCTGTCTTTGAACCAAAATGGTGAAGCTCAGTCCTACCATGTCCAACAGTGCTGCATTCAAGTCTTCTCTCCACTTTTGCAGACTTTCCAAAGGTCAAAAACTACTTGATCATGAGAGAAAACAAATAGAGGGAGAAGGAAATATAGTGTCTGCAAATCACACCTTGAAAAGGAAAGGGTAGGTTATGATTGCCATAAGAATATATGGCAACAGGAAAAACTCTTCAGATTTTATAATTAAGAAAACTTCTCTTTGTGTTGAAGGCCAGGCTTAAGCTGTCTTCAGCAGGCAATGTTGCCCTAGCTTTGATTCACATCAACGCTGAGTTTAGGCATCCAGCCCAGCTAGACGATTATTAGCACTTCAGTGATGGCTCAAAGGAAGCTACCTTGTACAGAAAAGAGGTACATGGACCCACAATTCCAAACCACAATTTAATTCAAAAAAGTCCAAGACCAGGAGCACCCAACACAGCTGTCAGAGGGATAGCCTGCCCTTTGCCTTCCCTTCTCAGCTGAGGAAGGAAACTGAAACAAGTTGTGTGATGACATTTCGCTTTATTATTTCCCATGCGCCTGTACCTATCACAATAAGACCCAAACACATCTCCAGGCACAACTGCAATGTAAATAATAAATTAGCATAATAATACCAATTACAGACTTTGCTTTAGGCTCTAGTCAGCTAATATGGCACGTGAATTTTTCATAAGATTATAACAATCCTGCCAGTCTATAACACCCTTTTCTCATTTTTTGCTGAAAAGGTAGGAACATCTACAATTCATTTTCAATCATCATCACATTCTGAAGGAGTTTTTATTACCTCTAATAATGACTCATAAGAGTGGGAAACAACAGTTACTCCAGCTCCAAGTATAAACAGTAATGACTTAAAATGCCTTCAGTTTCTGTCTTCTGAACTGATTCTCAATCAATTGGAGGATATCAGAACATATTTACTCTGAAGAATAACAGACGTTTTCATCTTAAGTTAAATTTAAACTCAGCATCAGTCTCCCAGAGAGAAATGAGATAGCACTGGATCTCTTTCAGTCTTTCAGATATGCCAAATTATCCCTGAATAAAACAAATCAGAGCTGGGCCATGGATATACCTTGCCAGTTTAAGTAAATCCATTTCACTGCAGGACTAGCAGCTGTGTGTAGGAAAGCCCTGAAATATCTTCTTCTTTTTTTTCTTTTTTTTTTTTTCCCTAAATGAGATGTTCCAAGACAGATGCAGTACTGCTCAATTCAGAACATGAATGAATTAATATGCTTTACTTTATGGAAGCAACCTTTGCCCACATAACATCCTTCCGCTACCTTCCTCCCCCGTGTTCCGTCGCTCGTGTGCCCTGCACCATGCTGATGCACACACCCAAGGCTTTGTCTGTCTCCCGCCGTGGGGACAAGATAAATTCTTCCTGTCATTGTGTACATCATGTTAGAGCTGGGTTGGGGATTTGCTCTATGTTTAAGGAAGATGCCCCTGAGTCCACAAATAGCCCAATTTCATATTCACGAAGTACTGCAGTTGTGAATTTTGTAGCAAGGGCTAAAAGAGACTGTCCAAGCCCAGAAACTTCCAAGAAAGCTTACTTCCTTGATTCTTATCTGGCAGTTTTCTATTTCACAGCTCGTTGTGAAAGCACCCTGTAGTATTCCTACTGCCTGCCAGGGCAACAGGGGTATAAATTGCCAAAGGCTACCTGGACAAGGTTTTCTGCTCTAGGATGCATTTTACATTGTTAGCACAAACAAAAGCAGTGGAGAGGTGGAAGGTGGGCAACGTGTGGAAGCACAGAGTCATCATGCGGGTACTGCATCACCGCAGCCAGCTGAGGAAGCAGTAAAACTTAGTGCTGAAAGTAAGACTTTTGCAGATCTATTTTTTGGGCTTTGCTCAGCACTTGGGCCTTGGGCATGACATTTCTTCATATCACAGAATCATAGAATGGCACCTTGAAGATCATCTAGTTCCAACCACCCCTGCCATGAGCAGGAGCACCTTCCACTAGACCAGGTTGCTCAAAGCCCCATCCCAGACTGGCCTTCTTCCTCACTTTTCCTACAGTTCACCTCTGCAAACTCTTCAGGTGAGGGACAGTTTCTCCTGAAGGCACCTACAAGCTAACCCAATGCTCCTTAAGGTGAGGAAAGCTGCTCCCCTCCCCATGTACTCGGCCAAACCTTGGTTCAGCAAATGTCCTGTCCAATCTGACTGTCTTTGTCCAAAACAACCAATAATCAAGAAGGTGTATTGGGACAGTTTAGGCACTGGATTAGTCACAAAACCACATTGTTATTGTTGTTGAAACCTGACAAGTTTCACTGGAAGCTGTGTAAGTTTTATGACTAATCCTCTTCCCATCCAGCGCTGACCTTCAGCCAGTGTTCAGCAAATTTGTCTCTGAGGCAAGGCTGGCATTAAAGCTAGCAGCACACAGCTGATGTCCCCAACCCACTTCCTTCCTTGTGGAGCTGGCAGGTCTCCCACAGCCCACTGCTTGGCTGTCCCCACTCCCTGGTGCCTTTCACCACTGTCACCTTCTCAAGATGGATGGTTAACAGCGCACTCAAAGTAGGTCTGCTGAGCACCAGGAGATCTACCTGACCAAAACAGCCAGGCACACAACAAAGGCCAGGACACAAAGCTTTCACCTCCAGGCCCACAGAAGCAGCAGTGGCACGGCAGTGAGGAACATGAGGGGGACACCAGGTCATAGAGAGACAGCACAGGGCAGAGCCTGCACCCAGCAGTGCAGGAGATTTAAAGCAGGCTAAAACACTCAGCCCAGTAGATTGCAACAGGTTTCTGAGAAAGACATACTTCCCAGCACGGAGCACATCCTCTCCTTCTCCTGAGCTTCTCACACCTGTGGAACCAATGCAGCCACACAGGGAGAGCTCTGGTTCAAGCATGTGAATACCCATGCTACTAGCTGTGGGGCCTGTGAAGGGATATTCCTGGAGAGACACACCAATCCAGCCTGTGGCGGTGGGACCAGGCTGCTGAACTTCTCTGGTCAGTGTCTGAGCTGAAGGAGGAGGCGGGCAGACTGAGGAACATTCAAGAGTCTGAGAGGGAGACTGATCGATGGAGCTGTACTCCACCATCTCTGATGCACGTAAACCAGCTCAATGTGGGAAACATGGAGGCACAAAGAGAAGGACTCATAGGGGATGTGGTGGTAGGTGGCTGTCTTGGCCACAGTGATCATGAAATGGTTGAGTTTAAAATTTTCACGGTAATGAGAAGAAAGGCCAGCAGAGTTGCTACCCTGGACATCAGGAGAACAAACTTTAAGCTATTCAGAGAGCTGTTTAGCAGAGTAACCTGGGAATCTGGGTACTTTTTGAGGGCTATTGCAGGTTTAGGAGTCAATGAGTGCCAGTCAGGTTTTAAGAACCACTTTTTAGAAGCACAGCAACAGGCATTTCCTTTGTGTTGCAAGTCAAGCAAGAGGGGCAGAAGACCAGCTTGGCTGAACAAGGAACTCCTTGTAGAGCTCAAGTGGAAAAAGAAATTATAAGATCTCTGAAAGTAAGGTCAGGCTTCACAGGGAGATTGCAGAGCTGTGGTTTGTGTACACGGGGAGAAGACACAAATGGCAAAAGCTCAATTAGAATTGAAACTGGCCAGTATTGTGCCAGATAACAAGGGCTTTTTTGAGTACATACAAGGTCTAAAGAAAACATTGGGCTGATACCTGATGGTCATCTGACTAACAGGGATGGAGAAAAAGCAGAGGCACTCAATGTTTTTTTTCCTCAGCCTTTAATAATACTGATAGACCTTGGCCTGCCTAGTCCCCTGAGTTGGAGGACCATGAGTGTGGGAATAATGAATTTCTCTTTATGGATACTGAAATTGTAAGGGACCAGCTGTATCAGCTGATTGTTCACAAGTCCACGGGGCCTGACAGGATTCATCCTAGAGTACTGAAGGACCTAGCAGATATTATGGCAGGACCACTCTTGATGATCTACCAAAGGTCTTGGAGCCTGGGGAGGTCCCTGCTGACTGGAAGCTAGCCAGCGTTATTCCAATTTACAAGAAGGGCTTGAGGGAAGATTCAGGAAACTACAGACCTGTTACTCTAACTTAATTTCCTGGAAAAATATGGAGAAGTTTATACTGGGTGCTATTGAAAGGCATTTAAAGAACAATGCAATCCAGTCAACATGGGTTCACAAAGGGAAAGTATTGTCTAACTTATTTTATATCCTTCTGCAAAAAGGTCACTGGCCTAGGAAATGAAGGGAAAGAGGTGGATGCAGTTTTTCTGGATCTTAATAAGGCTTTTGATACTGTCCCTGACAGAATTCTTCTGGACAAGATGTCCAACTGTGAGATGAGCCAGTACGTGCAGAGCTGGGTAAAGAACTGGCTGCAGGGCAGAGCTCAAAGGGTCGCAGTGAAGGGGCTATGTCTGGCTAGCAATGTCACCAGCTGTGTTCCTCAGGGTTCAATTCTAGGGCCAGTCTTGTTTGATGTATTTATCAATAATCTGGATGCAGGAGTTGAATGCACAATTAGCAAGTTTCGGAGGTGCTATTGACTCTCTCAAGGGGCAAGATGCCTTAAAGAGGAATCTAGGTAGATGTAAGCATTGGGAAATCATCATTGGTAGGAAATTTAACGAGAACACATGCTGGATTCTGCACCTGGGATGGAGTAACACTGGACACAAGAACAAATTAGTAGATCAGTGGCTGAAGAACAGCACTGCAGAAAGGGATTTTGGCTTGCTGGTAAGCAGCACTGTGCCCTAGCAGTCAAGAGGACAAACCACATCCTGGGGTGCATTAAACACAGTATAACCAGCTGGTCAAAAGTGGTGATTATCCTGCTGTACTCGGCACTGGTATGGGCTCACCTGGAGCACTGAGTGCAGTTCTGGGCTCCACAATTGAAAAAGGATCCTACGGTGCTTGAATGGATCCAGAGGGAGGCAACAAGGCTGGTGAAAGGACTGGAAGGCATGCCCTGTGAGGAGTGGCTGAGGACACTGGGTTTGTCTAGTTCAAGGAGAAGGAGGCTAAGGGGCAACCTCATAGCTCTCTGCAGCTTCCTGAGGAGGGGACATGGAGAGAGAGGTGCTGAGCTCTTCTCCCTGGGAACCAGGAACAAGATCTGTGGGAAGGGTTCACAGCTGCACCAGGGTAGGTTCAGAATGGACATTAGGAAGCATTTCTTTACTGAGACCATGGTCAAATACTGCAACAGGCTTCTTAGAGAGGTGGTTGGTGTCCAGTGCCCATCAGTGTTTCAGAGACATTTAGACAAGACCCTTAATAATATGGTTTAACTTTTGGACAGCCTTGAATTGGTCAGGCAGTTGGACTGGATGATCATTGTAGGTCCCTTCCAACTGAGATGTCTTATTCTAGCCTATTCTCCTGTCTCTGGCATGTTTCCTTTTCTCCCCATCCTTTTATTGAACAGTTCTGTGAATCTTTGGTCGTAAAATTACTTGACCAAACCATTTAACAAATAAATTCATTCAGCAAACAAACAAGGCAGGTTCACTCCTGCAGGAGGAACATGTCAGCCCTGAAAGGGACCACATTTGCTGATAACATTATTTGTGAAGCCCGCCACGCCAAAGCCTAGAGAAAACCTAACAATCTGCTACATGTTCAAGGTTGGCTGAACATTTTATCCCTATTGTTATCTCAACAGCTCACGTGCTCTCAAAGTTTTGGATATACTTTGAGAAAAGCTGAAGGTTGGGAACTGCTGTGTCTCAGTTCAATTAGTTTTTGCAAGCGTTTCTTGTGCAAACACCATTAAGAACAGGTACCGAGGCCACACAGAGGTTCTACATTAGCAGTTTCCATTTCAGACCACAAAACCCAACCTTACACTGGTTGGGTGGCCCATACATACCCTTTTCCTTGCAGGAAACAAATACCAACTCCAACACCACTCCAAAGCAAGCACGTGGAGCATTGGGCAGCTGGCAATCCTGGATCATCAGGGGTTTTTGTGCATAACAGGATTTTCAAGGACCACATAAATTTTGATTTCAGAAATACCATGAGCAAGAGACCAATTTGTGACCTATTCTTCCTTTCATTTCACAAATAATGCCAGTTGCTACTCTGCACAGCAACAGTGCAGCGGTGATCTTGCCTTCGTTTTGCATTCTGAAACCCCTTGCAGCCTCTCCCTTTGCTCCCTGCTGCTCTGCAGCTGTAAGTGCTTTTGCATGCACACAGTTTATGCGAGGGGGGGGTCTCCATTGCTAATGCAAATCTTCCTGTTCTTAGCGTCTCTTCTTAACCATGCCTAGCTGTTGTTAGGAAATGAATGATCAAAATTTGGAGGCAAGACCTTTGATCAAGGGTGAGCAAGCTGTTTTGCTGCTGTGAGCTCCTTGCTGCTTTGGGTCCACACTTCTACATTTCCAGAGCTTGGGAAATGACCAGTTTTGCATTCAAGGTGAAGTGAATCAGAGAGACAAGGAAGCGCATTTCCTGTTGCAATATACTGACTGCAATATACTGATTTACTCTCATCAGTGACAGCCTGGGTTTCTGTCACCACAGACTCCTCAGAATGCTGGTGTGGAGAGGCTTGTGGACATCTCCAGGTGAGAGCAGAGAGTCAGCAGGTCCACTTCAGAGGGAAGGGGCACGTGTCATCTTCAGTGGCTTTGAAAATTTCTATGGTCCTACATACACATGGCATGAGGATTTGCAAGGAATCTGGGGACTGACGTGCTCCTGAAAATCTTGTCAGTTACACTGAGGGATTGGTTACATAATTCAAATAAATGCCAAGCTCCCTTCTCTGCATTTTTGGGATTAAATGTGTCTGTTCAGTCACAACATTTTCTCCTGTATTTTTCCTGCAAGCTGATTATTTCAAGTAAAGAAATTGCTTGCTATCAAGGCAAAAAGTTCTCATCTTACTGATGTATTATTTCCATTTTTCATTTGCCAAATGTTTTCATTTTTTTATGGCTTTAGAATCTCCCATGTTTTAAAAAAAAAAAAAAAGTAAAATCCCACAGGCCTAGAAGGAACAATGGTGATTTCCTAACTGCACTTAACCATGCTAGGGTAAAATGAAAGCTTTCATCAACAATAATCTCCCTTCTTGCAAATTATGCTGGAAATACTCTGTTTAGATTAAGTATCTGGGAGGAGAATAAATGAATAACTGGTACTGCTTCACCACAGTCACTGTGCAGCTACAGAAAGTATCACAGCTTCTTTTGCAAAACCAGAGTGAAAACATATCTGTAAATGGCACATTCCGGACTCATTTCAGCACAAATGCTAACATTTTTGGTTTGCAGAGTCTCCCTGGGGTGCAACAGGGAAGGAAGGGCCCATCCCAGGGTGACTTTCCCACATGCCCCCTGCGATGCATCCCCACGGCCTCCATGAGAGGGTGGCACATGTCACAGCCCTGACCTGGAAGCCCCTGCTCACGGAAGAACCAGTGATCCTTGTCCCAGCTGGCCCTGGTGGCCAGCTCACGGTGACAGAGGAGCTTGCTGCCTACTCCCAGGGGGTACCAGGGGTACCAACAGCCATGGCACCTCTGTGGCCTTGCCCTTACCTAGATGCGCAACAAGAAGTTCTCATGACAATATCCTTTCTGTTTAATGGTAGAAATGGTTGAGTTGTTGGTTTGTTGGTTTATTTTGTAAGAAAATCCTGTAATAGCTCAAATGACTGAACTAGTGGAATCTCTCCATGGATGGGGCCTGCGTGGCACACTGTGTGCACCCACATAGTGCCGCACAGCTAGGCCTTCCTGGCACCTGAGTCCTCTCCTTTGCGATGCTAGCTCTAATAATTCAAATTATGGTTCACGGCATGTGAATGCCCTTCTTACTGGGCTCATAACGCAGCAACACCTCCTGGTGCATAACAGCATGTCAGTCCACACAGCTTCAGCAGGTTCCTCATGGACACATCACGTGGCAGGTATCCTCTCAGAGAGGTCTTCTTTTACCCTTCCAAAGCAAACTCCAAATTAATAGAGAATGTGTTTGTGTTTGTTTTGGTTTTATTTTTTTTTTTTTAAAAAAGCATGACTAATGTTTTCAGAGATGTAAAAAAAGCCACCTTTGGAAACGATGAGAAAGTTGCCCTGGCAACATTGTTTTCCATTCCTTTTTTGATCACTGTTTTCTTGTGTGCTTATTTCTCTAGCTTTCGTTGCTGGCAGTACACAATACACACAACAAATGCAGCCCTTGAAAGGGAAGAAAATCTGCATTCAGCCAAATAAAGGTCTGTCTTTCTTTCCTCTCACACCGTCAGGATGGAATAGTCCCATCTATGATTAACACCAATGCATCACAAAGCTAGTTTAGAAATTTTCAAGACTGAAAAAACTTATTATTAAGAAAAAATGCTTTTAATAGCTTCTACAAGACAGATGACCCAGATTATGTGGGAGGGGCAAGCACTGCTCTTAGCCTTTTTTCCACTAAATATGAGCCCAAAAGGAGCTATTACCTCCATGTAAATGCCAATTTTCATTAAGCATACAGAAAGTAATGTAGCAGCTAGGAGATAACTGGGATATAATTTAAGTTGACAGCTTCGAGATCTCTTCCCTTTGGTCAGATCTTATTGAATTTGGCAAATGGATTCAAGGTCTGTAAGCTTGCAAGTAGACAGGTGAACAGGAAAAAAGAATGACATTATGTCCTCTGGTCCCCCCCAACAGAAACTATGCTAAAAACATTAAATAGTGTTTAGATAAGCCAACAACCCCTCCCTCAGATTTCTTAAACTTTCTGCATATCTCATGAAAATATGTCATTATAATATATAGAAGCAAATGGAGTGCAGTGACTTACATCTAATTTAAGATGAATATTTATGACCACAGCACTATATCATTACATTTACGCAGGTCTGTTCTGTTAAAAGTTCCATTTTGTCTTCTTCTAAACAACCTTCTCAACTGTAGTTTTAGAATCCATTCACCCTTGCAGAGGAGCTGAAAGAGGACAGAACTCATCATTACAAATGCTGAGCCCCATCCACGACTTTGGCCGAGTCACCTGGGCTTCGCAATATGGAGATGAGCTATTTGCACAAAGCTTATAGCTTCTTGGATGCTCTGTGCTAATATGTGACCTGGTAGTGAAAGTGTCTGCCAGATTCATATCTTTCCAAGTTGGGAGACGGATTGTCTTTAACAACTTCAATGCTTTATCCCTCTCCCCTTGATGCAGCCCACATCTAGGAGTTCAAAAACATTTATTCCTGTTTGTAATTACCTACCAAGAGGCAACTGACAGTGTGTTGACATCATTTTGCCAGAATTAAATCCTTTAGATTTTCTGAGAAAGCATTTAAAACCTTAGTTATTGCTTAGAGATTAGCCAGACTGCCAAATATCCCAGGGTTTCATATATATAAAACTTTATTTTATACAAAGTTTAAGGTGTTGAGTTTCTTTGCCTTGAAATTTTCAAATACCTTCATGTGACCTTACCTTAGGGAAATAAAAGAAATAGAAAGTTAATTCAAAACAGTCCCAGTCAGCACAGATATGTTCATTTCCCTGCTTCCTCTAGCATTGCCAGATCTGGCAAAGTTCTCCATAAGAGCAAATAGAGTCATCACAAGATCTTATTTGTATTGTATGGCTAACAGACTTCCTGTAGTAGCCATCAAAGGCAGATCATCTGACTGTTTCTGTTCAGAGATAGAAAGCTTGTTCTTTTCTTGTGATGGAGAGCAGCAGCCCTGAGGAGAAGGACTCGAGAGTGTTGGTGGATGGGAAGCTCAACATGAACCGGCAACGTGTGCTCACAGCCCAGAAAGCCAACCCCATCCTTGGCTGCATCCCAAGCAGCATGGCCAGCAGCGTGAGGGGGGGGATTCTTCCCTACTACTCTCCTCTGGTGAGACCCTACCTGGAGAACTGTGTCCAGCTCTGGAGTCCTCAGCACAGGAAGGACATGGACCTGTTGGAGTGTGGCCAGAGGAGGCTACGAAGACGCTCCGAGGGCTGGAGCCCCTCTGCTGTGAGGATAGGCTGGGAGAGTTGGAGGGGTTCAGCCTGGAGAAGAGAAAGCTCCAGGGACACCTCGTAACAGCCTTCCAGTACCTATAGAGGGCCCCCTCTATGAAGGAGTGTAGCGATAGGATGAGGGGTAAAGGTTTTAAACTGAAAGAGGGGAGATTTAGACTAGATATTAGGAAAAAAATTCTTTCCTGTGAGGGTGGTGAGAGTCTGGCCCAGGTTGCCCAGAGAAGCTGTGGCTGCCCCATCCCTGGAGGGGTTCAAGGCCAGGCTGGATGGGACTTTGAGCAACCTGGTCTGGTGGGAGGTGTCCCTACCCAGGGCAGGGGGTTGGAACTGGATGGTCTTTAAGGTCCCTTGCAACTCAAACCATTCTGTGATTCTATTACAGCAGCAAGTTGCCACCCTGAGGTGGGGACAGACTGTTGGAGGTCTCTAGTCCAGCTTCCATGTGATACTAACAATACCCTTTTGAATTACTTAGGTCCCACTGACTGCTTAATGGGAAATCCCCCTTAGAGATAAGCACAGTCCCATACCCTCAGGTGAAACTCTGACAACACTACGGCCAACAGAAGAGTGATTTTTCCTTCAAGAGAGGCAGGATTTTGTATATCACATGGCATGCCAGGACAAACTAACAAGACTGCAACAGGACCTTGGTCAGACCATGCAACACAATCATCATCACATTCCAAGCTCATCTTTTCCTCACCAATAAATCAACTTTATCACCTACCTTGTGGAGATCCCTTCCCTTTGCACTTCTACCTCAGATTCTTTGGTGACTGCAATGTCACTTGTCTCAGAGGAGAAAGGACATCCAAACATCTGCAGGACTGCCAAACCTGGGTGGTCATAGGCAGAACCAGAACCTGCGGAGAGCTGAGCATCCATCACACTGTCATGGATGTTTCCAGAATTAACAGAGCTGTTGGAGAGTTTCCCATACAAGTTTCTTATCCTATTCACCTTCAGAACTCATTAATCCTGCTCCTTTAGCAATCAAATCACAACAGTGCCCAAAAGCACTGAAAAATCCCTGTGTATGAAGCACTTTTTTTCCATTTCTCCACTGTTCCTAGGAGCAAAACATTAAACAGAGGCTGTGAAAATGGGATTGGGCTGCTCATTCGAGAAACCAAAAGCCATAGTCATCTAAAGGCTGCCCTTTACAAATTGGAAGTTGCCATTGTGTGTCTCAGTCATCAGGTCTCAATTTGCTCCCCCTGAAGTGTGAACACCTATTCCAATTCATTTCCCAGATTTTGCAGTGACAAAATCCCTAAATTGAGGCAAATGACTCTTAGAGGTTTGCATTGGATGTCTTTGCAACTTGATGGACCATAGCAAGAACTGGAGTGACTGCCAAATATGTATAGAATGGGAAAAAAATAGATTTTACATGATGGAATTTATTATTCAATTTAGATTGAAAATTAGTTATTAGTCATTCAGTCGTTTAGTTACTTGCCCTCAGGAACTGGGATAACTTAGAGCCTGTTAAAAGTCACATTTACCTTTAGCTTAATTCCACATGCTTCAATATCAGTGTTGCTCACTCTGCTGTAAAAGCATCTTTCGTCTTCCTTAACCGATGAGTTCTGCTTCTCCTGATAGAGAGTGGTCCCAGCATATGCAAATTAGCATGTTGGCACCGGAGATCTTGTTACTGGTTCATTGAGCAGCCCATTACTGTAAAGGGGAAGGTGTTTCCTTGCATCTGCTGCCTCCCCAGCAGTATGGATTAGTCACAGCCCCTTCCACCCATTAGAACAGCAAAAAACCCTAGGATATTAAGGCAATTTTTTTCCATTGTATAGCACAGCTGCTGTAGATTAACCTCCAGGATCCACATTTTCAACCTTTCTAGAAAAACAGTTCAAATTTTGTACTTTCAAATACTCACAGTTCATTCTGTCAGAACATGGCAAAGAGTGGGAAAAGGCATGAATCAATCAGAAAATGTTTTATTTTCCAATGTTTGAAACATATCCAGTTTAAACAAAAATCCAGGATCAATCAGTAAACTTTATGTGTGTTTTAAACTAATTAATTAAATCACTAACTTTTTTCATTCACAGTCCCAGAGTTGACTTCAGATTTCACCAAGGAGCAACATCTAATCTAGATCATTGGGGTCTCAAACTGCCTGTGCAGAGTCTTTCGTTACACAATTTGAGACTTTAAGCTAAACCTTATTGTCAGTTTTGGGGCTGACCTTTATGAGCAAGTGTCTGAAATTCAACAGCTGCAGAAAAAGAACACAAGCTTCTGGAGGAGGCAACGCTCACCACTCTATCCATAGTGGTGGCCAAGCAGCATATAGTTTGGAACAGCATTGCAAGCTGCACTCTAGCAGTCAGTGAAGAGGCAGAGGAGACATCGCATAGCTCCATGAAGGGCAGTTATACCAACAATGAGCCATGGTCTTGGAACATGATGCAGCAGGGAACAACAATAGAAAGTTGAAGGCTCAGGATGAGCATTCAGAGAACTGTATTCCCCAGGTTCTGGGTCACCAGAGAGGTAGGATGGGTACTATCTCCACCACTGGAGGTTTTGTTGATGAATTGTGATAAAGTTGCATCCACCCTGGTATAGAGTTGGTGGTAGGAGGTTAAATTACAGATCTCCAGCAGTCCATCCCACCGACATTGCTGGAAGGCTATAAAGCGTGGTAAAAATGTCTTTCCTTAGCACCCCACACACCAGCAGTTTCAGCACATGCTGGGTCACAGGATCTCCAGTTATACACTGCATCCTGAGCAACAACCAGAGATGGCAAACTCAAGAGAAATTAACTAATTCAAAATAACACTGTAGAAAAAAAAATAATCAGTTCAAAGAATAGAGAGGTCTGTTGGGAACTGGGAACAAGCTTCCAAAATTATTTTAAACAATGAGATTTTGTGTTTCTTAAGGGCTTTTCTAAAAGAAGTCAATGCTTTGTTCAATTGGAAATAGGAAGCCTACAAAGTTCACCCTTAAATATTTTTAAAAGCTTTGTAAATGGATTATCTGAACACAGCAGGCATCATACTTTTGGTAAGTGCAGGATGATATAACCCTCAGGGAACTTTTGAAGATAGTTCATTCAATAATTCATTCACTTCCCTTTAATATTGTGTTGAAGAAAAGTTAAACACTGACTCTGCTTTAATAAGTGAATGAACACTCCAAATGTAGCTTCCTCATAGGATTAATTCAATTTGCTATTTTCCTCAAAGTAACTCCTCACAAGGCAACATCAGGAAAAAGGCTCAGGAGCAAAGTACTATGCATGCACCAGTAGATAACTTATCATCAACCTAGTGCTGGTCCATACTGAAATACAGATACTGAGTTTGAAATGCAGATATTAAGGGTGGTGACACATTTTCATGGTTTGGCACAGCTTCTGGAGCTCTTCTTCTAGACCTGATAATATGGTAGAGGCAGCTTCCTACATAGGGGGGAAGCCTTTCAAAAAACTTTCAGCAAGATTTTATTTTGGGAGTTGCTTGAGTGATTCTAGGCAAAACTCAAGAGAACGATGTCAGTTGCAGGAACATAGGAATAATAGAATCATAGAATCCTATGGGGTTGGAAGGGACCTCTGGAGATCATTTAGTCCAAGCCCCTCGCCAGAGCAGGTCTACCTAGAGCACGTTGCACAGGAAATTGTCCAAGCGGGTTTTGAATGTCTCCAGAGAAGGAGACTCCACCACCTCTCTGGGCAGTTGTTCCAGTGCTCTACCACTCTCACAGTAATGAAGTTCCTTCTCATGTTTAGGTGGAACTTCTTATACACTAGTTTGTGACCATTTCCTCTTGTCCTGTCCCTGGGCACCACTGAGAAAAGACCAGCCCCATCCTCCTGCCACCCTTCCTTTAAGTATCTGTAAGCATTGATCAGATCTGCCCTAAGTCTTCTCTTCTCTTTCAATCCACTTAACTGTCCATTCATAGGAATTTGAGTACAGGACACTCCATTGTTTTAAGTTTGCAATCCCCGTTGAAGCAGACAGCAGAGGAAAGGCAGGCAGGAAAGCATCACAGGTCCCTGCTCTGGGAAACAGTGGGGCATGCACATAAAAGCTGGGGAAGGGTATGTGCAAATGACCTGGAAACTGCCATAAGAGGGTAAGACTGATAATCAGCAGGTAAAGTATTTCCAGAATAGTTCCCAAGAAGAATGCCAAGAAAAAAATTCACAACATGACCCTAATCTGAGCCCTTTGAAATGGCAGAAGGGAATAAATATATCCATCCATATTATTCAATAATTTGAAACTCCTTGTTCTATTACGGGGAAGAAGCTCCAATTTTCAAGTAAAGTATGGAAGTGCTCATATTTAGACAGCATGACTTGGGATCTGAATTTATTTGGGGTTCGATGGTTTGAAAAAGTTGTGCTTTTGGTCATATAATGGTACTTTTCTTCAACCTCTAGTTATTAAATGACACTTCTCTTCAAATCCCTGAAGCAAGCAGAGAAGCAGCACAAGAAAACAGAAGCAGTTTGGTTTCCAGAAAAGGAGGAAATAGTGTGTGAAGGGTGAGAGAATGCAGCAGGAGGATTTATTATTCCCTTACGTTTGGAGGTTGCTGCCTTCTCATTCTTTGTGTGGTGTTGAGAGCTTATCTTCGACTTCCATACCCCAAACAGCACATTTCCAATCTCATACAGCTGACCAGACTTCAGCTAGTGCCTTTTACTGTACTTTTGTCCTCCTTTAGCCCCCCTAGACATCATGTTTTGGCTGGGTACAGGTTGTTTCAAAAGGATGGTCCACTCCAAAGGCATCTGAGCCCTTTCCTGCCCTTGAACTTAGACATCTTGAGAGGGTGTAAGTATATCCTCTCATGCCTTTGCTCTCTGTCTTCAAACGCACTCCCAAGGAGCCAGTGGCCTCTTACCGCTTCCTGCATACCCCTGTGGACTATTTAGATGGCCCAACACTGACTTCAGTGAATGCTCACTGCCTCTAATCTTTGGAATACATCCTTTGTCTTTTGGTTTTATGTCAGACTTCCAACACTGTGTTATATTTACACACCACAATCTTACATTTTCCCCCTTAAAAATAAGATTGAAAATGCTAAGAAGTAGATTAGACAAACAAAGGTACTTCAATGTGCTAGCAAGCTCTTACATCTGCTGAGGTAAGTCCATTAAAGCTCCTGAAGACACCACTGTCACCAAAAACCAAAAATTTAGCTTAGCCTTCCCTTCCTGTGGACAGTCTTAAGCACTAGAGGCTTTGGGAGAGTTTAGAAGGGAAAAGGCTGAAAGAACAGTAAAGCAGAATGCTGTGTGGCACACATCCTGTAAGATCTGCTCTAGGGCTTTTTACAGACCCTCTATGCAACCTCCAAAATATAGTAAGAGCTATTAAGAAATATTTGTGGGATGCTTGTGAAGGAAGACTTTTGATGTTCACATCAGACTTTACATAACTGGATGTTTATGGGTTCATTTCTTTTCCTATGTTGGAAAAGCCAGAATTAATTCTTTATTGGGATCAATTTTGATTTAGATTTGACAACTCCATTATCAAATGTAACTCTGCTGACATACAGCTGAATAATGTTTGCTATCGAGGTTGGAATATTCTTTGCTTTCAAGCTCTGCAGATCATTTGGAAGCAGGAATGCTGCTGTTCTCATTCCAGCCATGGATTTCGCACAGTCCTTCATGGCCAGAGGTCCATATTTGCTTTCACTGAGCAAGAGGGATTACATGCATCATATCCAGGTTTATGTTTTCCCTAGCCTAGAACTGAGCTGAATTCGGCTATCTGAGACCTGGCTCCTGGCCTTCTGCTTCACTCCGTCTATCATCCAAGCCAACCAGAGGTCATGAAAGAGCTTTTAGGAAAAAAAAAGTCCACCTAGTTTGAGAAGTTATTCATGAAAACTTGCAGAATCATTGAGTAGGTCAGCTTCGACTCCCTTGTCCATCTCTCTGCTCAAAGCAGGGCAATTTCAAACCAGATCAAGTTGATCATGCCCTTGTCTAGTGAAGTTTTGAAAATATCCAGTGATTACTGTTTTCCTCTTTTCCTGCTTTTTTGTTTGAATGCAGCAATTTCTCAGGTGATTCCTCACTAATAGAGTGCAAGTAAGTAGAACAGGCAGCTAAAGGGTTCTTGTAATTCACAGACATCTTACTGACCCTGTAAAAAGTGTTAATTCATTTGTAATTAGTCGCATAGTGCTCTCATTTCTCAATTTCTAAGACTGCTTAAATCCAAATGTATGTTAAGAAAGAAGCATCCAATCCAGTTTTCAGTAAACTAATGGCAATATTCCAATATAATTCAATATGTGTCAGGTGAGTTTCCAAAAATAGAAGGCCAACGTGGGTTAAAGAAATTCCTTAATATTTAGTTCAATGCCACAGATTTCCACAGTGCACTAAGGAAGGCCCCAGGAAGTCGCTACATCAGGCTACATGTGTGAAAATGTGAAAAGACACCATTTTCTTATTTGTAGTGTCTGTCATTTCTAACACCTGAACTCAGAGAGGTCTCCCAAGAACAATAGATTCCAGCACAGTTTGCATTGCTGAGTTTGGCACACCATTAATGAAAACCACCATCATTAAAATAAATCAAATGGTTAGAGCTGCACCAACAAAATCAAGAAACCTGCTCGTGAAGGCCTCATTCTCCTGAATCACTCTCCAGTGCCAAATCCCAAATACACGGTCCTACTGTGACTTTCCTTTTTTTATCCCACAGGGAAGAGAGAGAGCTTTCTGCTTTGAATCAAAAGAAAGTGTAGGTTCAGCGTGAGTGGATACAATTTGGTCTCTTCTCCTTTAGCAGGAATTTCAGCCATGCTCAGACATCCAGCAATCAGCTGTAATTGCAGAAAAGGAAACTGTGGACACAGTGAATAATGAACCAGCAGTTGGGAAGGATGCCCCTGGAAACCTGGATGCATCAGGAAAGACCACCTGTGTGAAGCAGCCCCCACCCTTGCTAGCTAGAGGTGCGGTCTCCATAATACAGCAGGTGCTAAGGTACTCTTTCTTCCAGGACACTAAAGACCATTATGCCAACAGAAAACTAGAAAATGATTTGTCTTACAGTGAGTACAGTCAGAGCAATGGACAAATCTACACTGCTTGCCACCTTAAAACTACCTGGTATGCCTTGCTGAAGCTAGAGTTGAGAACCCAGTATCTGGTAACAGTGTAAATTTTGGTGGCCCATGTTGCATCACCTTTTCCTGATGTACACACGAGTTTTTTGAGACTTTAGAATAAAAGAAATACTCTTATTTCACAGAATCATAGAATGATACGGAGTTGGAAGGGTTCTCTGGAGATCATCTAGTCCAACCCCCTGCCAGAGCAGGTCCACCCAGAGCAGGTTGCACAGGAACATGTCCAGGTGGGTTTGAATGTCTCCAGAGAAG
>JAOQGH010000023.1:14695305-14706215 GCA_025769975.1 Gallinago jamesoni | reverse complement strand
TTTTTAATGTGGTTGGACTCGATGATCTCAAAGGTCCCTTCCAACCACTAAGATTCTGTGATTCTGTGATTCTGTCTCCCTGCCCTCGGCTTCAGGCCGGCAGCAGCCATGCAATCCATGCGAGAGATGGGACTGCCACACCGAGCTCTGTGCAGACTCACACGGCTTTTATCAAGCAAATGACAGTGCTATCAGTATGGGGACTGATCCCCATCAGGTGTAAACTGCTGCACCACTCACACCAGGATGTTTCCAGGAAAACAAATAAATCAAAGAAAAAAAAAAAAGGCAGCAGGGCTTTTTCTTCTTTCTTGGCAACCAGCAGTTTATTTTTTTCCAGCTGTGGTTTTCAAGTTTTAGATGACAACCCAAATATTTTCACTGAAAACAAAGCTTTCAGGGAAACCCTCTGTCTCTCTTTACTTTCTTTCCGAAGGCAAAACTTTCCTTCAACAAAATTGCAACCAGTGTTCAGACACTGCCTGGATCCTCTGCTGGCTGGAAATCTGGCCTGTTGAGACCTGAGGTTTCTAGCAGAGAATTTCAAAATTGTCATCTCTGTAATGTTTTAAATAAATGTAGGCAGCTATCTGAGCCATCCGTCTACCCTAGCCAAAATATTGTTCATTCCAAGTGGATTTGCTCCATTATAAATTGTCTAGAAATAATTTAAAAAGCAACAGTGTTTCTTAAATTATCTTATCAAGCTCTTTAAATATTGAAATGCATCAAATATTAATGCTCGACAATTCAGGGTATCCTTAGTCCTGGTTACTGCAGTATTCTGCTCAGCATTACAGCCGTGTTCTGCCAGCCCCAGGACCTGAAGAGGTGGTACCAGCTAAGGGAAGGCTTATCTCCACCACCTCCATGGGTGCTCGGCTCCAGGGGCATTCTTTGCAGGAGGGAAAGGTGGGAGTCCAAAGAGCTAGGATGGTTTCAGCAGGGGTGGACTAAAGGAGTTGGCAGGCGCAAGCAGAGCCAGGAGCAAACCTACCACAAAGTGTGCACCATCTAAGGGTGCCAGCATGCGTGGCCTCCCAGTCCTGCAGGTGAGCTGAGACAGGCAGACTCCTCCAGTCACCGCCACGGGAGCCCAGTGCTCGTGGGCTTTTCAGTTCCAATCTGGCCATGGAGTCCTCAAATGTCTTCAGTTCCATGCAAATTGAAGCCCACATGGCTGTTTCTGAATTTAGGAATATCACAGGGACCAGGCTCCCGTGATCCTCGTCTCCACAGCCTCAGAGGCAGCTCTGTCAGAAGGCAGGAAAGTGTGAGACACAAAAAATCACTGCATGCAGATTTTACATGTCAGGGATGGAGAAACTACACCTGTAGAAACCTGAGTCCAAACGAACACAGCTAGAATCAGACCAGCTCCTCCTCTCTTCCAGGAGAAATCCCAGAACAAAATTCAAGTTTTTTCTTTTGGAAGCCGAAGGAGAAGGTCCCCTTTTGCCGACTGAAGTATCTCTTTTGATACGGCATTTTGCATGCGGGTTTCCCAGGTCCAGTGAAAGGGAGATGGGTAAATGAGGCAGGATCCCTCATTTCTGTATTTACCACTCCCATTCAGGAACCAGGAATTTTCAGGACTTGTCCACCTGCACGTTGTCTGCATGACAGATTGCTCCAAGCTCCAGTCCCTAGCGCTGCCACAAGGCTTGCAGCCAGGCAGAGAAATTTGCAGGCGATCGGCGAGAGGGTTTTGATGGATTCCCTCTTTCCTTACTCCCACCCACCCCACCTCAGCCCACCACGTAGTATTGGAGATTCAGCAAAATCAACATCTTCTTCTGGAGCATTTCAACTTGGACTAATCAGGAGAGTTTCTGACAGAAAAATGTTCCACTGGAAAATTTCTGACCAGCACTAATTAGCATTTTTTCTATTAGCTTTGTCCTGAAGGCACAGTAATTTATGCCTCAGTGAAATAAACAATCACTTAATGATCACTAAGAATTGGACCCTCCCCAGGTTTGAGGCACAGTTGCTTACCCTAAACAGGAAAAATCTTATTCACTTGCAAAGCATTACATACTGAACACAAGGAAAGAATGGCTGCCTGACTTTCTTGTGCTTTACCTGGGCACAGACCCAACTGTATTTTAATCACTTTGCTTTAAAAAAAAGGGGGGGGGGGGCGGAATTGTAGATTTTCACTTGCTGTGCAGTAAGGTTCCAAGCAACATTGAAGACAAGTTGTGTGTTTGGAATGAGAGATGGACTATGCTCAAAGAATTTGTACGATAGTCACAAAAAAGAACAGGAAGACAGAAAATGTCCCAGGCGCCCTGGGAGTTCAGATTTCCTTGCTATTCCTCTGCCATATGACTATATCCTAAACTGAGTATCTCACTAAATCACAGGATAATTTGGGTTGTGAGGCACCCCTGGAGGTCTGATCCCTGCTCAAAGCTGGGCTGACTTGCACGGCAGATCAGGTTGCTCAGAGATGTGCCCAGCTTCCACCGCACGTAATGCCATGTCGGTGCACCTGAGCAGCACATCTGAATGTGGTGCAGACGTCAGCCGCAGTCTGTCCCTCCACTCTGTCTGCCTAACAAGCCTTTATTTTGGAACTCTGTGCAAGCCAAATGCAGAGTAAGAACAAATCCCTGGTGGTCTTTGGGAAAGGGCTGGGGACGCTGGGCATATGGTTCAGCTGTCGCTGCAGTGAGAGCATGGCTACAGGGTCTCCTAGGAAAGCAGGCAGCTATATTTAAGTCACTCTTGGGAAATTCACATTGATATTCACAAATGACGCTTCAACACCTCTTCAGTGGCTTGAAGCTGCGGTGCACAGCATGGGAAAGAGTTCTGGTGGCTCTAAAGACCAAGACTTCATTTTGTCTCAAGGCCACAACATTGGGAGGACGGAGAGCACAAAAAGAACCACAGCCTCCCAGAACAAAATGCAGTGCCTGGTTCCTGAGAGAAAAGCTGGGGAGGATTTTTCCCAGGGGAGTGTGCATCCTTGGGAGGGGACGGGGAGATCCCCACAGAGGGACCAGCCCTCGGGGGATGAAGCCAGACCAACCAGTGTGGTGCAGGCACCAGTCCTGATCTCACCAGCTCCCTGCACATCTGTCTGGTGCCAGCCCAAGCAGAGCTGCTGATGTCTCACCCTCAAAGATGTGCTTTCTTCCTGAACTGTCCTGCTTGCTTTGGGGAGGAAGAAGCAAGTCAGTGGGCACGAAAAACAATGGTGTTTTACTTCCACCTCTCTGTGGCAACACCCCCCTGCCTATTTTTGCTTTTGCTTTAGGAAAATGTCTTTCACCTTATCACCAACACACCCTGATGCAAAGTTCACCTCTCCCGGCAGGGCTGAATGGAAAAGCTCTCAGTGGAAAATATGAGCAGCTCTTTGGCCACTCCATGCAGGGAGCGGAGTTCAAAGAGGGTGGTGTTGCTCCTTCGGAGGGTGACAGGCGGTGGCTGTGCAGAAGGACAGATCAAAGCCAGAAAACAGCCTAGCCCCTTGGCCTCGTGGCTACCAAAATTCCGAATGCAGCTTTATCATGTTACTCTCAAAGCCACATTAAGTTTTAATTCAGTTATGCACAACTGTGGTTTTCAGCATTACCTCCATGGAAAGGAGGATACACGCAATAGACTGACACAACAGTCTTGCTTTCTTTAGCCCATTTTGGTTAGCCCCAAGGCTAACCTTGGGATTAGCTGACCTTTGGTTAGCCCCAACAATACATGGAAGTCAAAAGACCCGTGTGAAACACAAATATGTTAGTGCCAAATCTTGTTTGATTTTTATGCTGCTTTGTGGCAGCTTTGTGTCTGTATCTGGACAGCCTAGTAAAACATAGAAATAAAATCACATGAGTGACCCCAGGGAAGATACAAGTATTTTCAATATTTCAAATTAAGCAGGAATTTAGAAGCATTGCTGAATCATGATCATATTTGTTCTAGAGCATAGACCTCCTGAGTCATCAAACCTGTCTGACAGGCACCAGCAGCATATATTCCTCCTCGAGCACCCTCCTCGGATGAGCTTGGCTCCTGCTCTTGAAAGGCTGGAGAAACCACAGGACAGATTTCCAGAAGGGATTTTTCTCCTCCCATTACTTCCCACCACCCCAAACCAAATGGCAGGCATGGATCATTCAGCTGGCGTGGTAGAAACCAGAGTGGTTCTCTTCATAGCTACTCATCTGGGGTTTTTTAGCAAGGGATTCCTTTTGCTGCCCCTTTCATGCTTCCACGGGCCTTCTGCTTGCTCTGGGATGCTCTGGAGCTGTGCTCCCATGGCAGCTGTCTTTGTTCTGGATGCCAAGAGAGGTGCTGCAGACCTCCCAGGCTCCCCATCTGCACACACACACACACACACATCCCCTCAAATTCCTGAGACACGAAAACAGCAGGAGTCAAATATACCATTTGAAGCAGTATCTCCAATTGGGCAATTTGTAACATAATAATAAAATAATGTAGTTTATCATCAGTTGTAGAGGTGGAGCTGGTGAGCTCTTGAAAAAAAACAAACTTCTGCCAAGTGTTCAACAGATGTTTAGGAAAAATCTCAAACAATCAGGGTCATTCCTGTGTGAGAATATACAAGGAATTTCCTTCTCCTGCAGTGAATCAAAAACACTGAGTTTGAGGATGACAGTTTCAACGGAAGTGACCTGAGTATGGACACCTACAGATATGGACAGCCTCAGACATCTAACTGCCTGAAGATGTCCCTCACCTGTTTTCTTTCATCCAGGGAGCCCCATCTGAAGCAATAGATTACGTCCCTAATATCTGCTTTACTCCCAGTTGCCACTAAAAGATAAAATAATAATGCCATATACTTAGTCTTGCCCTTTCACTAGAACCCTCAGAGCTCCCATTTGCACAGCAGAGATAACAAAGGGCAGACCTAAAGTTTTAGGACCACGATTCTGACTTGTGACACAGGGCTCCTTGTGCAGGTTTTTGTCCTTTATCAGCCCTTTCTGAAACTGAAACGTAGGAGGTGCGGTAGGCGGAAGGAGAATGAGGAGTGGTTTATTCATAAATATATCTACAAGAAGTTTCCAAACTGCACCTTCCACTCATCGGTGTATCAGGCATGTGCCACGGTGGCTACTGTAATATCAGAGGAATGCTTTCTCCTGCTACTGCTGCTAATCTGGGAGCAGTCACGTGGCTCCTCTATGATCTCTCTCTCTCCAAAAATTTGACTCTTGACCTTCCCTCTCTACAGACATGATGTATGTCGCTTTGACATGTTTCCAAGTAGCAAATATGCAAAACCCTGACCTATAAGCAAAGCAAATCCCACTGTATTTCTAAGAACACAATTATGTGAAATTGCAGGAAAAGGAGAAGAGAAATCCGCCTCAGCCATCTCTGTTCGCCCTCACCTAGGAATTACTTTGGAAAAAATAACAAAATGTTACTCTGGAGAGAAGGGGAAAAAAAAAAAAAGGTGTTCTGAGGTGCAAATGAAAAAACGGTAGCCAGCAGAAAACATTAGTATTTATTTATTTTTGCTCATTTATGTGTCAGATGAAGCTGAAAGCTGCCAGATAGCTTCTTTTCGACAGCTTGAAGTTGCCGTTGGGAACAGATCCATGTATGGAAGCAAAAGCAGAAAAGCATAGATAAGCTGAGATCCAGCTATGCAAACCATCTTTAGAGACACTTAAAGGACAAGCACCCCAGCTCCTTTCTTTCTGGTAAATTTAGAGACACTATCATATGAGGGCTTTTTTCCATTCTGCTTTACCCACAACTGCTGAGACTCGGCTGGGGTAAGTGAAAAGCAACTCAAGCACTTTTTGGGAAAACCTAGGTATTTGGTTAGACTGACATCCTGAGAAAAGCCATAAATCTGGGGCTATGAGGTGACTCCAATAGCTGGATAGTGGTTGAGCTCTCCAAGTAAGGAACATGCCATATAACAGCTTTGCCGCTGGAGGGACAGAAACTTTCCAAGTGTCTGAAAGAGGCAAGAGAAAAATGTTGGAAAACAAAAGTTTTATCACTCATGAACCGGATTTATAGGCTGACTGATGTTAGAGCTCCGGCGAGCAGAGGGGCAGGAGGGATCGGGGTGGGTTTCCAGCGTCTGAGACTTTTTGTGTTGCGATCTAGAAAAAAATCATAAAAATCGTGAAGGGTTTTTTGCTCTCTGGTCTGTCCTACTTTCGTTTTGAGAAACATGTCTCATTTGGGTTGAGCTGACTGGACATTCGGAAGAGTTTGTTGTAAACGACTGCTGTTTTTCTTGGCACTTGAAGGCAGTTTCTCAATGTTTCTCTGTAGATTTGAGGTTGATTACATCCTGTGTAAGGATTTTTGGTACGGTTTTAACTGCCATTGCAGTGTTGTGAAAGTCGACTTCAGCAAAAACAGCTGTGTGCTATTGTGAATATTTCCAAAGCACAGATGTAATAGCTCTCCTTCAAACCTGCACTGAAATGCGTTAGCTCTGTGAGCTGGGCACTCTCAAAAAAAACAGGGTATACCCTTGGCAGAAAGGCTTTCTCCACGGAAGTGTTTTTTTTGTTAAAAAGCACACAAAAAAAGCTTTTTGTAGCGTTGGCTTAAAATCTTGTTGGTTTGTGGTGCTACAGTGAAACGTGAGATTTTTCTTTAAAAGCTACAGAACAGCATTGGGGTAACAGCTCGTGTGCTTTCAGGTGTTATAATACAGTATTCATACTCCCACTGCAAAGTGGTAGGTAAAGCTTTCTCGTTTTTCAGGTGGTTAATAGACTGGAAAAAATGTTAGAGCAGGTGAAGTAAAATTATACAGAAAGAACTAAAAATAATATCAGGAATATGATTGAAATCATAGAAGATTTCCAGGGATATGAAAGATTGTAAAGGGAAATTACTAGACCACGAATGTCATAAGCATTTCTATTCATGAATGAAAATGCTTTCCCTCGTCATTACATAAAGAGAACATAATGCAAGTGTTTGCTTTTAACTCTGTAGAAGAGTCTTTAAGTGAGAGGGATCATGCGCATGGCCCTTGTTTCTCCTTATTTAGCTAGCATTTCCATCAATATTCCCACATTTTTATACTCAGGGAAATACAAATCTTCTCTTTGTTTGGTTTCCTCTCAAGTGCTGAAAAAAAAATATCAAAATTGAGATGCAGTTGAAATTTTTGCCAGGCAAACTTTTTTTGACAGTTACCTTTTAAACACATAGCATCTGTCTATAGAAATGCTAGCGCAGAAACTAACCTTTAAGTAATTGGGGTCAATAGACAGCTTTTTAATTGCTATTGAGTCGCTATCTTTTTGCTGTTATTGCTATGAAAGAAAACTTATGCATTTCACACTTACTCAGATTGCTTCCATTTTCTGTTGGATACAGTTCTGTTAAGAAATGTGTAGACGTGGCACTTCAGGGCACGCTCTAATGCCCGAGATTGTTGGGTTGGGTTTTTTTTGTGTGTGTGTGGTTGAACTCGATGATCTCAAAGGTCCTTTCCAACCATAAAGAGTCTGTGATTCTGTTTTATAGGTTGCTGTATCCTGCTGACTGATAGACAAAAACCTTTCCCCCAGATCCACCCCCCCCACCACCATTTTTTTGTCTCTTTGAGGCTATGGGCTTCCCTGTCCTCAGATCCAAAGACCAGCCAATGTGCATGGTCCCCGAGCAAGGCATTGCCCATCAGTTGTGCTGGGCTGGTCAGGAAGACAATGGCAGGATGGAGCTGGAGAAGCTGGGACCTATTTCATTTGATCTTCCCATTTGGCTCAGGACTGGGGTAGTGTGACCCAGAATACAAAGGCCTGGTGGCAGGAGTCATCCCTCAGCCCCCAGCCCCAGGGCAGACCTGCCAAGGCACCTTGTGAATGCCACACCATTTTTGCCTCCCTCTTTCTGTCAGAAACATTTTCTGGCAGGCGGTGTTATCCCTAAAGTTTATTTTTATTATCATCAGCGTATTATCTATTATTAATATTTACTATTGATTAGTCACAGATGTTGTTAGCATTTGTTTGGTCCCTCGTGCAGAGCTGATGGGATCTCATTCAGAGACCCTAGACATGGGTATAAATAGTCCCATGTATCACTAACATGTCTTTTGTCAGTGACGAGTCCTTCTTGAGCGCTGCAGTCTCCGAGCATTCGCCACGAGGTCCTCCCACGCACTCTTCCTTGCCAGAGCGAGGGAGGAGGGGGGGAAGGGGGAGCTCTGCTCTTTCTCACAATCAGACGGGGCAGCACAAACCCCAGGAGACAGCAAACAAGTCCAAAGCCGGGCGCAGGTATTGTTCTCACTAGCCATGGGCAAGGGTAAAGCCGCCCTCACCCTGGTGGCTCTTGGAGCAGGCAAGTTTGTTGAGTGTTTCCTGCAAGCCAAAGCCACACAGGACTTCAAGGTGCACTGGTGGTTTGTGTTCCTAAATCTTAGTGGCTTTCAAAAAAAAAAAAAAGAGCAACACCCTTGTTTTTCAGACATAAGGTCTGAAGAAGTCTGCGCCAGACATCCACAACCGAGCCCTAAATTCAGAATTTCTTGTGCATGGGAAAAGACATGTGCGTGGTTTATAGTGCACCCAAGAAGAGAGCATCCTCAAAATAGTCCTCACACAGAGGAGAGCAATGCCCTGAAGTCGCTCAGTGAGGATTTCACAAACCAGCTCTGGCTTGAAGTAAGTCCACTGTATATTCTCCTTCTTCAGACAGCTTCAACATTGTTATGGTGATTCCTGAAGGATGGAGTTTAGACACCTTCTCTGTCCTTTCTCTAGTAAGTCAGAAGATTGGAGCAGATTCTGAGGACACATTGACAGACTGATCCACTTCTCTGGACAGATAAATTTTATTGCCTGTGTTCTAGAGAAACGGGCTTTATGTGACAGCTCTGCCTGTTCCCACCTAGAAACCTGCAGACCCATTTGCCAATTCAAATCTGGTTTGACCAAGGAATCGAAGCCTGAAAAATATGATGTTCCAAAAATAAATTCTGAAAATGAGCAGCTGTCTTCTTTGGTTTTCTTGCTCCCAAAACATCATCTTCCTACTCTTGTCTCTCCTTTTTCAGGGTAAGGGACAATAGTCTATTTGGGAAGGGTTTTACCAGAGGGCCCACAATGACAGGCAGTTTTCTAGAAGAAATAGCATTTTAGGAAAAGTTTGTGTTTGCAGGTTGCAAGCACTACATATAAATGTACTGTGGCGCTTGCTTGTCATGCATAGCAGCACTGATATGTCCATTACGTTCTACACACATGTGGTCATAATCCTTTTGAGCAAGAGTAGAACTTCAGATGGGAATTGAAAATAGGCTGTGTTTTAGAGAAACTGTGCTGCCATTTTAGTTTAACCCTGGGCCGTCTGGCCTCAAAACCACTTCTTTAAAAAGATTTTGTGTATAACAGAATCATAGAATCATAGAATTGTTTGAGTTGGAAGGAACATCACGTTCCAACCCCCCTGCCGTGGGCAGGGACACCTCCCACCACACCAGGTTGCTCCATCCCTCTGATCATCCTCGCGGCCCTCTGCTTGACCCGTTCCAACAGGTCCATGTCCTTCCTGTGCTGAGGACTCCAAAGCTGGACACAGAGCTCCAGGTGGGGTCTCATGAGCACAGAGCAGAGGGGTAGAATCCCCTCCCGAGACCTGCTGGCCACACTTCTCTTGATGCAGCCCAGGACACGGTTGGCTCTCTGGGCTGCCAGCACGCACTGCCGGCTCATGTTGAGCTTCTCATCCACAACCACTCCCAAGTCCTTCTCCTCACGGCTGCTCTACAGCCATTCTCCGCCCAACCTGTATTTGTGCCTGGGATTGCCACGTCCCAGGTGTAGGACCCTGCTCTTGGCTTGGTTGAACTTCATGCAATTTCAGCAATAGCTGCACAGCATGGAGACATGAGTAAATAACCCTAAATTGCCTCAGCTGGTCTAAATCCAGCTGTGATTTTTGGTCACTTACAGAATACTCCTAAATTTCCATCCTGTGATACAAGTTGCCTTTAACGCAGAGTTGGAGTCTAGGTCTTACAAAATAGCTCTGGATGATATTAACTTTTTTGAGGTACTCAGCACCTTATTAGCAAACTGAACCATGGTACTGCTGAATTGTATTCACACAGGAGGAATCCCGATGCTGGAGTTCACAGGCAAGGCATTCAGCAAGTGGAGAAAACCTCTTTACAAATGCAGGAAAAAAACAATCTGAATTCAGAGTTACATGTCCCTGAGCTAAAAAGCTCAGTTTTAGAGTTGCCCGGGATGTTCCTAGGTGGTTAGCAAGCTGTGCCAGCAGGCTGGCTAGGGACAGGGCTGCAGAGATCTCCTGTGCTTCAGATGGACTCCAACCGTGGGTCTCACCCTCCAGACCCACCACCTCCTGCTATGGTGTGCTGCTCTGGGGAGAGGCAGCGATGTGACAGCTCTAAGCAGCGGTGGTGTTTTCTGCCAATTTACAGGTAAAGCAGGCAATTTATGAGTTGACATTCATTTTGGAGTTGATCCTCTCTAGGAAACTCAGTAAACTTAGAAACTCTAGCAACATATGGGGGAAAAACATAGCAACAAGACAGTAAATCTGGAGGTCTTCAAAACTTAGTTTATTCTTATCTAGTGCTCCAACCGTCACTGCGATCCTATCACAAATGTATTCTTATTGCATGGGGTCACTGCAGGGCAAAGCTGAAGTTGTTTTGATTTCCAGAGTTCAACATATTTGGATTTCTTTTACATGTAACGCTGAACTTACTCCTGAGTTTGGGATGCTTCTTTTTAGGATCTTTCCCAAATCCTTGGAATGCTGCATTCTGATGTTGCTAACATAAAATGCAGGTTTTGGTTTGTGATTTCTCTAGCTGAGCTTTTTCCAGACAGGGGAGGGGAGGAGAGGAGAGGAGAGGAGAGGAGAGGAGAGGAGAGGAGAGGAGAGGAGAGGAGAGGAGAGGAGAG
>JAOQGH010000023.1:14660742-14695205 GCA_025769975.1 Gallinago jamesoni | reverse complement strand
CCAGCCAGGGGAGGGGAGGAGAGGAGAGGAGAGGAGAGGAGAGGAGAGGAGAGGAGAGGGAAAACTGCATCAATTTACCTATGCAGGAAGGTGAACATAGGTAGGAGGAAGAAACTCACAGAAATGGGATTCTGGAAAATGCTAGGATTTGGGTGAAGTGGGAAGATATATGCCCCAGACTAGTTTAGGTTCCATTCAGTTTAACAATGACTAATTACTTGTCTGTAAATACCTAATGAGGACAAACATTTGGGAACTTCTGCCAAGGAGTGTTTGGTTATAGATTTTCCCCACTGGGCTAGGAGATTCAGTGCTTGGGTTGTTTTACTCCCTGTGGGAATATACTAGATTGAACAGTGTGCAAAGCCTTTTTCCTACCCTCATTCTCCCAGTGCTTTCAAGCCCCTCATCCTGTGCAGGATGAGTTTCACCACAAGTTTTGCCCTGGGATGTTTCCCAGATTATTCCACAGACCGTGGTATGCCCTGGAGGTTGCACACTACTCCCACATGACACCATCCCATTTCCCGTGCTTCCAGAGAGTTGTCCTTCCTTTCACTGGAACATCAAATTGGCTTTTCTTTCCCTCTTCTATAAGCAAAAGCAGGAAACTAAAAGAAAATGTGAAAATGGAAAAATAACAAAGCATATGAAGTGCAGGAATGTGGCCTGCAAAACTATTGCAGAGTTATTCAGATTGGATATTAAGAAAAATTTTTACACTGGAAGGATTATTAAGCGCTGGAATGGGCTGCCCAGGGAATTGGTTGAGGCACCATCCCTGGAGGTTTTCAAGAGATGGGTTGGCACAGTGCTTAGAGACATAGTTTAGTAATGGGGGGGGGGGGTTTGTATGGTTTTCTCTTGGTTTTTTTATCAGTCTTAGGTTGATGGTTGGACTAGATGATTTTAAAGGTTCCTTCCAACCTCGATGATTCTATGATTCTATGATTTCTATCTTTCTATTCCCCCCCCAAGGCTTCCTTTAGTCCATATTGGAAACGTCTGCACATGAAATGTTCCCCTTTTGCATTCTTTTCTACCTTGGGGTTTATCAGACACCCTTCTGTTGCAACATGGCCAGAATGGGGTTGTGGTCTCCTCTTTGCCAGCCAGATGGGTCCCTGCAGACTGTCTGGATGGCAAAGTGCAAGGAGACAAATGGCATGCTGCCATCCTGGGCCACCTCTACAGCCCCTAACTCACCACACGTGGGCTTGGATCCTTTGAGGCAATCTACCTGAAAATGCTCCTCCAGGCAACTAGGTTTCCCAGGCTACAGGGAGATATCACCTGGATGCTGAGTTTTATCTGTAACATTAAACAACCATTAGGAAGAAAAGAACAGCGCATGGGCTTAGTGGAGGTGGTGGAAGTGCTCATCTCACAGTGATTTGAGCAGGGCTTCAGCATGTTGAGCCTTAGGCAGAAGAAGAGTCCTGAAGAGTCCTGAAGGATCCAAGGGGTCGTATTTTTCCATCTGAGGCACCTTTGACCACTCTAAGGCTTTCTGCAGGCATCTAGGGCTTAATGGACCAGTCTTCTGTCTTGCCCTGCAACCTCTTTACCCTTCCAAATCAGCTCGCTTTGATGCCTGTTTCCCAAGGCAGCAACTGTGCATCAAGATTTAGGCTTTAGTGTGGGAATAGGGAGCCCAGCTCTTTGAGCCAGCCCCCTCCCATGCTGACTCCCATCACCAGCCATTGCCGTATCTGCACGCTGGAAGAAGGAAGCAAAACCACCGTGACATCCGCTCTCCCAGCCTCTAGTTCTCAGCTCATTGCTTTTGCTACAGTTTGGCAAGCACAATGTTAGAAATACCCCTTGTTATCTTTTTGGCTTACAGAGAGGCTCAAAGCAGAGATCTTGAACTTCTGCTCTCGATGCAGTAATAAACATTCGGATTTGTTTCTAGCGTGTTGGGACCGCCAACGTGTACACAGTGAGAGTAAACCCTTCCTGTGGCCACGGATCACAACATGCTAGTTACCCGTGATATTATCCTCTTATTTAGTTGCTGCTGAGAAACACACATAATCGAATAAGTCACTAACAATAACATTGGATGTGAGAGACAAGTGTTTGTTTTACTCTGGTGTAACTTATTCCATATGCTCCTTCAAAGCATGCTAAATGTTAGGTCGCTTTGGCCCACCAGCTATTGATTTCAAGACAGCCTCATGGATTTAGCCTGCGCTTCTGAGCACAGCTATTTGAAACAAGGCTCTGAAAGCATCTCCTGTCCAGGATAAACGCCCAGTTCAGGAGCAAGATGTTTTGGATTGCCTTATCTTTAGCTGGATAAGTAGGTGTCCATTTTTATTGATTTGCCAGAATAGCGATGTTTGCAGCTGCTCTGCTGCCTGCTGTGACACCTTTCAGAGGTAAGCCACATACTACACCAATGTTCTGACACAGGGCAGAACCCATATCCTGATCGAAGAGCTAATATAGGTTTAACTTCTCACCATTACCTCCCATGAATGTTTTTCCAAGTGGCTGCTGAGCCAAATCTTTGTGGAAGCCTTCTAGCAGGTTTTCCAAATCTTCTTGAGAGTGTTAATTCATGGGCAAAATACTGCAGAAAGAGAGATATGCAGCTGTGAAAGGTCCTTGTTGCATTCTCTGCTTGCATCACTCAAAGGTTTAACACGATGAGCTCCAGCACTACAGTGGACCCTTGCGTGATGTCCTGCTCTTGTGTTCCTGTCATGTCCTGTACTGGGCCTGGTCCACAAAAAAAATGCATTAAAAAGTTTCTCTCATTTTGAAAAACTTTTTTCCACTGATTATGGAAAATAGGTGCTCTGAGAAGCGTCTTACTCAATAACTGAGACATTTGTCTTTTGGCTTGAGCTGATTGGATCTGAAGTGAATTTCTGAGAACAAGTGTAACTGACACTTAAGAGCATTTTAGAGACCTGCTGATAAGCTCATCCTTCCCCTGAAGCATGGCATATCTCCAGCTTAACCTGGACAAAAGAGTTGATCTTGAAGGTTCTCTTCTGTGAGTGTGTATGAGGATCTCTGTGATCCTGTGGAGGAGAACAGCGTGTACAGAGCATGCACGTTTTATTTTTGGAGAAAAGTTTGTGCTGCCTGCCATTGAAAGTCTACCTGGTGGGCAATGATTCATCCGTTCAGCTACCAATCATTGGGTAAGATTCAGGACAAATCATGAGTATTTTAGAAAAATTAGTCATAAAATCATCTGGGTTGGAAGGGACCTTCAAAGGTCATCTAGTCTGACCCCCCCCGCAGTCAGCAGGGACACCCCCAACTAGACCAGGTTGCCCAGGGCCTTGTCGAGCCTCACCTTGAATGTCTCCAGGGAAGGGGCCTCAACCACCTCCCTAGGCAACCTCTTCCAGTGCTCCACCACCCTCGTTGGAAAGAACTTATTCCTAATGTCTAATCTAAATCTGCTCTTCTCCAGTTTAAACCCATTAGCTCTTGTTCTGTCACTGCAGGCCTTTGTCGGTCCCTTTCTTCCTAGACACTTGAGAAGCTCCATTATACCACCTGAGGATTCATAATTCCATGAAAGTCCTTGATTTTTAGAGGGTGGGCCAAGCCTGTCTAGGTGTGCACCTTCCTTCTTGTGCATCTGGAAAGTCCCTTAATGTCTTGAAATACCTGAAGATATACCTCTATAATAATGTACTGGGAGACTTTTGACCTTTGACCCTTAATTTCAATATTCTTATCTTAAAAATAACCAGGCAGACTATTTTTAAGCATGCTTTGAAGCACAGACCCAGAAGAATGCTACAAAACAGGACAAGTTTGTAAGCATTACAAGCTGTGCCACTACTCATATTTGGGTTTTTTTGTCCCTGTTGATAAAAACATACTCAATTTTAACATTCTTCTCTTTGAAACAGACAGTCTGATTATCTTGAAACATGCTTTGATGTATGCAGCCTACAGAAAATTACAGAACAAGACAGGTTTGAAGACTCTAACCTTAATAAATCTGATGTTTTGCCAGCACAAACTCCCTGCCTTCATCCTGAGCTGTAACTTCATTTCTTGTCTTTGGAGTGGATTTTATTTGATGCATGTCCTCTCTTCTGTGTCTGAGACTTGTGCCAAGACTTCACTTTAGCTAGTTCTTTCCCCTCCAAACCATCTGCAGGCAGGCACTGCAGTGAGTCGGGCTCTTTGAAGAGCTGGAGATGTGCTGAATGCGGTGGGGCCTGACTGACTTTGGTACCACCATACGCATGTGTAGCTCAGTTGTCGCGGGGTTCCCTGGATTAGTCCTCAGCTATTGAACTCCTGCAGTGCCAAAGTCTACACTTAAGAACCTCTGCAGAGTCAATCAGGAGAAATGGGGACTTGAAAGACAGAGCTAGACTGTTAAGGAAGGGAAATGTCCCCGTGGGGGCTTTCCTTGCCAGTTGCAAGGAGACAGCTCTCATTAATCCCAAAGCACACCAAGTCCTTCCTGACCACAAAGGCAAGTTGGACACAAGAAAGGTGGAAACAGCGGGTTTATTGCCCTGCTTCAAACTGTCATAATTAAGCAGAGAGCTGACCAATAGCCCCCAATCAGTCCTGAGTATGTCACTTGCTTTACCTTATAATAACGGGGTTTCCACCATTATTATTATTATTATTATTATTATTATTATTATTATTATTATTATTGTTGTTTTTGTTGTTGTTGTTGTTGTTGTTGTTGTTGCTATTATTTTGTCCAGGATCTGCTTCTTTACCAAGTCTTTCTCCTCCCAGACAAGCCATCCACCTGTATTTACTTTTCCCTTGCTGGCCCCAGGTTTCCTGACTTCACACACTTAGTTGGTCCTCACGATATGGTTGCCTTAGTAATTTCTCCCTCCTTCAGCAATTAAGCTAGTACCCTGCTTTTGTTATATGCAATGTTTCTCTTTCCTACCATTTTTCGCTCTGCCATCTAGTTAGTGTAACTACTGGTCAGGGGTGGTATATACAGTACTCCTTAGAATCTACAGGTTCTGGTAGCTTTTCATCATATAGTATCTTATACGGCCATAACTCAGGGTTAACTGAAGGCATTATTTTGTCTTTGCCATGGGGACTGCCCGTGTGTGCCCTTGTGCTGCTGTGGCAGTAGTGGTGTGGTTTGATCAGGGGCAAGATTTGCCTGCTGAACTTGCAGGTCACAGTGGGACAGGCTCCCAGCACGGCAAGCGAAAGGGACCACCGCCGAGGCAGGAGGAACATCTCCAACACAACCCTTCCTGTGCTGCCAGCTCCTAGGAGCTTCAAGGTTCCCACGGCCGAGCACAAAAAACTAACGGAAGAGGTTGCTAAGTGAGTTAAACGGCTACAAGCCTGGATGACAGGATGAAACCCAAGTGGGATACACCATGGGCTTCAAAGCAGCAACAAGGTCTCTTCCCCAGCGTCCCACTGGCTCAATGGCTCACCTGCCCAGGGAATTGGCTGCCGGCCTGGCACCGAGGTCTGTCTGCTCCCAGGTTGTGTGAGCTTGGATAGCGTTGCCACCAAGATCTGCTCTCCCAGCATGGCCTAATTTCCAGTGCTCTGACTGTTTTCCTAGACCAAATCCTTCTCCAAAGCCTAAAGGCAGGCTTTCTTTTCTTTCACCCAGCTAACCACTACAGTGTTTTTATCATAGGCTGAAGGTCTCCTGACCGTTCATCTCAGATACGTCTTCCTGACAAAATGATGTTGAGAGCTAGGTCACCTACACCTGATCTGAATTCAACAGTTTTCTCATCCTCATCTTAAAACCTTGCCATGGCACAGACATCTCCCTCTCTGCCATCAGCCCAACGGCCTACACCTTACTCCCATGGCCATAGAAAGCTTTACCTTGTGCCAAACTTCAGTCTCTCTGCCTATAGTTTAACCTCCTGACTTCCCATCTTATTGACAGTAGGAGTGGGAAACATCTATTCTTTCAGATTTGCAAGGATATATGTCTTCTTTTGACTTGACAGCCTGCATTCCTACAATGTTTCCTCTTGAATCACATATTCTAGACCCCTTACATCTCTTATTCTTTTCCATTGGTGGCTCTGCAGGTGCTGCCTGCCTTTCTGATGCCACTGGTCATGTCAGTACAGGTGTTAACTCTGGAGTCTACTGATGGCAAGTAAAATGTCAGATACTGTTAGCAGTCCTGGCACAAATACCAAAATACCACACTGGTGTCTTGAGATGCGGTGACCAGAAACTTTCTTGGTGACTAAGGAGCACATGGAAGGGAGCTGAATGAAGAGGAAAGCCTGCATTCCCATTAGCCCTGCTAAGATACTGGTCTGCTAAACATACAGGTGCCTACACACTGGCGGGCTGATTCTACGCCAAGCTCCCTGCTCTCTCCCCACATGGCCATGCCTCCCCGTCCCTGCCATTCCCTCCACGCCTGCCACTGTGCTGTGGGCACAGGGATGGTTGAACCCTCAAGTCCCCACGACCTCCAGCCTACACATGTACAGAGACCACAGCAACCCGCCTTCCCGGGCTGCCAGCTCCACTCAGGAGATGGTCTCTCACCAGCGATGGGAGCTCTCACCGAAGAGCAGGAGTTCAGCTGAATAAGCAGAAACACAGAGGGAAGAAGTCAGAGCTTGCACAATCTGCATTAGGGAATACCTGCACACACACACACACACACACATACACACGTCCCTCCGGCGCATACAGGACACAGCCTGAACCTGAACCTCAAATCTTCTCTTCTTATGGGAACAGAGAAGATATTTATAAGAGACTTGGGATTTCTAACCACAAGGCAAGTGGCCAAAGAGCGTCTTCAATTGTTTCAAACCACCATCACAATCCAGAAGGATGTGGAAAAGCCACTCAGCTCAGAACTGCGTTTGAACAGGCAGTGTCTGAAATTCCAGGGGGCACCCGGGTAGGCACGTGACAGCACGAGGAGTTTGAAAGGCAATCCAGTTCCACAAACCATGCAGTTTCATTTCTCCAAAATCTCCAGCAGAAAAACCAAGCCTGTAAACATTAAGTAATCTCAAAGTGAAATCTGGTTTTCTTGCGTTTCTCTCTTTTCTGGTCAAATTCCCCTTGCACGCAGGGCATGCGTTGCGGTGTTTAGGACAATGCAGCACTGGGCACCACTTCTCCATGGCTTGCGTGGGCAGCACAGCAAAGACAAGCCCTGTTGGCCTATCCCATCCTTGGCAGCGCAAGTAGAGCTAACTGTGCTGAAACAGCAAGGTCTGTGTGTCCCCATCCACGGGACCCGTGTCGAAGCTGGGGGGAGAGAAGGGGACTGGGATGAGAGCCCTGCTGCTGCCTTGGCTGTTCCAGAGGCAGAGTCAGCCCAGAACAAGGGCTTCTGCACGCCTTCTCGAGAGAGCCTCGGAGACAGCTGAGGAGCACAGAAAATCCCATGGGTGCTTGTGGCCTAAAAGTGACTGCTGCATGCTGGTAACAGCCAGGAGCACGTTCCTCAGCTCCACGGTACCCCTGGGACTCAGGGGCTAAAACCACCAGCAGACCCGTCGGCGCTGGAGGGACACTTCGGCAGGCAAGGACACTCAGGGGTGAAGCAAGGCAGAGCTGAGGCAGAGGTCAGTAAAAACCAAGCAGCGAGGAAGCAAGGAGTATTTCTGACCACTCATTCTAACGAAGACAAGTTTCCCTTGAAGCAAAGCCATTTCCCATCCTTTTGCCTAACGGGCTTGGTTTTTGCAAGGTATTCCAGCAGCTTTCTTTACCTGGAATATACAAATAAAATATAAATAAGGTGCTCTATGCAGCAGAGGTCAGTCACTTCTCACTTTTAACAAAAAAAGTCTGTTTTCCCTGGAATGTCCCACCTTGCTCAGGGCTGGCAAACAGAGGGCACAGAGGAGGCCGAATGACCCTCGGGAGTCACGCACTGCGGCCCATTCACCTCCTGTCCAGAGCAACGGGAACCTTGCACACAGATCAAATGAGGCTTCATGTGACACCAGAGCTGCTGAAGAAGCATCACAGTCCTCGCTTTGCAGTGCATAGATCCCACATCTTGCCACATTACCATGGCGTTTGCGTATTCGTTTTTTTCTTAAAGCCCCAGCTCCTGGAGTCATGCGATTGCACATCACTATTTCATCTCTTATTTTTTTAACCCGCTTCTGGTTACCAAGTAAATTGGAAAACATTAAGCCTCTAGGTTTCAAAAGGAGAAGGCAAATCCTTAGACAGTGACATTTGTCACTTTTTAATTCTGGATGTGAGCGGGTTTATTTTTTCCAGCCAAATTTTTTTTCCAGGCCCAGGCAGCCTCGGGATGGTGGTGAAAAGAGCCAGAGCATCAAGTGGAGAGTGCTAATGCCTGCTTGGTTGTCATGCTGCCCCAGATGTGGCACACTGCAGCTCCGTGGCCTCTGGCAGGACACTTCTCTGAAGGCAGTGGAGTCCCCAGACTATTGCCTTCACTGGGAAACACATGTCAGTTGACCTTGCATCTGTATTTTTAGTTCCCGTATTCTGCAGTTTTGTAACAGCCAAACAAAGCTTCATTATTATTTTTGTGTGTGGTGGGGCAGCTAAGGGACAGGGAGTTCAGCCATCTTGTCCTTCATTTTCCAGTGACTCAGGCTAGGAACAGGATTTTGCCCGTGAAATGGGGAGAGGAGTGGGATGCTGGTATTAGCATGTGCTGCTGTAGAGACAAATGACAGCTGGCAGAAGGCTTTTGAGTTTTGAGAAGGGTAAGGAGACGGTTTGCACCTTGGTCATGTCTTACATTAAGCCAGGGCACTGAAGTCATTCTGTGCACATACTGAATTTTTCTTGTATATCTCCAATGACCAGAAAGCAGGTTTTTTTCCCCAAAAAAAGTGAGATTTTGAAGCAGAATTTGAAGAGTGCGTGGCTTGTTTGGTGGACGGTTTGCAAAATGCCTGTAGCTCTCCCTATTTCCAAACTCTGAAAATTCATGCCCAGCCTCTAGAACTAGTTCTACTTTCAACCCCCACGCAGCAGGTGGTTTCCAGTGCAAATACTCTTTTGTGTCTGCCACACACAAACAGTGCTCTGCAAAATTTGGCCAGTCAATGCTTCTTCCAGGAAAATCCTCTCCCAAGCTGTTAAATGCTATGTTCATCAATTAGAGTTCCAGATTTGTTGCTTAAACTTGCGTAAAACACAGCATAGGGCAAGCATTTGGGGGGAAAGCTTGAAAGCAGCACAAGCACGGTTTCTCCAGTCACCTCTGTGGGGTCCCAGAGCATCGCAGTGAGAGCAAACCATATGCTGCCAGTTTTCCACAGGCATGCCCAAACCTCCCACTGAGCACTGTCTCTCAGTTTTCCAGGAGCAGAAGACACCTTCTATATCCAAAACCTTTGGCTGGCCGATGGGCAACTCCCTAGGATCATCAGGACTCAAACTGTAGCAGCTACTTGGAAACAGCCAAGGAGGCACTGCCTGGAGAGCTCAAAAAAGAGTATATCATGTTCCAGACATGGGATTGGCCTTCCTATTTACTGCTGTGTCCCACTCCATCCTCCACATTTCTAAATGCCTGATTTATTCTCAAAGCAAGTTTGAAGGTGACAGTGAAAGTGAATGCTCAAATTGCTGGAAACCATGTTTCTGAGCACCTTTTTTAGAAACACTGCTCTCAAGGATCTCCAGGTCTCTGCCAAGAACATGCAGAGGAGAGCCAGAGAAGGCTTAGTGGGCGCATGCTCAAGTGTGCTGCAGGGAGAAGCAAAGACAGATGGATGGCAAGACAGAGGTGACATCCCATCTGCTCCTGCAGGATCTCTCTGGCATCTCCTGAGGGACTCAAGGAAAACCACAACCAGAGATAACTAACCAATGAGGACTCCCTGGTTATCCTCCAGCTTTATCTGAATCCACAAAAGCTGGAGCAGAGACTAAAGCATCCTACTGAGGAGATGCTCCAGACAGGGCCAAGAAATGGTGGTAGGACAGCTGCTCGGAGGTGAGCATGCTGGGGCTGAGCTGAAGACTGACCTTGCCCTGGCCACTTGTCTTTTTCACAGGGCATATAAGGCAGGTATTTTTCAGTTCAAGGCTTTGTGTCCCCCTCCTCTAAAACGTGCAGGACCTCAGATGTTTTTTTTTTCACAAGGCACTGAGCAGAGAATGGGCCTGCACCATTCCGTCCTGTGATCGAGATTCCACTCACTCCATTCTTCGCAGGGAGGAATTGTCTTTCTGCTCTGCGTATGTAGACAATACCCAGAAACCTCCTCCAGCAGCTCCAGAGAGATGCAGACTGCTGTGGGAGAGACATGTGGGTGTGCATGAATGAATGAATGAATGAACCCTTCGTTAGCATTGGCATGAAAACGTCCATGGTTTTGAGACTTCTAATTGGTGGTTGTAAGCGCCTTTTGCACTGGTAGGTGTTCGCTCGCGTGACCGCAGAGGGAGACGGGGGAGGAAAGGCAGCTGGAGCACACCACCTCTCCCAGCACAGGCTGCCATCACCATGAAGCACGGACGTGCACACACGCTGCGACAAGCCTGCTGTGTCAGGACACGGGCAGCATTGCCGTGTTTGTGCCCGGAGTGCCAGGCAGGTCACAGGAGCGGTTGCTCAGCTTGTCCAGCACGGGCAGATTTCACAGCCCCTGCAGGGCTCTGTGCCGTTACAGCTACTGCTTCCTCTGGCCCGGCCGAGGAAAAGCACTGCCAACCAGAGCCACTGCAGGGTGGAGCAGCCCTATCACGCAGCGTCTCTTCCCCCCGTTTGGGCTCACTCTCTCTCCTGCTCCCTGACTCCACTTCTTCTCACAGAGCCCAGCTCCACCTTTCTCTTGGGGACTGGGAGAGATGAAGGCCTGACTGTGCCTGGAAAGGGGGTTATGAGGGACTGGGGAATGGGGGACATCTCCCAGCCTCGTAGCCCTCCTAACCAGTCACTTTTCAAGCTGTTCTTAAGCGCGGGTGGGATAATGCTGCATCTCTGTTTCACCTTTTCTGTCCCAGTGCCATTAAGCCAAAGGCTTCATTTGCATGGACTAATGAACATCCCCACAAACGCTGACAAACTCTCATCTTTTCTAGCTGCCCTCAAATGTCACAAAAATCCCTCAGCTGAAGCAAACTTTCTGAGGGTCTCAGCACAGAGAGGTGGGCTGGGAGGATCTGGGAATGCACCTGAATCTTCAGAGAGCAGCTCACCAGTGGATCCCCATTAGCAGCATTACTGTCTTGGTGCTCCAGAGGAGTTGTGTACCCTATCCAGTGAAAGAGCTGGGAAGTAGGTCAGGAATGTAACTGAGGGAAACGGGGAGCTTTAGGGAGAACTTCATGGCTGACAGCTAATTAAAATCTGAGTTCCACTGCTTACTGTTGCAATGATTAGATTTCAGCGAGCAGGATAAGAAGCACCCTGCAGCAGGGATTGTTTGCTACAACCATGCCAATTTTTTCTGCTCACACTATCTGTTCGCCATGGCAGCTTGTCCAGCTCCTTGCGTCCCACAGCCACCACCAAACCCAGTGCCAGTGATGCCCATCCACTGCTCCACTCAGGTCCTGAGCAGAGCATGGCCATGTGCGTGCTCTACATTTAGGTGTGCTCATTGCGGGGCTGGGAGAATGGAGTCCTATCAAAGTACCACGCACGGCCAGACACAGCGCCACTGTCCCTCCTCTGAAGAGTTTGAAATCAGAAGAGGTGAGACAATCAATCAGAGCTAGCTTACTGGACACAAACCCATGGCTTTTCCTAAACCAAATTCTTATTTGGAAGTGCCTTTCACCATCACGTGTAGGCAATGAGCTCTTAAATTGAGACTAAACTAAATAATAGAACATGGTGATGCAAAAATATTAAAAATCAAAAATAAAGGGAAAGAAAGGAAGAAAAGCACAAATGAAATCCAAGTGTAAAACTCTTTGCTTCTGTCTTGCCAGTGGTGACAAAAATTACCGGCACAGCTGACAAGATAGGAAGGAGACTGTGTAAGAGAGTGCAGGAGTTAGAATAATGGCTTTGCTCCTCCCCGGGTTTTGTCACACCTGAGGATCTGGGGCACAGAGGGCTACTTAAGGTCGCTGGGTACTTGCAGCTACCAATGTGTGTTACTGGCTTTGGTCCTATTTTAAGTTCCTAAAGCCACAGAGTTTAGCCTGGAGGGTGGGACAATGGGTTCATCTGCTCCTTGCTGGAGCCAGCGAAGGGTGGAGGAGTTGTTCAGGCATGGTGAAAAGGGAACTGCCCGCAGGAAGGACACTTGGGCCAGCCTGAGGTGCAGCAAGTTCTTCTGTGCCGGGCTGCTGGCTCCCCGCAGAACCTCCCCACCCCTGATGACCCTTCTGTGGGGACTGGAGGCTCTGTGGGTTCAGGTGCTGAACTGGACGTAGCCAGATGCAGGGGCCGTTCCCAGGAGAGCCCCATATGACCCATATACCCCTTGCCTGTCACCCCACGGCCCCCACTGCCCTCTGCAAACACCAGGGTTTGGTTATTAAGCTTACTGGTGATGTGAGAGGGAAGCGAACCTCAACCCAGGGCCCCTTGGGATGTTCCTGGCCTCCTGCCTCCCCACGGGCAACACTGTGGGGACACAGCAGGGCACTCCCCGCACCGCCTTCCCTGCTGCCCTTCTCCTCCTCTCTCCCAGGGCTCATTCCCCCCTGAAGGGTGCGAATGGGGTCGGGCTGGTCCTGGGGAGGCGACGAGCCCTGTTGGACAGGACCGGGAGCTGAAGGGGCACGGAGGGCAAGGCAGGGCTGGGGGCAGGCAGGGCTGGGGGCAGGCAGGGCAGGGCGGGCAGGGCTGGGGACAGGCGGGGCAGGGCGGGCAGGGCTGGGAGCAGGCAGGGCTGGGGACAGGCAGGGCTGGGGGCAGGCAGGGCAGCGGGCAGGGCTGGGGGCAGGCAGGGCAGCGGGCAGGCAGGGCAGGGCGGGCAGGGCTGCTGGGGGTGGGTCCGCATCCAGCCCTGCCTTTCAAAGTCCCTCGCTCCGAGGAGGAAATCGGGAAATATTTCCACCAGGAGGAGGAGGAGGTGGAGGAGGTGGAGGAGGAGGAGGAGGAGTGCTGAAGCCGCCACCGCGGAGGAGGGACGGCGGGTTTCTCCCTGCCCGCGCAGCGCCGCGGAGGGATGCGGAGGGAGGGGAGGCTGAGGCTGCCTGCGGGGCGGGCCGGCTGAGCGCATCCCCGGGCGCGGTGCGTGTGTGTGTGCGCTCTTCCTTCATCCATCCATCCCTCCATCCATCCATCCACCCGTCCACCCATCCATCCATCCATCCCTCCACCCATCCCTCCCTCCCTCCCTCCCTCCTTTCCTTCCTCTCTCCTCCCCTCCCTCCTTCCATCCCTCCTTTCCTTCCTCCCTTCTCCTTCCCTCCCTCTCTCCCGCCCGCCCGCCGCCGCGCCGCAGCCGCGCACCGGGGCTCCGCCGCCCGCCCCGCCGCGATGCCCCGCCGATGCTGAGCCGGCCCCGGCGGCGCCCGCTCCTGCTCCCCGCCAGGTAGGACCGCGACCGACCGCCCCCCGCCCTGCCCGGCGCCCCGCCGCGGGGTTCCACCCCGGGGGCGGATGGGGGAGGCGGGGTGGGGAACTCGGAGCCGGTGGGGAGGGGGCGGCGGGATGCTCTCCTCCCGCCCCGGGGTTGCTTTTTGCGACCCAGCCCAGTCGTGACATGTCGCGACAGGGGGTGTGTGTGGGTGTGTGTGTGTGTCCCCACTACCCCAAGGTGGGGTTAGGGGAGGGGGCTGAAGCATACCGCCTCCCCACTGGGGGGCTCACGGGCATCCTTCCCCCCCGCGCCGGGCCGGGGTGCGGTGCCTCCGCCCGGCGGGAGCCTTCGTGCCTCCGGGCAGGGCTGCTTTTCCTCCGGCCCTGGGGATTTCTGCCTCGAAATGGGTTTCCAGGCGAGTGGCCGGAGGCACCTGCAGCCACAATGAAAAATCCCGTTTTCGTCTCCATCAGCGTGTGTCGCTGAGGGCTGGCATTAAGCAGCGCTCATCACGTAGGCTTTGTCTAGGTGGAAGCATGGCTGGGGCTCTTCCGTCATCTCGAGTTTAATTCTTTAATCGTAGCCTTGTTGCTTCCCTCCCCACCGAGCCACGCTAAGCAACCCCGCGCCCGGCTCCATCTCCAGGGTGAAGAGCAAACTGGCCAAATTGTTGTAGAAATGCAGCAAGCACCAGGGAGAACTGGAGACTAAAAACGAAAGCTGTAGTAAAACCACAAGGTCACAGGCGTGTGGGTGCAAGTGTTTCATTTCAGGGCTCCTCTTCGCTTGCGCTATGCAGGAAGCTGCTCCTCCAGTCCCAGATGTTGGAAACCCACGAGTCAGGCAATGGAAATGGGGGCTGAGAGAGGCTGGGGTTCTCTACGCACTCTCCTGACACTTGCCTAGGCATCCGTGTGCTTCTTCCCCCCACCACAAAGAGAAGAGGGGCACTTTTATTTAGAAAAGGGAAGCTGGGACACTTGTGTGTTGATGTGATGGTGGCGGTCAGGAAAAAAAGGGCTGCACTGCATGGGTTTGACCGGGGCAGTGGACATCACCAAAGAAAGGCATTTGTGTTCCCTTGGGTGCATCTGACAAATGTGTCTTTTTCCACTTTTCCTTCTGATTGGTTCTTCAATAGCAGTTTTTCCCCCTTTTCCAGCAGAGGCATTTAGCCGAAATAGGGAATAATCTAGCATTTCTAGAGCCATAAACTACCGGCCAAGCCACGAACCTCCACCACCATCTCCCCAGGAAAGCTGATGCATTGCTTGGCTCCTTTTATACCCTACCAGCTCTGTTCCTCTGGAGGCATAATCAACTCCTAAGCCAGCGCTGGGGAGCCACATTGCTCAAAGCTTCCTCTGCACCATGTTGGTGTTCAAGATACTTGAGGAGACTGGATGTACTCTTTATGCCTAGCGTCCCTTGAATGCCAACACCAAGGGGCACACTTTTAAGCTGCTGAAACTTTGCTTGCTCTCTCTCCCCATTTTCACTAAGCTTTTTGTGATCTTTGGGGCTGTGAATTGCTCCTGAGACTTCAATATTCACTGTCCTGCAGCTGCCCAGGCTGCACCTAGTTTGCTCTCCTGGCACTGCTGTACACAGCACGACATGAACTGTGCTCATGTCCTTGCTTTTGGGACCTAGCATGATAGGCACAGCCATTTCTCTGCCCGTTTGGCCCTTTTGTAGTGTCCTGATCTGCTCAGGACAGTCAGGGCTGCAATTTTCCAACATTGCGTCTAGGGCAAAATTTGGTTTTCTGCCGTGTCTTCGGGTGGATACAGTCCTACTGGCTTAAGGGGGAAAAGCCACTGTTCTCCAGCATCCTAATGAAACTCAGATCCTACAATAAAGCCCGGTGTCCCCCCAAGGCATGAGCATCCCTCAACAACCAACCAACAGGTTGGTCATAGACAACACAGATGGTGTGCAATAATGGCTCTCCTTCCAACCTGGAGCTCTCCAAGCTCGGGGTGCCAGGCCCCGCATGTGCTCCCAGCTCACGGGCCTCCGTGCCGGCAGCTCTGCAAATCCTGGCTGTGCCCGGGTCTGCTGCAGGGTGCTCAGGGTGCTGAACCCTCGGGACTCTGGCACCCACCATGGGTTGAGCTCAACCAACCTGTCTTTCTCTCGCCAAGGCTGTGAGAGGTATCTCTCCGGCTGTTTTCAGGAAGCTTGTAGGAAGTTGGCTTTCTCCACTATCTCTATCCCTCTGGTGATTTTAGCTGAAATTGGGAGGGATACAAACAGGCAGACAGACATGGAAACTCTGATTTCATATGCCTGGCTTCCTAAGGAAGCCTGGCTACAAATAGAAGCGAGATTTGCTGCTGCAAAGAGCTCCTGGGGAGACAGAGAAGGTGGGGGAGAGCAGGGAGGAGGAAGGGGTGATTAACCTGGCTTTTGAGATAGGCAGCCAAGGGCCGGCACACGCCTGAGCTCGGACTCTCCTTGCTGAGATCTGGTGGTCTAAAAACTGGGGATCTGCTCGGCACTTGTGTTCAGCTCCCTCTAGAGTCAACGATGCAACAGCTGTACCTCTGGATGGGGACTCTCCTGGTCCTTGCTCCCACCACGGTTAGGCATCTAGCTGATGGATGGAGCATGTCCATTTTGAACCTCCAGCTCAAAATAACCTGCCCTGTTTAGGACTGTGTCCAAATTGACTAGGTCCACAACCTACCTTTCCCTCACCCTTTCCCCACGTGTATTCCCCTCTTCATTCCCGGATGGGTGCAGGGAGGTGGGGCTGGGGATTTGTCTCTGCCGCCTTGGAGCTTTCTGCTCCTTCCTCCCGCAGACCCCAGGAGAGCATCCCATGGCACAGGGGACCCCCACACAGCTACAAACCCGGTGCAAAAACGGGTCTGGAGGGAAGAGCGGAGGCAGACAGAGAAGAAAGCATCAGGCCTGCTAATTCCTCTCTCCTGGCCCCTGTGGGGCACCTCTGGGCAGGTGCTTCCTCCCCAGACTACCCAGGAGTCTCAGGCTTATTAGCACTGTTTTATTCTCCCAACACTCCCGGGACGTGCTCTTCCCATTTTACAGAGAGAGACACGGAGCAGCAGGAAGCAAAGGGCTGCCCTGGGATCATGGAGAGAGTCTGTCAGCAAGGATCCCCAAAGCTGGTTCACAGGGACCAGGCAGAGAGACTTAAACTGGTGAGGGAGATCCGCAGGCAGAGGGAGGCATTAACGGCCCAGGAGGAATAATGGGGAAGAACCTGATGCTGATTGATAAAGAAGAGACCAAAAGCAGGTGGCAGGGATAGAGAAATGGTCTGGAGACAGCAGTGAGTAGGAGGGGAGATGTCAGAAAAAAAAAAAAAATACAACCCCAAATGAAATGTAGTATTTCTCCCTTAGTTCTCGTTTTCTTGGCATTTTCCTTGCTGAGATCTTGAATCATGGGGGAAAGCGAGGACTTGCCACTTGGTCTCCATGTGCAAGAAACAAGGCTGGAATCTCCCTGACAAACACTTCCAAGCTCAGTCTCTACAAGCTTCCCCCAAATTCATCCAATCTGGCTAAAATTTTATATTGGCGATGTTTTGTTTTCTGTATTCATTTTGGAAAGTTGCTGGGGAGATTGTGGGAGGAGATTGGATGCTTCATTGAAGAGATAGGATACTTGGAAAAATCAGTTGCAGACTGATAATTGTTCTAACTTTTTAATGTTCTTTACAGAAAACAGGGTGGCCTGATGTGTATTTTACTTGATTGGCTTCATGGAGGGCTTGTGCCTCTGACCATATTTGGAAAGATTTTGATTATTATTTTTTTTTGGACTGATGCAATCAGGATGCTGATGGCCTGGAAATCGTTTCCCTGATGTGGAGATGCGGAGGGTCACAGGCAAGGGATGCCAACAAGGCTGTGCCTGTTTTGGAGTGGCAGAGGTGCGTGGAAGGGAGAAGGAGCCGGGCAGAGCCGGAGCAGGGCTGTGAGCCAAGGGTTTTCCAAGCTGTGTTTAAAGAGCTGTCACGCGGTGCAGCCCTGAGTGGCAACACAGCGTTTGGACATCACAGCTTTTCCTCCACGAGTCCAGATGTGCAGCCAGCGTGGCGGCGGGGTCCTTCTCCTGCTTTGATGGGTAAAAATCACAGCTGGCAGGAGCTACTTTTTATCAAAGCTGTGCCACGAGTCAGCGTCACGACCAGAAGTGAAGCCAGTGGAGGCTGCGGCTGCCTAGACAAACCTCCAAACACCCTGTACCTTGCAGGGCTGTTGGCATTCATTTTGTGTCCCTTGGCTGTAGGAAGCTGGACCTAGGCTCTTGGCTGGTTTACTGATTGATGGTCAGAGACCAGACAATTTGTTTAGGCTTTTTTTTTTCTTTTTTTTTTTTTTTTCTCCAGTCATGTCTTTTCCCAGTACAAGCTCTGCTGGAGCTGCCCTGTTGTGCAGTGGGTTGCTGCTTTCAATGAGGCAGAGGTGTACAGGCTTCAGCAGGGCCAGGAAGGGTCAGGAGGAGAGGAGAGGCATGTTAGCCCTCTGGGGATGGGGCAGTGGGTATGCCTCCCACCCATGGAGGTGAGGTGTGCTGTGCTTTCAAAGGATCATAGAATCATTCAGGTTGGAAAAGACTCTTGGGGTCATCAAGTCCAACCCTCAACCCCACTCCATAAAGTTCTCCCCTACACCATATCCCCCAACACCACATCTCAACGACTCAAACACATCCAGGGATGGTGACTCAACCCCCTCCCTGGGCAGCCCGTTCCAGTGTCCATTGCTTGCAGGGCGTTCTTAAGTGGTGCTCTCCTGCAAGAGAAACTGGGGAAGGGGTGCTGTGACTTGGAGACTTCAGGTCTGACCTTGGCGTGGGAGCACAGGGCACATCACTTGAAACAGCCATTTTTGCCAGGGCTGAGGGGCTCTTGTTGGCTGGGAGAGCCTGTCCTCTCACATGGGGGCTTTTTGGGGGGGTTGCTGTCTTTTCATCAGCAACACTGACAGGTCAGTGAGTAGCTGCCTTGCTCTTGAGGCTCTGTTTCTCTAGCTTGCAGGCTAGCTGTGCCTTCCAGTAGCTACTGCCTGCTGCTTTGTCAAAGTTTTTGGCCCCTCTGGCTGAAGGGAGCCCACCTTCCTCCCATCTCTCTCCCACCCCTGGCACCAGCAAAGGGGGTTTTGAGCTGCCTTCTCTGTGCACTATCACTGGGAAAAACCCCTCTTCCCTAGCTCTGGCTATAGGGCAGGGAAGGGCTGGCTGGCTGGGAGTCCCCGCAGTATTGTGACATGCTCCTGGTTGTGTCCCCACAGCCAGAGGTCAGAAAGCAGACCTCCTGCTGCCCCCCACCAAGCGATCAGTCACCCTGTGGGGAGACGGTGCTGCTCCCACCACCCGCCTACGGGTGGCACGGTGGTGGGGACACCCTCTCCCACATGGGCTGGCAGTAAATTCACAGTCATGATGTTTCTCGTGAAGCTGGTGTCGCGGTGGGGTAGGCACCATGGCTGTCATGGTGCAAACACTGCTGTGTGATGTTACAGCTGCTCTGTACAGGTTTTCTCTCCAATGATGAGAAGAAAAAGTTCCCCATGGAAAGTCTTTCACTCTCTCTTTTTGTGGCCCCTCATTTCTTGTGAACCCAGGCCATTTCCTTCCTTGCCCAATCCTGCTGTAATGAAAGTGCCTGGGCTAGCACTGCTTTTGCAGTACTCTGAAAAATAATGGTGCTACCAGATTATTGCAGGTGGTCATAAACCCATGCGTGATACAACACTGTAGGAAAATAATGGGAAGGGTCTTACAGTGGATGTTTCAAGGGGGAAGTGCCCAGACAGAGATGGGACTTTCGGGAGGCTGCTGTAAAGGAAAAGCTGTGCTTTGTTGAAACGCAGGGCAGCTTTCAAGCTCACTTTGCATGCAGCAACCAGCCAGCCTGGAGGAGCGTTGCTGCCAGTGAAAGGTCAGAGCAGAGTCTAAAAGGCTGTTTTCTCCCCATCTGGCAGCTCCTGAGCTGGGGCCCTGGAGCACGAGCTGGCAGCAGGAACTCTCTCCTATCCATTTGTAAAACCTAGAGCTCCCATGCCGAGCAGGGAGGCAAGAATCTCTGCAGCGCTCCCAGCCCTGCTGTGGGCAACAGCTTCCCTCCAAGGGCTGGGATAAAGGCTGGACCAACATCCTTCGTCCCTTTGCCGGGAGCTGCATCTAAACAGAGCTTGGGACCAAGGGACTGGGCAGCCTCCACGGCACGCAGCCAGCTGCCAGAGTCCGGGGGGCACTCGTCTGCCAAGGGAAGGGGCACTGCTGCAACTCCAGGAGAGCCCCTTCAGTTGGGATTAGCTCCAACTCCACCTGGAAGCCCTCGGGCAGCCGGTCCCAGGGAGTCCCAGCTCCCTCGGTGGTGGAACGGGCTCTGGGTGCTGCCCCCAGGCACGGGGCTGTGCTGGCCCAGGATGGTGGTACAGCCAGCATCAAGCCCAAGAGCAGTTTGTGCCCCTGCCTGGTGCTACCACGACAGATGTGACCCGAGAGGCGGTGGGGAGGGATGCTGAGGCGGCGAGCAGGGGGGCAGGCAGGGCTTGCTGGGGTGGCTGACCTGGCACGCTCTGAATCAGCCACCACGGTCGCTTTTATTGTTGATGGCCGGGATGGGAAATGCTAACCAAGTTGGGTTTGGAGGAAGGGCTGGCGTTCTGTTGGCCTTGCTTCTCGTTAGAGAAGAATGTGAATGATTTGTCTGGGGATACTCCTCCCACTGTGCCGGTGGCGCTGCGCTCACCATGGGCAGGGACCCTGGGCGAATGCAGAGTCTCCAGGGACTTTGGGATTATACAAATCAAGAAATGCTGCTAATTTTATAGCAGCTTCTTCTCAGAGGTATTTTGAGTGTCCAGTTGTGTCTGTGTAACCAGCATGTTGTGGCCTAGCATTTCCTAGCCCCTCATAGTCTGCTGTTAATAACTCGCATCTCGTTATCTCAAGTAGGAAAGCTGGTGAAGGTGTGTGACTCTTGCTTGACGACTGCATCCCAAAATGCTGGAGAAAGTCCACCACAGGGTTGCGGGGTGCTACTGCTGCTCCAAGAAGGCTCATGGCACATTGCCACGGCCAGTGGGTTTTTCTTACGAAGCTCCAGCCTTTCCCCACCCATCGGAACTCTCCGGAAAAGTTATGTGTTTCTTATTTCCTGCCATCTAAGGGAAAAATGGGTTTTGTACTTGGAGAGTTGGATGGGAAGGCCAGGAAGATGGATGCAAGCCTCTAGGCCTTTTTTTCCTCCTGTTTAACATAATATGAGACTTTATCTAAAAAAAAAACCAAACAAACCCAAACCAACAAACCAAAACCAACTTATATTAGAATGTTTGAAACGGCAAATAAAGTTCAAGTTTAGTGGGTGTCTTTTTTCTGTCTGAGACTTCCAGCACTCGAACCTTTTAAGACTGTAGAGTTGGTCCAAAGTGTGATGGGACTCTCCTATTCTTTGTGACCTAAATCAGTGACCCAAAGCATAATATTTTCTCTAAAACCATCTGTTTCCTCTTCTTGCCAAGGGGATTTCACAATGCCTGGTTGCTCTGAATAATTGTACATGTGCAAGGATATGACTTGCCACAGGGAGAAAATTAACTGAATAATGGCAGGTGGACGCTCTTGAGTTTTCTGTTGAAATTACTACCCTTTAAAAAGAGAAGGTGAAGAACCATGCTGCTGGGGAATACTTTTTTCCCCACAATATATTTTTTTAAGCCTACATATTTTTAAACCTGCCTAAAACTACACTTAGGAGCTATCGAGGATACCAAGTCAGCCCGTGTTTTGATAGCCCCTTTATCAAACATCTCTGAAATTTGGTTTGGAGCAGCGTGGAACACAGGAGTACAGATGTTTGGTGACTAATTCAGGTCTCGGCTAAACTTCAATGACCATGAACGCACATCTGTTTCAACTTAGCTATCTGCCAAATGGCCTGCAACAAGGTATACTCTTCATTACAAACATCATGTTTTCAATTTTTACTTCAAATTTGGAAGCGGTGGGCACAGCCTGCCTGCTGGGAAGCAGCAGGTGGCCAGGGACTGTGATCAGGGGAGCAGTGTTCAGGGCTTCTGACTGGCAGTGAGAGCTTTTTGCAGCACTAGCAGGATTTCCAACACAAACAACTCCTTTCTTTTAAATCTGTCTTCGTACAGGAGACTTGCTTTCTCTTGTTCATTTTATCTGTTCTTATCACCCAGCTCTCTGACTCGCTCGCTTCCTGCTCTGCCTATCTTTTACTTTTCTTAATTAGAAAATTGGGAGCAGGGGGAGAGACAGAGCAACAGTTCCTGTTGAGGAAATGCCATTTGTATAAAACTCTCTTAATAAATGCTCAGTATTATTCTTCCAGCTCAGTAATCCTACTACGGCATCCTTACGTAAAGGCAGATGGAGGAGAGGGCTTTCATCCATCATTGCCATGTTGCTTTGTGAAATCGGTCCTGAAACGCAGCTGCAGGATGGTGCCCGTTGCATCCTCTGGCCCGTTCTCCACCTGCATGCAGGCCTGGCCCTGTATGAGATGCCCCTGCCCTAACTAGGAGAGGTGATTTCTGTGTTGGGGGGGGAGGAGATGGGCGATGGTGACCAGGTGCTTCTCTTCAAGAAGGCACTGGTGTGTTGCTGCTTAGGCAGGTCCATGCTTCTCCCCAGGAGCACTGTTTGCCCGACTGTACTTTTGCAGCCAGCAATCACAGATCATAGAATCATCACAGACTGGTAGGGCTTGAAAGGGACCTCTGGAGATCATCTAGTCCAACCCCACTGCCTAGCAGTGTCACACAGAGCAGGTCAGACAGGAACAGGTTTTGAATGTCTCCAGAGGAGACTCTACACCCTCCCTCGGCAGCCTGTTCCAGGGCTCTGGCACCCTTGAGGCAATGCGTGCAGGATGTGTGGCTGCTGTGTGGCTGGAGATGCAGCCCGGTGCCCAGCTGCGCTGTGGAACAGCCAGCCTCTCGGGGAAGGTGTGCTCAGCCACCCTGCTTGGGTCACACACACTCCCTATGGCCGGTCCCAGGTGACAGCTGGGATGCTGTCGCTGGATGCAGCCTTGGATGGGCAGGTCTGTGTCTCCCAGTGCATGCAGCTGGGTTTGCTGGAGACCCTGCAGAGGGCAAATGGCAAGCTGAGACCTGCCAGGCACTGCGGTGGCTGGGCTTCAGGGGGCATCAGCTGGGTCTCCTGCTTGTGTCCGATCTCTGCTATGGGCCTTGGAATGCCATCCTTCTCTTAGAAGCTGGAATCTTTCATGGCTGGACTCCTTTTTTTTGTTTGTTTTGTTTTCATTTTTTCTTTCTGGTTTATGCTTTTTTTTTTTTTAATAAGCAAAACCAGTTCAGCCTCTTGTATTCTTCAGCAAAGTGAAGATATTGACATACTTATTTTCCTGTCTTCATAGAAACATTTTTAAGTACCGTGTGATTAAATTAACTTGGAATGGAGAAGTGTAGTATGGCAAAGGCTCTCCTTGAGGAGAAAATATAGCTTTAATAACTAGGAATCTGGCTTTTATTGGCTAGTAAAATTGAGAATGTAACACTGAGCATGCTCAGTTTTTTGCACTAAGCATCTCTATGTACTTAAAGGCATCTGTTCTGTGGGTTTATGCACTGTTAACTAACTGCAAACCTCTTTAACAGCTCCTCTACACTGCTGGAAAATCCTGAGGCAGGACAAGGGCAAGTACCGCCGTCGTGCCTGATGACTGATGTTGTAAATGGAGTGAGAAAGGCCTCGAAGGGGAAGCCGTCAAAGCTGACCTAGTGGGAAAAGAGCGCAGGGACAGGTTGCCTCTTGAAGCATGCCAAGAGAGCCAGGCTTGGATGCATATGGGGCTCTTTCCAGTTTCGGGAAGGTGCAAAGTGATGCACTGTGGAAGGAATGGCTCCAAAATCATTAATTAAAGACTGCCCTTCTGGTGCACCTTATGACCAAGTCGTTGTTCAGAATAAGGTTTTGCCAGGGCCCGAGCATACTTCGTGCAGTTTTTGGACGTGGAGTAGATGCTTGGGAGGACCTTGAGCAAGAAAAGGCTGTGAAATACGTAGTTTATAGTGACATGTATAAAACGATTTTTTAAAAATGATGGAGGGATAATAGACCTCCCTATCTTCTCCTGCTCTTACCCTGAACTCCAGCGAGTGAGGGAATTGTAATTCTGAAATGGGAAACACTTCTGCCAGCTGTGAAGTAGAATGATGGGCTTTAATTAGATGAGAAACAAGAAAATGCAATTGAACAAATAGGCTTTCAGCAAAGAGAAAGAAAGTGGCATTAAACATCGCAGCAGCTAGAGGGGTAGGTGGTTGCCCACTGGTAGCATCTGAATCTGTTCTTGTTCAGATAACTGAACTAGATGAGTTGTACTTGGAAACCAGCAATAATCATAACACAAATGGGCTCGTTAGATGGTCTTCTCGAGTTAACAGGGTAACTTGATTGTATGTTTGGGAAAGATGGGAAATAAGCAGGGTGTAGAGAAATATCCACTGTCTCTGGCTGGCCTCACTTAACGCGTCCTTCCTTTTGTCTCTGCAGCTTGAGGACGTTTGGGACCAGTTCAGTGGAAGCAGCCATGTCACAAACAACTCATCCACCCAGCTTTCCAGTGAGCTTCCAACTCCTCAGTGTTGTGCTGGCATTGCTCTTCCATGCCGAGAGCGTACATGCGGAGAGCCCCAGTGAACTGCCTGGGAATGACACGGAGGAGTGTGGTGGCTCATACATCTGCAAAAAGGGTGTGATTTTACCAATATGGGAACCCCAAGACCCCTCATTTGGTGACAAAATTGCTCGGGCAACAGTCTATTTTGTGGCAATGGTGTACATGTTCCTGGGAGTATCTATCATAGCTGACCGCTTCATGTCCTCCATCGAAGTCATTACATCCCAAGAGCGGGAAATAACCATCAAGAAGCCCAACGGAGAGACCAGCAAAACTACGGTGAGGATCTGGAACGAGACCGTTTCCAACCTCACACTGATGGCCTTGGGCTCATCTGCCCCAGAGATCCTCCTGTCTGTTATTGAAGTGTGTGGCCATGGCTTCACAGCAGGGGACTTGGGGCCAAGCACAATTGTGGGGAGTGCTGCATTTAACATGTTTGTCATCATTGCGATCTGTGTTTACGTTGTTCCAGATGGAGAGATAAGGAAGATCAAGCACTTGCGAGTGTTTTTTGTTACAGCAGCCTGGAGCATCTTTGCCTATACTTGGCTTTACATTATTTTATCTGTATCTTCTCCTGGGATTGTGGAGGTTTGGGAAGGTTTGCTCACCTTCTTCTTCTTCCCCATCTGTGTGGTGTTTGCCTGGATAGCTGACAGGAGACTTTTGTTTTACAAGTACGTCTACAAGAAATACCGAGCTGGCAAGCAGAGAGGCATGATCATTGAGCATGAGGGTGACCGGCCTTCGTCCAAAGCTGATATAGAGATGGATGGAAAGGTTGCTAATTCTCATGTGGAGAACTTTTTGGATGGGACATTGGTGTTGGAGGTGGATGAGAAAGACCAGGATGATGAGGAAGCCAGGAGGGAAATGGCTCGGATCCTGAAAGAGCTGAAACAAAAGCACCCTGACAAGGAAATTGAACAGCTTATAGAGTTGGCCAACTACCAGGTCCTGAGCCAGCAACAAAAGAGCAGGGCCTTTTACCGTATTCAGGCCACTCGGCTCATGACAGGAGCTGGCAACATCTTGAAGAGACATGCTGCAGACCAGGCCCGCAAAGCTGTCAGCATGCATGAGGTCAACAGTGAGGTGGCAGAAAATGATCCCATCAGCAAGGTCTACTTTGAACAGGGTACCTACCAGTGTCTGGAGAACTGTGGCACTGTTGCCCTGACCATCATTCGCCGAGGAGGTGACTTGACCAACACGGTGTATGTTGACTTCCGGACAGAGGATGGGACGGCCAATGCTGGCTCTGACTATGAGTTCACCGAAGGGACAGTGGCCTTCAAACCTGGAGAGACCCAGAAGGAAATCCGTGTTGGCATAATTGATGATGACATATTTGAGGAGGATGAGAACTTCCTAGTCCATCTCAGCAACGTCCGTGTGAGCACTGAGGCCTCAGATGAGAGCATTCTTGAGACCAGTCGTGTCTCAACACTTGCGTGCCTGGGATCACCATCTACTGCCACCGTCACCATCTTTGACGATGACCATGCTGGCATCTTCACCTTTGAGGAGCCAGTAACGCACGTCAGTGAAAGTGTGGGGACCATGGAAGTGAAAGTGTTGCGAACCTCTGGTGCGCGAGGAAATGTTATTGTGCCCTACAAAACCATTGAAGGCTCAGCCAAAGGTGGAGGAGAGGACTTTGAAGACACCTGCGGGGAGCTGGAGTTCCAGAACGACGAGATAGTGTAAGTGAAGGTTTATTTGTTACTTACAGTCTCTGGTTCTTCTGACATTAAATGCACGTGGCTCCCAGAGCTGCACTGGAGGTGTCTGGGTGCCAACACGTTGCCATAAGGCATGAATGGCCTTATGTGCTTTGGGGAGCCTGAAATACCACGTTCCTGCCTTGCTAACAGAGTGATGCCTGCTCAGGGGCACGCCACCCTTCCAGCACCAGGGAGGTGGGACTCGTTTGAGAGCCCAGCCTCCCACACCCTACCCATGCACTGAGCAGATCTCTACGGGCTCAGCTCTACAGTGGAGCAGAGAACAAATCTAAGCTGGCAGTTACTGCCAGCTCATAAGGACCTGTCTTGTGAAGGGCCTAAACCAAGGGTTTGGATTGCAATATCTACTTCCTCTTGCCTGTTGAGGGTCAGGTCATGCAGGATTGGGCCCGGATGCTCCACTGATGCTCGCTTCAGGGCTTTCAGAGGAGGTGAAGGTCACTGCACCTCCTTCTCTTCTATAGGCTTTGCAGGTCTGGGTCATTGTCCAATGCATGCCCTGGAAAAGTATTGTCATGGAGAGAAGCTTCACTGTTAGGATGCAACTGCAGGCACATTTGGCTGCTTGTAAATATAAAAGAGGCTGAAAGCTATTGGTGACTACTCCTGAGTGTTGGTAGGTGGGTGGTGGAAAAATTATTAGTGCTGTAGCCTTTTTATTACATTATGTGGAGAATATAAATTAGCCCCATAAATCATGGTAGAAAACTTCTATCCTTGGGTATGTCGTGGAGACGTTTCTTTGCCCATTTGAGGCTCTGGGAGGCGCAAAGTTTGGGAGTTGTGTTGTTCCGGTCTCTTGTTCTACAGTGAAGTCTGCGTCTGCAGATCAGTCCCTGCCAACAGTAGACTCTGTAGCACAGAACCACTGCGTAAAACTCAGAGTTATCACTGATAAAAGGCACTGCTGTGTCAAGAGAGAGCAAAATGTCGTCTTGGGTGTTGGATATCATACAATTGGTCTCTTGGGAGCTGAGACAGACGCATGAGGGGTGCCAAGAGTGGGCCTTGTGGTCCCTTTGTTACTTGTGTCTGCTCATGTGCACAGGGACAATGAAGCAAATGGGGAAATCATGAAACTTCTTGAAGAAGGGGGAAAGAAAAAAGTGGTTTGTGGTTCTCGGACAGGGTATTAGACCAGTTGGTGTTTTGACTTCTCAGGAAGAACTGAGCAAGAACTTCACAGCCCCAGCAATCTGGAGGCCAGAACATGCATGTTTCTCACACAAGGGACAAGAGCACATGATATGCCATTGTTACTGGCTCCTGAACGATAACTGTAGTAGAGAGGAATGGAGTTATTTCATTCTTTTTTTTTTTTCATTTTGGAAGAAGGAGGGAGTTGTCTGCAGAGATGCGATGAACTAGGCTATAAGAACATGCTCCAAGGGCTCATTACATTCTAACCAGGTCACTCAGCACTAGCAGAACTGGGCTACTGGCAGGAAGACTTTGATGCTTGATCTCTGTTTCCCTGGGACGTGACGTGTTTACATGGCAGGCCAAACACATGGCTGCGGGTCAGAGGGGCTTGGGCTTCCCCCTTATCCTGGATCCATCACTTTGGCCAGGATCTCTGTACTGTCCTTCATCAAGGACAGGTAGTGTCACCTGTGTTGGCACTGCCTGTTGGTCCTCAGTCTGTGATGTGGGGCTTGCAGTGGTACGTCGCTGCCTTCTCCCCAGTGTTGCTCAGGGTCCCGCTGTGCTGTGCTTCTGCTGGTGGCTGTTCCTCCACTGTGGACTTTTGCCAACAGCCCAGTCACCAAGGGGTGTGCTGGAAACGGGCTGACAGCATTCTGCCAGAGCTGCTGCCTGGCCTCCCAGGGCCTGCCCCCCACGGCAGCAAGCCTCCTCCTTTTTTCTTACTGGCTCTCAGCATGGGCACAGCAAGCAAGAAAGAGGGGAAAACAGCTTGCTTAGAAACCCAGGTGTGTACTTGCTGTGCAGATGCCAGGGCGCTGCCATCCCGTCTCTATCGCCTTTAAACTATCTCTCCCTGGAATCACATGGGAAGCATCACTTTAGGAGTTTGCAGCCTGTTGCTCATGAGGGCTTGAGGAATGGGGTGGGTGGAGGTGGGAATTGCAGAGCCATACGTTGACCAAAGGGCTTGTTCCATTTAGGTAGGAGAGGACGTGCACATGCCTTATTTTTCTGGGAGAAGGATGAAACTGATTGTACAAATCGCAGTGTATTCATGTGCCTGGAAGGCAGTAGGTATTCATCTAAAACTTAGCTGCTACAGTCCTTGTTCAGGTGTTGGATGGTGCAATCTGACTCACGGAAGATTTCCTGGAGGTCCATGTTTGCTTGGGCACAAGTTTAGGACAGCCTTGTAGCCCAAAGGTGGTGTGGTCCTGAAGTTCAGGTGCTGTTTAGAGGCATCCTCCCTTGGAAGAATTTGCTCTAATGGGTCTAGAGAAGATGTGCTGTCACAACATGTGGATTATAGAGCTAAAACCTGTTTCCTATGTCCTTGCTTGTTAGTGGTGTGCTTCAGCTAAATCACAGCTATGTAGAATGGTGCGGTTCCCCAGCACAGTCGATTCAATAAAGTTCTAAAACTTCAGGTTTTTCCATGGTCTGGCCAAGAGGTGGGTTTGCTGCTGCCCTTTCTAAAGGTGTTTAGTGTCTCTTCACCTCTGTCATTCTAGGCTGCATGAATCAGCTTGAGAAAATCAAGTACAATGTGTTTTTCTGGAGCATTAACAACAAACATAGGGTAGTGCAGGGGGACACAAGGATGAAAGAAAACTGTATACAAGCCTCTATTTTTAGAGGGCTGGCTTGCTGGTAAGTCCCAGTAAAATTAGAAATCACTGGGAGGGCCCTGATCTTCTGGAGAAGACCTTCCTCCAGTTCCCAAGAGGCCCAATTACGTAACGAGTTGTTTGTTTGCAGCGTCCAGAGAGACTTTCCCATTTTGCAATCTGTGATGTCCCCTTTCCCAGAGCACACAAAATAGCTGTATAACTGCTGAAGCTATGCCACTCCTGTGCATTTAAACAGAGAACTCATTCCGATGTTACCAAAAAAGAGGTCTAATGGAGATGATGTTGGTCCTCCTATGGAACATTTTATCCCAGCACTGCCTGGTAGCCCCTTGGAGTGATGCTTTTCTGCTCCTTGCTCCTGAAGCACATGTATGTGTGCTGAATATGTCCTGAAGCTTGTATGTTCAACGGGTGCATGATGACAAGTGAAAGAAACAACAAAATGGTGTTTTGCAAAGGGGTTAGCTGTGTGAGAAAGATAAAGATGTCTGACCTGGGTCTCAGCAAGGTGAGTCTCAATGATGCTGCATGGATACCCGGGGCTCTGAGACCATGGGACAGTGTGCTATGATTTAAAGTGTGAGAGCCTTCTCTCTGGGGCCATCCTCAGCAAGGTGACTCCTAGCCTTGTCTTGCATCTCCATTAATGATTAAAGCTTTCTTGATAACAACATGGAGAACATGTGTAGTTTCAGGCTCTTCCTGCCCACCCATCTACTACAGCTATTGTGATCATAGAAGAGGTCACTGGTTCATCCAGCCAGTGTATTTTTATCTCTTGACTAAATGCCAAATAACTCAAAAGAAGTCAAGCCTCTTGTCTTGGAGGAGGAAGCAATCCTTCCCCCAGCTGATAGGATCTCTTCTCCTTGCCGTCTTGAAATATCAAGAGGGGCACCTCTTCCAAACGTGATTGCAAAGGTGTATGAAAACTGTGTGCTCTTTCATGTTCAAAAAATAGTAGTTTTTCTAGAGACAACATTGCAACTACAGATCCACTACAATCTGCATTCCGGATATATGCACTCAAAAGAAGAGTTTTTACTGCATTCATGAGGAGGATGGTACACTCTATGATATGTATAACTGATGAAACTGGTATTTCACCTACGCAGTTTCGCCTGTGACTGCAAGGAGAATCTTATGTCAATAGATCTTGCTGTTCATAAGATGTAGTTTAGTCTGCTATATCTCTGCTGCTGGTTTAAGAAGTGACACTCTTGACCCATTGAATTTGACTTATCTACGCCAGCTTTGGCATTTCTCTGGAAGCATAAATCTAAGAGCCAAATGCTACAGTGACACAAACATAGCTAAATCCTCTGATTTTTTAGGTTAAGTGTTCCCACAGACCACATAGCCTCCCTCCACAAGAGCCCTTTAAAAATGTCAATGTCAATAAATATAGATTGTGGAAGGGGGAATGAAGTTGTAAGTTCTCTTTGTCTTTTCCAAAAGAAGTTGGGTGAGCTATTTCTAAAGAAACGGCAAAAATAAAATCCTGAGTCAGCCTGGGACCTCTCTAGCTCAGTTTTGCACCCATAGCCTGCAGCTTCAGAATAAAAAATGAAGCCTCCAGCATGGTCAGCCTTGCAGTAGGATGCAGCTGAACAGCAGAGTCTTCTGGCGTGGCAGAGAGACCGCTGTAAACCAGGCTGAAGGTGAAGCAAACAAACATTCCCCTTTTCATGGTTCATGGCTGAACACGCAATGTCTCTCTTTGTCCATCCTGCTTTGTTTGCCTGGGTCCATGCATCCCTCCCTCGCAAGCCCTGGCTTATGCAGGGTTAATGTCTGGAGACACAGCGTGAGGTATCAAAACAGATCAAACAAAGATTAAGCTATTATTTGGCCTGCTTTCAGTACCCCGCTTGGGTTTTAGAGCCTGTTTTCCCCTCTCCACCTGCAGCCTCGCCTGGCCCAGCGGGACTTGCAGGCAGCTCCAGTACAGCCACCAGGATCTAGGTCTTGGGTCCTCGGCAGCAGCACCCAGTGTCCTGTGTTCACCTTATGGGAGGTGGCCCTGGCCGTGTCTCACAGCAGATAGCGGAGTGTGTCCCACTGGCTGGGGCATGGCATGGGAGCCTGTTTCCCTTTCCAGAGGAGTTGTGTGGAGAAGTTCCCTGGGGCTGAAATGTATCATTGCTTTGGGTCCTGAAGGCCAAAAGCTGGTTGTCCCTTCTTCAGGGGAGAAGATACAGCTATAACAGGGTGAGCTGTCTTGTCTTCTCTCCTCTTTGTTCACACAATGTTTAGACTTTCCTGAACACTCCTAAAATGTTAGCCTTGGTGTCTGCCAACCATGTGCATCCCTTTTAAGCTGCCGTGCTCTTATCGTGGTAGCACTGCACAACCCCTGCATTGGTGTTAGGACACAGTAGGGAAATACAGCCACCTGCTCTTCACAGACCTTGCCTTTTTCCTGTGCCCAGGTGCCCACAGGAGCTTGTTGTTGTCCTGTTGTGCATTCATTTGGTCCTCTCCAAGGTGAGGCCAGTGAGTGTGCTCCTGTGGCACGTCATCGTCGGGGTGTGGGACAAGTCCTGCTGTAGCTTGCTTGGGGAGGGTGAGCACGGGATGCAGGCTGCACCGTTTGCCCAAATAAATCATGAAATCTAGGAACTTGATTTGATGATGTCCCCTGTGGAGGGGATTAGGCAGTGAGGTTGTGTTATCGGATGAAGCGAGTTGTGCCAGAACATCACTGGGGTGAACGGCGGGGAGAAGGGTGAGGACAACAGTGGTTCACTCTCACTGAAGAACTGACACAGTTTTTGCCCTTGAAAAAACAATGTTTCCTTATTTGTAATGAGCTGTTGTTGGCAATTTACTGCTGCCAGCTGCATCTCTGTGGTTGATTAAGGGGGCTTGGATCTTAAATATGTAATAACTCTCTGAAAGCCATTGAGAGGCAGTTATTACCTTCATCAGGGCCTGCGTACACATCCGCTGTGCTCCTTTATGAAAAGGCTACCTATTAGATGCATTGTAGTAATTTATAAAACACAAGATCTAGGCTTGTTTTCAGAAATTGAAGCAGCAGCCCTAGCGAAGCTTGTGGGAAGGGGAGAGCTATCTTGGAGCGAAGGGCTGCTCCTCTTGCTGAGGAGACAAAAGTGGGGGATAGGAGAAGACCTGTCCCCCCTCGCAGGCTCTCTTCTTTCCCTGCCAGGTGCTTGAGCAGCGCTGGCAGCAGCATTAGCCCCAGCTGCAATATGCAGGGCTTGTCAGCGGGGCAGGGATGCATCCCTCTCCCTCCTGAGCCCACGGGATCCTGTGCTGTGGCCAGTCCTTGAGCAGGGAGAGAAACCACAGGTTTGACCCCGGTGGATGGCACTTGGGAGTTTTCTTCCAGCAGCAGGGCTGCATTTGTCGGCTTAAAACGAGCGCGACAGAACGAAAAGCAGACAGCTGACCACAGCCGGCATCCAAGCATCTGTGCAGATGGGCAGAGGAACATCTGCTGTGATCCAAAGCCAACTGGAGAGGAGAAGCCAGCCCTGGCAGACAACGGGCTGAGTCAGACCATCCCCAGGGAGGGGGGAAAGGGGGCTGAGCCTGGAGGCTGCGGGTGGACGGAGCCCCCCGGCCGGCAGTGCTTCAGGGGGACGCTGTGTCGCCGTGCCCTTGGCGGGCAGGTGGGCTGGGGGGATGCCCAGTCTGCCAGCTCTGGGGCTGCCCCGCACACGTCCCTGCTGGCTTTGCCGACACTGGGGACAAAACTGCATGTTCACGAGCAAGGACACACACGTCACTGCTGGGCAAGGGGAAAGACACCTATTCTGCCCCTTGTCCCCACTCCTTCCCCTGTTATCCAGCACACAGGGTAACTGTGTGACCTTAACCTTGACAACCTGGTCTTGCCAAACCACCTGTATTTCTACAGTACTCTCAGATGAGGAGCTTTGATTAAAAGTTAATCTTTCCTAGAATCATAGAATGGTTTATGTTGGAAGGGACCTTAAAACCCATCCAGTCCCCACCCCGCCCTGGGCAGGGACACCTCCCACCAGACCAGGTTGCTCCAAGCCCCATCCAGCCTGTCCTTGAACCCCTCCAGGGATGGGGCAGCCACAGCTTCTCTGGGCAACCTGGGCCAGGCTCTCACCACCCTGAGTGAAAGATTTATACCTGATATCTAATCTAAATCTCCCCTCTTTCAGTTTGAAGCCATTATCCCTCCTCCTGTCACTCCATGCTCTTGTAGAAAGTCCCTCTCCAGCTTTCTTGTAATCCCTCTTCAGATACTGGAAGGCTGCTATAAGGTCTGCCTGGAGCCTTGTCTTCTCCAGGCTGAACAACCCCAGATCTCAGCCTGTCTTCCTAGCAGAGGTGCTCCAGCCCTCGGAGCATCTTTGTGGCCTCCTCTGGGCCCACAGAGTGTTTCAGAGCCATGGTGTTTGTGATGGCCAGGTGCATGGCCTAGCTGCACTGATACTAATGAGTATGTTCTCTGCTTTGCAGTCTCAGGCATGGGTGGAGTTAAGGTCAGCCCACTCCAAGTCATAAATGCCATTTAGCCTGAGGACATCTTGGGAGATATCAAAAAATCTACTAATAACATTTCTGACACTGACAGTGGAGGCATTGTGCTGATTTCCAAGAATGGCAATGCTGGATCCTGGGTGACAACAAATAATAACAGCATTCCCTGTTTTAAAAATATCTTAGTGTAAGAGAGAAAGTATTCCCACTGCTGTGCAAGTAAGAGGGTGACCAGCATGTGCCTCCTCCGTCCAGTCCCTATATGGTTCCATTTCCATAGCGCCTGGACTCCTTCCTACACAATCAAAGTAACAATAAAATGCATCTGGCAATGAGAAACAAAGCAATAATGAAGAACAGGGCACAGATTGGATCCCCATGAACTGGGTGCTGGAAGGAAAGACATGGAGCTGACAGCATACGCCTGCCCCATCACAGCAAAGTCCTTTCCAGGGGAAGGTCCTCTGAGCCCAGGTGCTCTGAGATGGCTGGGGACAGGGATGGAGATGGGCTGAGTGGAGTCCAGTGCAGAGATACTACCTTTGGATTCTTTATGGAGGTGGTTTAAATTTAATGGCATTGTTGTCAGGAAGCTTCCATGCTCTTGTGAGTGCTTGAGTGGTTCTCCTGGTTGTTGGCTCCTGTGTTGTTTGCTCCTGGTGTGTGGCAGGCACTTTTCTAGGGTCATACAATGTGGCTCTGAATGAACCACAGGCACGGTACACCCTGAGGAGAGCTATGTCCCAGCGGCCAAATGCACTGTCCCCAGGTGACAAAGCTGTTGTCTTGGTGGCTGGGATGTAAGAAGAACATGAATTTTCTTGCTGGGTCCAGAAAAAAAAAAAACCAACAACAAAAAAAACCCCAACAACCAAATAAAAAGGATTGCTTTGCCCTAGCACTGCGCAGCTCTCAAACGGATACACAGCCCTGTCACAGAGTATGAGGCAGAAAAAATGTCTGTTCTGCAGGGATACTGGAACAAATCGAGCTGTGATGAGCAGGGGAGAGACACGCTGATTTCATTGAGAACGGGAGGCTGGATCTGCAACGAAACCTGTTGCTTTGGCTCGAGCAGGAGGAGAGCAGGTTTTACCCGGCTCCAGAGTCTGCACAGGGATTTGTATTTGCTCGGTTCAGTAGATCTGCATTCACACTTTAGGTGTGATAATCGAAGGGTATACTCCTCCTTAGAATCATAGAATAGTTTGGGTTGGAAGGCCATCTAGTCCAACCACCCCTGCCATAAGCAGGGACTTCTTCAACTAGATGAGGTTGCTCAGAGCCTCGTCCAGTCTGACCTTGAACCCCTCCAGGGATGGGGCAGCCACAGCTTCTCTGGGCAACCTGGGCCAGGCTCTCACCACCCTCA